>CM062805.1:1313545671-1314745671 GCA_031772625.1 Pinus tabuliformis | reverse complement strand
TTCTTGGGCAAGAAACCCAAGCTCAATAATAATAATAACCATTTTTCTTTCTTATACAAAATACAAGAATCAAAAGTGCATTTCATATTTATGAAGACCGAACCTAGTTACACTTTCTTCAACAAGTTGCACCAGAATCAGATGGACCTGAGGAGAAAGGTTTCTTCACCTATAAAGCAATAAGATTCATAGTTGGATATGCCAATGTTTGTTGGACTTACAAGAAGTGTCAATGAAATTTGGAAGTTAAGGGTATGTAAACCCTAGAAGACTAGAAGACTTGGATGAGAAAGCCCTAGGGTTTGTGGATAAAGCCCTAGAGCAATACATAAATCATTGATTCCGCTGAATGAAGAAAGCCTAGCCCATGCAAGGAAGGAAAGGCAAGCAACATACATTAACAATTAGTATGGTTGTCTCTTTATGATCCTTATGGCATTTTGTTTTTACTGTTGAGCTACCTTGTGTAATTTCTTTATGATGGAAAATATTTTAAACTAATAAATATCATAAGTAACTATCTGTATAGAGGATGCGCTAGTTCTTCAACATGGTATCAGAGAAAGTTATGAGAACACCCTATTCCTGATCAGTAAGAATGGTCAACAATGTGTTTTAAAGACAAAAGTTGTGTTGGTGCAAGAAATATTTAAAGAGGGCCGAAGCCCTAAATCCTAGGTCTCAAAACTTGTCTTGGCAGCGAGACCTCAGGATTATTGCAGAAGGTTGAGAAGGCCTCAAAAGGCTGAAAAACTTAGATATCGTATGAGGTTGTAGGAGGACGAAGGGACATAGGAACAATCTCAGACTGAATTTTTATTGCTGAATCTATATGTTATGAAACCAGCTCAAGAAAAGATAGAAAAAAAAGATCAACGCCTTAGGATTCAGCCTCTTCAAGGGGGCAACCTCCTTTACATTACATAAATGAACAATTCTTGGATGATACAAATGACAAAACCTCCTTTCTATATATAGGAGTCTAAGGAGTCACAATATAATCCAGCCGACCTAACAATAATAATATAAAGCCACAAAAATAACAATAGAGGGATTCTATGGGGCACAGAAATAACAATATGGGGGTAATAGGGGCACAACAATATAAATAAGGGGTATAACTACAATAGTAATGGGGTAATCACTAGTATTATAGGGACCCAACATGCCCCTCTCCTTCAAAAAAGTGTTGTCCTCAACGCTTGAGCAGTTCTGGATACTTCTGCATAAAATTCTCATCCTCCCATGTGGAATCTTCAGCGGATAAGTTCTTCCACTTGATAAGATACTCTGAAATTGATCGATTTCGTAGCTGTCGAGTTCTTGTTTCTGTGACTGCTTCCGGTTCCAATATAATTTTTCCTTCCTCGTCAAGTTCTGGCAATATTGTTTGAACTGGGAGCTTGTCGCCTATAACCTTCTTTAAACATGAAACATGGAAAACTGGGTGCAATCGAGAAGCTGCAGGAAGCTCCAATTTGTATGCCATAGTACCAATCTTTTCCAACACCTTGTACGGACCATAATACTTTGGTGATAATTTATTATCCTTCTTAGCTTGCTTTAGGGACATTTGCTTATATGGTTGTAGCCGTAGGAATACCCAATCACCTACATCAAAACTTCTTTCACTGCGATGTTGATCTGCCTGTTGTTTCATTCTATTTTGTGCCAACACGAGGTTATCCTTTAAGAGTTGGAGGACTTGTTGTTGATGTTCGATGTGATGTTCCACTGCCTGAACCTTAGAATTTTCTCTTAAATATGATGTGATTGATGGTGGTTGGTACCCATAAAGTGCCATAAATGGGGTCATTTTTGTTGCTGTATGGAAGGAAGTGTTATACCACCATTCAGCCAGAGGCAACCATTTGACCCATTGTGTCTGTTTATCAGATACAAAGCAACGAAGATATCCTTCCAAACATTTGTTTACTATCTCAGTTTGCCCATCAGATTGAGGATGATAAGATGAGCTATGAGCTAACTGAGTACCAAGACAAGAAAATAATTCTGTCCAAAAATTTCCAGTGAAAATGGGATCTCTGTCACTTACAATAATCTTTGGGTTTCCATGTAGCTTTTGAACTGTTTCCATAAATGCAGTAGAAACTGTACTGGCTTTAAATGGATGTGATAATGCACAAAAGTGTGCATACTTGGTAAGTCTGTCAACTACCACCATGATGACACTCTTTCCCTCAGACTTGGGTAAACCTGTGATAAAATCCATTGAAACCTCCTCCCAACGTTGGCTTGGAATGGATAAAGGTTGTAATAGACCCGGTGTCTTAATTGTTTCAACTTTATTTTGTTGGCAAACCAAACATTCCGCCACAAACTTTTGAATATCTGATTTAAGGCCATCCCAAAAAAATTCCTTCTTAACCCTGTGGTAAGTTTTTAAAAATCCTGAGTGCCCTCCTAAGGGAGAAGTGTGCAATTCCATAAGAATCTTTTGTTTTAGCTGGGAATTCTTACAGAGGTATAAGCGATCTTTGTACCATAACGAATCATTTTGCCAGCTAAATGTATCAGAAGTACTGGAATCTTGTTGTAGCTTTCGAATAAGTGCCCACACTTCTTCGTCATTCTTCCATTCCTCCTTTGCTTCGTTTATCCAATCTGGTTGGATAATAGAAATGGCACACAACAATGCTTCCATATCCTCATCCTTTCTTGAGAGTGCATCTGCCACCACATTTTGCTTCCCTTTTTTGTAGATGATTTCAAAGTCATAACCCAACATCTTTGTGACCCACTTTTGTTGCTCTTCAGAGGATAATCTTTGTTCTAAAAAGTATTTAAGGCTATCATGATCCGTTTTTACCTTGAAGTGTCTTCCCATTAGGTAGGGTCGCCATTTCTTAAGTGCATGGAGTATTGCCAACATTTCCTTCTCATAAATAGCTTTGCTTAAAAACTTTCCCTTGATTGGACGACTTTCAAAAGCAATGGGTCTTTCATCTTGCATTAGAACAACACCAATTCCATTTCCTGAAGCATCACATTCCACAATAAAGGTTTTTGTGAAGTCCGGTGTAGCTAAGACCGGTGCTTGGCACATTGCCTCTTTAAGATGTTTAAAGGCCTTTGTTGCTTCCAGAGTCCATGAAAATGAATCTTTCTTCAATAATGTTGTTAGAGGTGCTGCTATTCTCCCATAATTCTTAACAAACTTGCGATAATACCCTGTCAACCCAAGAAATCCTCGCAGATGCTTTATGGATGTGGGGATTTTCCATTCCTTAATGGCTTTAATTTTGCTAGGGTCTACCTTAACTCCTTCATGAGATACAATATGACCCAAATATTCCACCTCCTGGACTCCAAAGAAACATTTGGATCTTTTTGCATATAATTGTTTCTCCTCCAATAGTTGTAGCACCTTGTCAACATGTTCAACATGATCCTTCCAAGACTTGCTGTAGATTAGTATATCATCAAAAAATACTAACACAAATTTTCTAAGGAATGGTTTGAAAATTGAATTCATCAAACCTTGAAATGTTGAAGGTGCATTGGTAAGGCCAAAAGGCATGACCAAAAATTCATAATGACCCTCATGAGTTCTAAATGTTGTTTTCGGAATGTCTTCAATCTTCATTCTGATTTGATGATATCCCGAACGAAGATCCAACTTGGTGAAGTAAATTGATCCATGCAATTCATCCAGTAATTCATCAATGACAGGAATGGGGAACTTATCTTTAATAGTGAGCTTGTTGAGCTCCCTATAATCTGGACACATGCGCCATGATCCATCCTTCTTGTGCACCAATACTACTGGAGCTGAGAAAGAACTTTGACTTGGTTGAATTATACCAGCCTCTAGCATTTCTGCAACCATACGTTCAATTTCACTTTTTTGGACATATGGATATCTGTACGGCCTGATGTTTGGAGGAACACTTCCTGGAATCAGATGAATAGCATGATCATGATCACGCATAGGTGGGAGACCTTTGGGAGTCTCAAATACCTTGGAATGATTGTCCAAGACTTTTTGGAGATCTGGAGAAATAGATGATTCCAATGTGGAAACATCTAGCGAACATAATTGTGCAATTACACCTCTTTGCTCCTTTTTTAGAAGCTTTGTCATGCCATTAGAGCTGATTATCTTTCCTGGTTTCCCTGCAATACCCCTTAATTCAACTTCCTTTCCTTCCACAGAAAATTTGATGAAAAGTTCTTGAAAATTAAAAGCTATTGTACCCAAGGATTGTAGCCATTGGACTCCTAGTACAACATCAGCACCTCCCATTGGAATGGAAAGCATTGGGCTAGTCAATACATATTCTCCCATGGATAGCTTGATATTATGGCACTTTCCAGAATAATTTATTGTTCCTCCATTTGCAATCATCACTTGACACTCTGGTGCTGGATATAGGAAGCAATTCAATTCTTTTGCTACCCTACAATGAATAAAATTGTGGGTGCTTCCTGAATCAATCAACACTATTACCTTTTTCTTCTTGATTTGTCCTTCTATCTTGATGGTTTGAGGAGTGGTAATTCCCGCCAATGCATTACAAGATATGGTCGGATTTATTTGTTCTTCATCTAGGCTTTGTTCCTGGAATATATCCTCTTCTTTTGACCTTTCTTGCTCCTTTTCTTCTTCCTCTTCACAATCTATGTAGAATAATTTCTTCTCAGCACACTTATGACCTTTTGTGTATTTGCTATCACAATTGTAACAAAGCCCTTTTGCTATTTTTTCTTCCAATTTATGTGGTCAACCTTGTAGGTTGTGGAAGACTATGGGCAACAACACTTCCGTCTTTATAGTTGTGAATGGTATGCTTCCTAGTTGCCATAATTTTGCTTTCCATTTTTCTTGCTAACCTGAATGCCTTCTCTAATGAATCAGGTTCCCAAAGGCGCACATCATGTTGGATATTATCCTTTAAAGACCCTATGAACACATCAATCCTATGCTCCTCTGGAATATCTTTTACCCTTATGTTCAATTTTTGGAACTCCTCAATGTGCTCCATTATTGAACCCTTTTGTTTGAGACTTATCAATTGGCTAAAAAAAGTGTTGCTTTTTGTATCCTCATAATGTGCTATCAATTCTTCTGTAAAAATTGCCCAAGTGATAAATTGTTTACGAGAACAAAGCCATTGATACCATACAAACTGATTTGGTTCCAAATATAAAGTTGCCATATGTACCTTTTGTGTGTTTTGCACATTATTGAGATCGAAGAATTGCTCCATCTGTAATATCCATGTGGCGGGATCCTTGCCATCAAACTTCCTCATATCGATTTTTGGAACTTGGTGAGTCTTCGATCCAACATTAGAGTCTATGGAATCATGATTAACATTTCTTTTGTTCTCATCATGAGTTTCCTTTATTACTCTTTCACCCTTAGTGACCATTTCTTGTAGCAACTTATTCATATTTATCTTCAATTCTTCCATCTTATCATCCATGCCATCAATTTTAGCGTCCATGCCATTCACCTTAGCTTCCATGCCATCCATCTTAGCTTCTACGCCTTTCTTTAAACAATCCATCTTAGCTTCTACACCTTTCTTTAAACCATCCATCTTAGCTTCTACATCTTTCTTTAAACCATCCATCTTAGATTCTGTTCCTTTTTGTGCAAGGGACAGTTGTTGCACTTGGTCTTGTAATTTTGATATATCATGTTGCATTTCTTCCTCTTCTTCATGAGTCATGCTAGAGATTTCAGGTTCCTTACTAGGTGTTTGCATTTTCTTTCCTCGGGGCATCAATTACCGATAATAATGCTCTACTATGCTCTTTGAATTCCTTCAAAATAAATTTTCAAACCAAGCTTAAGCAAAAATTTAAAAAAAATCTACACACCTTTTTTCACTTTGTAAGAGCTTGATATTGCCTCTGATGTATCTCTGTACTTTCCAATCATCTAGTTCTGAAATTGTGATCTGTAGTATCTCTCTGTGTCCTCTTTCCAATGCCACCAGTCTGATCCAAATTGGATTCTCCAAGAAAGAGTTATGCACAATCTCCCAAGATGACTTGATTATAGACCTTTCCAGAAGAGTGAACTTGTATGAAGTGCCACGTGTACAATTTTCGACCTTTGGTTCTGAAACAAATATACAAGAAACTATAGTCGGTCCTCTTTCTGTACCTTCTGACGAAATTTCAATCCGATCCCCAGAGAGAAAGTTATGACGATTTTCCCTAGGTCACCTGTTTTGAATGTAATTCAGGAGTCTGTAAAAATACCAACTTCCTCAGAGCATATCTCCGCAAATATCGCGCGAAAAGATCTGAAATTCGGACCCAAGGTTCAACACGATTTCTTCTCAAATGGGTTTTTTTTGCGACTTCTGAAACGTCACAGAAAAAAAGTTATAGCGAAAATGCCACGATGACCTGTTTGGAGCAGCAAAACCCTAGAATCCAAAGCTCTGATACCAAATGTTATTAAGCCAACTCAAGAAAAGATAGAAAGGAAAGATCAACGCCTTAGAATTCGGCCTCTTCGAGGGGGCAACCTCCTTTACATTACATAAATGAACAATTTGATGATACAAATGATAAAACCTCCTTTCTATATATAGGAGTCTAAGGAGTCACAATATAATCCAGCTGACCTAACAATAATAATATAAAGCCACAAAAATAACAATAGAGGGATTCTATGGGGCACGGAAATAACAATATGGGGGTAATAGGGGGACAACAATATAAATAAGGGGTATAACTACAATAGTAATGGGGTAATCACTAATATTATAGGGACTCAACACTATATGGAAGGTCGATTATGACCACTATAGCTAAAGTAAAAGGATTTATTTTTGTTCCTGAAATCTCTAATAAAGAACTACTCAAAGGATAAATTATGGAAGCTAAACTTGAGTAACCTTGGAGGAAGCAATTCAAAGGAGTTTTGAAAACATATCTGTCTGTTGAGCCAACAATGTCATTAGATCTACCCCTTTAATCATTAAAGGCAATGTACAGAACTAGTGACAAGTCTTGAAGGTGAAGTACTGGTTTCTCATGAAAGCACATATAATAATAAAGCTGAGTACGAGGCCGACAAAGCATAGTCCACTAGATGCCTAGAGTGCAAGGTATGTTTCATTGCTCTTAAAGTTTTTGAATATGCTTATGAAAAGGGTCTTTTTGATAGGACCAAGTCTGTTCTTTCTAAAGAACAAGTCAAGATGTGATATGATGAGCCTAAAAAGGGAGAATAAATGAAATAAACCAAATGTCTTGTGCTGAAAAAAGGTTGATATCCCTAACTCGAGTTGAAAGGAATGTTTGACATCATGACCTACGTATAAAATGCTAAAGGTGCAAATGCGAAAATTCCAAAATAGAAATCCAATTGTAGCAACTCAAAATTATTCTTCTAATTGTTAATTAATTTTAACAGTTTATTTGCTACGACAAATATTGAATAAATCACATTGCAACCTTCACAAATAAAATACTGCAAATATTGAAACTACCTCTAATGAAGTCGTTCTGCCTGCCTCTGTTGAGGAAACTGATTCTCCGGCCCTCTAGAATACTTTCTTGGCCTCTGGAAGCTAAATCGATTTTTCCTCCAGCCAACTCGAATTGGTTTTTTGAAGCAACTACGTAGTCCTCTGTGTTGCCTCATTGGGAATAACTCAACCTCCTTGTTGCAACCTCTTCGGATTTGGAAAACCTCCTCCGCATCACTGTCTTTTCCCCTCACTATCTCTCCTTCGATCTCTGGCTCTCCAACAACTCTGCTACTCTCTGGAAATCGATCTGCCAAGGAAATCGAGCTTTTGGTGTATTCTCCATCACCACATCAATCCCTTCTTATAACTTCCTGTTGGGACTCAAACGACCAAGATTAAATCTTAATTGATGGCTCAGATCATTTCTGGATCAATTCGTATGAGTTTCTAGATAATTCTTTCCTTGACTTAATAAATTTTGATTAATTAACCACATTAAAAAATTGGTTAATAATCTAATTAAGTCATCTCTAGATGGAATTTCCAGAAACGATTTCTGGGTTCTGGAGATCTTATGTATTCTAGCCTCTCCACCAAATTTCATGGCTAGAACACATCCAATGATACAAAAACTAACACTGCCCCTTAGTGAGGACTGTGTTCTCTGGTGTTGTACGTCTTGCCACAACACCCTATCTCTGTATCACCTCTTGTCACATTGCTGATGTTTGGCTGCTGCTGCCCACCAACCACTGTGCAACTCTGATGCTGCATCTGTGCTGTTGTTGACACTTCCATACTGCAATTCCTTCTCATCTATTGCTGCTGCGACTGCAACTACTGTAACTGAGAAGCATCCAAAATACTGAATCAACTGTGTTCAGTATGATGCATCTGTCTCTTGAGTCTCTAATTGCTACTAGCATCTGCATTGTCACTGAAGAATATGCACTGTTGCCAACTTTGCACTGAGCCACCTGCTCTGCTATTAACACTACATTGTGCTCCTCAACATCTGATTGACACTAGTCTGCAACTGTCATTCTGGTATTGACTGCATCAATTGCCACCGATCCATCCTGCTACTGGATACTGTGGACCTCCCCAGCCAAGTAATGATCCATGAGGTAGACTCCTCAAGGACCTTGCACAATATTTGTAGCTCTCTGGGGCTACAACTCCAAATGTCCCCACCTCACTCGAGGTATGGCTGCCATCATCGTGAAGTCTTCCTCCAATCTAAAGGACAACCTGTCTATCTGAACATGCACTGTTGCCTGGTCCTGCTTCTCTTGCTTGTCCTTCTTTCCGAGAGGACACTGGCCAAACTCACCACACCTGAAGCACTTGACCTTAGATAGGTCCTCCTTCTTCTTTTACTCCCCTTGCCCCTGACTAGGACCCTTTGATGTGAGGGCCACATTCTCCTCCTCCTCCACACCCCTTGATCCGCTGCTACTGCTGCCACTGATGGAGCTCTTTAGAAGAGCTCACCTCAACTCCTGCTGTAAGTCAACCCACATTCTGTCCCATCCTAGTAGCGTATCTCTTCCTAATATACTTTGGACGAAGAATTGCTAATCATCTGAGACATTGTTTAATGTCAACCGTACTAGCTCTGAAGGTTGAGGTGTTTCCCCAACAGTTGCAAGCTAATCATAGACCTCTTGAATCTTGGTGAGGAAGGGATCTATGCCTTCCCCTTTCAACATCCTGATGCATCTCAGCTTTTCTTCCAGGAACATCTTCCACTGCTTAGAGGTGCCCTAGTATAACATGTGTTGAGAAGTCTAGGGCATTAGGATTAAGAGATTTCTCTTTGATGATAATTGTCTGTGAATGATTTTTACTTCTTTAGATTATAATCTTTTCTTTAGCTAGATTATTATAGTATTCTTCTTCATCAAACAACTACCAAAGCATAAATAATAAAGAGACAAGAGACACAGAATGTAGGCGATCATCCAAGGCCAAAACCTCTCCAACTTGAGAGGAAAATCCAAAACGAATTCTTATTCTCATAGAGACTTCAATTGACGAATACCAAGACCAAGACCCTTGACACAACAACCTCTCCAAGACCAAGTCACAAGATCCTTCTTCACTGCTTCTTCTTACCCAAGTTAACACAATTCAAACTGCCTTCATGCACTACAATTCTTGGCTACCCTGAAATTTCAATTCGTTTCCATAGACCTACAATTTGTACCTCTGCAATTTCGCACGTGGGAGGTGAGGGAGAGAGTTTAGGGATGCTTTCCTCCTTCGCTTTACTTGAAGACTTCTCTTGGTGATCTCGGCTAGCAAAGGGAGCTGGAATGGAGACCCTTTTGATGAATTTCTTAAGGACTGATATGTTACTGCTGTAGAAACCCTAGTTTCTGCCACACGTGTGAGGAGATTAACCCAAAAACAGTGCCAAAGATCTTCGCTCTTCTTCTCTTCCTTCTTGTTGGTTAGGAGGTTGTTCTTCTTGTGATTTTTGTGCTTCTTATCTTGTCTTGGATGCTTGATCAAATTGTGTCCTAGGTGAGGCCGAGTTGCCCTATATATAGTGGTTTGTTCATCAAGATAAGGAGACTTCTTTTTGTGACAAGGGCGACATTCCTTTTCTAGAATCAACGTTAGGCCGACTTCAAGGATAGCTTGTGACATGGTCTTGGAGGGTTAACAAGTTTTCTTTTACAATGAATTACATGCCCAAATGGGTCTTCGATCTTTGACATTGACTTTACTAGACTTTATGACTTGATGACCAACCTAATAGCTCACAATGGGAGCTTCAACTAAAAATAAAATTCCTTGATCATGAAACCATGATTCAAGCATTACAAAAATAATTTTATTTTCTTCTTTACATCAATTGCATAAAATCATAATTACAAATGTAATTACAAGGTACTTGGACATTCTCAACTTGAAGAATTCTTATAAGAGGAGTTGGATTGGTAACCCATCTGTATAGCATCGTATCATGCAACATTGTCACATAGCAAGGCCTTGACTAACAACTCTATCTCTCCACAAGATCAGAGCACAATGCTGGTGAGACCAATGATTTATAGACACCCTCATCATTGTCTCTTTCGGAACATACCCCACCTGGGTTCTCTTAGAGTATGTTCCACCAGGGCTATTCTTGTATTGGATTCCCAATCGTCAAAGAATATTGGTCCTCCACGACTTACTCTTATCTTGGATGCCCTACAACATCCTCAAAGAGTATGTTGAAGAATCTAGGGCAATTAGGTGTAGAGTGATTCTTCGTGACAAGGTAACAATTTGTGAAGTCTTTTTCCAATTTGTCTTTGTTAGCTTAATCTTCTTCTTTGCTTATTAATGCATGTGTGTGTGCTTCATCAAACTACTATCAAAACATAAAGCAAGAACACAAGATGTTGGCTCTCTGCCAAGGTCGAAACCTCTCCTCTCGAGAGGAAAACCCTTTGGTAAGTTTTCTCTTATTGAAGCTTCTTTCTTGATCAATGCAAAACCCGAGACCCTTGACTAGAATATTCTCCAAGCACAAGTCAAATCCTTACTTCTTCTTGCACTTTGTTTCCTAACACTTCGTCATCCTCCTTCTGGCACTTCATTCCTCGACACTTCGTCCTCCTACTTCTTTCGGCAATTGGTGATAGACCTTCTTATGTTTAATTCTAGAAGAGATATTTCTCCTTGATTCTCAGTGAACTCTTTCACATAAGATGATGCGTTCATTCTCTTAACCAACCGAGCTCCTTCTTGATGTGAGGTTGCAGATTTGATGTGACAGCACGACAGCCCTAGTTTTTTGCACGTGTGGGAGGTTTCCCTTAGGTTTTGACTCCTTTCTCCTTCGCATGTGAGAGTCTCTTCTTCACTTGAGTAGGAGGCCTTATAGGCCTAAGTTGCTAGCCCAAACAAGAGAGATATGTAACTGCGATGTTGTTGCTATAATGACCATAAATTACCCTTCCTTTTCTCGCATGTGTGACTGTAATTCACACTTAGAACGTCCCTTTATCACTCGGTTTTGTCCCTTCCTTCTTCGCTGCACTAGAGGCTCCTTTTCTCGACTTCTTTCACCTATTTCTCTGTTTCTCTTGCTCGCTGATTTCAGAGGTATGAATGCTTGTTGTTGGAGTGGATAGCCTCTATATATAGAGGACTGTCCCTCCTTTAGGTCGACTTGAGGACAATATCCCGACTTCACTTCTTTTGCATTGGAATAGCATCTTTGATGATGTGGTTGCGTGGAAAGGACTTTGCCTTTGTTTGGAGAGATATTCCTCGACTCTTATACAAATGTATACATGGTGTAACATGCCCTTAAGGTCTTTAACATTTTCTTTTGACCATTTGACTCACCTATAGCACTTAACATCTGCTAGACCTATTTCAATGAGCAAGAAACTCATTGTCAACAGTCATATATTATAAAAATAATATTTATTTTCTTGAATAAGTACAAATATTAAAAGTACATTTATAAACACTGGACCTAGTTACATTTCCTTCAACACTCCCTCTTAACTAGGGAGGTATTCATGCAACATTACAAGGTGTATGGCTATGTTTTCAATCTTGAAGAATTCACATAAGAGAAATAGAATTTGCAATCCATCTGTTATAGCATCATAATAACCAACATTGTTTTCACAGCAAGGCCTTGACTGACAACTCTATCTCTCAATAGATCAGATCACAATGTTGGCGAGACCAATGACTTATAGACACCTTAGTCATTGTCTCTCAAGGTACATACCCACCCTGGTGTTCACTGAGAATGACCTTCTAGGACTATTCTTGTCTTGGGTTCCCATCCCTCAAAGAATATCGGTCCTCTTTCCTACTCTTGTCTTGGATGCCCTACACATCCTCAAAGAGTATCGGATGCCAAATGATTACCCAATCCTCCCATTCTTTCTTCCCAAGTGAAGACAAGAATGTTGTGTCTATCTTGTGTCTACATTTCCATTCATGGCCTTCATCTAGACTTACAGCTGTTAGTCCTGGTCTAGTGCATGACCCATGAAATGGAAAAACACAATTGTCACTCCTTTGTAATCAGGGGTGATCCAAAACTCCCTCTTGATGAGGGACTTGTTAGAGCTCCCTCTTAACTAGGGACTCTTTCATTCATCAGCAACTTCTTCTTCGTGGGTCCTTCAACCGCTTGATCTCCTTATTTTCTTTGATGTCATGAAGTCTTTGTTCGAACTTCTTCTAGGTAGGGCACCGTCCATCGATCGCTTTCCTTCTTGGTTTGTCATGCCATTGTTTCCTTTGTGAAAAGTGGCTTTCTTCTTCTTCGTGGGTCCTTTAGTCGCTTGATCTCCTTCTTTTCTTTGATGTCATGAAGTCTTTGTTCGAACTTCTTCTAGGTAGGGCACCGTCCATCGATCGCTTTCCTTCTTGGTTTGTCATGCCATTGTTTCCTTTGTGAAAAGTGGCTTTCTTGTCATACATAAGGTTTTCTTGTCATCTGGCTACTCCTTTGTCATCTGTCCATGCTTCAAAATACACTTCTCATGGATGCTTAGTCATACTTGCTTGTTTACATGCTTCGACCTAGTAGCTCATCATGACTTTATCCTGATATTGCTTCAACATTGCTTTTTCTTTTGCTGGATGGCTTCTTCATCACGACATCTTTGTAGACTAGAATCAGTTGTCTGCATCTTTCATATCTCCAAGGCCTTCATAGGTGTCAAGGGTCCTTCCTTCATTTGTCAGATTTGTCTTGCCTTCTTTCAGGAGACATTTTCAAAGTATTTTTGTCAGATAGTAATTCTCGGTGGTCATGGTGTTCTTCACATGCTTGATCTCTTTCTTCATTTGCTTCTTCTTAGATAGATTGGTCAACCACCTTATGCTCCTTGTGTGAGCACTTCTTCATTTCTTCTTAGTCAACAATCTTATACTCCTTATGTGAGCATATCCTTTTATTGACCTTCATTGCATTGTAATACATGCCTTTGAGCATGTCCTTGGTGAAGGAGATTCTTTCATACTTGATCATGTTATAGAACTATTCTCATGACTCAATTCTATACATATGATAACATGATTAAACTTTGATGCATACATACCTCATCTTGATTCTCCTTTGATCATTTTAGCTTCATTGTCCTTGGTGTGGCCCTTCTTGCTTCATGTTAGCTTGCCTGCATATAATCCTTTTCTTGAATCCCATGAACGGGATTCCCAATGAGACATCTGCTTTGGTTCATGAACCTTCTTTTGAAGATTCCATCATAGGATCTTAAAGATCCTTGCCTTGCAAATGTTTCTTTTCTTTTGATGATGGAGGTCTTCTAAGATTCTTAATCATGATCAATTTTCTTTCATCGTGGATGAGGTCCTATACTAGGTATGCTCCTTCTACATGAATATCTTGAGCTAAATCTATTATGCTCCTATATTCTCGAAGATATTTCTAACCATACATTTTGTTCTCATTATAAATACTACTTCTACATGAATACCTAGAACTCTATGTACTTCATGCTTCTAGAGTCTAGAAGATGTTTCTAGCCATGCAATTTATTTTATTCCTACATTATCCTATCCTACTCAAAACCTTGAAAGAAGACCTTAAGTAAAGAGTTTGACTTAGTCATAGTAGAGATCCGGAGGATCTTCCTTCTTTTGCTTCTTTTCTTCTTCTTTCACCTCTTGATTCATGTGAGCTTCCTTCCTTTTTCTTTTGTTGTTGTTGTCCTTCTTAAGCTTAGGACAAGTCCTTTTGTAGCGTCCATATTCTTTGCATTGATAGCATTGGATTTTGGACATATCTTTGTTGTTTGTTCTTCGTGGACCAAATTTGCCAAATTTTCCCTTTCTCTTGGCCATGGTAACAAATGCTTGCTCCTTTGATCCCACATCTTCCTTTGCTTTAAGTCTGGTTTCCTCAATCAATGCTTAAACTAGGGCTTTCTCTTAGGGTTTTATGCATATTGCATTTTGCATTTAGGGTTAGGGTTTTCCAAGGCATGCTTCAGCTAGGGCTAGGGTTTCATCATCTTCAATAATGCACCCGAGTTGCCATCATATTGACATTAATGACAACTTTATCCAACAGTGTAACTGGTCAAATTTGATGTACATAAAATATCCTGACCATCTATTGTCTTACTTTTCATTTTGGGCTGTTGGTTATGGACATATGGGTCAAAACAACTTGTTGTACTGTTATGTTACACTGTAAAGTCTGTGTAAAATGATAGAGAAAACAACATATTTGGCCCAATTTAGCCACCTAGTAAGTGGCATAGCACTCATAGATCACAAAACTAGAGGTGGGAATGTTGGAGGATAAAAGATAAGTCTTAGGAGACCTCTCCTCAAACTGTGACAATTGAAAAAGACAATTTGCTTTTTATGTAAATGGTTGGTTGACCTTTCCAGGCAAAGTGCCCATAAATTTCCAAATCTAAGAATATTATTCAAATATGGACGAAAATTGAATAAATTGGACTTTAAACAGTAACAAGTACAAGCAAAGTAGAGTCAATAAAAAGATTTCTTAAGGCTAATTTACTTGTAGAGTGCAGTGGATCTTGTTCTTTAGTGCAAATCTTATGTGCTACAGCCAATAGAAGCTTAGATTTGCATGCAATTTTGATTATATACAAGTGTAAGGTATGCTTAATGAAACAAAACATTTATCCTTTGTTTAGATCTAGCATTGAATTCAATTTCTCCAAGGTTAAATATTGCTAATATGATGTGATTAATAAAAAAACTAGCAAGTAAATATTCTTATCTAATGCTGAAAATAAAAGTTTTAGAGTTTTATGAGATAGAAATGGTTTTTGTAATTATAGCTTGTACCAAGCTTACCTCACTTTGTCAGGATGTGAAACTTGTATGTCCTTAGATCAATCTTGTAAATGGTCAAGGAATTGGGTTTGGTTTGCTAAGGGAATTCACCTCCACTATTGACTTAATAAACCCTCTAACTTTTGAACCCAACTAGGAGTAGCGCCCTTGTGTGGTGTTCTCCAGTCTTCAGATTGAGTGAGAGATAAATACAAACTTCCTCCCAAATTGAAGCTCCCCTTTGGAATTGTCCAATTGATTGAAGCAATCCACCTACAAAACAAAAGAACGAAGTAGTTTTCCCTCTCCACATGACTAGTAGCCCCTTGATGGCTCAACATGTTAACTTTGTGTGATTTTACTTATTAGAGAGATTATTAGTTTATGGTATAAAAGAAATAAAAATAAAAACCATTAAAGACCAATTTGTATTAATTGATAAAAGAAATACAAATAAAAACCATCCCACACAATGAATGAGAAATATCGCACAAGGGTTTGCAAAAGTGCAACTTTTTATTAGATAGCACTTATCTCGTATGACAACAACCACTGTTACAAGAGGGAAGGATAGCATTTTATAGAACATTTTTAATGGCTAGATAACGGATAGCTAATGACTAGTTGGATAACATAGACTTAGTAATTTAGCATAAATATTTACATTAATCAATTTGTTTTCTCCCTTGGGGTCGACTTACCTCATAATGCTTAACTTAGTCCACAACTTCCTTTTACTAATGACTTGGAATGGTCAACAACGAAGAATAGTAGACTTTAGTAGCTCAACGTCTCACTCCTGGGTCCTTGGAAGAATTTGACTTAGTCCTTAGAAGGTTCAACTTGGCTAGAGGAATTCAACTTGGTCCTTGGGAAGAATATTTTACTTTGTAACTACTTTCTTGGTCCATGAAGTATCCAATGGTTAATTGGACCACCCAATGGCTAGCTTAACTTGACTTTTCGCCCTTTACTAAATTGACTTGGCCACCTGCTCAATGGATCTACAATGCCCTTGACTTTTTGATAGTTTCGACACCTAGGTATGTCTGAACCGGCCATGATCTGAATTGGGTCTTTTTCAAAACCTTCATATATTGCCTAACATTGCCACATCATCCTGTCCCTCCAACATCATTTGCCCCTTATGCTGGATGCGTAACGCCTTGTGGAATTTGGGAAATCTAACACTTGGGTATGGTTCCTCTCATTTTGTTGATCGTTTTTAACATAATGCATGCATCATTTTGCCCAACACTGACCTTGATTGTCTCGATGGAAACTTGTTTGACCTATTGACCAAGATGTAGCTAGCCATTGCCTCCTCTGGTTGGAAAAATTCAACATGGCATGGAATCCTTTCATCAAACTAAACAATATGAAATCAAGTTGGCTTTTTGACCTCAGGGCCTTATGAGACTACTATGCATGAGAGTTGTCGAAGAGATACTGAACCAAAGCCAAGGCTAGCTATAGACTCTAACTATGTGGTAAGACATAGGTGCACCTTGACAAGAGCTAGATTGGCTTATACACCAGTGGTCACCTCTACAAAAGTAGGCTCCCATAAAACCATAAGTCCTCGAGTAGGCTCACTTTCTCCTATCCTAGATGGGACAAAAGTAAATTGAAATGAACTACATGGGATTGGTCATCGTTTGAGCAAAAGAATAAGATATCGACGATAAGAATGAGGCATAGGCCTAGGACACTTAATACAAAACCTCACATGGTCGTTACAATGCTTTTGACTTGTGACCTTGGGCTTACAATGTTGGTGATAAATGCTGCCAATATTTTTGTATGTACCCTTATTGACATGTGGGGTAACATGGCCAATGCAAATGATTTAATGATATATGTAGTGTTGGAGTCTGTTGCTTGGACATGTACTTCTGCATAGGCCTTGTGTATAGGCGTGCAAAAATGGCTCACATCACCTTTTAGAACACTTGCTCTAGGTTGAGCAAGTTGTTGAAGTTAGGATAGGGTTAGGTTTAGGGTTTTGGCTCAATATAAAGTTATAAAAGCAAGGCTAAGGTGAGGAAAAGACACACGACAACAAAAAAAGTTTGGGAGCGACATCTCAGTGATTCTTTGTTGGGTTCGAGAGAATGTAGAGGGGTTGGAGATCTAGATCTGTAAGAGAGAGTAGATATGATGGATTAGAACTAGCATATTGTAATCTGTGATTTCTCATTTGGGCCATTATCCTAGGATAGGAGCCCAAGTAAATTCCAAATTTTTTATTAATGAAGAACTGATTTGTTGGGGAAAAATTTGTTAATAATTTGTGTGATTCAGATTGTGTTAAAATTGGCAACCAGGGCAAAACTTCATGTGGGTCATCTTATTCATGGCTAATAATATTTTTATTAGATTCCTCTCGTCGAGAGGTGTAGGATTGATATAAAGATCATCCAATTCCGATAAGTATTCATGGAGATATGAATTTATTTTGATTATGGAATTATTATCAAGCCAACCTACAACTCATGTAGGCTCAGAAGCCCAACAGTCGCATCTATTCACCCACCAACGTTGTGTATAAATATAAGAGGACTTTTCCTCATTTAGACTCACTCATCTCATCACATCTCTTTCTCTCTATTGCGCAGATATGAGTCTCTTCTCTACTGCGCTGAAATGGGTCTCTCTCTCTCACACATGTGAAGCCGGAAGCTGTTCAATTTGAAGCTGCAACTGCAGAAGTAAAGATTGACTTGCGTGGCCTAGAAGATCTCCTCTTTGGAACTGCGCTGTAGGTTCATCTGAACCTCCTTTGAAAGCCGCAACTTTTGGTGGTGGAATGAAGTCAATCCGACGAACGGTTTGCAAGATATCGACTGCCCTAGTTTGAAGCCGGACACTGTTGAAACTGAAGCTGCAACTGCAGAAGTAAAGATTGACTTGCGTGGCCTAGAAGATCTCATCTGAACTGCGCTGTAAATTTATCTGAACCTCCTCTGGAAGCCGAAACTTTTGGTGGTGGAATGAAGTCAATTCGACGAATGGTTTGCAAGATATCGACTGCCCTAGTTTGAAGCCGGAAACTGTTGAAACTGAAGCCACAACTGCAGAAGTAAAGATTGACTTGCGTGGCCTAGAAGATCTCCTCATCTGAACCGCGCTGTAGGTTCATCTAAACCTCCTCTGGAAGCCAAAACTTTTGGTGGTGGAATGAAGTCAATCCGACTGTCGGTTTGTGAGATATGGTCTGCCCTAGTTTGATAATGAAGCCGCTAATGCTGATGCTACTGATCTAGGGTTTGCTACTGCTAATATGAATCAGATTTATTGTACTATTTCTCTCTGCTGAATTATTGAAGATAAAAGAAGATTTGATCAAAGGGTTTCCCCACACATTGTGGGGTTTGTCCCTGGCTAGCCACCACATCTTGTGTCTCTTGTCTTGGCTTGTTTTCTGTCGATCGTTTAATGTTCTATCAGCACTTTACTTTATGTGCATGTGATTGCTAATCGGTGGAATATAATAAGAAAAAGAAGTAAACTGTTATAAGCATAGAACATACCATAACTTAACATGGTATCGGAGCTGAGGTGAAGACAAAGCCCGAGCAAGAGCAAGAGCAATCATTGAAGAGAAGATTGGCAAGGCTATCCTAAAAGAACTATGGGGTCCTCAACACTCTTTCCTGCCGAAGACAAGCTCCGTGAGAAAGCTGACTATCACGGATGGAAGATGTCTATCGATCTAACCCTTGAAGATCAAGGAGTGTTGGACCATGTAAGAGGCAATATTGTTGAGCCTTCATCAAATGCATCTGTTGCTGCCTGGAACAATGGAAAAATGGAGAAGTCAAAACAAAGAAGATCATCTGGGACTCTATCGACAAGCGCTTGGTGGCCTACATCTCTGATCTAGACACCTCCAAGGAAATCTACGACAGACTGGTGAGTTTATTTAAAGTTAATGATGCAAATCAAGTTTTGTTTCTTAGAAATAAGTTGAGGGAAATCAAGAAGGGTAAAGATGAAAGTATGCAAGCATACTTCTTAAGAATCACCGAGATCAAGAACGATCTCCTATCTATTGGGGAAACCATTACTGACAGAGAAATGGCACTCACAACTCTCGGAGGATTACCATCTAAATGGTATGTGTTCAAGACTACTCTTCTGAACAATAATGTAATTCCTAGTTTCGAGGAATTAATGGCTAGATGCATTCAAGAACAAACAAGGGTAGAAGAGCAGGAAATGCCCTTGCCTAAAGGTCCTCCTGCTGCTTTTTCTTCTCATGCTAAGAAAAGAAATAATTCTGGGTCTAAATCGAAAAGAAAGGCTGGATTTAAGGGTGGGAGAAAAGGACGATGTTTCATTTGCAATAAAGCAGGTCACTATGCAAGGGAATGCCCTGATAGAAAGGACTCTCACCGTGACGATGATCAAAATCCCTCTCATGGTAATCGAAGGAATGGAAAATTCAACAACAAAGGAAAAAGGAATGCGGGAAATCAAAGAAGAGGACAGATGACCATTCTCGAAAGACCTGGATATACTTCTTGAAAAAGAAGGATGAAGTGTTCCCTTGGTTCCGACACTTCAAAGCCCTAATCAAGAATCAAACCGAAAAGAAGATCAAGATCTTAAGAACTGACAATGGGACTGAATATGAATCTAATGAGTTCCATGATTTTTGTAAAGAGGTTGGCATCAAGAGGGAGACTACTACACTATATACTCCTGAACAAAATGGTGTGGCAGAAAGGAAGAACCGCACAATTATGGAAGCTGTCCGGGCCATGCTACATGATCAAAGTCTTCCTAAGTTTCTATGGGCTGAAGCTGCAAACACTGCCGTATATGTACAAAATCGATGCCCTCATCACGCATTGGGTTCCAAGACTCCTGAAGAAAAATTCACCGGTAAGAAACCTGATGTTTCTCATTTTAAAATTTTTGGAAGCCCTGTATACTTTCATGTGCCGAAAGAGAAAAGAAATAAATTGGGAGCATCTGGAAAGAAGGGAATTTTCGTGGGCTATGGTGAAAATACTAAAGGCTATAGAATCTATGTAGCCGGTCAAAGGGAAGTCATAATTAGTCATGATGTCACCTTTGACGAAGATATGGCTCTCAGCAAGGTGATCAATCTTCCGACTTTGAGGAGCTCTCAAGAAGCCGACACCAGTGAATCGAAAGAAAAGGATGATGAATCAATGGCTGATGTAGAAGAACCCATCGATCCGATTGATCCTCCTCCATATGAGCCTTCCTCTTCTAGGAAGAGGCCTTCATGGCTTAAGGGGTTACTTGATGATGCTGAAGGACATGCTGCACCCCGAAGAACCTTTCGTGAAAGTAAGAAACCCATAGGTATCAAGGATACTTGACCATCATGAGCACGATCATACAAAATGAGCCTTCGTCATTCTCAGATGCCGTCAAGCATCAAGTATGGAAGGATGCCATGACCGAAGAATATGAGTCTATCGTAAAGAATGATGTTTGGGAAGTAGTTCCCAGACCCCAGGACAAGACTGTTGTTACTTCCAAATGGCTTTACAAGATAAAGCATGCAGCAGATAGAAGCACGGAAAAGTATAAGGCTCGTTTTGTTGCTCGAGGTTTATCCCAAAAGGAAGGTATAGACTAAGATGAGATATTTGCACCTGTTGCCAGATATACGACCATCCGCTCGATCATAGCCCTTGCTGCTTCACAAGGATGGAACCTACATCAGATGGATGTCAAGACTGCGTTCTTGCATGGCTCGATCAAAGAAGAGGTCTACATGGAGCAACCCGAAGGATTTGAGATTTATGATCGAAAATCTCATGTATGCAGGTTGAAGAAAGCTCTCTATGGGCTGAAGCAAGCACCCCGAGCATGGTATGAGAGGATCGATAGCTACTTGATGAAGCTGGGATTCACTAGGAGTGAAGCGATCCTAACCTTTACTTTAAGGTTGAAGATGACAAGCCTCTCATACTGGTATTGTATGTGGATGACCTCTTTCTAACAGGTGCGGACCCTCTCATTGACAAATGTAAGAGGGAGCTGGCCTCTGAATTTGAAATGAAGGACCAAGGACTTGAAGTGTGGCAAAAGCCAAGGGAAATTTTCCTATCTCAAGGAAAATATGTGGTAAATATATTGGAAAGATTCGGTATGATGGACTGCAAGCTTGTGACTACCTCGAGGATCTTAACTTTTAGAAGTTATATGGTAGTGATGTCGGACCAGATTTGGGAAATGCCTCTGAGTTTCAAAAACTCATTCGCATTGATGTTATTGGTGAACCTCCGTCCGAACATATGTTTGCAGTTAGCATTGTGAGCTCATATTTGGTTGAGCCTCACTGGATTGATGCCAGAAATCTTCTGAGATGTCTTCAGGACTCAATCTCTCATGGATTAAGATACACTGCCGGAGATGTGAGACTACTTGGATAGACTGATGTTGATTGGGCAAGCAGTGTGGTGGACCGTAAGATCACTTCCGGGTACTGTTTCATCTTGGGATCTGCTTCGATATCCTGGATGAGCAGGAAGTAAAAGTTGGTGGCTTTGAGCACTGCTGAAGCAGGATATATTGTTGCTAGCATAACCTCGTGTGAGGCAGTCTGGTTGTGAAAGCTCTTCAGTGAGCTGTTTGGATTTACATTGGATACCACTGTGATTCTCTGTAACAACCAGAGGTGGGATTCGATTATTGAGGAATCCCGTATTCGTCAATTGCTCCAGCAGATAGACATCATTTGGGATATGGTAAGTCGATGAGCAAGGAAGCTCCATCACATTAAGATGATGTACAGGTTGATACACCTTGTCAAAGCCCCGAGGAAAGATCTAATATGTGATTTTCCCAAACGACTTGGAGTCTGCAAGAAACCCTTGTACAAGGGTCCTGCATGTTGCATACATTGAGCTCTGGGAGCTCAGAGGGCTTGCGGTTCCTACTAGAGCAACATATGACCACAGGGTGACTCACCCTACCCTGGTGGTGCACACTGGAACAAGATGATTCGCTCTCTTGTGGGACAAGATGGTTCGCTCTCTTGTGGAACAGGATGATTCGCTCTCCTGTGTAGCAGGATGATTAGTTCTCCTGTGAGGCCTGGATTGATGTGTTCTCCATGGCAGCCTGGATTGATGTGTTCTCCATGGCAATTGTAGCAGGATTGATGTGTTCTCCTGTGAGGCGTGGATTGATGTGTTCTCCATGGCAATTGTAGCAGGATTGATGTGTTCTCCTGTGAGGACAGGATTGATTAGTTCTCTTGTCGAGGCATCCTACCCATGCAGTCTGGGACTCATGGGAAGTACCTCTCATCTGATCAATGAGCAGGGAAATGAAGTTAGGGACCATAGTAGTACCGATGGACGCATCGTTGTAACTACCGTACTCCCTACGCTAGGATGACCTCCATTGATCTGGGATCAATGATACTGGTCTGGGACCAGTGGTAGGAGTTGTACCATACTATGACGCTGACTTCGGGTCGGTTGAGACTGGTCTGGGATCAGTGGTACATACTCTGAGACTGACTTTGAGTCAGTGGAGGATGATATTGGTCTGGGACCAGTGGAGTTGTACTCACTATGACGCTGATTTTGGGTTGGTTGAGACTGGTCTGGGACCAGTGGTACATACTCTGAGACTGACTTTGAGTCAGTATGATACATCCTCGATCATTTCTTCTTCTTCATAATTCGGACAAAAGCAGAGTAGAACAGAACAATGCAAGAGCAGAGCAGAACAGAACAAAACAGTACAGATCAGTGCAGGGCAGAACAAGACAAAGAAGAACAGGCAAAATAGAGCAGAGCAGGGCAACGGTCACGCTGTACAAGGCAGTGCATTTGATGGATGAATAGTAACGACCGATAGACAGATTGCAGATGAAGTTCTCCATGGTTGAGAGGGAGTGTTAAAATTGGCAACCAGGGCAAAACTTCATGTGGGTCATCTTATTCATGGCTAATAATATTTTATTTAGATTCCTCTCGTCGAGAGGTGTAGGATTGATATAAAGATCATCCAATTCCGATAAGTATTCATGGAGATATGAATTTATTTTGATTATGTAATTATTATCAAGCCGACCTACAACTCATATAGGCTCAGAAGCCCAACAGTCGCATCTATTCACCCACCAACGTTGTGTATAAATATAAGAGGACTTTTCCTCATTTAGACTCACTCATCTCATCACATCTCTCTCTCTCTACTGCGCAGATATGAGTCTCTTCTCTACTGCGCTGAAATGGGTCTCTCTCTCTCACACATGTGAAGCCGGAAGCTGTTGAATTTGAAGCTGCAACTGCAGAAGTAAAGATTGACTTTCATGGCCTAGAAGATCTCCTCTTTGGAACTACGCTGTAGGTTCATCTGAACCTCCTTTGAAAGCCGCAACTTTTGATGGTGGAATGAAGTCAATCCGACGAACGGTTTGCAAGATATCGACTGCCCTAGTTTGAAGCCAGAAACTGTTGAAACTGAAGCTGCAACTGCAGAAGTAAAGATTGACTTGCGTGGCCTAGAAGATCTCCTCATCTGAACTGCGCTGTAGGTTCATCTGAACCTCCTCTGGAAGCCGAAACTTTTGGTGGTGGAATGAAGTCAATCTGACGAACCGTTTGCAAGATATCGACTGCCCTAGTTTGAAGCCGGAAACTGCTGAAACTGAAGCTGCAACTGCAGAAGTGAAGATTGACTTGCGTGGCCTAGAAGATCTCCTCATCTGAACTGCGCTGTAGGTTCATCTAAACCTCCTCTGGAAGCCGAAACTTTTGGTGGTGGAATGAAGTCAATCCGACTGTCGGTTTGTGAGATATGGTCTGCCCTAGTTTGATAATGAAGCCGCTAATGCTGATGCTACTGATCTAGGGTTTGCTACTGCTGATATGAATCAGATTTATTGTACTATTTCTCTCTGCTGAATTATTGAAGATAAAAGAAGATTTGATCAAAGGGTTTCCCCACACATTGTGGGGTTCGTCCCTGGCTAGCCGCCACATCTTGTGTCTCTTGTCTTGGCTTGTTTTCTGTCGATCGTTTAATGTTCTATCCGCAATTTACTTTATGTACATGTGATTGCTAATTGGTGGAATATAATAAGAAAAAGAAGTAAACTGTTATAAGCATAGAACATACCATAACTTAACAGATTGTAATTTGCTTGTGATGAATTTCATGTGTTAGGAACTTAGCCGTATAATTGTTAAATAATTAGTTGCTTTGAATTAAATACTAGGTGCTAGGTTCAGGAAGATTCTAACATGGTATCCGAGTACCAACTCTGAATCAATCTCGAAATCGTTGGTGCCAGGTTCATACCGAATTGTCGGAGCTAGGTTTGGCTGGGATGGTATGAGCCATAATTTATTTTTTAAAAGGCGGTGAAAGTTTTTTTTATATGGGACGAAATTGTTCTTAGTGGGCACATAATTAAAAAAAAGGGGCTATGGTTGTGGCCAAGTTCCAACAAACGTGACAATCCTCCATCTGTTGAAGCCGCTGGCGATTGCCAAGACCAGTGAATCGACAACACCCGAGCATAGGTCAAGCGAAAGTTGAAGTCAACAAGATCGTGGTGCATGCAATCATCAAATCAACCACAACTAACAGAGGGCCACCCAATCGACAAAGGAGCTACAACTGGTGGCTGATAGAGGAAAAGAAGAAAAAGAGAGCTCGGCTTGACATGGTGCTGTAGTGGAGGAAATGGTCAATTGATTGACAAGAAACAAATTGCAACCGTGACAAAGAGTGTTATGGGCTTGTGGCTTGAACGACAAGTGATCGATTTAAAAGAAAGGACACAAAGGAGTTGGCAACAGAGGTTGGGCCGACAGCTGTGAGACATAGATGTCGTGTGATTGTGGAGGAGCCAAACACGTGGGAGGAACTAGGAAGCTAGCTAGGCACATTGTACTATAGCCTGTAGGTAGTGGAGTCTTGTTGAGGGCGTTGGAAAATGGCAGCTAGAAACTTGCAATATAGATCATGTAGGCTAGTAGGTATGAAATCACAAAACCAGTTGAGTGCTGCAGTAGAAGTGGGCCACAACAACCATTGAACCGCAAACACAGGAGATTGGGTAGAGTTGGTATCTTGGGATGTCGATCAACAAGGAGATTGTGTGAAAGGGTTGCATGAGAGGATCAACAACCAAGGCGTAGTTCATAGGGATGAAGGGATGATAGTTTCTTTTTATGGTCAACTAGCAAATGAAAAAAAAAAAGAGATAGGGGTCAAGAGGCCTGCTAAGAACAAATTGCAGGGAGTGCAAGGGATTGAGTTAGTGTTGGTCAGTTGGGTTAGTGATGGATTCTGGGTTGTACTATGAGGATAGGTTGGATAGGGCTGATAATTTTAGCCCATGGAAGGAGATGTTTGTATTGTTGCTTCAGGAGTTTGAACTATGGGATATTGTTGAGGAGACAATGACACTTCCCAATGATCCAGTACAATTGACTGATTTTAACAAGAGGAATGTTAAGGCCAAGAGACTCCTTCTAGATGCTATTAAAGACCACCTTATTCCCCATGTTTCGAGGAAGGCTTATGCCTTTGAGATGTGGGCAACC
Organism: Pinus tabuliformis; assembly: GCA_031772625.1. Classification (NCBI taxonomy): domain Eukaryota; kingdom Viridiplantae; phylum Streptophyta; class Pinopsida; order Pinales; family Pinaceae; genus Pinus; species Pinus tabuliformis. Next base: position 1,314,719,846 of record CM062805.1, on the reverse strand, counting down.
TTGATTAACCTTTTACATAGTTCTAATGAGAACAAGATGGTGTTGCAGGAAAAACTAAGGCAAACCAAGATGACCAAAATTAACATTGTTTCCTCATACATCACCAAGATCACTCAAGTGAGAGATGAGTTGGAAACTATGGGAGAAACCATAACTGATGAGCAATTGGTCAGATTAATGATAAGTGTTTTTTCCATGGAGTGGGACGCCTTCATTGACGTGATAGTTTCCCATGAGCATCTTCCATATTGGGGAAGAATGTGGGATGATTTCCATCAAGAGGAGATAAGGCGAAATGCCAAGAGTGGTGGGAAGTGTGGTGGGGAAGAAGAGGAGAATGTTGCTCTTACTACAAAGGGAAAAGGCAAAGGTAAGGTAAAGGGAAGTGGGGGATATGCTTCTGTGAAGGACATGAGAAAAGTGAAATGCTTTGTATGTCACAAAACTGGTCACTATGCAAGCTAGTGCCCATACAAGAAGAAAGAGACTCAGGTTGCTGCAACAACATCAACTGAGATTGATGAATTTGCGGAGAAATTTGAGAAAGAGTTTTCTCTTATTAATTGTATTTTAGACAATAGTACTTTTGTGTATGAGGAAAATGGGTTATGGCTAGTGGACAGGAGAGCATCCATTGATATGACGGGGATGAGGTCAATGTTTCGTAGTATTTTAGAGAAAGGCTCAAATTGCCTGTGAGCTGTGGAGCTAGCACCGCACATGCAGTGAAGGGGGTTTTATGTGTCAAATTCCAGCTAGAGTCAGAAGCATTTTTGGAGGTGACAGGGATGTTGTTTGTTCTAGGAATGATGATACACTTGCTCTAAGTGCTAGTCTTGGTGTGATAATACTCCTTGAAGCATGGTTGGTTGTGACAGGTTCTCAGCTTAGGTTTCAAGTTAGGTAGCAGGATAGACTTTAGGGTTAGAGAGAGTAGCTACAAACACTGAGATGGGCTTGGAGATAGATCCGGGTGGAAGGTTCTTCTAGAAGTACCTCCCTTACTAAGAGGGAGTGTTGAAGCTTGTAGCTCGAGCAGGTACTTCTGCACAACCCTTGTGTCTAGGTGTGCAAAAGTAGCCCGCATCACATTAGAACACTTGCTCTAGGTTGAGCAAGTTGTTGATGTAGCTTAGCCCAAGTTTAACTTAGGAAAAATAACATATTAATATTTTCTCTTATTGAGCTAAAACAAAACTTAGAAAAAGTAAATTATTTACTTTTGTGAATAAGTTTTAATCCTAGCCATTGATCTCAAGTGAGGCGAGATCTAATCTTGGCCATCAATCACTTTGAGATGATGGTTAGGGTTAGGATTTAAGGTTTTGGCTTAATGTAGATTTATAAAAGCTAGGCTAAGGTGAGGTGAAGACACACAACAATGACACAAGTTTGAGAGTGACTTCTCTGTGAGTGTGTGTTGGGTCCGAGAGTGTAGAGGGGCTAGAGATCCATATCTATACAAGAGAGTAGATCTGCCAGATTAGATCCAACATATTGTAATTTATAATTTGCTAGTTGGGCATTGTCCTAGAACCGGAGCCCAAGTAAGTTCTAAATTTTTTTACTAATGAAGAATCGATTTGTTGGGAGGAAATCTACTTGTAGTTCGTGTGATTGAGATTGAAATTTGTTTCTGCTAAATTTTATGTATTAGGAACTTAGCTGTGTATTTGTTCGGTAATTAATTGTTTTGAATTAACTACGGGGTGTTGGGTTCGAGAGAGTGTAGAGGGATTGGAGATCCATATCTGTACAAGAGAGTAGATCTACTGGATTAGATCCAACATATTGTAATCTATATTTTCTCAGTTGGGCATTATCCCTGGACGGGAGGCCAAGTAAGTTCTAAATTTTTTTATTAGTGAAGAATTGATTTGTTGGGAAGAAATCTATTTGTAATTTGTGTGATTGAGATCATAATTTGTTTATGCTAAATTTTATGTATTAGGAACTTAGTTGTGTATTTGTTCGGTAATTAATTGTGTTAAACACACATGTGTAGCAACAGAATCTGAAAGATAAAACATGAGAGTACAATTTTATTAACAAATCATATACATTTATAGTACATGGTTTGACCGTTGGGTTTCACATCCCAAGGTCTCTTGGACTTCCTTTTGTCTATTCGGCTTCCACACTAACCCATTGAGGATTAGGTGTCCAACATTCCCCCCCTTAATCCGAAGGGTTATGTATGAGTCCAAGAAGAGAGCTATAATAAAAAATGTGCAAAAATGCATGGAAACACTAGGTTGAATTAGAATGTGCTCTCTGAAATGTTGGTATAAAGGGCGGTGGTTTAAGGATGACCACCAACACTGGAATGCTTAGTGCAGTTCTCGGAACTCTTCCAAAACCGGCAAGAAGCTGAAGTCTTCTGCTAAAGGAAGTGCTCCTATTGTTTTGAAGAGGGAAACCTTCAACCATGAAAGGGAGGTCTCACCCCGCATAAAAGGGAGAACTTCAACCTGAAAAGGGAAGTCTCAATCTGTGATGGTTTAAGGATGACCAACAACTCTTGAATGCTTAATGCAATTCCTGGAACTCTTTCAAATCTGGCAAGAAGATGAAGGCTTCTGCTAGAGGAAATGTCTCCAATTTTGTGCCTGGAATTCTTCCGAAACTGGCAAGAAGTTGAAGTCTTCTACTAGAGGAAGTGTCCCAGATTACCAACTGAAGGCATGCTCAGGGGCATCTTTGTCTCTGGCTACAACTCTGAAACTGGTGTGGCAAGTTGTGGCTCAAGCTCGCTTGATGTGGCTTTGAAGCTTGTAGATGACCATCATTTCCCCCCTGTCAGATACAAGGTGAGATGATGGAGAAAGCTCAACTGCAAGACTATTCAATACTCTATAACAAGTTTTGACATGTGATTGAAATATCTTCTTGGCTGTTGATGCCCATTGCCAAGAAGCGATCCATCCAAGATGAATCTTTGTTCTTGCAGGAGGGGTGTTTTTGAAGCATCTGTGTGAAGAATGGGTGGTTTTATGACAATGCTTACATGGATGAAGATCAAAATAGTGATCTTTCAGATGGCCAACTCGGTCACGGTGTTGGCATTTCACAATCTGTTGTTGTTGTTGTGGCTGTGGAAGAGAACCAGAATCTAAAACAGCTGAAGGTGCACTGTCATGAAGAACAGGTGAAGATGAATCATCCTCAAGAAATCCAGCAGTTTGAAATTGGATTGGTTTTGAGTAATCCAGAATATGAAAGGACAAGTCCTTGTCATATCCAAGACCAGTTTTGTGCTTGTTGTGGACAAGCTCTTCTTGTTGTGGACAAGCTCTTCCCAAGGTCTGATGATGGGCTTGGGAAGTGCAAGCTGAACTTTTGCATCTGCATGTAACCTTGCCACTTTATGGGAGTCTGTTTCAATCCTCTGAATAGAAACAGGTTCAGAATGACTCCTCTGTTTTAATTCTTCTTGTTGTAGCTGAGATTCGAGTTGCAAAAAATCAATTTTCTCTTGTGCATTTTGTAGACAGACTTGAATGTCTGTGAGAGAAAATTTGTTGATTTTTAATGTATCATGAGTAGTAGACAATATCAGAGTTTTGAGGAACTCTAATACTTCATTGATTCTGGCCATTTTTTTCTCCAGTGTCAGAATTACACCTTAAAAACTGATCACAATTACTACTCAATGCAGATAAGTAATACCCACTCACAGTACACAATAATATCCTTTATAAATGTGCAGCAAATGATCAGTGTGCAACCAGCAAGCACCAATTACAATTCATTACATAAAACTAAGAGTTTACTCATGACCAACACTATGTTCTGACAATACAACTAACTAAACTTTTCTCCACAAAAGATTACTTTTATTTGTCAAAACAATCATTGCCTTTATAAGGCCCACCAAACTCTTATGTAGTAGTCGAATCAAGGAATTAATGCATATATATGTAGACAAAAACTATAATGAGTTTTAAATACAATGCCACACTGGGGCATCAACAACTGCAAACTTGCTTGGATCCTTCAGATACTCCTTCACTTTCTCGGCCAGTGGAAAAGAATAGTCAAGTTCAATAGCGACTGCTAATACATTCTTGTGGAACAACTGCAATTGTGGGATTACAAATCGCCAGAGAAAGAGCTGTACATAATCTCATAAACTGCAAATTGCTTGCTGTGGTGTGCCAAAGCTGAACAACATATATATGTCAAAACAACAGTTATGAAAACAACGTATATATATCAAAACAACAATTATCAAAACAACACATAAATTTATGCCTTTGGCCTTGACATCTGTTGGGGTCAAAGATAGACACAATCACCGACTATGAAAAGCTGTATGGATTCATGAAGCGATTTGACAGCTTCCATGGGATCTTCCTCTCCCGTAGACTTTATACAAATCTTCAATAATTGCTTCCGAGAAATGCAGGAGCCCGTGCAATCTTTTTATTAGAAAATCGATTTGTATGATTACGTCCTCGACAGATATGTTGCCACAGGCCATGCTCATTCCCTCAATAGACAAGCTCGAGCAGAATCCCTCAAAGCGGTCATAGTAATGGAGGACTGGCTCAACTATATTAGTTGAAGTAGGCCCTCGCCTTTCATTTACTACCCTCAAAGCTATTATCTTTTAAGACAAATGCCGTGCTGGAACCTGTCGTTCAGGTGCCATTACTCGAGAAAGGAAAGGAAGCTTTGGAGGAGATTAACAAACAAATGGGTCTTGGAGTATTACATGAGGCTTTTTCGAGATGATATCAAGCGCAACCCCACCAATGTAGAACTTTTTGACATTGCTCAGTCTAACAGTGAGCATTCCAGACACTGGTTTTTCCAGGGAGATTTAGTCATTGATGGACAAGTCACTGTCAACAATCTAATGAGAATTGTAAAAGATACACTGAAAGCGAATCCAAACAACTCTGTGATTGGCTTTAAAGACAACTCAAGCACAATCAGAGGCTTTCCAGTACAGGCATTAATTCCAGTATCAGCAGGCTCAACCTCTCCACTGAGTACTCTTCATCGTGACTTTGAAATTCTTTTCACTGCAGAGTTCAAAATCGTTCTCTAATGCATAGTTCAAGCATATATTAGTCAACACGACCATGCAACACCACGGCTTTCAAAACTATTCAACGTAGTCAAACACACCATTGTACTACTGCATACATAACATTACACTGTCAGGTAGCAGACCACATATAGTTGAGATGAAGGGTCTTAACCTCAACGCATAACGGTTCATTGTGGCAGTGGTTTCGACCTCCACAGATTTAATGTAGCATTCATCACTTCATGGCTCAATCCAATGTAGCCCTCATAAAAATTTCAATGCAGAGATGGATAGTAGTGCACTGTGTTTTAACATCGACTCTCGACCAACGAACTACAACATGTATGAAATGATTCAAACGTCATTTGGGATCAACGAACACACAATACAAGCGTTCAACGCACCACTGTCTCGACAGGGGCTGAGGAATAGACTAAGTATACAACAAATTGTAGTTTCTGACTTCCAAGACAGGGAAACAACCAAGCCAGAGAGGCCGACTTGCAGGAGCTTTTCAAGCCGTTTGGTCACATTACGCGTGTCTATGTTGCCGTGGACCAGAGGACCGGGATGAGCAGGGGTTTTGGCTTTGTCAATTTCGCCAACAGGGAGGATGCACAAAGGGCTATTAATAAGCTCAATGGCTATGGCTACGACAACCTCATTCTCAGAGTCGAATGGGCGACTCCTAGACAGACATAGACAAATGAATAAACCTAAATCCTAAACACAAATCCCCTTTGCATGAATACCAGACTAAATTAATGTAATCGGACAGCGTTAAAGATAACAGGTATGGTAATGGCGGAAAAGAATGATGCCTCCAAACGCTGCTCCCTCCTGGCAGACGCACCATCAAAAATACAAGGAATCCCTTCGACTATAATTGAAGTAACTTGAGAAAAAATGTAAACGCAGACAAAAATGTTTCAACACACGAGAGTGCATTCCCGTGAGCGATATACTTGTTTACAAAGTTAGGTATTCAATCCCAAAGCCAAATCGAAACTCGCTCGACTGGAGAAGGTGCAGATTCCTCCTCGTCAATTATCAATGGATTTTGCTACTCCCAAACCCCAACCTGCTCCTCTTCTGGAAAACTGAGAGACGGAAGTGGGTAAAGAAAACATTACACCCATACAGAAAAACCATGCCAACTGTTAGGAGGGAAGATGGCACTGACGATGATTATGATAGAGAGCCCAAAGAGAAAATATGGCAGAAAAAGTGATACAAGGAGTTACAACTAATTTTAGGAATGCTAAAAATAGGGCTGGAGAAATGACAGAGGTTGTAGCTAGAATTTAGCTGAGTAAATATTCATGAAAGGCATAAGTGATGGCAGAAATGACCTGCACATAAAGGCCATACAACAAATGACTCAAAGTAATTATGTAGGGCAGGAATACGCCTGCTCTAATACCATGTTAAACACACATGGGCAGCAACAGAATCTGAAAGATAAAACATGAGAGTACAATTTTATTAACAAATCATATACATTTATAGTACATGGTTTGACCGTTGGGTTTCACATCCCAAGGTCTCTTGGACTTCCTTTTGTCTATTCGGCTTCCACACTAACCCATTGAGGATTAGGTGTCCAACAATTTGTTTGGAATTAAATACAGGGTGCTGGGTTCGGGTAGATTCTAACATGTAGATATTAGCTATTACGATTTTGGATTTAATGCACCATCTTCATTTTTATTAGATTTAATTTTTCAAGAGCGTTTTGTATGTATGACATCTTTGTAAACGTATGGCAAGTTTCACCTATTTGTTTGACGCATATTTGCCACTGAATTTTTTAATAAAATGTTCCCGATATACGTATTTTATTAGTAGAAAATAAGAAGCATTCAAAAGGAAAGTTGGAAACTAACAATTAATTTTATATTTCGAGGAGTGTACCTAGTGGTCATTCATACGGCCTGCTCCTACTAAGCCATGCCAACTATCTACATAATACATTTGTCGAATGTAGAATTCAAACAATTGTTTGAGTGAATCGTGAGTGGAAACGGTTGCACTAATGTGCATTGTATTTTTTGATAATGACAATGTCTTCTTAGTGCAATAGGACTATAAAATTTCAATACCTATAAATTGTAGTATTTTGATTGTCATGGCCTTGACGTTACCTTGCATTTTATGTTCTTGATGTTCTTAATCTTCAATACTTCAGTTTCACTGTTAGTACAAGCAAGCCTCAATTATCATGCCTATTCTTCATCTCTTTAATAGATAAATATGCAATTGCTTTTTTCCATTTGACAAACTTGACTCTTTGCTCTTTCAGGTTTCTCTTGTCCTATGAAACAGGGGCATGCATACCTAGGGGTGGGGTTTACGTACCCATACCCGATTCGCACACCCAAGCACCAAAAATGGGTTCGGGTTCTTCTCAAACACACCCTTCCGAACCTAGTTCCAGTATGGAGAACCTGATACTTTGAAATTTAAAAATGGGTTCGTTCCTTTTGACAGGTAGTCGGTACCCCATAAAAGGATATGTGTTTCCCCAAGAACTGGTACGAGGAGATACAACTAGATGGTCTTATTGAGCTACCTACAGTTGCTATGGATGAGTAGGATCCTTCGGATGAGAGTGACCCCTCCCTAGAGAGCCTATTGACCGATGAGCTTAGCGATGTTGATCATGATTGTTAAAATTTGGGTACCAGAAGACAAATGGTTCCCTAAGGCTTTGATCTTTGGCCTAGGGAAAAGTGTCCAAATTTATTTTTTACTTTTCTCCTAAAGTGACTTTGTAAGTGGTAAAGTCAATTTAATTTAAAAGTGACTTTATAAGTGGTAAAGTTACATTCTAATTTAAAAGTGACTTTATAAGTGGTAAAGTTACATTCTAATTTAAAGGTGACTTTATTAAAGTAAATGAAGAATTAGAAAGTGAAAAAGTGACTATGGAAATAAAAGGCTAAGTGGGTCTTTATTTAAGTGGGTGAGTTAAAAAATAGAAAGTGAGAATTAAATGCACATTTATTCTCATCCCTACATCTAAATGAATCTCAGCCATTAGATCTTAAGATAACCCAAAGGGTCATTTAGAGAATAAACGGAGAAGAGAAGAGGAAAATGTCAAGTCATTCTTTCATGAGCATCTGAGAAAAAGAGAAGAGAGACCAAGGAGAAAATTTCTGAGCAGTGAGGAAGTGAAGGAGAGCAACAAGAATACATTTCAGTGAATCTTGACAACAACATTTATTGGCATGCATCCCAAGGCAAAACCGTACAGCAGGAGAAATGCACAAAAATCAAGGAAGAGGGACATCATAGAAATCGAGGAAGAGGGACAACAAGGGCACAAATTTTGAGGCAGATTTGGGCACGAATTTCAAGGCAGTCGTACTGCTGAAATCTGTACGGTCTGTACAACAAGTTTTAGGCACATTTTTCGAGGCAGGCCGTACAACATTTAATGCTGTTTTATTGCTGTAATTTTTTTTGTTTTGCTTGTTTGTTGATTGGCACAATTTTCGAGGTGGAGTTCAAGCATGAAAATCGAGATAAGTTGTAATTTGTGGTTGCTAGAATTTTTACTGTGTATTTCAGTTTCTCTGTAAAAGCGTTTTCAGAAATAAAGAAGAGCTTTCAAACTGGTTTTCCCCAAGAGTTGTATGGGTTTTTTCCAGGGTCACATTGACCAAAAATTAATGTGTTATTTTCTATGTATGGTTGTCATAATTTCGCTGTGTTTTATTTCTGCAATTTCAACAGTTGTGAAATCTCTAAATTTGTGTTTTCAGAAGAATATTGTCATTTCCAGATTTTAGAATTTTTATCATGCTTGGATTTAAAACTAAATGCATGGAGTGATAAGGAAAATTGATAACTAAAGTGGGGGTTGAAATTTCTTCATGGTATCATAACTTGGTTGGCTGAACAGTGCAGTTTGGGAGAGCAAAGTGAAAATTACAGCACGCTGATTTTCACACAAAAAACATAAACCTTTACCACAGATTTGAAAATTTCAGTTTGGTACGACAGTGAAACATGTCTTTGGATTTGAGAGTTGAAGACAGGTTGGATGGGCAGAACAACTACAGTGCATGGAAGGAGAGAATCCAGAGCATCATTGAGGAAGCAGAAGTTTGGGGCATTATGGTAAATACCACACAGAACCCAGTAGTAGTACCTGTTGACCCTGTACAATTGGCAGAGTTTAACAAAAAGAATGCTAAGGAAAAAGGATTGACTCTGGAAGGAATCAAAGACCATGTCATTCCTCATGTGAGAGGAAAGACAACCTTGAGCAGTCTTTACCAGAGCTTAGATGAAAACAGAAAAATGGTCCTAAAGGAGAAACTGACGGCCATTAAAATGGCTAAGAATGATAGTGCTACAACATACCTCACAAAGATCACTTCAGTGAAAGATGAGTTGGCAACCGTAGGTGAGATCATTGCACCTGCTGAGATCAGAAAGAACCATCTTGGCGCAGCCAAACAGGTGGAGGAGGATGACAATGTGGCATTGTTAGCAAGAGGCAAGAAGGGCAGAGCAAAGAAGTAAGCTTCCAATAGTGGAAGCAAAGGCAAAGGTAAAGGCAAGCAACAGAATAAGGAGAAGGACTATTCCAAAGTCAAATGTTGGAATTGTCAAAAGTTGGAACACTATGCTGTTGTGTCTGGAGAAGAAGAACAAGAAAGGGAAAGACAAACCCATGGCAGCTTCTGCAAAGATAGAGAGCTTCTCTGAGAGCTTTGATCGAGAGTTTGGGTTCGTAGCTTGTGAGGCCACTAGTGCAGGATCACCTGCCATACAGGTTCAGAGGGAGTGTGCATTCCCCACTACTAGCAGAGCATCTTCTAGCATTTGGTACGTTGATAGTGGCGCTTCCCTCCACATGGCAGGAGTTAGAGAGTACTTCTCAGAGCTTTCAGAGGGTGATACTGATATGGAGGTAGTACTTGGTGATGACAGCATTGTTAGAGCAGTTGGTGTGGGGACATTGACATTTGATAAGGGACCCAAACCTCCCTTGAAAGTATTAGACGTTCTATATGTGCCTGGAATGAAGAAGAACTTGATATCCGTCTCAACACTTGAGGACAGAGGGTATGATGTGTTGTTCAGGAGAGGGCAGGTGCTTATATACCCTAGGGGAACTCCAGCTTCTTCAGCTAGAGAGATTGGTGCGCGCCATGCTAAGGTGTACAAGTTCTCATTCCAACCCCTGATGGCATTGAGTAGCAACACCCGAGACAGGACTGACAACAGGTATGGTAGTTCAGAGTTGTGTGAGATTTGGCATCGCAGGATGGGGCACATGTATCATGGGGCCTTGAGTACATTGCGGGGGATCACCATTGGTGTGCTAGATTTGAGTTCTAATCACCTTGATGTATGCAGAGGATGTGTTATGGGGAAGTTTTCCAGATCCCCTTTTCCCAGCAGTGACAACAAAGCGACAGGGATCTTTGACTTGATTGATACCGATGTGAGTGGTCGAATGTCTCATGTATCCTTGAGTGGCTATGAGTACTATGTTTTATTCATTGATGACCACACCAGGAAGACTTGGATTTATTTCTTGAAGACCAAGAGTGAGGTCTTCAAGCAGTTTCAAGAGTTCAAAGCTCTTGTGGAGACCCAAACAGGTAGGAAGATCAAGGTCCTCAGGTCGGACAATGGAGGGGAGTATACCCTTGGTGTGTTTGTTGATTTTTGTGCTGAGGTAGGCATTAGGAGGGAGTTCACGGTTCCTTACTACCACCAACAAATGGGGTTGCAGAGAGGAAGAACAGATCCATTGCAGGGGCTGCCAAAGCCATGCTTCATGATCAGGGGTTACCTTTATTTTTGTGGGTAGAGGCCTACAACACTGCTGTGTACTACAGAACAGGAGTCCACATCGTGCCTTGGGGAATGTGACTCCGAAGGAGGCTTTTTTTGGGAATAAGCCTGATGTTGGGCACTTTCGTATCTTTGGGTGCCTTACATATTCTTATGTCCCCAAGGAGAACAGGACCAAGCTAGAGCCCACTGCAGACAAGAGCATCTTTGTGGGTTATAGCGAGACCTCGAAAGCTTATCGGATTTATATTCCTGCACAGAGGAAAGCGGTTGTCTGGCGGGATGTGAAGTTAGAGGAAGAGAGAGATTTCGGGAGGTCATGGGAGTTAGAGTATCTAGAGTCACTAGACCTTCAGGAGCAACTGAATCAGTGACAGGGATCTAGTGGTTAGGGATCAGGAGGTACATCGATTAGTGTCAGGTCCATTTGTGAGCAGTGGCTCTCAAAGTTAGGTGGGTGGTTCCTTGGGCAGCATGCAAGGCAGTCCGCAGAGCAGTTCACTGGGTAGTCCACTAATGGACAATTCGCACGGTCCTTCAGCATCTACAAGCACAGATTTAGGCATCGGTCAATTGGCAAACCTTCAGGAGTTCAGGCTTCTGATGATGATGAGGATTCTTTCACTTCGGTGGGAGAAGTATGCTCAGGGAAGAGGAAGCCAAAGTGGCTTCAAGATACCTTGCACGAGGCCACATCAGTTGCTGGGCCAAAGAGACAAGTTAGAGAGAGTAAACCACCTAAGTGGTTCTGTAGTTACATGGCATTCGTAACACGCATTGTTGACTTCGAACCTTCTAGTTATGAGGAGGCAGCCAGCCAGCAGGTCTGGATAGAGGCCATGATGGAGGAGTATTCTTCTATTATGAAGAACGATGTTTGGGAGGTAGTGCCGAGGCCTGAAGGTAAATTAGTTGTTACTTCCACATGGCTCTACAAGATAAAGCATGCTGCAGATGGCAACATTGAGAAGTTCAAGGCTCGATTTGTGGTGAGAGGGTTCTCACAGGTAGAGGGAGTTGACTATGAGGAGACCTTCGCTCCCGTAGCTCGGTATACATTTATTCGCTCCATTATATTGATTGCAGCAGAGATGGGTTGGAAGATCCACCAAATGGATGTGAAGACCACATTTCTCAATGGCTTCATTCTGGAGGAGGTTTATATTGAGCAGCCGCAGGGCTTTGAGGTGCATGGGAAGGAGTCCCATGGATGCAGATTGGAAAAGGCACTCTATGGCCTGAAGCAAGCTCCTAGAGCTTGGTACTCTAGGATTGATACATACTTGCAGTAGTTGGGTTTCACAAAGAGTGAGGTAGATCCGAACCTATACTTCAATGTGGTGGGTGAGGAGCCTCTCATTCCAGTGTTGTATGTTGATGACTTAATCATCGTTGGTGCAGAGAGACTCATTGAGGGCTGCAAGAGAGATCTTGCTTCAGAGTTTGAGATGAAGGATGTCAGCTTGATGCATTATTTTCTGGGATTGGAGGTGTGGCAGGAGGAGGGGCATTTCTTCCTGGATATTCTTAGCAGATGTCACATGGAGGACTGCAAACCCATGTCTACACCTATGATCACTAACTGGAAGAAGCTTCACGCTTTTGATTCCGAGTTGGTGGATCCTACTCTATACATATAGCTGATTAGTTGTTTGATGTATTTGGTTAACACTCGACCAAATATGTGTTTTGCAGTTAACACTATGAGTCAGTTCACGTGTGAGCCCAGGAGAGTGCACTAGGTGGCTGCAAAACACATTCTTCGTTACTTGCAGGGGACTGTGGATTTTGGTCTGGTTTATAGACAGGGTGATGGAGTGAGATTGACAGGGTACATGGATTCAGATTGGGTAGGTTGTGCTTCAGATAGGAAGAGTACTTTCGGGTGTTGTTTTGGCTTGGGTTCGGCAGCTGTGTCGTGGATCAACCGAAAACAATAGTCAGTTGCTTTGAGCTCAGCTGAGGCAGAGTATATGGCTGCTAGTTTGTCTAGTTGTGAGGCCATATGGCTTTGCAAGATGTTGTTTGGTCTATTTGGTCAGGCATTGAGTCCTTCAGTAATTTACTGTGATAATCAGAGTTGCATAAAAATCACGGAGTATCCAGTTTTTCATGACAGGTCAAAGCATATTGAGATCAAGTATCACTTCATTATAGACTATGTCCAAAAGGGAGTTGTCAAGCTCGAGTACATTTCCACAAATGTGTAGGTAGCGAACATTTTCACCAAAGCCTTACTACGGGGCAAGCATGTCTACTTCAGAGACAAGATGGGAGTGGTGAGGAACACTTTCCTTGGTAAGAGGGAGTGTTAAAATTTGGATATTAGAGGACAAGTGGTTCCCTAAGGCTTTGATCTTTGGCCTAGGGAAAAGTGTCCAAATTTATTTTTTTACTTTTCTCTTAAAGTGACTTTATAAGTGGTAAATTCAATTTAATTTAAAAGTGACTTTATAAGTGGTAATGCTACATTCTAATTTAAAAGTGATTTTATAAGTGGTAAAGTTACATTCTAATTTAAAGGTGACTTTATTAAAGTCAATGAAGAATTAGAAAGTGAAAAAGTGACTATGGAAATAAAAGGCTAAGTGGGTCTTTATTTAAGTGGGTGAGTTAAAAAATAAAATGTGAGAATTAAATGCAAATTTATTCTCATTCCTAGATATAAATGAATCTCAGCCATTAGATCTTAGGATAACCCAAAAGGTCATTTAGAGAATAACAGGAGAAGAGAAGAGGAAAAGATCAATTCATTCTTTCATGAGCATTTGAGAGAAAGAGAAGAGAGAGCAAGGAGAAAATTTCTGAGCAGTGAGGAAGTGAAGGAGAGCAGCAAGAATACATTTCAGCAAATCTAGACAACAGCATTTATTGGCATGCATCCCAAGGCAAAACCGTACAACAGGAAAAAGGCACACAAATCGAAGAAGAGGGACAACAGCAAGGACATGAATTTTGAGGGAGATTTGGGCACGAATTTTGAGGCAACGGTACTGTTGAAATCTGCACTGTCCGTACAGTCAGTGCAACAAGCTTCGGGCACATTTTTTCGAGGCATGCCATACAACATTTAATGTTGTTTTATTGCTGTAAAATTTTGTGGTTGTTCGCTGATTGGCATGATTTTCAAGGTGGAGTTCAAGCACGAAAATCGAGATAAGTTGTAATTTGTGGTTATTGGAATTTTTACTGTGTATTTCAGTTTTTCTATAAAAGCATTTTCAGAAATAAAAAATAGCTTTCAAACTGGCTTTCTCCAAGACTTGTAGGGGGTTTTTTCCAGGGTCACATTGACCAAAAATCACTATTTTATTTTCTGTGTGGCTGTCATAATTTTGCTGTGTTTTATTTCTGCAATTTCAACAGTTGTGAAATCTCTAAATTTGTGTTTTCAGAAAAATATTGTCATTTCTAGATTTGAGAATTTTTATCATTCTTGGATTTAATACTAAATGCATGGAGTGATAAGGAACACTGATAAGTAGAGTGGGGGTTGAAATTTCTTCAATGATGACATGGATGTCGATGAGTGATGACATGGCTTGAGGAAGCCAAATCAGTTATCTTGAGACTCGTTCATTTTTCTTTTTCACCTTTTTTATTGGAATCTTTTATTTTATGTGTTGAAATGCCTTATGGAAAATTTTGAATGTAGTATGACAATAGAGTCCTAGACATATCATATATATCTATTATCATGATTCATAACTCTCTTCTTGATATTAAATTTGAAATTTCAATGTGGATGTTCAATGTTTTATTTTTCTTGTTTTATTTTATGTTCAATATTTTATTTTATATACCCTCAACAAACCCACACAACCTGTTTCAAAAGGTGACACACCCGTTCCTATCCCCATACCTATACTGGAACCGATGTTTCTTGGCAACTTAGCTCTTTTCTCTTGTTGCAGTTCCAGAAGTTGTAAAATGCAAGGGAAAGAGTGTTAAGTACCACTACATTGTGCGGAGATTGCAAGTCATTATAAGATAACCCAAGAAGAACAAATTGTTGAAAATTGGCAGCGCAGATGAATTTCATTAAATAAAATTTCATTTCTGACAATTCTGGAGTGACTTTCTAAAATTAGAAAGACATGTCTAGCATCTCAAGCATGACTTTCAAAAAATAGTAATTCACCTTGCATCAATTGGTAATCAAGTATAGATGTTGGAAAATCACTTAACTTGTCATTAATCAATCTTAATAGTTAAATTTTTGACTTAATCTTCAATATTATTATTACCTTTATTATTATGCTTATGATAGTATGACATTAATATTATTAAAAGGAACTTCAAGTCACCTTATCTTTATCACTTAATCACTTCATACCTCTATGTCTCACATAGCACATCATAACTCTCTCTCTCTCTCTCTTAATGGATACATTTCACTCTCATTAAAGTCTTGTCATAAAAGATTCTCTTATGCTTTCATTAATGCAAATGTTACTCTCTCTCTTATGCACTCATTAAGACATGGCATACTCTTATTCACAATAAAAACATGTCATAAATGATTCTCTTAGACCTCCTTAAGGGCATGAGTTACAAAGGCATGCATACCTCCTTAATGGCATGAGTTACAAAGGCATGTTTACCTCCCTAAATGGCATATGTAAGTCCTCCTCAAGGGATGCATATTGCTTCTTTATGACTAGAATTTGTTGCTCCTCCTATATATGTATCTCATATCATCACATTCTCACTATTTGTGCATTGTGAAAGAAGGATTCGAACTTTTGATAGAGAGAGTTGGAGAGACTTGAAGAAGATTGTGAAAGAGAAAGACTTGGAGAGTAAGAGCAGAACTTGAAGGTTGATTCAGTGTTTGCATCAACTGCTGCTACCAGTGATCTTCATGCTACAACTTGTTCAGATTTGGATGAACTTGCTCATTCTCTTGATCTCTCATTGTACTTTGTATCTCTGTTGAACAATTGATATCTAATAGAAGAAGAATCTGGTTGAGTTTTCCCCTTGTGGGTTTTTCCCTGGTCATTGGACCTTAATTCTCTGTGTTTCATTCTGTTCTTGGCTGTCTTCTATTGTGCATTTGGTTTATGTCCTATCTACAATTGTTTAACTAATATTGCAATGCAAAGAAGTTTTGTAATAAGTGATTGTTACAGCATAGAACATCTGATTTTCAACACAAATGGATGGCAAGACCTAGTTGTTGTGTCTTTCATGTCACAATTATGGTGTTCTGCTTACACATCTCAAAGTGTCACTGGAACATTTTCAACTTTAGATGTTACAGGCAACAGTTATGTCAGAAAGCATTAGTAACTTCTTGTTACAACAGATGCGAACTGTGTGAACTAAAATTTTTGGTTGCTAATGATCTGAATGACTTCCACAGGGTTTCAACAATAAGCCATCATTGCTACAGACAATTAGATATTATAACAGAAGTTTTGTTGAATTTAACACCCAAATTATTAGGGATATACATGTGAACAAGGTAACTGAGCTGCATGATGCATTATAGCAGCGCTTATAAATTAGAAATGACTTAGAATATCCACTTTCTATTGTCAGAATATCTGTGAGAATGCTGAAACTTAATTGACAGGGCTTAACTTTACTGCTTGTTGATGACGTTGAGCAAATCAATTGTCTGGTTAGTTCCATGAATTTCTTTAGGCTTATCTATGTCTGGAAAGATGGTATTTTGTTTGTGCCTTGGTGTCATTTAAACAAATAATTATCAAATTTTTTTTATTTGTGTTGCAGGAGGTAGTACCTCTAAGGAAAGTTTGCCGGCGTCCAGAGACAGACTTTCGTTTGCAAGCATTACATGCTTCTAAAAGATCATCACCTACTGAGCTGGGACAAGGGCCTCAAGAATCAAAGGAAATTTCAACTGGTAAAATTTCTTTTGTTTCATCAAAAGAGCCTAAAGTTATTGGCAACTCTATGGAGTCTCATAATCAACCTGCAGCTATGCCAATGGTTTCCTTTGGTGATGCACTTACTTCTGCCAAGTCTCAACCATGCCTTCCAGATAGTGCATTAAACTCAAGCGAAAGAGGTGGTAATCCTTCTACGTCCTCTTCTATTCCTCAAATTTTGGATCTTAAAGCAGCTGATGCTGAAATGAAACTTGTTGATCAATAACAAAGAGAGGATTTTATTACCTGTCATGTCAATTTAATAAATGGACCCACAGGTCACATGAATTGTCTGTTTAGAATCATATTAGGACTATTCTTCTGCCCCAGGTTATGTCTTTCTCTATTTCCTTTTTTTCTGGCAAGCTTATCTTTTTATCACTTCCAGAAGTTCCATTTGGAATATACGAATTGTCTATCAGAGCACTTGGATTCTATGGATGCATTATCAACCGGGATCTTTTGTTATAGTGCAGTTAAGACATTATTTAGTTTTATTTAGTTGATTGCATTGAATTGGCAACATGTTAATTTTAAATAAGGATCGTAATCCAAACGAATGAACCCTTGGCAAGATGCCAACTACTGGAACAGAGCCCAACTTGTATAAGTTTAATCAAATCCAAAGGTGGCAAGAATTAGTCAATTTTCATTTAAAAGAGTCAGGATTGTGATATTTGTTAATTTTTGAGTACCCTTGTTATTAATATACTTTGTGCTACAGTCTAAACAATACACCTCATTATATCACTTACGTAATAGGGTTAATATTTACAATGTTTACTGTATTTTCATACGCAATTTTCCTCTGGTTTATTATATTGAACTAGAATTACCTTGATTTTTTGTTTGGGTGTTGACATTATTTTCAATAATTTGAACATTGAGCATGGTAAAATAAGGATTGTTGAGAAGTGTTTTCTAGGATCAAGAGGTTGCATATTTTATTATAGTTCTTAGATAAGCACATTTAATTTCATATATAACCACTATTTAAAAGGATTCCTTTTGAAAGTTTTCATTCGATGATTGTTTCAAAAGCATGTTTTATAACGAGTTTGTGGTGTTTTGGATCTATCCTGCATGCTATCTTGTAGAAGATGATTCTTTCTAGATTGTTTGCTTGATGAGTTGCAATTACTATTTTACTTTTCTAAATTGTTTGCTTGATAAGTTGCAATTACTATTTTACTTTTCTACTATTTACTGTGAATAAGTTAGAGATATTCGAATCATTAACATGCATGGACCCATTTGTTTTGAAATATTACTTTTACCTTACACAAAATTATACAAATGGAGAACAATATGTACAAGAACAAGGGTGAATGTACGATCGAGCCTTTATTAGTGCTACTAAGACAAAGACCAAATCAGAATAAGTAGAACCCTAATCAGCCAATAGCCTTTGACAAAATTTGGGAATTTATCTCTTTTAGTTGTGATTCAAGGAAGAGATGGGGCTTACAGGGTTTTAGAAAATACTTTTGTAACATGTTTTGAAATATTCAACAATACTGGGGTGAATTAGAATTGTCAATTTTTGACAATGAAAAACTTTTAAATGTATCCCAAGATATAAAGAAAAGCACATAATAATAAAAATATACAATACGCAAATATTTTTAAGTGGAAACCCAAAGCGAGAGAAAACCACTAAATGCTTTTCTTAATTTATTAAAAAGTACATTCAAATTTATCAGCCCCAACTGAAAGGAAGCACCAACTTAAAGGAAGCACCAACCGAGCACCAACTCACACTTATCAGGCATCACCCTGAAAGGAAGCACCAACTGAGCACCAACTCACACTTATCAGGCATCACCTGAAAGGAGACTATAGTCTCTTACCTTGCACCACCCTACTACCCACACCAATATGTTCTTGATCCATAGTTTGGTCTAGAACACAAATTCCCTCCAAATGCTAGACTTTGCTTTGATAGGTGTGCTCCACACCAACAAATATACTCTTCTTTGTCTGTATTGCTGACAACTTGTATCCAACACTATACTCGCTATACCGACACTTATTTAGGCTTATTAGACCCCATAATTCTTGTTGTCACATATGTTAAGGCGACATTGATGAATTTGGGCTTGGCCTTCAAGACATGCCTACATTTGGCCTCAATAGGACCTCAAAGCAAGATTGAAACTTGGCCCTGAAATTCAACACTGAACCTTGGTTTGTAAAACAAAATTCAGTCCTATAATACAACCTTGAGACTCGACCCTAACAGAATTTGGCCCTGTAACTTAGCCCAGAATTTGACCTTGCAACTTAGGTCAAAATTTGGCCTTGAAGTTTTGCTAGATTTTGCCCTCCCTTTGCCTAGAATTTGGTCAAGGATAGGCTTGAAATTGGGTCTTAAATACACCATTATTCAACTCCCAGGGATTGGCCTTCTTGGATCCCGTTGATTTTTCATGATTTCCTAGACTAATAATTACTTCCCAGTTATTCATTAACTAATTCATCTTATATCACATTCATCATTAGCAATTATACATAAGAAATATGATGCAAGAGCATACAACCTCTAAGTCAAATACCTTTGACTAAAACCTAGGGGTATTTCGTTTACTAAGGGAGCTTGTTCCCTAATTGTCATTTATTTGTAATTTTCTATGTTTCTAGGTATTCTATAAAGATTGTAATGTTGATGTAATTTGGTGTGTATATTAGATCTTCTTTTAAGAAGTCTCGGGAGGTTGAGTGAGGTAGAGATTTTGGAATAGGATAGATTCCTTGAGAATATTTTGTGGATCTAGTGGATTCTTAGGAGTTTATTAGTTGAGTGAATTATGGATCTGAACTGATTATAGTTCAGGATCCTTTTGTATATTTTTGTAACCCAAAAATGCATTTGAGAGGAGTAATCACACAAAGGAGAGAGAGTTGAAAGGATTAGAGGTCGAGTGTGGCCACAAAGCCAATATGTATATGTATTTATTAATAGAGAAGCTCTCTGTTCGAGCATCTAGACATGTATATTGAAACCTTGTTTATAGTTTGTAAGCATCACCCATTTATGTGAATCTATATTTCTATTAGTAATAAGACAATTGTGCTACAAACATGCTCAGGTGCGAGAGTGCTTTAGAGAAGTAATGCGAGAGTGTGTACAAGACTGAAGGCCTTTTGTAATTGGCGTAGACCAGTTGTTGATTGTTGATATATATATGAAGGAGTTCTGTGATCGAGCATCTAGACCTGCATATTGAACCTTGCGCCCCCCATTTATGTGAATCTATCTTTGTATTAGTAATAAGAAAATTGTGTTGCAGACATGCTGCAATGAAGTTGAAGAGGGAGAGTGCTTTAGAGAAGTAATGCAAGAGTGTGTATAGGGCTGAAGGCCTTTTGTAATTGGCGTAGATCAATTGTTGGTCATTGATCAACAAATTGGATCAACGATCTAATTTAATCATAGTTTTGTAGAGAAAAGGTGCAGTGGAAGCATGTAAACTACAGAGGGTTGGAAGGAAGCCATAAAGAGGAGTGCTTGAAGGTTTGAAGCGATTCCTGTGTAGGAGCAATGCAACATTGGCCAGGTATATAATGGAGGAAACAATGGAAGACTTAGTTTTTCAAAGGATGTCAGGAGTATGTTAATTGACAAAAGCCGGGGAAGCATAACTCAAAATTCTGTCGGAAAAGTCCTGTTAAGAGATGACGTCGGCCTAACATGCCCTGGAAGTTCCTTCCTCGAGCAATCAAAAGAAGAGCGCATAGAAGAATAGCCAGGGTGACAAGGAACTAGGTTTATGTGTCGAACGATAATGAAGAAAGTACCAGGATGATCTGGAACCTGTATACTGGATGTGCCACTGACAAGTGGACCATGAGGGAGTGCTGACTCCTCTCGAAAGGTCAACATGATGAATGAGGTTAAAGGCCGAGGACGTTATTTAACAGAGGCTGGGGTAGGTTGATGATGCGAAATATTCTTGTTTCCTGGGTTCTATCTCTTGGAGAGGTTCAAAAAGTGTGACAAGGGAAGTGCTATGGTGACATGTAAGGGCAGTGACATGGAGTAGGTGCATCGGTTGACTAGGCAAACAAAGGAAGTGATGTGTCCTGGACGAATGAAGAGCTGCGTGCCAGAGTTGAAAAGGCATGAATCAAGTCACGAAGTTTGGTCATATTGAGTGAAGTAGGAGGAAAGCTTAGAGCGTTTGGAGCTAATAAGAGTGGAGTCACACTTACATATATATACTATATAGAGCTTGAATCCAATGGTTTTTTGGAAAGTGCCTGGACTATACCCTTGGGGGTCCTCCCACTTAAATTTAAATGAGATTCGTAAAGGGGATTATTTTCCCTTAATTAGGTTTAAGGAATCGCCTTTGACCATAGAGGTTGGCACTGTGGGCTTTAAGGCCACCATATTGGCATAGTTATTATTAGCTGGCATTAAAATCTCAATAAAATAAAAATAAGGACAATAGAATCTTGAAGGGACAGACAAACACAAGAGACACAATTTTTTACCTTGAGAAAACCCTAATTAGGGAAAAACCTAATGACTTTTTTTTAGAGAAATTATTCAATTCAACAAGAGATACAATCTGATTTTTCTAGTCAAAATAAGGTCAAATTGACCAACAACAAATCCTAGGTCAAACCCAGTCAAAATGAGAAATTTTAACCTTATAAAACTATGACCTCTTAAAATTTCAATCACTTGCACTTTCCTTGGAAACTTTGGTTTGCTTCAGATGACTTCGGTTTTCCTTAGAAGAAACTCGATTTGCTGCCTCAAAGAACTTCCACGTGAACAAAAGATTAGTAAACGATCTGAATTGGTTGCATAAGCGAGGAGGTCGAATGGATATAAATAATGGCCTTGAGGTACCCTAAGGGGCATGTCTCTTGATGCTGGGTCGACTGATACTTTTGTAGGAAAAATAATTCAAATTTCAAATTTCAAATTCTTCCTTTCAATTTTTCTGTTTTAGGGCCGATTTGTATATTGAAGAATACCAACCACAACTACCAAAATTCAACATTCCCTCTTAGATAGAGAGGTATTCATTTAACTTCTTTAGACGATTTCTTATTGAAAAAATTCTCTATCTCAAGAAAAGGTTGAATGAGCTAGCTATGTTGATGAATCCATCCACCTCATGTTTTATACTAGAACAACGTTGAAAGGCATGTGATTAGCATCATGCAAAGGAATGTAGTCACCCACTAGACACATCAATTTATCATAAGATATATATATATATATATATATATATATATATATATATATATATATATATATAATGAATGTAGGACGATTTATAAAGTGAGAGGGTCATGCTTAAATACAACCCTACATGCCTTTTGGTGAATGGGCATGATCTTTGATCATGCCCTATGCCCTAATTAACTAATAGTTTTACGAAATACTAAATTTTTTTATATAACATTGCCTTCCTCCCAAAAATATGCTTTGTCCTTAAAGCATACATACCGACATATGTTGTTGACAAAACACTTCAATCTCCCAAGAAGCTTCTTTTTCTTGTAAGTCCTTACACTTGATCAAGTATTCTTTGATTACTTGTGATCGAAGCTTCTTTCCCCTCATTGATGTGATACCTTCTGGTTCTAAAATGACCCTTCCTTCATCATCTAAGGATGGAAGCTTTGTTTGTGTTGATTGATGGTCATCAAGTGCCCTTTTAAGGCAGGATACATGGAAGATGTTGTGGACACAAATTTTATCCGGAAGGCTTAAACTATATGCAACTTGGCTGATCTTTTTGTTGATTTGGTATGGTCCATAGAACTTTGGTGCCGATTTATTTTTTCCTTTTTCTTTTAAGGACAACTTCTTGTATGGTTGACATTTGACAAATACCCAATCTCCAACTTCAAATTCTCTCTCGGTTCTATTTCGATCAACTTGATGTTTCATATGACTCCTCACATTATTCAGATTTTCTTGTAGATTTTGGATGACTTTTTGGGTTTCTTCTAACTAGTTTTTAATAGCTGGCAGCTTTGTCTCGATGATAGAAAAGTCCTTCCATTTGGAGGTTTGTAACCATGCAAAGCTTGAAAGGGAGTTATTTTCGCAAATGTGTGGTAAGTGGAATTGTACCACCATTTAGCGAGATGTAACCACTGAGCCCACTTGTTTTGTTTGCATGTGCCATAACAACTTAGGGAGGCTTCCACGCATTTATTGACAAGCTCGGTTTGGCCATCTGTTTGAGTGTGGTAAGAAGAACTCATGTTGAGGTAGGTTCCTATATGATTGAAAAATTCCTTCCAAAAATTACCCTTAAAATTGGTGTCTCTATCGCTCACAATAACCTTGGGAAATCCATGTAATTTGTAGACATTTTTGCGAAATATTTCAACATTTTGTTTTGTTGAATTTGATTTCCTCATTGCAATAAAGTGAGCGTACTTGGTGAGTCTGTCGATTACTACAAGAATTTTATCCTTACCATCAGACACATGTAAACCTTCAATAAAGTCTATTGATATTTCCTCCCATTTATGATTCGGAATGTTTAAGGGATGAAGTAATCCAGGTGTCATAATATTTTCATTTTTATTTCTTTGGCATTTATCGCATTCGACTACATATTTTTGAATATCATTGCTCATTCCCTTCCAAAAGAAGGATTGGCGTGCGTTGTAGTAGGTCTTAAAATATCCTACATGTTTGACTGACAGTGAATCATGTGACTCTTTGAGAACCTTGGCCTTAAATTTGGAATCTGCATTCAGATAAATTCTTCCCTTGTACCATAGAATATTTTTCTTCCCTTCAAATTTTGAATTCTGATGAAGATTATTGATTGTAGCACTTGTTTCTAGATTTTTTGTGTATTCACTTCGAATCTCATTAAGCCATTCAAGAATAACCACTGACACTGCGAGTAACGATGGTTCCTCGTCTCTCCTCGACAAGATGTTATCTTTCCCTTTCTTGTGTAATATATCCATGTCGAAGGTAGCGATTTTTTCTAGCCATTTTTTTTGTTCTGTAGATAGCGTTTTCAGCTGGAGAAGATGTTGAAGGCTATTATGATCTGTTCGTATGAAGAACCTACTTCCCAAGAGATATTGTCTCTGTTTGGCTAATGCGTGCGTAATAGCGAGCATTTCCTTGTTGTATGTAGACTTGAGACGTTCGTGCTTATTGAACTTTCTGCTTTCAAATGCGATTGGATGACCATCCTGCATTAGTACTGCTCCTAATCCAAAACCCAAAGCATCACATTCAATTACAAATGGTTTTGAGAAGTTTGGAGTTGCTAATACAAGGGCATTAGACATAACTTCCTTCAAATCTTTAAAACACTTTCGTGCTTCATCATTCCATCAAAATGAGTTCTTTAGAAGGTTTGATAAGGTTACGGTTATATGGGCGTAGTTTTTAATAAATCTTCGATAATATCCGATCAACGCTAAGAATCCTCTTAGCTTGGAGATATTCGCTGGTTTGGGCCACTCCCTTATAGCCTTGATTTTGTTAGGATCTACGTTAACTCCTTTGGATATTATATGTTCGAGATATTCTACTTCTTCCTTCCCAAAGGTACATTTGGACTTCTTGGCATAGAACTGATACTCTTCCAATAGTGTAAGAACTTTCTCCAAATGTTGTAGGTGCTCCTTCCAAGTTTTACTATAAATTAAAATGTCATCAAAAAACACTAACACGAACTTCCTTAGATATGGACGGAATAACTCGTTCATAGTAGCTTGGAATGTTGCTGGTGCATTGGTTAACCCAAAAGGCATTACTTTAAATTCGTAGTGACCTTCATGTGTTCAGAACGTAGTTTTTGGTATGTCTTCCAACCTTATTCTGATTTGATAATACCTTGTCTGTAAGTCCAATTTTGAGAACTATTTAGCGCCATGTAGTTCATCCAACATTTCATCGATGAATGGAATTGAGAACTTGTCTTTAATTGTTATTTTGTTTAGTCCTCGATAATCGATGCATAACTTGAACGATCCATCTTTCTTCCACACCAATACAGCTGGAGAAACATACAAACTTTTACTTTTTGAGATGATGCCACACTTTAAAAGATCTTGGATTAATAGCTCAATTTCTATTTTTTGATGATGTGGATATCGATATGGTTTGATGTTGATGGGGTTTGATCCTGTTTTGACTTCTATTGTATGCTTGATTTCCCTATTAGGAGGCATTTTCATGGGCAGGTCTTGGAATATTTTTTAGTGCTTCTAAATTAGCTCTTGTACTTTTGGTGCTTCTTCGTTGATTAATTTTGAAGTTAGCATTTCTAATTGGAGATATTGTACTACATAGGCTACTGCTCCTCTTCGAATCATTTTCATCATTTGGGATGATGATACGATTTTATTCTCAGGTGCTTGGAATCCATATAAATTGTATTTCTGCCCTTGCCATTTAAATTTTATAAATTGCTTTTGTTGGTTGGCAGAGTAAGTATCGAGGGTTTGTAAACATTGGATACCTAAGACCACATCTACTCCTCCTAATGGTACAATGTAGAATGAAGATTCTAAATTAAAGTCTTGAATCTGCAATTTGACTTTATGGCATTTCCCTACCTTTTCAATCTTCTTACCGTCTGCTACCATCACCTTCATCTTGGGCATGAGAAATGCAAAAATGTTGAGTCTCTTTGCCATGGTCGAGTCCAAAAAATTGTGGGTGCTAGCGGTGTTGATGATAACCATTACATTGTTCTTCTTGATGTCCTTTTAATTTTAATGTATGGGGTTGTGATATAACTGTCATAGCCGATAGTGACACTTGCGGAATGCTTTCGTCGTCTAGTTCTGGAGAGAATTCTGGGGCATCTTCAATTTCTTCTACGTCTGATTCATCATTGTCTGAATCATTAGTTGCTTCACATTTATACAGATTCTTGGTCTCTTTTCTTTTAGCACACCTATGATTAGGGTCCCACTTTTTGCCACAACGTTTGCACTTTCTGTCTTTCATCCTTTGCATTTCGACATTAGATTTTTCTCCTTCACGAAGATGTGGTGGAACATATTTTGTGTTATACGTATTCGCAGACTGGGGAAATTTTCGTCTCGAATATACTTTTCAGCCTTTGACCACAACATATTTTCAAATTACTTTTCAACAACTTTTTCTTTTTGTCTTGCTACTTCTATCGACATAATGTCATGAAGCTCAAGTTTTGCTCGTAGATGGGTTTTAAGTCCGGAGGTATACGATTGGATTAGATGAGCTTTTGATAATCCAGGTACTTGTGTTGCTAAAGTCTCCCATTCTCGAGTGTATTCATCCACATCTCTTTTTTGTCGCAATCTGGTGAGTTTTGAAAAGAACTCTTCTTCCTTGACACCTTGGAACCTTTTAAAGAACACATCCTTAAATTTTCTCCAATTGATAACAAGTGTCGTCTTCTTCCACCACATATACCAATTATATGCTTCGCCTTCCATTTTCATGGAAGCATGCATAATATTTTTGTCATCATTGTCAATATTGTAAATTTTGAAATATTCTTTTGCTTTATTGAGTCAAGCAACACTGCATTTTTCGTTACTGTCGAATTTAGGTAGCTCAATTTTTTTCTCTTCGTTGATATGTCGCTAATGATGGAGCGAAAAAGGGATATTGATTTAAAAATGACATATTGGTGAATGGATTCCAGAGCTTCTTATTTTGAAAGTTCATGTTACTATTTTCTTGATTAAGCGTGGAAGATGTCTTCGGAGATTCAGGTTTCTCATGTGCGTTTGATGTTTTTGACTAATTTGGAGAATTGAGATGTTGAGTGGCCTCATTATTCTGGAGCATTTGATCAGGTGTAATCTTTAGGTTGGTAAAAATACAACCCAACATGACACTAGCTTGATCCACCTTAACTGAAAGTTCTGCCTGAGCCTTTTTAAATTCATTCTTGTTCTCCTAGAGCTGACTCTTTATTCCATTTTTTGTGTCCTGCAGTGCCTCGATTTTGTCTCCATGTTCGGTCAACTTAGCCTCACATTCTATCAAACTTTTATTGAAATTGGCCATCAACATTGATGCAACGATTGCTCTGGTATGCATCGAAGTATACTTATCCAGCTTAACTGTTTTTCTTAACTTGAATTAATTTTATTTTTTGATTAAATTATATATATATATATATATATATATATATATATATATATATATATAAACTATTTATATAATTAATTAAATAACTATACATATACTATTGAACTTAAAGATATGATTTAAATGAACATACGAATATCGAAAAGGAATAATAGGGACGTCAACGATACAAGGTGCGAACAAGTGCGGTGCGACTGTTAGAAAGTCGGGGGAGGAAACTAGACGACGAATGACAGTGGCTCAAATTGATAGTGACAAACAAGCTTGTGCGACAATGTGTTGACATGAGTGATGTAACCACGGAGGCAGAGGGATTGGAATTGGACGCGGACGATGTAGGAGAATAATGGTTGTAAATGGAAGCGGACCACGACAGAAAAAGAACGAAACAATGGGTCAGAGGCGACAAAAAAATGACGGTTCAACCTGTGTAGCAGTAGAGCAAAGGAGGATAGCCTCCTCTGATACTAGATGGAGTCGAATAACTCAGATATATATATATATATATATATATATATATATATATATATATATATATATATATGAATGTAGGATGATTTACAAAGTGAGAGGCTCAGGCTTAAATACAACCCTACGTGCCTCTTGGTGAATGGACGTGATATTTGATCACACCCTATGCCCTAATTAACTAATAGTTTTACAAAATACTATTTTTTTTTATATAACATCAAACCTGGTCAAAATGAGAAATTTTAACCTTATAAAACTATGACCTCTTAAAATTTCGGCCGCCTAGACTTTCCTTAGAAACTTTGGTTTGCTGCAAGTGACTTCGGTTTTCCTTAGAAGAAACTTAGTTTGTTGCCTTAGAGAACTCCATGTGAACAAAAGATGAGTAAATGATTTGAATTGGTTTCACAAGAGAGAAGGTCGAATGGATATAAATAATGGCCTTGAGGTGCCCTAAAGCGCATGTCTTTTGATGCTGGGCCGACTTAAACAATTTGAGTTGACTCATACTTTTGTAGGAAAAATAATTCAAATTTCAAAATTCAAATTCTTCCTTTCAATTTTTTCGTTTTAGGGCCGACTTGTATATTGAAGAATACCAACCATAGCTACTAAAATTCAACACTCCCTCTTAGATAGGGAGGTATTCATTTAACTTCTTTAGATGATCTCTTGTTGAAAAAATTCTCTATCCCAAGAAAGGTTGAATGAGTTATCTATGTTGATGAATCCATCCACCTCATGTTCTATACAAGAACAACATTGAAAGCATCTTACATTAGCATAATGCAAAGGAATCTAGTCACCCACTAGACACATCCACTTTGGAAATGGATTTAGTCACCCATTGGCCAAAGGCCTTCTCGGGTCCCGCTCCCACTCATGCTAGCAAAATACCTTTTGGCCTTTTGGGGTCAAGACTAGTCCTTATTTCACTAATTCACTAAGTTGTCACTTGTAATCAGGCACCCTGTGACACATGGTGAAACTCTAGCCCATTTACCTTTCCCACATGTCATCACATGCTATTGCATGGAAAATCACTTGCTCGATGCTAAAGGCACTCACTGAACCCACCTGGGGAGCACTCCAAGCCTTGATGCTCTCTGGGCCATTCTCCTTAGCCACATTACATGGCCACAGGTCAATAACTTGACATGTCAATATCTTAACCTAGGGAGAATGTTTTCCCCTTGATGCTATAACTTCAACACTCCCTTTAACTAAGGGAAGTCGTATTCTCAATCACTCTAAGCTTGTTCCTAAAGTATACGAATTCATCTCGGGATAGAGGCTTTGTGAGAATGTTAGCTCCCTGCTCATTTATAGAAATTCATTGTAGCCTTACTGCTCCTGTTTGTACCATGTCCTGGTACTTGATCTCAATGTGCTTTGACCTATCATCATGATCCTCGCGAACATTTGATCAAACAATCCCGTGAATAACTTCTGAAGTTACACTATTTAACAACTCACCAAACTCGCTGCAATAACCTCTACAGTCACGAGTGTGACAAATGTTTGCTTATTTCCCAAGCAAAATCCAAACTAAATCATCATCCTAACATGCTCTTCTTGTCTTCAACACTTTGCCCAATTTGAATTTGTATATGTAGTTGTACTTCATCATTTTAGTCATGGGGCACGTTGGTATGTTAACATATGTTGTACCACTATTTTTTGGTCACCCTAGCAATCTTGGTTGCTCCCTATGCCACTTAACTTCTTCACATTGATTACCATGGGAGTGGCCATGGACTGAGTGTCCATCATCCCAAATATTTGAAGGATCATAATAATATGCTTCCTTCGACCAAGGAAGATCTCACCCGACTTTTGCCACACTTGTAGTCCCAAGTGTTGAGAAATGTAACTAGTGTCAATCTTCATAATTGTATTTGAGTCATGATGTATTGTCTTTATCAAAAACAAAGAAAATAAAAATTATTGTAAAAAAAAATTATTTATAAGCATGGGTTTCATGCTTTATTTATTTTATTTATAGGTCAAAACACTCATTGAGTGATCTTAGGGTTTGTGTCATAAGCCTTAGACTTTGTCATCAAGTAATACCCCTTCTTGGGCTTTGTATATCAAGAAAGAACTTTTTAATTCATTGAAAATCGTCCATTATGTCTCCTCCACCAAGTCGGTCTGCCCTTCTCCTCATGTCAACCTCATAAAGTATCTTTGAACCACTATAAATAGCCATGCATTCAACCTATTGGGAAATGTATTATTGAAGAACAAAAAGAAGAGCGAAAAACCTTGAAAAGAAGGAAGAACTAGAGCGAGGGATAGAGAGACACATGTTAAGAAAAAGGGAGCCGAATTTCTTTGTTTTGTTGTCAAGATAATTCTTCCTTTCAATAGTATTCTTTGAGACTCTTCACCTAGACCAAGACAAGACCTTCCCTCCACACCAAGTCAACCTCCAGAATTTCGATGTCTTTCCAACAACTTCGATTAGGGCAACAACTTACGGAAACTAGCAACTTCTAACAACAATGAAACTTAGGGGAATTCATTCTCCCAATCCAGAACACAAAACATAGAGAGAGAGGCACCAAAATTTTGATTTTTACTTTCTCCTTAGACTTCCCCAAACTCACATTCACTTCGGCTTCCCGACAACACACTTCACACCTTTTCCCACCTACAAGATAATTTCGCACTTCTGCCCAACAACAAGAGAATTCAAACTTGATGCGAGAATGATGCTCCAAATGAATTCAATGTGCTTCCTTTTATAGGCTTCTTGAGGGGTCGAATAGGGTTCTTAGGCCGACTTGACATTCCCTTACGCCGACATCGTGTGGAGGTTACATAATTCATATTTTTATCAATACTTAACCTTTTTACATGACTCAAAAGCCCAAGAAGGGTCTCTTTAAATGTACAATAATTCTATGGACTCAAAATAAATCCTAGAAGTCCTCAATTGGGACTTTGACCTAAAAGATGGTGACCTAAGCATGAAACCCATGCTTTAATAAGTCACAATAAAAATAATAAAATTTCTCTTCTTTATTCTTTTGAAAAGTACATTACATGATGACTCAAGTACATTATTGAAGACCAAAAGTAGTTACATTTTCCAACACTCCCTCTTAATTAGGGAGGTATTCATAATGTACAAATACAATGGAAGATCTCAAACTATATGAATATTAAGAACTTTTAGGCACCGCAATGCCATGGACTATATTCCTGACTAGGGAAATCTATCCAAATAGTCAATTAGTTTACGCACCACAATGCCATGGACTAGATTCCTGACCAAGGCAATCTATCCAAGTGGGACTAAGATGGATTCAAGCTTTCAACCCCTTTAGGTACACTTAGGCTTACTTGCTAACCATGAACCCAAAAATCCAGTGTGTATCCAAAACAAATCTCAATAACCTATGCCATATTTCCAACTTCGGGACTCAAACATCAACTCAAAGTGTTAGCCAAATGTCTTCCCAGGCAATGCTTCACTCACAAAGCCTTAACACCCCTTAACCCAACAGATTAAGAATGACCAATCTCTGCCAATCAAACTAATTGGTAACCAACATGCTATGAAATTATTCTAGAGATTCACCTACACAGACACAACGCCAATCAATAATATACTTTTACATGTACATAGTCAAATACAAACCTCCGGGGTCTTACAAACAACCGATGTTGCTTCTCAAATTTCCATAGTAGGACTATTACTCGAATATTTGACACAAAGTTCCTCAATCATATGTTTTACTTCCTACTTCACATGCAACAATATATCCTTTGAAATTCATTCTTCAATTAATACCAAGCTATGCCCTCCCTCTCAATAAGGTTGCATCTCTTTATCCAGTCTCCCTCTTAACCTTAGGGAGATCTCTTCTATTCATGCTTACGCCGGGAGATCAACTTCTTCTTTTTCGACATCGGAGAATTTTTTGTGGCCTCCAACCATTTCACCAGAGTTATCATCAACCTTATCATGTTTATCACATCAACAAGCATCTTCACCAGGTTGAGGATTGTGTACCTGCACAACTTAAATAAACGTGCAACAAAATCTATAGAGGCATGATTTTAGCGATATCGAAATCACAAAAGCATTTATATTTATACATATCAGATACCAAAAATCAATTACAAACAAGAGACATATACTCTTCAACATCTTTCTAGGGACTTTTTTATACACCCTAGACTATTTCATAACAACATTCATTCCTTCTAGGGTTCCATTGTGTCTTCCAAAGGTATGACATACCTAGAAACTAGTCACATAGATATAGATTTACAAAGCATCTAACAACCTTTCAAAATAAATGTGTTAGACTTCTCACTAGGGATTCATACAAATCCTAGATTTCATACAAAAGAATCAATCAAAGTCAATCACAACTTAGTCATTAACTTGACCAACGTCCACTAGGGTAAACCACTAGATTTTCCATCAATCGATCACTAACATGACCGACTATCACTAGGGTTAGTTTGCAAACCCTAGATTTCTAAGCAATTATCAGACTCAACCAAAAAATTAAAATTTCAAAAATCTCTTTGCAAATCTCAAGTTATCATATAGTCAATACTCATAAGAGATTTCTATTTCAACTAAGGTTCAACTCCAAAACCCTAGAATTCCATTTTCACAAATTCAACAATCTTACACAGATCTTGAATCAACATATTTCAGGGATTTTACTTAGACCTAGGTTTAACTCCAAAACCATAGAATTCCACAATCTCAAAAATCATTAAATACATAGTTCTAGATTGTTACATTTCATAGGCACAATAACTACTAGGTTTTAACAACAAAACCCTAGTTTTAATTTTCAACAATCATCTAATAGATTTCAGATTGTTATATCACACATACTAGACAATTTTAACTTCAGTAGGGTCTAGCTACAAAACCCTATATTTCCAAATATCATCATCCTAGAATCTCAGACAAGGACTTCCATTAAATCCTGAAACAAGGACTTCCATTAAATCTTAAGATTTATGACCATCAATAGCTAGGTCAACCCATATATCTAGGAATTCATAATCAAACATAAGCATATCATATGTCTAATAAGATTAATACATCTGACCTAGACCAGGCTAGGGATTCAACCAAGAGGACACATCTATATATGCCTAGCTTTCATCATCATGCAAATATGTTTCATATCATATGTTAGTCAAACCCAACTTCGCAAACAATATCAAATAAGAGTTAGACACACAATCATTTTGGTTACACTAGGGTTTGATCAGACAAACACACTCATACCAAGGAAAACATTTCTAAGACAATATAAGGGTCTTGCCCATACATTGCAACAAACCCTAATGAGCTAGGGTTCCAATGTAGAAACATAACAAACCCAACATTACCAAAACTTCAAAGGTTTCAAGATTTTAGACCTTATCATTCAACCCTAACAAGTTAGGATTTCCTGATCATACCAAAATCCCAAACAAGAAATCATCAATAAAACTTGAATTAGCATTTCAAAATATCCCTAAGTAGTTTAGGGTTTCAGACATTCACATTAGCATACCCTTTGGTTAGGGTTTTCCAGAACCTGTCTAGGGTTCTACATAGTCAATCAAGAATATGAGTGGGGTGGGTAGAGTTATCAAGATATGAATCACCCAAACAAGAATCACTAAGATTCAATACAACTAGTCACAACAAAGTTAGTAATATATCATCAAATGAATAATCCTTTCAATCAATGTATTCAAAGAAAACCTTTGTTTCTTGACTAACCTTGTCTTGAGAGATCCTCCTTGCAGATGTTTTCCCTAATCAACACAACAGAGGGAGAAAGGTGATTAGTATTTCAATATAATCAAAACTAAATGAGTACATGAACCCAAAACTGAAAAGACATGAGATACTTATCTTTGGGAGTTGTTGGGGGCTCCCTCTAAAGCTTGAGGGAAGCCTACAAACTTAAAACAATACAAAAATGTCTTTTCCAAAATATGTTAAAAACCTATAAATTATAAAACATATAAACAAGATATGTAAAACTACAAGTAAAGGACTTAATAGTGTAAGTCCCTAATGTCGGGTTCTTCGGGCTTGACTTTCTTTGAGTCTCCTTCTACATCAAGGTTGGCTTGATCCCTTCCTCTCTTCTTATTCTTTAGATTCTCAGGACAGTCACTTTTGTAGTGACCTTTCTTATGACATTGATATCACAATATCTTAGACATGTCAACTCTCTTCCTTGGTTCCTTCAATCTATTTCCTTTATGCTGAGAAACATAAGCATTTGATACTCTAGGATTTGCAATCATTGAGATCCTTAATTCTTCCTGACTATAGTCGGTCCATAATTTTTCAAAGGTGGGAGCTACCTTCCAACTATTGAGACCTGCAACAAATGCACCCCAAGAGGGTGGCAATCCTAATAGAGCAGTGATCACAAGTTCTTTGTCTGGAACAATCTCATCGATGGCCAAAATATCATCCCTGAGTCTAGCTATATTCACAAAGAAGGTTTCCACAATATCTTCTTTAGTCATCTTTGTAGTCCTCAGATCATTCTTCAAACATGCTCCTTGACCTATGTTCTTAATAGTGAACAACTTCGACAAGGCTTCATACATCTCTTGAGCATGACCGATGTTAACTATGAATAAGACAAGATTGTCTTTTATCCCTTCTACTATCAAAGTCATAGCCACCAATTCTAGATCCTTGAATTTCGCTTTGTCGACATCACTGGCTTCTTCTGTAGGCTTTTTTACATTTCCTTTTACCAAATCTAGCACCTTGTTCTTCTCGATGATTACGTCTTCCCTCTTCTTCCAGGATCTGAAGTTAGAGGATTCTTCAAGTTTGTTCTCACCCTTGATTGAGTTAGACATCCTCCTTGAATAAAATAGACTCCTTCCCTGAGATACTATCTATGAATCGATCAAGTGCTTCAGACTACCTTTTTCTTTCTTCACCAAAGCTGTGATACCATGTTAGAAAATCGGAAAGACAATAAAGATTTTCTTGATCTTGATAATTACTTGTCATGTTTCTTATTATTACGATTCTTTATATCTTCTTTCTTTAGTTCATCAAGAAATTACCAAAAGCAACAACACATAAAACAAGACACCAATTGTATGCACATGCCAGGGCAAAACCCCCCTCAAGGAGAAAACCCAATCAAGATAATTCTTCCTTTCAATAGTATTCTTTCAGACTCTTCAACCTAGACCAAGACAAGACCTCCCCTCCACACCAAGTCAGCCTCGAGAATTTCGACTTCTTTCCAACAACTTCGACTATGGCAACAGGTTATGGAAACTAGCAACTTCCGGAAACAAAGAAACTTAGGGACTTTGTTCTCCCAATCTAGAACACAAAACATAGAGAGAGAGGCACCAAAATTTCGATTTTTCCTTTCTCCTTAGACTTCCCCAAATTCGCATTCACTTCAGCTTCCCGACAACAAACTTTGCACCTTTTCTCAGCTACAAGATAACTTCACACTTCTTCCCAACAACAAGAGAATTCAAACTTGATGAGAGAATGATGCTCCAAATGAATTTGATGTGCTTCCCTTATAGGCTTCTTGAGGGGTCGAATAGGGTCCTTAGGCCGACACGGTGTGGAGGTTACATAATTCATATTTGACTCAATACATAATTCATATTTGACTCAATACTTAAAGCCCAAGAAGGGTCTATTTAAATGTACAATAATTCTATAGACTCAAAATAAATCCTAGAAGTCCTTAATGGGGACTTTGACCTAAAACATGGTGACACAAGCATGAAACCCATGTTTTCATATGTCACAATAACAATAACACAAATTCTTTTCTTTATTCCTTTGACAAGTACATTACATGATGACTCGAGTAAATTATTGAAGACCCAACATAGTTACACTTTTCAACAAGCATAAGGTCAACATATCATATACCATCCATGTGTTGCAAAGGAAAACTCATAGCACCAGAAGATACATGAGAGAGTACACCAAAGCTCATAAGAACTTTAAATTTGTTAAGCTGATAATATTCATGGCACCAACATACAAAGTCTTCATTGAATTCAACAGTGGAAATATACCATTACTCCTTGCATTCATTAAAAGAGCATAAGTTCTCAAAACAATATGCACTAGAATAAGTCCAAAGCTAAAAGTCCTTTACAATGTGCCATGAGGATATATTTATAGAAAAGAGGGTGACTTTTGGTCTACCCATGACTCTTGGACTTCCTCATGACCTTTCAAATTCCTACTTTGTTCTACTCTATCCTACCTTGCTATTCACAACAAAACAAATTAATTCTACCCTAAAAATTTAGTAATAGACAATTATGGGACATCTATGTGTAACTGCTCCATGAGGTAGGTGTGCCAGAGCTTGTACTCAGTAGATATTGGGCTCACCTTCGACTTCTCTTCATGATGTCTATGGAGGCATTCAAGGGCATTTGGAATGAGAATGCTTCTCTTGACCTTGATTTGATTGGATAGAGTTACTAGCTTCGTGTACATCCTCATCGGTTCTACCACATACCGTGTAATGTTCTCCTTTGTGACCTACAAATCTCCTGTGTTGGAAGCTTGCTTGAAAGGTTCGAGAAATGATTGAACTTTCGGTAGGATTTCCTCTTGCTTCCTTCTCCAACTGCTCCAATGGAAGGAACCCCATGAAATTCAACCACAAACTCTAACCCACTCAACAGATGTCTGCAAGAGGCAAGAACTCTATCAACATCCCTAGCCAACTTATCTCGTTATTGGATCCTAATGCATAGCTGGACTTTGTCGTTCTAGGTGGTAATTCAATCCTTCTTTGGGATAATTGTCGGTGCCTCTGGATACTTATTTGTCCACTCATGATTGCTCTCGAGAGCTGTAATAACTTGTTTTAGCATGGAGTAATTTTCCTTCTTATCGGCCTATATCGCTAGGATAGGGGACACGGTGTGATGCAACTTCGACATCTCCTCATAGACCACTGTCGTGGCTTCTCTCAGGGTCTCAAATTCTTCCTTGAGTGAGGCCCGCAATTCCTTTACGCTCGAGTGGGATAGGAGAAGTGCAATATTCTCTTCTTCTGGCCTCCTCCCGTCTTCTTCTACTCTAGAAGCTCTTTATTCGAATGAATAGAGATTTCCTTGGAGTTCCACAATTTGTTTTCTCATTCTTCCCACATTCAACTCAGTTGTGGTCATAAAAGATGTCCCGACAAAGGTGATCATCTCAAGATTTATCGTGGTGTCTAGGACGATCTCCTTCTTCGTGGTCTTGGATAGAGGCTCCGTAGGGTTCTTGGCATAATATTTCGTTCTCTCCTGCATGATCTCATAATTGACTTGGTTGATGGTAAGTCTAGTTAGGTAGAACACTTCCTCTTCCGCCTCATTGGGAATTCCTGTAACGAACTATCTATAAATATAGAGAACGCAAGAATAATAGCAGGCATACAACGCATGCATATGATAGCTACATATGCATGTGTCACATACACCGCACTAGTATTTATATATACTAAATTAACTATAAGTACTAAATACCATGACACTCCTTCGGATAGAGGTTCTACTCGTCCATCAACACCCACATTGCTTAATGTATGGGTAAATATTAAAAGAGAACTATATAAATTTTATATTCCAGATTATTAATAAAAATTATATTAATAGATTAATAATATAAATAAATCATATTAATAAATTAACAAAATAATTTTTAAAATATATATAAGAAATTAAATGGGGCATTAAGTATAAAGTCATTATGTTTATATTAAATGAATACTTTAATAAAACATAATGTGACATATATATGTGACCTTTAAAAGAGATAAGGGAGATAATACGTAACAGAGGAACGTGTCACCAACGAACTGAGCGGTGGGCTGTAGATGGAAGACCGACCACCGCCAAGCAACAGGATAAAAACCACAGATTAGAGATTTAGAAGGGGGGAATGGAGGGAAGAAAATCGGAAGGAGGAGGAACATCATGTACGGAAATCATCCATAGGAAGAGCTTGAGTTGTTCTGAGGTTCTGGGCACGGGGGAACAGTTGGCTTCTACTAAGAAGCTTACTGGATTGAGCAGCTAGGTTTTGCTCAGTTTGGCTAGGTGGATTCGGTCTTTTGGTAATCGAAGTAGGGAGTTGGAGTCATCATCAACCACAAGGGCATAGGTAGGTACCCTCGACATAAAATTTCCTTCACTGTTTTTACACCTGCTTTCACGGTCTTGACAATTCCTAACTCCTTAAGAGGCAGATGCCCTCCAGTGATGGGAGTAGATGGAGGAACATTTATCAAAGGAAGTTCAACCTGCACATTGAACTCCTGATGTTGTTGTTCCTGTTCAAACTCTTGTTGAGCTTTCTTGTCAGACTCTTCATGTTGTCTCTTCAGTTCCTCTTCCTCCCTTTTCTTTTCCTCTTCGACCTTTTTCTTATGTTCCTCCTCGAATCTCTTCTTTTATTTCTCTTCCCTTTCTTGCTTCTTCTTGATTTCTTCTTCCTGTTTGCATTTCTCCTCCGACTCTTTTTGCTCCTGCTACTTCTTTTCTTCTTCCTCTTGGGCCCTCCGTTCCTCTTCTTTTATTTTTAGCCTCTCTTCCTCCTATTGTTTCTTTCTCCTTTCTTTCCTGTCATTTCTTCTCTGAGTAGTCTTCGGGTTGCTAGTCTCCATATTTCTGTAGTCACCTTAGATATTCTTCTCTTCTTCTCTTCAACTCCTTCTTTTTCCTGGATAAGGTCGTATTTCCCTCCTCTAAAGTTTCGTAATCTTCACCCTCATCTTGTTCTCTCATAGGATCTTTTGTTTCTTCGCCTTTATGCTTCTTCAATTTCCCTCCTGTCTTTTGTTGCTCTCTCTTTCTCTTAAGAGAGGTTGACCTATCTTGTAGGTGTACGTTCTCTTGGGAATGTGAAGCTTGCTCGTCCTCCTTTTCTTGGTGTTTGCTTATGCTGAACTCCCTTGTCTCATTGTACCAAATTTATGACTTTATCTTCGTGAGATTGTCTTATGCAGGTATGACCAATTAAAAGTAACTTTCTTGCAATGAGATGCTTCCACCCTTTTGGGATGATAGGTAACGATGACTTAAGGTCGTAAAATGGAATCCCTTTATTGCCTCAGCTTTTGCCTCAACTTCCTTGAAGCTTTCAACAATATATGCCCCAGTAGTGAGAGGGAAGGTGGGCGAAGGCTTCTTCTTCCCCTTACTCAATGATTGTGAAATACCTGTAGTCATATGATAACATGCTTCCTGTAGCAGTGATTGTTTATGGCGAACCTGGGAAGTGCGTGAGGTGGTTTGTATGAGCCAAAGACCTTGATGAATGTGCCCTCTTGGATGGGAAACCAATTTGCTACTTTGGTGACAGTATCCATAACCCTCTCTGACATGCAAGAAGGATCTTCTACAAAGTGTAACTAATATAATGGGGAAATGAATGTTTTAGAGGCAGACTCATGTACAATTTTATAACCTGGGTCCCAAAAGATCTTATAATGCTAGTGCACAGGTTCTGCCGCAACTGTTATCCATTTGTAACTCTAATTGTCGAGCTGACATCTTGCGCAAATCACATCTAATAGGTACGAGGCCATGTAGAATTATGATGGTTGGTCTGCCTCAGGATGTTTCATTGCATGCATGTTAGTCCTCAATGCGGAAGCCAGGATAATAGTCCAGTTGAAGATTATATCTCTACTGGAAAAATCATACATGAAAGAGACCCATGTCCTGAGAAATGTATAGATGTCGGGCCTGTGTACAATCGATTCATCATTGCGGAAATGAGTTGGTAGAATTTCTTCAGGCCTTCCATCCTATACACTTGATCATTCTTCACCTAGAACTTAGAAGGGTCTTGCCACCAAGACCTTAAAATGTCCTTAGTTGGAACCGACAAATATGACAACCATTTGGTATTGAATGATTCTTCTTTATCCGACAACCTATAATAAGCAACAATGTCTACCGAAGAGATGGTTGCGAAAGGTTCACCTGTATGATTTCTTACTATCCACCGATCTGTGTATGTGTTATGTATAATCCAATCATTGGTCTATGTGGACGGGAAGATAGGCGAATGCGAGGCCACTTTGTGGAGCCTAGACCTCTTGACGTTGATATATACCTGGAAGTCTTCCTGGTCCTCAAGGATGTCTTACTTAGAAAATTATGCATAAATGTCTAACCATGAGAGTTTGGTAGCCTTGTTGATGTTTCCTGTTGTGTCCATGTAAATAGGAGGCGATGGACCTTGATAGTTTTCTTGATGCTGCTTTGGCGCTCTTTCATGAAGGCTTGACTACCAAAGGTGCCATCTCTCTAGAGAAAGAGGATATCGAAATACAGTAGAGGTAAACATCGCCTAGAATGTCAGAAAAGAAATCCTATGATGAAACAGACGACATGAATAACATAAAACCAAAAGTAAATAATGAATCAAGGCTTCATAGCACTAGGCAAAGTCTCAGGGAGGAGTCTTGTCCAGAAGAGGTCATTGGTTGCAACAAACTAGAGAAGAGACAAGTGACTTGGTGGCTGGGATTCTTAAGTCACAGATTTAGGCAAGTTGCAGGGTTGCAAGTCGCATAAGTCATAAGAGTGAGTAGGCTGCAGGAGTTGCAAGAGTTGCGAGGTCACGGGGTTGCAAGTCGTGTAATAAGGGAGGTTGCGAGGTCAGGCTAGTCGCGAGGTTGCATGAATTCACCTATCATGGTTTTTATTTGTGCAACTTGTTCTCCAGGGCGGCTTGGTGGAGGAGACGAAGGTCAAAATTTGACCTTAGAGCTTCTTTAGATGAAAAAATGTAATTCACTAAGAGAGAAAGAAATAATTGGTGAGAAATGGGCTTGGCTTCCTTCGCAGAGAGGGAGTTAGATGGAAAAATAATCAACTGAAGGGTTTGTAGGGAAAAAAATGAGTTAAGGGGATGTGGAGGGCAGATAAAACCCTCCCATTAGGGAAGGTGCAGGGTTAGATGACATACAGGGACAAATGACAAAGATAAATGATTTCATGGGAGAGGAAAGGTCACCTACCTAGAGGAAGTCGCACGCCTATCGCAGTCGCCAAGCCTTTTCGTCTGTCGAGCTCTCGAGTGAAACTCAAAAAATGAATTGGAGGACTGATGTATATAAAAAGGTCGCAAGGAATATGTCTTCCTCTCTTTGCGACTTAGTGACCTAGCGACCCAACGGCCTCATAAGGACGAGGTTGCTAGGTTGCATGACTGAGCGAGGAGGTGAGTTGCAACTTGGCGACTTAGTTGGTCACGTGACTGAGCGAGGAGGTGATTTGTGACTTGGCGACTTAGTCGCGTAGTCGCATGGTAAATGAAAGGTCACAAATTATGTGCTGCGACCTCATGAATTTACTTAGTTAAAGTAGGTCACAGGTCGCGGTTTTTTTGACTCATGAAAGCTTATTTTCTGCGACCTGTGACTTAGGAAAAATATGAATCTTAAGTCTCGAAGAACTGGGTTTTGGAGAAACCAAGGAGCCTCGAATTATTTCCAAGATGTCAAGGGGAGATTTTAGAAGCAAGTGAAAGGTACAAACTTGGTGTGGGGGTCCCAAAATTTTGAAGGGGTAGAAATTTTGGGAGGGTTGTTGCAGCGACTACAACAGGAGGCTGACTTGTGGATTGGAGGAGGTCATTGTCTTGGTCTAAAGGTCTTGGTTGTCTCATTTGATTTGGTTCTAAAAGAACAAAAGAATAATTTTTGGGTTTTCCCCTAGCAAGAGGGGTTTTGCCTTCACTGAGTGCCTACATCTTGTGTTCTTTGTTATGTTTGTGATCTTCATTTTTTGGTGTTTGTCTTGATGATAAGAATATAATAATTTCACAAAAGAATTAATAAGAAACATCACAAGAAAGTGTCAAAGAAAGAGAAATCAAATTAGTAAAACCCTATGTTTCCCTAAGGATTTCTCAACATGGTTTCACAGTTATGGTCAGTGAAACAAGGCAGCTAGAAGATAACGTTTGTGCTAAGGAAAAAGGGTTTCAAATCTACCTTTGAAGGCCGAGCCATCTAGAAGGAGAACTAAATTGATATAACACATTTTTGGGCATGATTATAAAACTATACCTCTAAAATTAGGCCGCAGACCTGGGTGATTAGTGACACAGACTAGAACTTGAAAGCCATAACATTGAGAGGAATCAAGTAGCATTTTGGATATCTGAATAACTAGGCTATAAGCCTAGTCAAGGCTGAGATCCTTGAGAGAAAAAGCAAAGTTCTGTGTATGGAATTGAGGGTCTAAATTTACCTCAGAAATATGAAGTTACAAGGGTTCTGTGCATAGTTGCAGAGGTGACCAAATCATATACTTTAAGGACTAGAGATAGTCCTTATAACTAGTGAAAGGTTCAAGTGTTAAAAGAACTAGGACTGAGTTATTTAGAGGCATTGTAGGCCTATTATAAAGCCACAATAACTATAATCTTTGAAGGAGATGAGATCCCTGTGAAGAAGGACATATACCTGTGCACATATATAAATACTAACATAGAAGCTAACCTTAGAATCTCAGTCTTGGAGGAAGAATATATGAGTCTTTCACAAAGATTGAGTTCAAGACACTTAGGAAACTCTGTCTATAGTAGTGAAAAGAAAAGTCTATTTGAGGACCTATTGTTGTTCTTGCATCATACCCTAATCAAAAGTTGAGAAGAACAACAGAATTATTTCTTGAAAAATATTCTTATTTATCTTTGTGAAGAACCATTAGAAATAAATATTTGAAGCATTTAGTATCTTGGGACCAACTTAAAGGACTATGAAATATACAATTAGTCACCTCGTATTTCTCTAGAAGATGAATAAGTTGCAGTACCTTTGAATCCAGTGTTTGATCTTGATACCTTTGGAGTATTCATTCTTGAGAAAAAGAAGATGAATCCTAAAGAAGGCTTTTTCAACAAACTTTTTGTGATCTTGGAGAACTAAGGTATGTAAATTTTGAGGTACATATACTTTTTTTGGTAAGAATTAGATTAGGGTTTTGAGATCTCTTTTTTGAATCTAGGATTTGTAACCTTCATAATGTTGGAAGTTGTTGGCATCTTGCAATCCCTAGTTGATGTTTGGGAACCCTAGTCAAAAGAGAAACCCTAACCATAGTAAGTATAGAATTGAATTTGAAACCCTAGAATTGATATTTTTTAACATCATAAGACTTCAAGTTTGGATATGGAAACCCTAGGAATTCTCCCTCTCTAAAGATTCCATGAAACCCTTAGTTTACTCTTGTACTTGTATACCTTTAGTGGTACGTGTCAAGTAAATGTTGTAGGTACATAAATATTGATCTTATAATCCCTTCAAGAGGAAGCTTCCACCTTCTCACAAAAGATAAGTATTTTGATTTATTTATATATCTAACTTTATTATTGTTGCTGAAATAATCCTTTTCCTTCTATTTTCCTTGAAAATTATATTTTAAATATTTTTTAGATAAAAGAAAAGAATTATGGCTAGATCTAGAGGGAGACTCCAATAGGAAGAAATAAGCTTTGTTGCAGAGGCAACCCTTCAATAGGAAACCCTACAAGGTTTGTAAAAAGAGTAACTCATGGTATGTAAAACTGCTAGATTTGTAGCAAATAAGAAGGTATAATCATTTCGAAATTTGCTTAATATTATTAACTCTCTCATGTTTGGGGGTTTA
Source organism: Pinus tabuliformis (assembly GCA_031772625.1). Classification (NCBI taxonomy): domain Eukaryota; kingdom Viridiplantae; phylum Streptophyta; class Pinopsida; order Pinales; family Pinaceae; genus Pinus; species Pinus tabuliformis. The sequence continues at coordinate 1,314,676,849 of CM062805.1, read as the reverse complement.
CTATAGAATCATAAAGATACTTAATTTTTAAGATGATTGATCTTTAGATTAAATCAACCCTTACCAAACTATATTTTGTTTAATTTGGTAAAACCCTAACCTTTAGGGTTTACTATAAAAACCCTAACATTTTAAGGTTTGATGAATTATGGTTTATGAAAAAACCCTTGTAATAATTAATGTAAGATCCTAGGGATGAAACCCTGGGTGTATATGCTTCAATATGATTGAAATGATAACTTGTTCTAGTTGTATATCTAATTTTAAAGTTTTAATGATTATATCTAGGGTTATGACAAAACCCTATTAGAGATTGATTCTAGAAACCCTAGATGTAAAATGCTTGTGATTAGTTGTTGATATCTAAAGTTTAGTTTTGATAATGGAATCTAGGGTTTGTGATAAAAAAAACTTAGCACAAACTGTTGTGAAAGTCTAGGGCATGAAAAGTGTAACCATTGTTGATTATAAACCTAACTAGGTTTAGGTTTTGGATATCTAAAGATTGATTTCTTATTCAAAATTTTGATAACCCTACATGCTGACAATGTCTGCCTCCCCATACGATGAAACCCTTTGTAAACCCCCATGTGTCATCCCCAGAGCAAACTATATCACTATCTGCCACGACTTCGCTCACCGTGAGTGATCTATTAATCAACTGAATCCCTGCATCCCATAGCTAGACCTGCTGCGGCATAGCCCTGACAACTAATGGAATCCCTCTGGACCTCATCTCTAGTCCCTGCATGCCACCTATATATAAGTTCCATACATCATGAACTAATCCGAGGCATGTTAAACTGTCCTATTCCTGCCACTATGTAGTACTGATGACCATTGGAAACAATGTGTGCCAAGTAGCCACCCCCTGAATGCAACCAATAGATGGGTATCTGATATGCGTAAATTTTAATATATCTTCAAGGTGTTGAAGATGCTTACTTGATGATGATGTTGAGCATGACGAAAAGAGGGAGTTGTAAGAATCTTGATGGCATTGAAGTTTACATTGTTGATTAATGGATGACCTTGTTTCCATGTGAAGATAGAAGGAATTATGTTTTGGAAGGTTGAATTTCTTCGATGATACGATGATGCGAAAGAAAGAACCTGCGTGGTTGAGTTGTTGACAGATCTATCCCATAGGAGAAAATAATTTCGGTAAAGAAAGTGTATATCTCCCTTGTGAAGAGGGAGGGCATATTATGAAAACTGTAGTAAAGACCTTGAAGAAATAATAAGATTTGAGAAAGGATAAAACACTACAAATGGTTATTCATGATTGATGAAGTTGTGAACAAGAATTGGATGTTTTGAAAAGTGTTGAGGCTGAGTTTGGTGTTGCCGGAGAAGTTGAAAAAGAAAGCTCCCATCGAGATGTGTTTCGAATTTTTAATGACCTAAGAAACATCAAAATGGTTGAAGACCTCAAAGTTTTGTGTTAGCATACAAGAACATATACATTAGAAGTTTGATACTGGTTGGGGTTGTGAAGCTACTGGATGTTCTAATAGTTAAACATGTAGCTGATGTGTTGGTCTCTCCCTAAGAAGTTTGTGAAGCATGACATTAGGGGAATTTTGAGGTCTAAAATGCGCCTCCTAAGGAAATTATAAAATAGTAGTGGAAATAATAAAATAATATTAGATCAGATCTTTAAAGTTTAGAGGGAAAAAAGAAAAAACCATTTTTTCAACTCATATTTTCAACTTATCTCCCTATGGCTTTACTCCAATTTCGAGTGGCAACACTCGTTGGATGCAAAATTTGATTCCTCATCCAAGGAGTACCCATGTTGCATATTTTCGATGGACCTTGCTACACAAAAAATGAGAAATACATGAAAAAACGTGATTCCAATCACATTTTTCATGTATTTCTCATTTTTCGTGTAGCCGAGTCCATCAAAACTATCCAACATGGGTACTCCTTGGACGAGGAATTAAATTTTTCATCTAACGAGTACTCCCACTTGAAATTTGATTAAAACCTTAGGGAGATAAGTTGAAAAAGTAGTTTTTTTATTTTTACTTTTTTACTCCAAAAATGGTGAATCATCCCACATGGTTGACATCATTATCTTGAATCCTATTGGTTCCTATAAAGTTTATTTTGGTTGTACATTTTTCTTAGGAGGCCCATTTTAGACCTCAAAATTCCCCTAATGTTAGATTGATGGATATCTTTGATTTGGTTTAGAGGGAGAGATAAGTACCATAAAACTGCCCATATGATGGTACTTGGGAGGACATCTTGGCTTGGTTAGTATTGATATCTCAGTTGTTTGATGCCTAGATTCGGGTGAGGGAGGGTATCTTGGTCTTGCGGAGCTCCAATTTAGTGTTGATGATACCTAGATCCCTATAAGGGTTGGTGTTAGGGCATGGATGCATATATGGTATCTATATCTTGTTGGATTGATACCAGGGCTGTAGCTTGATGGTACCTAGTGGCAGTTGCCTAGATGACACCTTAGTCCTTGTCGGGAGGATACCTTAGTAGTTAGGGTATCCCTAGCATTGTGTATGATGTTGTACTCTTCTTGGAACATTTCAAATTGAGGTCAACCTTGTACTGGTTGAAAAATTATGAATACCTTCCTATTTAAGAGGGAGTGTTGAGAAATGTAACTAGTATTCGTATTCATAATTGCATTTGAGTCATGATGTAACATATTTGTCAAAATGAAAGAAAACAAAAATAATTTATAAGCATGGGTTTTATGCTTTATTTATTTTATTTCTAGGTCAAAGCAGCCATTGAGTGCTCTTAGGATTTGTGTCATAAGTCTTAGTCCTTGTCATCATGTAATAAACCCTTCTTGGGCTTTGTATATCAAGAAAGAAATTTGTAATTGAGTCAAAATTGTCCATTATGCCTCCTCCACCAAGTCGACCTACCCGTATCGTCATGTCATCCTCATAAAGGAGCTTTGGACCACTATAGATAACCATGCATTAGACCTATTGGAAGATGTATCATCCAAGTAATTTGATCTGAAGCTTGAAGAACAAAAAAAGATGAGCGAAGAACCTTGAAAAGAAGGAAGAACTAGAGTGGGGGATAGAGAGATGTTTCAAGAAAAAGGGAGCCAAATTTCTTTGTTTTTCTATCACACATGTGAGCTAGGGTTATTGTGGGTATGAACTATTGTAGGTTGAAGTTCAAGAGTTTCATAAAAGATTGAGACCCTTGTTGATTTACTTTGAAGGAGTTGTCTTGTATTGATTCGTGGAGAACTTGACTATAGATTGATAAATCTTGTTCGGAGGATGACTTGGTGGATTGGAGGAGGTCATTGTCTTGGTATAAATGTCTTGTTTGTCTCACTTTATTTGGTTCTAAAAGAAGAGAAGAATAATTTTTGGGTTTTCCCCTAGAAGAGGGGTTTTTTCCATGGCTGAGTGCCTACATCTTGTGTTCTTTGTTGTGTTTGTGTTAAAATTGGCAGCCAGGGCAAAAATTCATGTAGTTCATCTTATTCATGGCTAATAATATTTTTATTAGATTCCTCTCATCGAGAGGTGTAGGATTGATATAAAGATCATCCAATTCCGATAAGTATTCATGGAGATATGAATTTATTTTGATTATGGAATTATTATCAAGCCGACCTACAACTCATGTAGGCTCAGAAGCCCAACAGTCGCATCTATTCACCCACCAACGTTGTGTATAAATATAAGAGGAATTTTCCTCATTTGGACTCACTCATCTCATCACTTCTCTCTCTCTCTTCTGCGCAGATATGAGTCTCTTCTCTACTGCGCTGAAATGGGTCTCTCTCTCTCTCACATGTGAAGCCGGAAGCTGTTGAATTTGAAGCTGCAACTGCAGAAGTAAAGATTGACTTGCGTGGCCTAGAAGATCTCCTCTTTGGAACTGTGCTGTAGGTTCATCTGAACCTCCTTTGAAAGCCGCAACTTTTGGTGGTGGAATGAAGTCAATCCGACGAACGGTTTGCAAGATATCGACTGCCCTAGTTTGAAGCCGGAAACTGCTGAAACTGAAGATGCAACTGCAGAAGTAAAGATTGACTTGCATGGCCTAGAATATCTCCTCATCTAAACTGCGCTGTAGGTTCATCTGAACCTCCTTTGAAAGCTGCAACTTTTGGTGGTGGAATGAAGTCAATCCGACGAACGGTTTGCAAGATATCGACTGCCCTAGTTTGAAGCCGGAAACTACTGAAACTAAAGCTGCAACTGCAGAAGTAAAGATTGACTTGCGTGGCCTAGAAGATCTCCTCATCTGAACTGTAGGTTCATCTGAACCTCCTCTGGAAGCCGAAACTTTTGGTGGTGGAATGAAGTCAATCCGACTGTCGGTTTGTGAGATATGGTCTGCCCTAGTTTGATAATGAAGCCGCTAATGCTGATGCTTCTGATCTAGGGTTTGCTACTGCTGATATGAATCAGATTTATTGTACTATTTCTCTCTGCTGAATTGTTGAAGATAAAAGAAGATTTGATCAAAGGGTTTCCCCACACATTGTGGGGTTTGTCCCTGGCTAGCCGCCACATCTTGTGTCTCTTGTCTTGGCTTGTTTTCTGTTGATCGTTTAATGTTCTATCTGCACTTTACTTTATGTACATGTGATTGCTAATCGGTGGAATATAATAAGAATTAGAAGTAAACTGTTATAAGCATAGAACATACCATAACTTAACAGTTTGTGGTCTTCATTTTTTGGCATTTGTCTTCATGATAAGAATACACTAATTGCAAAGAAGAATTAAGAAGAAACATCACAAGAAAGTGTCTAAGAAAGAGAAATCAAATTAATAAAACCCTAACAATGTTGCCCTAAGGATTTCTCAACACCAAGAAGTAATATATCAAACCGAGATCCTTCAAACTTTGAGGTCAACTCCCTCTGAAATTGAAGCAAGGATTCTTGTGGTAATCTGACTGATCCCTCTATCACGAAAGCAAATACTTTTTCCATTGCCATTTCCTCTATCACATGAGCCTTACTTCTATCAGAAATAAGTCATCTAATAGCAAGATCCACCAGGACCCATTAGATAATCATCAACATGAGAATACCATGCATGAGGTCCGTACAAATCCTTCTTTAGTCTGACAACTGGAGAAAATGTCTCTTCATAGAACTCTCCCTCTTCCTGAGATAATCCTCTCTTTGTACTTCTTTGTGTTGCCATTTACCACATACTTCATCTTGTAGATCCACTTGGAAGTGACCATTGACTTCTCTCCAACTCAATTTACTCCATCATGGAATCCTTCAAAGTTGTTGGCCTGCCTGCTCCCTTTGAACTAGGAGCTTTTTTGGTCATTAGGCATGACGTCAATACAATTTCTCCCTCTGAAACGCAAATCACTGATCTTGGAAGAATCCTTTTGCCACAAAATTTTATTTGTTCTTCCAATGCTTCCATCTACTTCTAGAGTCTTGGAAGCATTCACGATGTACCTACAAACCTCATTAGGTCATGGAAGAAATGATTATAATCCAACAAAAGAAACAAAGAAAAGAGGCTAACTAGTAGTAAAACAATAATAATCAAGGAAGGGAGATATAAAGTACTTATCTTTAAGGATTGTAGGGAATTGTCAACTCCCTCGTGATCTTTTCCTTCATGCAGAAATCATTGATATCCATTTGCAAACTCATAATCCTTATCCTGATCATCAACGTGTTGCTTTCCTTTCCTTACATGAGCTAGGGTTTCTTCTTTTAGCAGAAACATTGATCTTGGTCCAACTCTAGTGCTTTTATCCATAAACCATAAGGCTTTCACATTTAAGGCTTATAATATTTTAGGGTTTACAAACCCTAAGATTTCCAAATTTCATCGACACCTTTTGTAAATCCAATAAACTTTGTCATGTGCAAATCATCCTCCTATAGTCGTGGAACCAATCATTGTCCCTTAAAAAAATGATACAGGATGTTATCATATCATTTTGAACCCGTGAGGATCATAGACCATCTATGCATTAGAGAAATTTTCAGGTCTACAACGGGCCTCCTAAGGAATATGATAAATTAATAATGGAAATAATAAAATAATATTAGATTACCTCATCAAGTTTTGGAAGGAAAAAGGAAAAAGAAACTACTTTTTCAACTTGTATTTTTCACTGATCTTCCTATGATTTTACTCAAGTTTTGAGTGGGAGCACTTGTCCATGTTGCATACTTTCAATGGACCCTACTACACAAAAAATGCAAAATACATGAAAAAATGCGATTACAATCACAATCATGTTTTTACATGTATTTCAAATTTTTCGTGTAGTAGGGTGTACTCCTTGGATGGAAAATTAAACTCCACATACAATGAGTGCTCCTGCTCGAAATTAGAGTAAAATCATAGGGAGATAATTTGAAAATACAAGTTGAATTATTATTATTATTTTTTTGGTTAAACTTTTTTCTTCTTCATATTTTACCTTTTTACTCCAAAAATGGTGAATCATCCCCCATGGTTGACATGGTCATATTGAATCCTATTGGCTCTTATAAGTTGATTTTTGTTGTACATTTTTGTTTTGAGACCAATTTTTGACCTCAAAATTTCTCTAATGAATTTCATCACTGTAATTTGTTGCTTTATAGATAAAGAAACATTTTCTTCTTTGGCTCAATTTGTTCTAGAAACAACAAGACTCAAGTAATGGCACCAAGGTATATGAAAAAAGAGGCTTAGATCTATGCAACAACACTTGATTTTCAATACATATGCATTATAATGCAACCAAAGGAAATATTCCTATACAAGTCGATACAAAACTTTAATCCAATATATCTTCAAGATGGCAAACGTTTTTGGTACAAGTGTATGGAACATACTTGGTTCATCCTATTTAGCAGTCCTTATCTTGGATTTAGGCCTTATTAAGCTTTGAACCATAATCCAAATTCAAAACTGTGATGGTGTCATTATTTCTTGAAATACCAATATGGCTTATATGCTACAAAATAGTAGGTGAACATTTATTGGTAGTGAGGCAGTGGCCTTACAATGTCATTTTACAGTTCATGATTACCTTTGAATATGAAATTGACAACAAGGTGACCGTCCTTCCAGTTATCATGTCAACAAAGTGAGAGTAAGTTCTCTTTAGAAGATGGAATAATGACATTCCAATGTGCTTCATAAAAATATTCCAAGAGTACTCGCTTTTTCATTTGATTAAACGACAATCTTCAAGTAGCATAGGCATGTGATTCTTGAAAATACTTTCTAGCCATGAAATATTCCATTTCCATTCTGTAGCATAAATTTGGGTGCTTAATCGAATTCTAGGATGCAATCAAGATGTTAGTGATCTGATCCTTAGTTAGAATATAAACCCACTCAATTTGTTGCTCTGTGATTCATTTACAATTAAATGGTGATATATCCACAACAAATCCTTAGTCCTAGAATGAACGCATGGTTCTTTGAATGCTATATGACACTCTGATTATCACAAGATGATGGCTTTGCAATGTGGTTCCTTGAGAGAAATATCTTGCAAATGCCTCTTCTAAAACATGTTGTCCTACCCCAACTCAACCCTCAGCCTTCCTCATATGGATTTTCCATAGGCTCGAAGTAATTTCACATCTCTTGAACAACTTATGAGGCTCCTCAGTCATACCGAGGTCTTTCGGCCTTCTGAAGTTTAGACTGAGGTCTTTCTCGGCCTCTTCTAGGCCTAAGGACTTTTAGTCCTCTAAGAGATGGACTGAGGATTGAACTTTAGACTTCAACCTTCTTCCCATAGTCACAAGAATATTTCAACCTTATTTTACTTAGAGACTGGACTAGGATTTCATAGAACATAAATACTTGACAACTTCTCTTCAACGTTTGACTTTAAGTACCTTGAATTTATTTAAGTATCTTTAGTAGCTTCTCTTTAACTATAGCTATGATACCATGTTGAATTTTCATGATTTTCTAGACTGATAATTACTTCCCAATGATTCATTAACCAAGTCATCTTATATCACATTCTTTACTAAGTAATTATACATAAGAAATCTCAATAGAAAAATAATAATGATAGTAGGATCATGAAGAGATAACCAAACAAAAGAGGCAAATTTTTATCCTAGGAAAGCCCTAACTAGCAAAAAACCCAACAACCTTTTCTTAGAGAAATTATTGAATTCAACAAGAGATACAATCTGACCGTTTTAGTAATAATAAAGTCAAATTGACCAACAACAAAACCTAAGTCAAACTAGGTCAAACTGAGAAATTTTGACCTCTTAAAATTTCATCCTCCTACGCTTTCCTTAGAAACTTCGGTTTGCCTTAGAAGAAACTTGGGGTATTGCCTCAGAGAACGCCCATGTGAACAAAATGTAAGTAATTGATTGAAATTAGCTACTCAAGGGAGGAGGTCAAATGGATATAAATAATGGCCTTGAGGTGCCCCAAGGGGCATGTGCCTTGAAGCTAGACTGACAAACAATTTGAGCCGACCTATAATTGTGGAGGCAAAATAAATCAAATTTCAAATTTCAAATTCTTCCTTTTGGATTTTCTGTTTAAGGGTTGGCTTGTATATGTTTAAGAATCTAGGGAAATTAGGTGTAGTGTGATTGTTCTTAACTTGATAACAATTTGTGGAGTATTTTTACTTTTTCTTGTTAGCTTAATCTTCTTCTTCTTCTTATTAATGCATGTTTGTGTACTTCATCAAACTACTACCAAAAACATAAGAACAAGAACACACATTAGGGGAGTTTTGAGGTCTAAAATGGGCTTCCTAAGGAAATTATAAAATGATAGTTGAAATAATAAAATAATATTAAATTACATCATCAAATTTTAGAGTGAAAAAATGAAAAACTATTTTTTTCAACTTATCTCCCTATGGGTTTACTCAAATTTCTAGCAGAAACACTTGTTGGATGCATAATTTGATTCCTTATCCAAGGAGTACCCATGTTGCATACTTTCGATAGACCTTGCTACACGAAAAATGAGAAATACATGAAAAACGTGTTTGCAATCACATTTTTTCATGTATTTCTCTTTTTTCCTGTAGTAGGGTCCATCGAAAATATGCAACATGGGTACTCCTTGGATGAGGAATTGAATTTTGCATCCAACGAGTACTCCTGCTCGAAATTTGAGTCAAACCTTAGGGAGATAAGTTGAAAATACGAGTTGAAAAAGTAGCTTTATTATTTTATTATTTTTTTACTTTTTTACTCCAAAAATGGTGAATCATCCCCCATGGTTGACATCATCATCTTAAATCCTATTGGTTCTTGGAAAGTTTATTTTGGTTGTACATTTTTCCTAGGAGGCCCATTTTAGATATCAAAATTCCCCTAATGAGATGTTGGCTCTATGTTAGGGCCACAACCTTCTTCTCTTGAGATGAAAACCCTTTGGTAAGTTTTCTCTTATTGAAGATTCTTGTTGATCAATGCCAAACCCTAGACCCCTAACTAGAATATCCTCCAAGCACAAGTCAAGTCCTTCCTTATGCATTCACTTTGTTCCTCGACACTTAGTCTTTCTTCTTCCGGCACTTCACTCCCCGACACTTCGTCCTCCTTCTTCGAGTTGTACATAGACCTTGTTTATGTGAGATCTAGATGAGATTCTTCTATTCTATACTCAATGATATCCTTTACTTACGTAGATAATTTCCTTCATTCAACCAAATGAGCTCATTCTTGAGATGTAGATGTAGACTTGGTGTGGCTGTACAATAGTCCTAGCTCTTTGTACGTGTGGATGGCTTACTTGTATATTATGCTCCTTTGATCTTCACTTAGATGAGTCTTTCCTTCGCTAGAGTAGAAGGCCTTATAGGCCTAACTTACTAGCCCAAACAATGATAGATATGGGACTGTTATATTGTTGCTGTTATGACCACAAAGATGACTCTGTTTCTTACACGTGTGACTGTTTTTCACCCTAAAAACAATCCTTTTGACTTCGGTCTTGAATTCTCCTTCTTCGTTGCACTAGAGACTCCTCAAACTCGTCTTCTCTTCACCTTTTCTCATCTATCCTTATTCACTGACTTCAGAGGTAAGTGCTTGTCGTTTGAGGGAGTGGACAACCTCTATATATAGAGGTCTATCCCTCCTTTAGGTTGACTTGAAGATTCTTCATCGTTTTTGCTTCTTGAAGGATGTCGTTGCATGGAGAGGACTTGACTTTACTTGGAGGTATTCCTTTTGACTCTAATACAATTATGTAACACGCCTTTAAGGTCTTTAACATTTTCTTTTGACTATTTGACTCACTTATAACACTTTGACTTGTGCTAGACCTATTTCAATGAGCAAGAAACTCATTGATATATATTATAAAAATAATATTTCTTTTCTTGAATAAATACAAATATAAAAAGTACATTTATGAAGACCAAACCTAGTTACATTTCTTTCAACACTCCCTCTTGAATAGGGAGGTATTTGTTGCAATTTCTAAGTCTGACACATTAGAAACCCTTCATGCACTTTACTGATTTATTCCTATCTACATGTTCTGTTAATTAACAAGTTATTTATCATGTAAATACTGGAAATAAATACAAATGCATGTTCAATACATTACAAATCATCAGCTGAAGGAAATGGAAACGAGCACACAAGTGACACCGTTGTTTTTGGACTAATGTCCTTGGAAAACCCCAATGCGGGAAAACTGGTGCAACTATTTGAGGGTTTGATTTATTAAGCAGTTTCAGAATACAATCTGGGTGCCCAATCTGGCTCACCCCACAGAGAAAAATCTCGGCAGTAGTACCTCTCTACTCAGAAGTAGATATTCTGGCTGAAACCCCGGATAAACACTCCGACAGCTCCACAGCTCCAATCTGACCCATGAAACCCCAATGTCAGCCTCTAGGGGTTGCGTCAGCCTCTCTCTGGCTCAGCGTTAGCCCAACGTCACTCCGGCTTTGCCTGTGTTAGCCTCTAGAGGCATTGCATTAGCCCTTTGGCCCTCTGCATCACCCACGTTGGCCCTCTGAGGCACTGCGCAGCTCCTGGATGCCTCTGCGTGAGCCCTGGCTAGCTCTGCGTGAACCCTTGGCTGCTTTTGCGTCCCTCTCTTTGGCTACTGCGTTGATCCTCCAGGTGCTATCTTTGCCTCTCTACTTCTGTATTCACTGCTTCTCAGCTGCAACTTTGATCACTCTCTCAATTTTCTCAGCAAACCCAACCCCAGAAAGTCGAAATCTTGATCTCTTGGTGTGTTCTCCAAGTGACCCTCAAGCCTCCTCTTATACTTTTCTCGTTGACATATCAATGGCCGAGATTAAGTCCCTAATAAATGGCTAAGATTAGATTTGGCTTGATCCATGACATTTGGACCATTCGAACACAGTTTTATATTAATTCACATTAATATTTTATTTTCCCTAAGTTTAGACTTATGGACTCCATTAAGAATATTAATTGTTTTAATATCTCCCAAACTGTTTAGAATATTCCCAAACTCTTTCAAGGTATTGGAGATCTTATGTGCCTTAGCCTCTCCACCAATTTTTATGGCTAGAGCACATTCGATGCTGCCCCAAATCAACACTCCTTCTTAGTGAGGACTGTGCTCTAGTAATACTCCTCACTGAGTATCACTCTGATCATCCAGCATCGGTTCCTGTGATGATGCTAGGCTTGTTACCCATCATCTGCACTGCTGTATCCTATATTGCTACCCATGGCCCTGCCACTGCCACTGCTGCATTCGTACTGCAACTCCCTTTACATTTGTGCTACTGTCCATGGCCCTACCACTAGCATTGCTGCATCTGTACTGCAACCCCTCTCATCATGCTGCATCGTGTTGCCCATAGCACTATCACTGCTAGCTTTTGTACTGCAACTCAGTTACTGAGAATTAAGTAATTGATCTCCCAACTCTGACATCTCCGTCAGGCTAGAAACTCTCATTAAGGAATGAAGTAGATAATATCAACAACAACTAGAAAAGTTCTCAAATGCTGGATGTTGTTTTGAAAATTCAAATATAACCAAATGACAAAACAAGTCTATGGTTATTTAGGCGAGAGACTTCATACAAAATGGATGCAAGCCCTAAGTCAGCAGAAAATTAAAAACTTCAAAGCCCCAATATTAATGAAAGCAAGGAAAGAAATCAAGATGAGTTTGGAAGAACTACTTCACCAAGAAGCTATGAATTTTCCCTCAAGAGGTCCTTACACAATATAAGTAGTATTGAAATAAGATACAAGGAGTAGCAAAGAAACAAATCTTCTCCAATTCGAAAGAACCACTTCATCAAGGAAATCCTAATTAACCTTTTATCAAACTATATTTCGTGGTCATTTTTTTCATGTACAAACTTTGGACATAAAGCAAGGGATTGTAGAGCCTATGCCAAGAATGATCAAGTAAGTAATAGAGACCCTTTTTAGACCCAAAGTAGCAAAATTACAGGAAATCAAGCTAGACATTCTAATGGCTACAACAACATAAATCATAATTCATTCACTCCCTTATTCAAGCATAACACAAAATTCTTCAAATGCCACAACCTTGGGCATATAACATGTGGCTACAAAAGCAATATGATATTGTCTACTAAGAAAATCAAGGAAGAAGATATTTCTACTAGACATCAAGAAAAATACACAAAGTTATGGAAGAGGAAACGATAAGAAAATAATAGTGTGTTGAGATGGTCGCTTGAGAATTTCCTTGCACTTGAGACCATGAAATTTCCTATTGGAGATCCCTAATGGGGAGGTTATAACAAATAATAGACACTCTAAACTTCCTATTATTATCCAGAAAGGAATTGATAATCGTTAATGTTCTCTAGGGGGAAACTTAAATAGAAGGTTAGCCTTTGTTAGATGACAATGAATGAGGAAAGCTTCTAGAGAAAATATATGACTCATCAATCTCACAAAGTGATCAAATATTTATGTGAATTCATACATTCCTATGGACTATGATCCATCATCCCTTTAAAACTGCTTGTGTCAAGATATGACTCAACGATGGATTTTGTGCTCCAACATGGAAAATATATTTGTTTCTTCTACATGGAATAGTACCATTTCTATAAAGGTGGATTAGAACCTTTCCTATGCAACAATTTGAAGATCATCAATGGGAGTGGTGAAAGATGTTGTCGTCCATACCACTACAAAGATAGAATTACTAGAAATTCTCCCGTTCCTTTTTGGCCACTATCATATAAACATGACACCAAGCCCCTCATATTGGGACTTGAAAGATTGAAATAATTTTATAGTGCTGTAGCCTAGAAGGAAGGGTTGAGTCTTATTGAATAAGCATATGGAAATCCATATGACAAGTACTCATGTTTCATCTATTTACACATGCCTTCAAAGAGGAGGGCGTTAAGTTTATTAAATAATATTCCTCCGTATTTTGAGCTACCTATACCTATATGTGTATAAGTGATGTTAGGATATTAATAACTTGTAGGATATATGGGATACCAATGAAAGCCAATGCAATATAATGCTTGAAAAAAAATCGTAAGTTCCATAGGAAAAGTAGATCTAAAAATGTTAAAGAGGATCTTGTGCGTTGTGCTTCACTACAACATTACTGATTATGTGACTAGAAGAAGCAGTATGGCTTTATCATATAAAGATATCAACTCACACCCGCAAGTCAATAATGCAACCTTAGAGATAAATCGATAGGAGACCCATGAAAAACTATGTATATTCTCAGGTAGTAGGCATAACACAATTATTGTTTTGGAAACAAAACAAACATAATTATTAAAGACTGGAAGTGGATATGTCTACCCTCTTTATTCATGGAAGGAGGGATCTTGTGATGCGTTGGCACACATCATGTAAGCACCTAGAATTTTTCTCAGCCTACCAGCATTGAAATTTCAATGTTTCTATTTTTTACATGCTGACCACACATATAGGGAGAGGGTGAATTCTTGACTAGAATTATTGTGGAATAAATCTACAGAAATGTGTCTCATGAACTTGATAATGACTGAAAGGGAGACAATACATAGGTAAGAATGTTTTTATTAGCATAAGGGATCCATATTATGACTTGAATAACATGTTCTAGTGTTCTATCAAACTGATAAATGTTGTCAAATTTCATAACAAGTAAAGAGAAATTTCCTGTTGAGTATATTATGATTTACATTCTGAAGTTATTTCTAATCTATTGAAACTTGATCTTTATTGTATCAAACATTCACTTGGTTTGTTTCCTTTGTAGAAATTTCATCCATTCAATTTCATAGAAACATTGTTGTTTTGTTTATCCATTAATATTTCCATATTTGGGTGCATGCCAAGTAGAGTGGTGGTTTCTAATTGATATTATTTTATAATACTGCCTCCTCAAATAAATTTAGCCAAAATGGGTACCTGATTTGATCATATTCAACCTATAAAAGGTCATATCCCATAGCTTAGAATGGAGTACCATAACACAAATAGATTTATGTAACATTGGAATAGTTTATTGAACTATTGATTCAAATGTCTTTAGGAATTACAAAGTCAGGGGGAGTAGTCCTCGGTGAAAAAAGGAAGATAATATGCAGATAGAGGGAGAAATCCTTTTCTATTGATGTCAAAGGGGGATATAATGCAGACAGGGGGAGACACTTACAAGAAGTATGGAGATAATGCAAACATGAGGAGAAATTGTCAGAAGAAGTAGATATCAATGTATTTTCAGCAATAACAAAGGGGGAGATTGTTGAAAATGGTTTTTATTGAAGTCAAAGGCTATCTAAATGAAAGAGAAAGTTACATAGTGAAATAACATATTTTGAGACCTTTCCTATGATAGGTGGCACACCTTCTAACTCCTCATGGTTGAGGAGAAATCATTTTTCGAATATATTCACAAATATTTTTACATATCTTACCATTTGTACATGCCAACCCTAATATCAGCCTCACCTTAGATGCACAAAGGGATATAAATAAGACTTATATGGTAGATTTTAGGAAACAACTAAAGTCTTCCAATTCAGGCATGATAGGGGAAGAATAATGAATAAATCCAAGGTTGATATCTCATGAACCATGAAAAGAAGTGAAGTTGGAGTGTGAAGTTAGTGTACACCTACCTAAGCTATAGGAGATCTTTTGGCACTATTTTGGGGATTATTTGAATTATTTTTTAGCATGGTACATACTAGGTTATAGGACAAAGTCATCTTATTGTGGGCCTTAATCTATGATGAGGCCAAGCCCTGAAATACCATGTGTTATAATCAAACCACTAGGAGGAAAATGGGTTCCATTCTTTTGAGTGCATTTGTTTCATAGTTGAGAAAAAATAGCCAAGAGGGATAACAGATAGAGCACACACAGGGTGTTTGTGTACTATAGTAGCCCATGGGCCACAAACTACTTCATTTGTACTTGCAACAATATTTCTATTTAGAGAAAGAGAGCAGAGAAACCTCACCTTCCAATTGGGTTTTTTCCTTGAAATTGTTTCCCAGATCATATATTGTGACAAATGTGTGTGTGAGATTTTATTTCACCGTTTTTTATTTTTGGCATAATTTTAATTCACATGCATGCACTATTAACAATATTCTACACATCTAGAAATCTATAAGAAATAAAAACTGTATTAGTGTAGAATTTCAAATTTCAAATATAATTTTATCAGATCTATTGTGATGATCTATCTAGTGGAATATCCAGGACAATTTACAAATCATAATAAGAAGAAGAATCTCATGGCCACTAATTCGAGCAATCAAGTTGAAAGAAACTCAGACATGGATGAGAAGATCATATGTACATCAATGCAGAAGGAGGTGAATTTGAGTAGCCTTCAACAATAAGAAGAGACAGAAATGACCAAAGTTTTCCATATAAAGATACATGTTAAGAAGAGAAAATTGATGCTATGTTGGACTTAGCATCATAGGCAAATCTCTTTGTAGCAGAGATGGTCAAGAAGTTGGGGTTGGAAGTTTGTGATCAGCCAAACTCATATCCATTGGGATGGGTAAATAAGGATATAAAGATGAAGGTAACAAAACAATGAAAAAATATATTTGTCATTAGTGCTGATTTTATTGATGAAGTAGAACTAGATGTGATTCCCCTTGATGTATGTGGAGTCGTGTTTGGGAGTTCGTACATGTACCTACGATATGCAATATTGATGTGGAGAGCCAACCGGTATCAAATCATTAAGGGCAAAAAATAATTTACCATAAATGCTCATAAAGGAAAGTCAAAACCAGATCATATTGGTATCAAAGAAGGTTTCTTTGGATATATTATGGAGATTTGCGGGGGATCTACATCAGATGGGCCAAAAGTTGTAAAACCCTAACCATGGCTGACGAATCAATTAGAGAAATTTTGAGGTCTAAATTGGGTCTCTAAACAAAAATGTACAAAAAAATAAACTTTATAAGAACCAATAGGATTTAACATGATGATGTCATCCATGGGGGATGATTCACCATTTTTAGAGTAAAAGGGTTAAAAAAAACTCTTTTTCAACTCATATTTAAACTTATCTCCCTACGATTTTAACCAAACTTCGAGCGAGAGCATGCGTTGGATGCAAAATTTAATTTTTCATCCAAGAAGTACCCATGTTGCATAATTTTGATGGATACTTTCAATTGAAATCATGTTTTTTCATGTATTTCAAATTTTTCTTGTAGTAGGGTCCATTGAAAGTATGCAACATGGGCACTCCTTGGATGAAAAATAAAATTCTGCATCCATCGAGTTCTCCCACACCTAACAATCTCCCAAATTGGATACTGATTAGAGAAACTCCATCACTACTTCACTTGTTGTAAAATGCTTCCATTTGGACCTTACATGTTTCTCATCTTTATCATCATTCTTGAAGGCCAATTGAAACTGAGTAGAAACTCATTTTCGCCTTGGTTACAACCTTTGTTAACATATCTATAGGATTTTGGATACTATGTATATTTTCTAGCTTCAACTGTCCATCTTTCGAAACTGATCCTATGAAATGGTACCTAATCTATATATGTTTAGTCTTAGAATGAAAAGATAAGTTATTTTCAAGATGAATGGCACTTTAACACTCACTGCATAACCTTTTAACCTCCAACTTCTTTCCCAATTCATCCATAAACCTTTATAACCAAATCATTTCTTTACTAGTCTCTGTAGCAACAACACACTCTGCTTCTGTTGTTGAAAGTACAACAATAGTTCTCATTTTAGAAACCCAACTTACTGCTATTCCACCCACAGTAAAGACATATCCTGTGGTGCTTCTCATGTTATGTTTTTCACCTGCCATATCTAAATTAACATGTCCTTGCATAATAATGTTTGAACCACCAAAACATAATGCTTGATTAGTGATACCTCTCAAATACTTGAGAATCATCTTCACTTCCATCCAATTCTCTTTACCAGGATTTTTTATATACCTGCTCACAACTCCCACTGCATGTGCAATACAAAGCCTTATGCACACCATTATATAAATTAGGCTTGCAACTACTGATGAGTATGGAACTTTAGACATATAGTCTATCTCTTTCTGAGTCTTGGAACACATTTCCTTACTTAGTTTGAAATGTTTAGACAAAGGTGTACTAACTGGTTTTGCATTTTTCATATTAAATATTTCCAACACCTTTTCTATGTACTCAGCGTGAGATAATGTTAATTTGCAATTTTTCTTGTCTCTAGTTATTCTTATACCAAGGATTTGCTTTGCAACACCCAAATGAATTAGTCAATTTGTCTTTGTGAAAATTTATTTCTTACATGTCATACATTGCAACAAGCATGCCATCTACATACAATAGTAATATAATATAGTTTGCATCATTTTGTTTCTTGAGATAAACACACTGGTCAAAATGACATCTAGTATAACCTTGTTTAGACATAAATCTGTCAGATTTTAGATACCACTGCCTTGGAGCTTGTTTTAATCCATACAAACTCTTCTTCAACTTTCATACTGATTTCTCTTTCCCTTTAACCACATACTCTTGTGGTTGTTTCATATAAATCTCTTCCTCCAAATCCCCATGGAGAGACATTATATTTACATCTAACTGTTCAAGATGCAAATCTTCTGGTGCAACTAAACTTAAAATAGTTATGATTGAAGTCATTTTAATAATAGGAGAAAAAAATTCATCAAAGTCTACCTTTATTTTGTGAAAATCCCTTCGCACCAAGTCTAGGCTTGTACCTCCTTTTACCTCCATCTTCTTCCTTCAATCTATAAACCCATTTATTTTGCAATGCTATTTTTCCTACAAACAAATTGACTAAGTCCCAAGTTTGGTATGTACCAAGGAATCCATCTCTTTTTTAATGGTTTGCTCCCACTTCTTTTTGTTTTCTACCTGCATTTTTTCTCCATATCCTTTTGGTTCACCAAAATCAGTCAACAATACAAAATATAATGCATAAGAGTATCATCCAGGGGGTCTATTTAACCTGGTAGATCTTTTAACAACACTTGGAGGAGTTTGAGGTGTCTGTTGCTGTTGTTGCTATTAATTCATTATATACATTTTGAGGTAAAAAATGGGCCTCAAAACAAAAATGTACAACGAAAATCAACTTTATAAGAACCAATAAGATTCAAGATGATGATGTCAACCATGGGGGATGATTCACCATTTTTGGAGTGAAAAGGTAAAAAAAAAAAAAAAAAACTACTTTTTCATATTATATATTGAAGTTATCTCCCTACGATTTTACTCACATTTCAAGTGAGAGCACTTGGACGTGGAATTTAATTCCTCATCCAAGTAGTACCTATGCTGCATAATTTCGATGGACCTTACTACGTGAAAAATGGTGAATACATGAAAAAACATGATTGCAATCACGTTTTTCATGCATTTCTCATTTTTCATGTAGCAGGGTCCATTGAAAGTATGCAACATGAGAAATCCTTGGATGAGGAATTAAATTCCGTGTCCAAGAATTACTCCTGCTCGAAATTTGAGTAAAATTGTAGGGAAATAAGTTGAGAATACGAGTAGGAAAAATGATTTTTTTGTTTTTCGCTATAAAATTTGATGATGTAATCTATTTTTTTTTGGTAGGTAAGCACCCATGGGGGGTTTGAACCAGTGACCTATCGCAAGGAGTGCCTTAACAGTGCACCCATTCACCGTCAATCCAAAGCCCCGTGGGCTATAAATTTTGTTTTATTATTTCCACTATTGTTTTATAATACTCCTTAGGAGACCCTTTTTAGACTTCAATATTTCTCTAATGTTTATGATTTCCTAATGCCTGTGAATTTACTTTTTCTGTGATCTCATCAAGCATTGTGTGTTATGTTTTTCCTTTTCCTATTTCTTTCCATGCATCGATTTTTGTACAAGACCCTTTCATTGAATACCACACATCTGTTCCTGATGATTTTATAGTTTTCATAATAATATAAGTGATAACCAAAATAATTAACACCATATCCAATAAAAGTACACTTCTTTTATTTTTCCTCAAGTTTTATTCTATTTTTTTTATTGATGCGAACAAATGCTTCACAACCAATGGTCTTTAGAAATGAGCGGTTTACCTTCTTGTCCATGGTTCCTTTGGAATACCACGATCCAAGGAACTTAGAGACCCTTTGTTTATTAGGTAAACAACAATATCTACAACATCTACCCAAAATTGTAAGGGAAATCCTGCATGCAATCTCATACACCTTGCCCACTCCATGATTGTCTTGTCCATTCTTCCTCACACACCATTTTCTTTTGGTGTTCATAGAAATATCTTCTTTCTATGAATTCCATGGTATAAATGGTAATTATCAAATTCCTTATTGCAATATTCACCTCCATTATTTGATCTGAGACACTTCAACTTCTTTCCTGCCTCATTCTCAATCAAAACTTTCCATTTCTTAAAAGTATAAAATACATCAGATTTATTTCAATTATGATAAATCCAAGTTTTCCTAGTTGCGCAATAATTAAAAGTAACATAATAATGAGAGCCACCAAGAAATGATACTCGAGCTGGTCCCCATACATATATGCAAAAGCTCTAATTTTTCTCTCTTCTTTTCTTTCCCAACTCTGAGAAATATGACTCTCTTTTGTTTTCCATATCCACAATTCTCACAAAAATCCAAATCAACATGCTTCAAACCCGACAACAAATTTCTTGAGTAAAGAATCTACATTCCCTTCTCACTCATGTGTCCAAGCCTATAATGCCACAATGTTGTATCTTCTCTTGTGGAGGTTAAATCATTAGCAGAACAATAAATTCCATTGCATAATTACAATTTTTATACCTTATCTCCTTTTTCTATTATTAGTGATCCTTTAGTGACCTTCCATGTTTTGTCTATAATTGTAGTTACACAACCTTCACCTCCCAACTACTTTGTTGAAATTATAGTTTTCTTTAGATCTAGAACATACCTTACCTCCATTAATAACCATTCATTTCTATCTTGTTGCTTTATAAGTATCCATTATATAAATTTTGAGGTCTAAAATGGGCCTCCTAATGAATATTATAAAATAATAGTGGAAATAATAAAATAAGATTAGATTAAAACAGAAAATTTTAGAGGGAAAAAAGAAAAATCTATTTTTTCAGCTCGCATTTTCAATTTATCTCCCTACTATTTTACTCAAATTTCTAGGGGGAGCACTTGTTTGATGTATAATTTGATTCCTCATCCAAGGGGTACCCATATTGCATACTTTTGTTGGATCTGACTACACAAAAAATGAGCAGTACATGAAAAAATTGTGATTGCAATCACGTTTTTCATGTATTTCTCAATTTTCGTATACCAGGGTCCGTTAAAAGTATGCAACATGGGTACTTCTTAGATGATGAATTAAATTTCACATCCAATGTGTGCTCCCACTTGAAATTTGAGTAAAACCGTAGAGAGATAAGTTGAAAATACGAGTTGAAAAAATACTTTTTTAATTTTTCATTCTTTTTACTCCTTTTCCAAAAGCGATGAATCATCCCTCGTGGTTGTCATCATCGTCTTGAATCCTATTGGTTCTTATAAAGTTGATTTTGGTTGTAAATTTTTCTTTTGAGGCCCATTTTAGACCTCAAAAATTTTCTAACGTCACTTATTCCAATAATTTTACAGGGTTTATCATCACCAAATAAACTTGTCGAAAATCTCTTTGAACATAGTCATGAAAATATTTCCTACCAGGTGTGGCATGGAATGAAGCCCCTAAATATACCACCTAGGCTGCAATAATATTTTCTAATAAAAGAATAAAAGCATCTTGCAACATATCACCTATTACATTTGCTTCCTAATTGTTCTCTTGCTATCCATCTCCTTCTTTTCCCTTTCAAGACTTACAAATTTCTTTCCTCGGGTATCCTCTCTTCCCACATTTGTAGCACACTATCCCTGATCTAGATTTGGATATTCCTTTGCTTGAGTTACTGTGATGTCTTGAGTTCTTTCCTCTCTCTATTTTTCTTCCCCTAGTCTCTGCAGTCAAAGAATTACTTGTCTCACCTGAGGTTTTTTGTCGCAATTACTCGCTATGTATAGAACCAACAATATCATCAAACTTTAAAGAACTGTATCTAAAGACAAAAGTAATGATATCCATGACTAAGCCATTCCAACTTTCTAGAAATAAGCACAAAAACAATAGAGCCCTAACTTTATCATCAAAATTTACCTCTATAGAACTTAACTGATTGGTAACTATGTCAAATTCATTTAAATGATCAACAACATATCCACCTTCTGACATCTTCATATTAAACAAGTGATTTTATAAGAAATACCTTGTTTGACACTGAGGTATTTTCATATATCTTGGCTAAAGCCTTTATTAGACCCTCTGTTATTTCCTTCGAAATGTTGAAGGCTATTGACGATGCCAGGCATAACCATACTGTTCCTAGTGCCTTTTTGTTGAGAATATCTCATTGTTCACTTGTCATACTTATTGACTTCTTTTTCTTTTCTGCTCAATGGAGGGTAAAGATATTTCCAATACAAAGAGTCCTCCATTTTCATCTTCCAATGTTGGTAGTTTTTGTTAAATTTTCATAGTTCGATGTTGTAATAATCATTTAAAACAATTTCATTCACTTTCATTCACCCTAGTAGTGATTAAATAATTATTGGTGGAATAGTAAACAATAATTTCACAATAGAAGATATCCAAGTAAAGTGATACATAAATATTTTGGTCAAAGACAAGGGAAAACATAGAATTGATTCTTCCTCTTCAATTAGTCAATTAATGTTAAGCCTAAGATACATTAGTTCAATAATACATCCATAAACCAGTTAACGTCAACCTTTGACTATCCAAGTCGACCATGTGAAAATAGTCAAATGAGAGAGAGAAAAAAATATTTTTTTTGTGGTCAAAGTATTGATCAACGGGCCAATTTTTTTCACGCACCTTCCACAAGAGATTCAGTCAAAATATCAGTCAAATTCTATTGTCAAAGAGCTAGTCAAAACCCTCGGTCAAAGCCTCAGTCAACACCTATGACTTTGATCAACACAGAGAATATACCAAATAATATTCGACCACCTCCAATAGTCAAAGTCTCGGTCAAATTAGAGTCAAACTCTGCATTTCTTGGTCAAATTGTCCCTATAATTTTTGATCAAAAGTGAGAGAGAGTTGACCTCAGTTCAACCTCAGTCAAACAACCCAAAATAGAGATGAATATTTGGTAAAATCAGAGTCAAAGTCTCTTGAAAATATTGACCTCCAAGATAGTCTAAAAACTTAATTAAACTAGAACCAAATGGCCTAGGTCAACACTGGTCAACGCAACCCCAAGCAGAACGAAAAAGTCAACTCGGTCAAAACATAAATTTCCCTCCTACTTCGCACATGTGGGATTTCCTCTATGAATTTTAGTTGAATGTGTGTTGATGTGATGTGTCAAAATGGCCTCGAATGAATGTCTATTTATATGCATCTTAGGAGGGGACATTTGCTTTGGTGAGGCCAACTTTTTGACTTTGAGGCTGACTTGGTTAAAGTCATAAATGTGACTTTTGTACATAATTTGGTGATGAAATTTCCAACCATTGTTGCCCATTTTTCAATACTCCCTCTTAACTAGGGATGAATTTCTAGCTGCACCATAGATGTCTAATCTTGGATGTACATGTATCAACATAAGGGAAGCTCATCCCATCTCATCGCATCTTATCTCAACTGAACAATGATGACTTGATCCATAGAAGAAGAATAATAATCAACACGACAATAGAGGAGATCGATTTAAAACAACCAAATCCATGGAAGTAATAAATGACCTTGGTAAAGATCACATACCCTATTTCCATTAACTAACCCTCATCCAACTTGATGCTTATTAATCAAGTGGTAGAACACTTGCATCCAATACATAGGGGAGATCAATTTTCCACAACCAAATCCATGGTAGGTGCGTTCGCTTTCGGTAAATATCACACACACCTAAGTCTCCTCACCCATTGGCCAGATGGGTGGAAATTCCAGCAAGCTTAACCAAGTCCACGAACCTTTGGTCAATAAAGAAACAAAGGTGACTTATAAGTAGGATGCATATTGGGGTATGTACTCAACCAAGTCCATGGATTTAAAGGAGTAATATCACCCAGGAGCCTCGCTGCTCATCCCCCATCACCAAGTCCATAGCTAGTCATAAAGACGAGGGATAACATATTCTCAATGTTCTCGATCAACATTGTTCCCTCACAGAGAGGGATACATTCTCTTGCACTCCAATTTTCTCTCTGAAGAATATGAACTTCACTTTTAGAAACAACTTGGTGAGAATGTATGAAACCTACTCATCTATCGAGATATGCTAAAGATTCACTGCTCCTCTCACTACCATATATCTAAGGAAGTGGTACTTGATCTCGATGTGCTTTGACTTGTCATGTAATACTAGATTCTCTAAAAGTTTGATCCCGCTTTGATTACCATAGTGTAACACAGTAGAATCAAGCACCTCCTCAAAAAACTCTGCAAAGAGCTTCCACAACAACATTGCCTTGCAGCTAGCCATACTAGTTGCAATGTACTCTACCTTGGCTATACAAAGAGCGACATATTTCTACTTCTTTCTCATCTAGGAAATCATGGTAGATCCTATTGAGAAATGTAACTAGTTTCAGTCTTCATAATTGTTGTACTCATTTCAATATGTATCCTATGTAACAAACAATAAAAAGAAAAGAAAAATTATTACTATCAAAGCATGGGTTTCATGCTTATTATTGATGGTATTTTAGGTAAAAGAATGTTCTTTGTGCTTCTAGTGTTTGTTAGGTCTTAGGATTTATTTTCATGAGTCAAAAGAGTCAACATAATGTTTATTAGACCCTTTCGGGCAATTTTTAGTTGTAAAAATAATTATTTTTGAGTCTAGAAAGCCTTGGAATCTCCAAGAGTACAAGTCAGCCCTAGGATCCTCAAGTCTTCCTAAAGGAGGGAATTCAACCCTTTAAGAAGGTGATAAAAGGAAGCAGTTCAACGTCATTTGGACACACTCACTCACAAGTTTGATCTATAGCTGGGAAGCTGGGAAAATGAGAGCGAAGTTCTAGAAGAAGCTAGGAGGCAGAAATGTATTGTCTTTGGGATTTATCTCTCTCAAACGTGCGAAGAATATATGGTTTCTGCAACTAGAAATAGGTTGAAGTTGTAGGTTTGAATTGCTGGGGGTGAAGTTGATGTTGGGGAGAAAAATTACAAGAACAAGTTGCTGGATAGAGCGAAATCCTTCTCTTGACCTTGTTGACCTTGGGGATAACTATTTTTCTCTAGGAAATTCTCTAAAGGAAGATAAGTTAGGGTCTATGTAGCAGTTGCTAGGATGAATTTGTTGGAGGACGAAGTTGCTGGGTCAAGTAGCTGGGCAGTTGCTGGCAGGATGAAGTTGCAACGAAGAAACAATTTAAGGGAAGGTCTTGAGGAAGAGATGGCTTGTCCTAGGAGAAGGACTTCGTCTAGGGATTGGGTCATTGTATCTCATTTTAGCAGTTTCTAAGAAGAGAAGAGTTTATGGGTTTTCCCCTTGGAAGGGTTTTTCTCTCGCTGAGAGCCTATATATGCGTCCTCTTTTATTGTTGTTGTTTCTTGATATTGTTTGATGAAAAGATATAACTAAAGAACATAAAGAAGATAACTAAGTTTCACAATCAAATATCAAGGTTGAAGAAAATAATTTATAATCACTACCACTTTACATTTTCTAGCATGGTTTCATAACTAAGGTGAGTAAGAAAGGTAGTCGGAAGGACACTAGAAAGAATTGTTAATCAAGGAATAGGAAGCTCTCAAGGTCTAAAAGAAGAATATTTTCTCTTAAAGGGATCTGGTTAAAGCCTCACTAGTATAATACCCTTCTAATCTAGGGTTTCTACATTGAAGAATATTAAGAACTACATTAATCTCGCAAGAAGGGTATTGATATCACAAAATAAAGTCATCAATATTGAAATCTATTTGTGGAGGAATCCTAGGGAACATCTTTTAAGAGCAACATCAAGAAATATTTGAAGGTCTTGAATACATCAAGAATGTTGGAGATACTATTCAAGTACGTATTGTACTATCTCATAATGGCTGAATCTTCAAGTCATGTAAGTTCTTTCTGCAAGGAGAGAATAAATCTCATTGGGGTAGTGAACTATCTAGTGTGGAAGAAGATGATTGACTTGATACTCATAGAGAAAGATGTAATGGGATATGTTATCGGAGAAATTATTGAACTTAGTAAAGATAAGATACAAGAACTATCAAGGTACAAGAAAGGGGAAGTAAGAGCTCAAAGTATCCTAGTATAATCAATCAAGGATTCCCTTATTCCTTTGTAGCAAATTTGAAAACTTCCAAGGCCATGTATGAAAAGCTAGTGAATTTGTACTCCATAAGTACAACATGTCAAAAGATGTCTTTGTGGAACAAGCTATATAGAATGAAGAAATATAAGGATAAGGATATAACATTCTTCCTCATGAGAGTCTGTCAATTAAGATACCATTTACAAGGACTTGGGGAACCAATCACTGATTCAGGGGTAACCATATGCGTTATAAATGCATTGCCACTGAAATGGAGCAACTTTGCAACAAGTATCTACTCCAAGAAGGATTAAACTCCCTATGATGAGTTGTAGGAGAAATGCATACTAGAATAATTAAGGACCAAGGTCAAGGATGGCATTGGATTTGATAGACAAAGTCAAGTCTTTCTAACCCGAGTCAAGAAGATGAAGAAGGGAAAGTTTGGAAAGTCCAAGAAGAAAGATATGTCCAAGGTGCAATGCTTCAAGTGTCAAAAAATTGGACATTATAAGAGGGACTATCCAAATCAACAAAACAATAAGAGGAAGGACATTAGTGAAGTTCATGTGGCTGAAGCTGTGAAAGAACCTGGAAGAAGGCAAAGACGGAAGAAATGAAGTATCTTTACTACTAAATAAGGTTCATTGAATTCTAGGTTCTCTATGAACATTAATTTTTCTTTTGAATGATATGTTTTACATAAGAATCATAGGATAAAAGCATATGATAGTAGCATGTCCTGAAGTTATATGATTATGTTGCTTGGTAGAAATCATCTAGGATAGAATTTTAGACCATTTTTCATATTGTTCATCCATATATTATCTAACACTATTTTAAAGGTTTTCATCTTGCTTAAGAGGATCATTGTGATCCGAGAAATACCATTATATATTAAGAAGTCCTTATGAAAAGCATTATGATAGAAATAATATGTATTCTATGTAATGTGGAAACATGCTGGTAAAAAGGAATGAAAGGTTGCAATGGGTCAAAATGAAAACTTTTTATGGATAACTAGATGATTGGATGAAAGCATAGGAATGTATGTTTAACTTTGGATAAAGATTCATATATATAAGAATCTGGTGAAATAAATTTGGTTATGAAAGTTATGCTTAAGTGTTTATGATGCTGGAATAATATTTGACTTACTATGTATAAATAAATTAGGACTTTCTCTAAGAATATGTATATGATAAGTTTAACATCTGGCATAAATATCAGGAAGAAAAAGTTGTAACTTGGTAATCAAGTTCGATCCTTGGGCACTCTGATGCAAGAAGGAAATTTCAAGTGGATATGGTCGATGAGGATGTTGGTGGTGTGAGAAAGTCACCATGGTAGGGTAAGTCTATTTCATTTTGGTTTGGTTATTTGATTAACATATTATTTTTCTACCTGGTAGAATGGTGCAGGAATACATGATGACAGTCAAGGAAAATTCAACTGTACGGATGAAAAGTATTGAGGGAAACTCAATAACTAGCACCTGGAAACTATGAAGTCAAGATGTGTTTATCTTGGAAGGTAGAAGTGTGAGCAGATAACCTGAGGGTCAAGGAATATCACTTTCATAAGGAAGCCACAATCAAATAGAAGTTTGGGAAGGCTCAATATAATAATGCCTTCATGTCAAAGATGGAAAGTGATGAACAAGAAATATGACTTGGATCCTGTCACAAGAATGAAGAGTGGAGATGGTTCCATGATACCTCGAAAAGAAGCAAGCTTGATACAAGATATACGAAGGAAAAAGGGAACCATGTAGCTATGGAAAATTGGCCATTGATACTGTGATGAAGATAAGCTATAAGGCCTGTGATATTGGCTTCCATTATTGGAAGGAAGTATGGAATATCCTCTAGTTTTGAAAGGGAGAAAAAGGAGTCTCCTTATATAGGAGCAAGGTTATATTCTCAAGATTAAGGAGAATAGGGGTGTCCTCTCGGTTTGAGAGGGAGTGATAGTTGAAATCACATGTGCATTCTTCTCTTCACGTGATGAAGAGAGAATGACAGAGGATTTGATAAGCATTTGTGGTTTCCTTAAGGATAAACCATCCAAGAAAGGAAAGGGGACTAATACTCCTTTATGATTTGAATCCAAGAGAGAGGTAGTAGTCCCGAGGATTGAGACTCTTTGAGGATGGGACAAGAATCCAAGAGAAGGGTGGTCGAAGAGGACCATTTTTCTTTGAGGACTTAGGTATGGAGATCCAAGATAAGAGTAGTCCTAAAAGGGCATACCTTGCCGACATACAGAAGGGGTATATACCTTATAGAGGTAGTGCGGTATCACACATGAAGCCTCCCAACATAATGTTATTGAATAAAAGAAGAGCTTGTCTATTTAGGCCTTAGGGATAGTGATGGTTATGATGATGGTGCTTATAGTATGGATTGTCTATCTGAATCTTCTTGAGAACTCTTCAATTTGAGATATGATGTTGTATTATTTGTCATTAGAGGAAATTTCAGCCTAAAACTACCCATGAAATTTTCACATAATTTCCATGTTATAATAGTAAACTAATCAACATCCTTTAAATTTAAAAAGTGGCACATGTAAATATTTTGGAGGGAAAAGAAGAAAAACCTTTTTTTTTTTTAATTGTATTTTTGTCTTATCTCCTTATATGTTTACTCAATTTTCAAGTGTATACACTTGTTGGATGCATAGTTAAATTCTGCATCCAACGAGTACCCATTATGCATACTTTTGAGAAGATTTCCGTTGACAAAAATTAAATGTACATTAAAAAATCATGTTGAACATGCTTTTTTAATGTATCTTCAATTTTTGTTAACTTGGGTCTTCTCAAGAGTATGCATAATGGGTACTCATTGGATGTGGAATTTAATTCCACATCCAACGAGTATCTACACTTGAAATTTGAGTAAACTTATAAGGAGATAAACCAAAAATACAATTAAAAAAATAGTTTTCTTATTTTCCCTCCAAAATTCATCTCTTATTTTATTATTTTTCCTTAGGAGGCCACTTTTAGGCTGAAATTTCCTCTAATGACAATTATGAATACCCCCTTAGTTAAGAGGGAGTGTTGAGAAATGTATCTAGTTTCAGTCATCATAATTGTTGTACTCATTTCAATATGTATCCTATGTAACAAACAAGAAAAAGAAAAGAAAAATTATTTTTATCAAAGCATCGTTTTCATGCTCATTACTGAAGGAATTTTAGGTAAAAGCATGTTCTTCATGCTTCTAGGGTTTGTTAGGTCTTAGGATTTATTTTCATGAGTTAAAAGAGTCAACATCATGTTTATTAGATCTTTCCAGGAAATTTGTAATTGTAAAAAAAATTGTTTTCGAGCCTAGAAAGTCTTGGAATATCCAAAAGTACAAGTCAGCCTTGGGGTCCTCAAGTCAACCTAAAGGAGGGAATTAGGCCCCTTGAGAAGGCTATAAAATGAATTTGTTCGACCTCATTTGGACACGCTCACTCACAAGTTCGATTTATTAAGGAAATAGTTTGATCTATAGCTAGGAAGTTGGGAAAATGAAAGAAAAGTTCTAGAAGAAGTTGGGAGGCCAAAATATCTTGTCTTTGGGATTTATCTCTCTCACACATGTGAAGAAGATGGGAGGCTGAAACATCTTGTCTTTGGGATTTATCTCTCTCACACATGTGAAGAAGCTAGGATTTTTATAGCTAGAATGAGGCCAAAGTTGTAGGTCCGAATTGCTGGGGAGCGATGTTGTTGCTTGGGAGCATAATTGCAGGAACAAGTTGCTGAACAGAGAAAAATTCTTCTCTTGACCTTGTTGATCTTGGGGAGAGTTTTTTTCCTCCTAGAAGATCTCTAAAGGAAGATAAATTAGGGTTTTTGTAGCAGTTGCTGGGACGAAGTTGGTAGGTCAAATAGCTGGGTAGTTGCTGATAGGCTGAAGTTGCAACAAAGAAAAATTTTAAGGGAAGGTCTTGAGGAATGATTGACTTGGTACTAGAAGATGGAATTGGTCTAGGCATTGGGTCACTATATCTCATTTGAAGCATATTCTAAGAAGATAAGGGTTTCCAGGTTTTCCCCTTGGAGTTTTTTTTCCTTGGCTAAGAGCGTATTTATGTTTCCTCTTTTATTGTTGTTGTTTATGGATATTATTTGATGGAAAGATCTAAATAAAGAACATAAAGAAGATAACAAAGTTTCACAAGCAAGTATCAAGGTTGAATAAATTAAGTTTTAATCGTTTCCACATTACATTTTCTAAAAAATCCCAAGCTAAAACAACACCCTATTGTGCTCTTCCTGTCAGTAATAATCACAACCCAATCTACATCTGTATATCCATGAAGTCTCAACTCATCACTAGAGGTACATCTAAATCCATAGTTGATCGCCTGATGTAGATATCTCAACACATGTTTTGCAACCACCCAATGAGCATGCAAAGGTTCCACCATGAACTGGATTAAGGAATTAATAACAAAACATATATCTGGTCTTGTGTTGACTAGAAACATCAGAGCCCTAATCAACTGCATGTACAAAGAAAGATATGCTAGATCTAGTCTTGCAACTTCACCACATTGAATTCTTGAAGTTTTACTCCACTAGTGTGGCCATGGAGTTACAATCCACCATCTCAAATCTCTCAAAGAGTTTGAAAACATATTTTCCTTGGCTAAGGAAAATATCACTAGATCTCTGCCACACTTCTAAGCCTAGGAAACATTGAATCAACCAAATATATTTCATCTCAAATTCAAGGGCAAGCTCCCTGTTACACTGGATGACCAGAGGATTTTCTCCTGAGAATAAGTCATCAACATATAAAATCAAAATTAAAGACATACCTTGGATAACCTTGAAGTAGCGGTTTGGATCAACACTGCTTTTGGTGAATCCCAACTTCATTAGGTATCCATTGATATGATCATACTAGGTCTTGGGGGATTGCTTCAAACCATAGAGGTATTTCTTCAATCTACAAACATATATTTCCCTGTCATGTTCCTCAAATCCCTGTGGTTGTTCAATGTACACCCATTCCTTAAGCATGCAATGAAGAAAGGTTGTCTTCACATCCATTTGATGAAGACTCCAACCCTGATTAGCAGCAAGAGCAATGATGGACCAAATGGTAGTGTATTGGGCAACATGTGAAAATATCTCATCATAATCTTCTCCCTATTTCTGGGAGAATCCTCTAGCCACGAACCTCACTTTGAACTTCTCAGTGCTACCATTAGTTACATGTTTGATTTTGTATGAACACTTGGAAGTCACTACATAGTTCCCTTCAAGTCTCAGAACCACCTCCCATACATCATTTTTCATGATGGATTAATATTCCTCGGCCATGGCATCTCTCCAAACATGTTCCTTCACAACTTCTTCATAGTTGCAAGGTTAATATTGTATGATATCACTCATCAATGCTTCATATCCTTGATATCTAAGAGGTCTCTCTCTCTATATATAAAGGTGCATATACGGGAAACATGTCTCTCTGCATCTTGCAATGTATCACGAAGCCACAAAGGTTTCTTCCTAGTGGGAGGATCACATGGAGGAGGGTTTAAAGGATCCATGGGTGCCATAGGATCATCTACAAGGTCAAGCTCGAGCATGGATGGATCTGCATATACATCGATAAAATCGTCACTTATCTCAATGATGGTAAGGATAGGAGAGTCCCTTGCTCTTCCAAGGGAAACATATTCATCAAAAGTCACATCTCGATTGAACTCAATGTTCCTCTGACCCAGTACATATATCCTGTAAGCTTTAGAATTTTTACAATAGTCAACAAACGTACCTTTCTTTCTATAAGCCTATAGCTTAGACCTATTCTCTTTTGGTACTTGAAAGTAGATAGGGAAACCAAAGATTCTCAAATTTCTAACTTCTAGTTTCACACCTGTAAATACTTCTTTAGGAGTCTTATCTCCCAAGGCTTGATGAGGACTCCTATTTTGGACATATACAATAGTATTTGTATCTTATTTCCATAGAAAAACATGAAGCTTTTGATCATGAATCATGGATTTGGTTACTTCCAAGATGGACTTGTTCTTCCTCTCAGAAAATCCATTTTATTTAGGGTTGTATGAAATAATGACCTCCCTCTTAATCCTGACTTCTTTGTTGAAGTATTTGAACTCATTTGAAGTGTATTCTCCTCCATTATCTGTCCTCAAGATCTTGATCTTCTTTCTGGTTTATTTTCCACAAGAGCCTTGAAATCCTTGAATCCATCAAAAACCCGATCCTTGTTCTTTAAGTATAAGATCTAAGTTTTACAAGAGAAATCATCAACAAATATTTCATACTATAAATATCCTCCAAGAGATTTCATCGACACATGCCCACAAAGGTGATCCAAATTGGATCCTAAAACACTCTCTAAGTTTTCATAACTCTGTAAAATTCATGCCAAAGTTTCAAAGACTTACAAATGTCGAGCTTATCAGGAATACCCTCGGAACAGTTGTAAATTGTAAGCAACGCAGAGCAACGAGGATCCTCGATGAAGCGCACACACTGTTGGCCCATGGTAACATGTGCTATCATGAAACAAAGAAACGAGAGGTATTTTTGAGAAACGGGGGAGGTTTCTGATATGCGATTAATGACAAGGCACCAATCGCATATCGCCGGGCAAACCCCTTCGAGAAGAAAAAATCCTGAGTGACTCGGACTCGAAAAGTCAAAAACAGTATGGAATTCACCGATTCCATCAGAGGCGGGTCCCACACCAAAACTGGCAGGATACCAGAAGGGATTCGAGCGGTAAGCGGTTTCAACCAAGTCCCGCTCGATGCCACACACTGGGTGCCATGCGTCTGGTGGAAGAGAGAGAAAATCGCTCACATCAGATAGGTAAATGTTAGGGTACTTACTCACCCGATATGGACGGAGACCGTAGGATCTGGAGGCTCCAAATCGATGACGGAAATGCGATCCGACGGATGACCGGATTCAATGGGGTAAACAGGCGAAGTTGTATAAAGTTTGAAGTCTGGCATGAACGATGAGTTGGCAAAAGAATCGTGTTCATGGGAATTCTTGGAGCTAACGGTAAAAACGGTCGTTTCACATACGTCCAAGAGAACTGATACTTAGTTCGTTACGAAAAAGGTGGCCACCTCCCTGTGAGGCATTACATAGTGATGATGATGATGTAGAACAGAGGAATTCAAACGGATGAAGGCAGGAGAACCAAAAAGCTAGGAAGCGGAAATGTTATAGACATATTTGGGCACTACAACCCCAATCACATATGTCCATAAACCAAGGGTTTCTAAGTCCCTAAAAGTGTTGTTTCATACCCTAAAGGAGCAAGGTCAGCTGATTACATCATCTCCCATAAGTTCTCCATGAAAAACCACTCAGAACTGGTCAAAACAGGACCATACAGACTGCCAAGAGAAAAGGGTGCGATGCATCTCACCTGCCACATGCGAAAAGTGTGATGCATACTGGAAAGCCTTTCTGTAGAGTGTGATGAGCGAGAGTAGACAAATGGCACAAGCAATTTTCTAGGTGGAGACCCTGAGAATCTTCTAGAAACTGTTCATTTGACACTTGCCTCCCTGAATTCGCCCAAGGATGAGTAAGAGATCATGAAATCTCCAAGTGGAACCAAGAACTATCAGAGAGATGACACTAATCAAAATCCCAGAAGCTGACTCACCCCCTTGCAAATATCTATATATGGATCCCTCATCCCAGAGATCCAAAGGTTGGAATTTGGTAATTTGCAAAGAGGTGTTGTTGGTTTCTCTTTGAAGACATTGTTGGGTGATCTTGCTTTGTATGAGGTGAAGAGGGCTTTCAAGCTGGGAGGATGGCACTGGGTCAGACCAAGTGGTTGTAATCCTCTCTTCTACTACTTTTATCAATAAAGCTATTTGAGTTTTCCTCCATATTCTTGTGTATCTCTGAATATTGTGTTGATATATGCATTTGTATGGTCAATATATATCTGATCCTATATTGTTTACAGTGATAGATCTTATGCTTTGTTGGTATTATGTTGTTGTGACTCTACAGGTTCTCTTTGAAGTGGAACAAGTAAGGAAGCAGTGGCGAGATTCTTTCAAAGGGGAAAGGAAACAAGAAAGGAGCCAAGCGAAAGACTGAGGTTGGTACTCTTTGCTTCTTTCTCATCTCTCTCTCGTAAAGGAAAAATAGGTGACTTTAGTTAGTTTGTTTCTAAGATAGCTACCCGTCTTAGTGGGACTAGCAGTTTTGAATAGACACTAGTTTTCCCAGTAACAAAATGGCGACTCCGCTGGCAGCGGAAGAGATTAGTTTGATTGCTTGTCTCTATTTGTTTGATTCATAAACCACAGACGGAGCCTGAAGTTAAGCCAGCTAGCCTTCGAACTGCATTTGCTATGCAAGTGCAAAGTAGATCAACGCTGCTTCAGTCAATCTCCGGGTTTTTTTATGAACTGAACAATTGACTTGCAAACATCCTAAGTGCCCAAGAGGTATCTCAAGTAACCTCATTAGATTAGCCCCTATACTTTGTATTTACTGACTATCATTAGCTCGGCCTAAATCCCTGAACTAAGCTGCAAAATATGACCAAAAACCAAGTTAAAGTCTTGTCCCTGGACCATTGCACCTTCTCTTCTTGGCAATCTGGATGCATCACACCTCCCGTGTGTAGTAGGTGAGATGCATCCCTGTTTCCCTGTGTTACAGGTGCGATGATCAGATAAGACTGTTTTAGCCTCCAGATTTTGGTTTTTTCTTCACTGTCTTCAGCTTTATTAAGGAGTTTCGCTGTTTGTGATCAATAGAACACTATTGAAACCCCCTTCCTTTGCATAATCCAGCCTCCATTGTACAAAGATTTGTGAATGCTTTTATGTATTTTTCGCCATTCGCAGTTCTCATTTACAAAATAGTAGCTTAATAGAACTGTCATCTTTTGATTTGAAAGTGTTGCAAGTGTCGTTTTCAGTCAAAGGAAAGAGTCCTTCTCTTTTTGATAGTCGATTACACTGTTACTCTTGTATTTGATCTGAATTAATAGTATTTCAAGTGTTGAAAGAAGTTTTCAATTCAAAATTGTAAAGTGTCGTCTTGTATCCTTTTCGTTTTTTGAAAATAAAATCGTCAGTACTATCGCTTTGAAAGAAGGAATAATTCAGATTTATTCTTTTTGTCATTTACACATTAAGAAAGCGGAAAACAAATACATGCATGTGCATTTGCATGTAGCCTGCTTGTTGATTTTGATTTAGGACAGTGCATTTAGTGTGTGCTCTCTGCTCTATGTTGAAAGGATATCGTTTCTCTTTCCTTAGTAGCTAGGATTTTCATTGCAAAAAGAAGAGTAAACGACTGTTTATCATCTTAGATTGCATATTTAGGAGTTGTATATCTACATCACGCGGTGAACCTTAAAGGCAAACTTCTTAAGAAATATCAACTGTAAAATAAATTCAATGAACATAAAAACGCTTTGGAACATAACGCACAACATATAGAAGTCTAGGTTAGAGACGTATTCCGGCATCGCAAAGCCTGGTAACTATCGCTTTCATCGTAGGTTGGGTGATTCATCCTCTTTGAGACGACAAGTGCTAGTACGGACTTGTGCTCCCACGTACCGTCGAGTATATATTGGGAGACCACAATAGGCTATATCCTTTATCCTTAGGAAGCTGTGTCTGCCGCCCTATCGATCGCAATGCACTGAACACAACATTCAGGAAGATTGACTACCGTACCGTAAAAAGTATTCTGCAGTTTTGTGATTGGTTTGGTAATCCCTTTGTCTAGATTTCCAGAGTAGTCTCTTTCGTTCCTTTTCAGACTCCTTAAAGGAAAAGGTCCATCTGAGCATTTGTCACTTCAGGGTCATTAAAAATCGAAGGCGACTAGAATCATCTTTAGCTTTTTCTAGACTCTTAAAAATTGAAAAAGCAAGTTGTGTCAAAGCGTCTAAAATTTATTTTAATCAGAATAACATTTTCCCCTCCTATTTTGAGTTGATCAAATAATTTTCAATTGTGGAAGAAAGTCAATCAAAACCCCGTTGTTCGTGGAGACTGAAAAGTCAACCGTCTTTGACTCCGGAAATGAAACCATTCAGGGCCAAGCAAACTTGTTTAACTGGGTCAAAGTCTCCTAGTTTGTTTGAAACTTGTGTTTCAAAATCCTCTGAGATTCCAGTTACTCCAACCATTTATGGTATCCCTGCCTCTACAGAAGAAGTTCCGCAGTTACAAGAGGACATTAGACCTGATCCTAGTGTAATAGTAAACACTTCTATTCCTGAACCAACTCCATCTAGAGCTGATTCGGAAGGTGTTATCCCTCCAGCATTTGTCGCTGCAGAATCTATACCTTCTTCGGCACCAGAAATATTTTACAGACCTGACGGTCGACCTCTTCCACCTGGATTGATTGCTATAGAAGAGATTACAGAGGATCTTCCATCCAGTACTCGATCACATTTTGGATCTGGGATCCACCTATATCCTTCTACTTCAGAAGTTAATACCCCTTCATCACAAGTTCCTGTAGAATCGCTAGGAAGTCTTTTGGATAGACTCAATATGTCTGGACAACCATCGACATCTAGGACTGTGTCATCCGATATAGTGGTAGCAGAACCTCTTGCCACCACTCCGACGTTGTTTGCTAGCATACCATCTGTCCCAACTAGCTCTCAACTGCTAGAGGGAGTCCACCCAGGGACTGTTTTGACAGTATGGTTTGTTCCCGTTTGTTCGTCCAGAATAATATCTGGAATTTCTTATGTTGAGTCTCAGCAAATTGATCCTTCACAACAACATCAATTTGGGCAGTTCGGTCTCCAAAGGCCAAAATTTCCTGTCAGCACTGGATTGCCACCGTATGGAGGGCAGTATGCCTTTTCATTGTTCCCTCCGGGAGAACAACCATATGAGATTTCTCAACCGAATTCGGGTCAAAATGGAATCACATCCAGTGGTTGGGTGCCAATACTACCTCAACAACCAAGAATTGTATACTCAATGCAACCAAATCTACTTGTGTCGAATATCCCCACTACACCAGCTATTGTGACAGTGTCACAAGTACAAGCGTTTCCTGTTGTATGCCAACCTCAAGTTTCTCAGGTTGTAATACAACAACCTCTTGTCTCCACAACGCAACCGAAATCACCGGTTAGTGGCTCCTTAACTGGAGCAACTCAGGCTAAAACGGGTACTATTACCCCTCATCTTGGTCAAACATCTAGTATTGGGCAACAATAAATGGTTTCACAACCATGGCTGGTGCAACACCATCAACCGCAATTCCAACAAGTGTACTAAGGACTTGAGCAACAAAACTTTGCAAGTAATTTGCAGCCGTATATTCAAAACGGTTATCATCAATCATCCCAAATTGGTTACGCCCAACAACCTTATCAAAGTTATCAACATCAAATGCATTATGCTGGTATGAAAAGACCTACTGCTCAGGCAATCCCATCTTACCCTGGGTATGCTTTGCTGAACCTGAATCAATAGTTGCCCTTTGTGGAAACTTTAGAGTTACCAGATCTAAATTGGCTAACGAACGATCCAATCGCTTATGCCCCTTGGTGGCCGACAATTCCTCATAAACTTCCGTCAGATATTCCTAAATTCAATGGAAATCCGGGTGAAGATCCGTCGAATCATTTGATGACCTTCCATCTATGGTGTTCCTCCAACACTCTAAATGACGATTCGATTAGGCTTCGCCTTTTTCAACGAACGTTAATTGGTCCAGCAGCAAAATGGTACATCGAATTGCCTAGAGCTTCATTTGATAACTTCAGCGCCCTTGCCACCACCTTTTTAACCCATTTTCAGTTACCAATAAGGTATGAAACAGGAACAGAGCTTCTTACCAATTTCAAACAGACGACGGCCACTCACATATCCAATCATATTTATCAGTGGCAACGTCATCGTAGAATGGAAAAAACATATGTCCCTGATTAGCTACTAGTTGAATTGTTTATTAAGTCTTTGTTACCTTATTTTATAGAAGATGTGGCAAAGGGAGGAGTCGTCACTAAAGAGCAGGTCATTGCTCGTGTGCACTATCTAGACTTGATTTATACTCAGTTTGGCACGCTCTATGACAAAATCCTTGATGCTACAAGACCAGAATTTTCCTTTCCTCCTCCTCCTAAATTAAACAAGGACTCTCATGCCGGCGATGGCGCGATAGGTACGAAAAGCACGAAATTGACAAAGCCTGCATCCAAGAAAGCCCGTAAGGTTTTTGATCAAAATGCAAATGAAGAACTTCTCGCCTCGGAGGTTAATGCTGTGTCAACTGACAAAGGCAAAGAACTGAAGCAACCAGGGGGCAAGAAGAAAGGGAAGAGCAAAAAGAAGGAACATGATGATTCGTCTCCTAAAAAATCTTCTACAAACCATTATGGGCAAAGGAAACCTACTCAGCCATGCCTCATATGCGATGAGGATCATTGGACGAGAGATTGTCCATATAAAGCTGAAGTTAAGAAAATCTTTATGAATTCAAGAACTTCAGTAGTATTGATTGACCCATTTCCTAACCCAGGAACCAATCTGGTTGCAAGCGACAATGCTTCCCCATCGCAAGTGCTTATTTTGTCCATTTCAAAAGAGCAAAATGATTCTTTGATATCGACAAGGAATAAATATTATGGGAATTTACATCTGTCAAACAACAAGGCTACTGATCAACCTAGTAGTTCGACAACAACTTCGACCGAAGTTGTGCCACCCATAATTCCCGAGCTAACGATAAATCCACCAAATGGAGTAGTACACAAATAGACATTTAATCCTCATGCCAGAGCGGCATAGAATTATAATATAGTAGAGGACCTAGCCCAATCGCTGTCCGCTATGTCGACACTTGAAGTACTGCAAATTACCCCTCCCAAAAGCAAGCTTTATTATCAACAATAGGTGGGATAGACCCAGCGGATTCCAATCTTGTGGCCTTTAATCATAAAGGATATGAACCTCAGTTACCAGCTCAACTCACTTTCCTCATTCAAGTGAAAGCCCTCAACAAAACTGTTCATCGAACAATTATTGATGAGGGGGCATCTACAAGTATTATGTCAATGAGTTGCTGGAAAACTTTAGGATCACCACCCTTGTTGCAATCATCAACGATGTTAAAAGCATTTGATGGATGAACATACACTCCATACAGGATTTTGAGTAACTTACAAGATGAACTGGGGGGAAAAACAATAGAAATTGATGTTGAAGCTATTGATGGAAATCTCGATTACAACATTCTACTGGGAAGGCCTTGGATTTATGCTATGGCTGTTGTTGTGTCCACATACTTCAGAAAGATTGCATTTCCTTTTCAAGGAGGAATTACAATTGTCAACCAACAAACCTTTCTCCCAAAAAGTTCACAAGTTACGAGAACCATCCCGATGATCCACGGAAGCTCTCAGTTGCTTCAAAATATCGGATTAGGCCTACTAAAAGACCCTACATTGGTGGGTAATTTTGCCCTACCACCTCCAGACAACCTGGCAGAAGTGGCCACGATGGGAACTTGAAATATGGTCTCTTCCATTCAAAAGATGTCCGAACACGATATTAACATGGATTATCACCAAGTATTGCCTCCAAGCCCAATAGAAGTATTGTAGCAATCAATGTTTTCAGCATGGGAGGCAAACCCAAATGAACACTCATCAACCGTTTGGGTAGATAGGTCTAAAGAGTATGGTACCTCTTCATATCCTTGGTCGCATGTACATTCTACAGACGAAGGAATTTTTCAGTTAATGAACATAGAGGGCGCACCATGGGAAGATTACCACCATCGTTCCCATATTCCGGATTACAACGAAGATTACTCCGACGACCTTAATCATCCATCAGTTTTTGATTTTCTATCAAATTCTGTAAATATGGTGGATTTCGAGCGAAATCTATCCAATATTGAAGAAACTATCACCATAAATATCTTGACCAAACCAGATGTTGTAGAAAATATTTATGTCGGAAAATCTTGTTCTCCTTCAGAACTGGAAGTATATTACGCTCTCTTTCATGAGTTTAGAGATGTATTTGCATGGTCATATGAAGAAATGCCAGGCATTGACTTGAGCATAGTTGAACACGAAATTAAGATGTATCCAGATGTCAAACCAATAAGACAACGGCTTCGGCAGGTGCACCCAAAGAAAGCCGCTGCCATCAAGGCAAAAGTTGAAAAATTTCTCCATGCTAGTTTCATTTACCTAGTTCCTCTAACCGATTGCATATCGAACATTGTTCCTGTGATGAAAAAGCAAGGAGCAATTAGAGTGTGCATCAATTTCAAGGATGTAAATCAAGCGTGTCCAAAGGACAACTACCCTACACCCTTCATCGACTAGATAGTTAATGAATGTGCCAGATGTGAAATCTTTTTGTTTATGGATGGATTTTCTGGGTATAATCAAATAAATATCCGCCCACAGGACCAGTCGAAGATTGCATTTATCTGTCCCTGGGGCACATTCGCGTACCGTAAGCTACCTTTTGGTTTAAAGAACGCAGGGGAAACCTTTCAGAGGGAAATGAATTATGCCTTCCATGACATCAAGAACATCGTTCAACCATACCTCGACGCTCTTCCGGCTCACTCGCGAAAGCGGACCGATCATTCGTAGCATTTGAGAGCAATATTTCTACGTTGCCGACACTACAAAATAAGACTCAATCCGCACAAGTGTGTGTTTTGCGTCAGTTCTGGTCGTTTACTTGGATTTTTAGTTTCAAAGGATGGAATTCATCTCGACCTAGTGAAGGTTTAGGCAATCATCAATTTGCCTCCACCTTCAAATTTGATTCAGATTCAGAAACTCCAATGGAAAGCAAACTTTCTTAGGAGGTTCATTCCAAATTACGTCGAACTTGCTAAAGGTTATACATGTCTCTTGAAAAAAGAAGTACCCTTTAATTGGGATCAGGTCACGCAAGCTTCCTTTGATGCTCTAAAGGAATCCCTAATAAAAGCATCATTAATGGACTCTCCTGATTATCAAAGAGACTTTAACCTGTATCTGGCTGTAGTGGATACGACCATCGCAATGGTTTTAGTTCAAGAAGACAATGGAATCGAGCATCTTGTTTATTATTTAAGTCGAAATTTAAATGATACAGAAAGTAAATACTCCTATGTTGAAAAGCTGGCTCTCGCAACAGTTCAAGCAATACAGAGATTTCGACACTATATTCTCTTTCGAAAAACTACCATTTTGTCATATTGCAACCCCATGACTTACATCTTGTCACGACAGTTTCTTGGGGGCAAATATTCAAAGTGGATAGCAATTTTGCAAGAGTTTGATCTAGAATTCATAAAATCCAAATCAAAGAAAGCTCCAGTTTTCGCAGAGTTACTATGTGATTTCCCATCATCGTCCAACGATTCAACATCCATAGCAACAATCGTGGATGAATCTTTGTTTATGATATGTTCAAGCAATCCGTGGTATGGAGATATAATCATTTATCTCCAAACCCAAATATATAGGTCCAATACCTCTCGCTCAGAGCAGCGGCATACTTGATACCAAACAAAAGACTACATGATCGTCGGTGATATGCTTTACCGTCGTGGTGTTGATACAGTTCAGGCACATGTGGGGGGCATCAATATGGTTATGCTACAATACAAAATATTTTACGAGTAGGATACTTATGGCCAACAATGTTCAAAGATTGCATAACCGCAGTCAGAAGTTGCCATGTTTGTCAAATCTCCGACCGCAAAACCAGAATACCAACCGCACCTCTGCAGCCAGTAGTTGCTATTAGGCCATTTGCCAAATGGGGCATAGATTTCATGTAATGTAACCCCACCTCGGCCGGGGGGCATGGGTATATCATAGTCGCAGTTGACTATTTTACGAAATGGGCTGAGGCGATGCCTACATTGAACAACAGCGGCGAAACGACTGCTCTTTTCCTTTTCAATCATATAGTCTCCAGGTTCGGCGTTCCAAAAGCTATAGTCACAGACTAGGAAACCAGATTCGTCCTAAACCCCCTGCGAATCCCGAATCCGGCGAATCCAACACGATTTGGTCCGGATTCGTGTCCAAATCACAGGACACGTCGTGTCCGTTTCGGACACATCGTGTTTGAGGGCGTGTCGCAATTTTAGGACACGTGTCCGGTTTCCAGGACTCGCTAAGCTCAGCGTGGGTACGAAAAGGGCGTGTTTGCTCATTAATATTTTCATTTGGTAAGTGATTTGTGCTGTTGCAGCAAGGAGTAGAGCATTTTGGCAGCTTCATAATCAAGTCTAGGACCTAGCATTGATATGCTATTCATGGTAATGTTAAATTCTTAAAGTAAAAGTGACATTCTCCTTAATCTTCATTTTCATCCTTTTACTTAAATTTTTAACATTACCATGAAATGACTCAGGATGTTTGAGAGTGGTTTCGGCCTCATTGGATTTCATATGGAGAAAGTAGAATTTTAGATTTCATTCAAAATCCAGCAGACTTATCATTTTTTCAGGATTTTAGGATTGGGGATTGCAATGTTTCCATTGAATTTTGTCATGTATTAGGGTATGCAACTCGTATTTAATCAAGAGAACCAAACCAAGAGCTTCTAAAC
Source organism: Pinus tabuliformis (assembly GCA_031772625.1). Taxonomy (NCBI): domain Eukaryota; kingdom Viridiplantae; phylum Streptophyta; class Pinopsida; order Pinales; family Pinaceae; genus Pinus; species Pinus tabuliformis. The sequence continues at coordinate 1,314,634,494 of CM062805.1, read as the reverse complement.
ATGTCGCTCCCGCTCCCATTTTCGCTCCCGCTCCCCGCTTTCGCTCCTGCTCCCAAGTAACACTGTTCCTGAAGATATGGGTCTCGAAACCATTGTTGAGTTGGCATTGGCCAACATGGATCTCAATGATCCAGTGCTAGAGCCTGTTAGATTTGATGACTTAGAGGGGTCAGCCTCCATACCAGCAGATGCAAAGGCGACTATGGATACAGGGGAGGAGGAGGATGTAGAGGAGAGCAGTGGGGACCATGATGATGGGGACGGTGATGCTGATTCTGATGTTGATTGATGCCTTGAGGCTTGTATACCTGTAGTTATTTTATATTTTCTATTTCTATTTGCCATTGGCATTGCACCAACACTACCTATGTAACACATTTTGATTTGATGACTTAATGAGAAAACTACAGTTGTCAGTGTGTTTATCTTACTATCTTGTAGTTGTAAGTTGTCTTTCAGTTATGAATTATGAATCATGATTTAAATTTTTAATAGATTTATCATTTATGTGACCAGTACCACTGACATTTATTTGAATTTTGTATGTACTATGCATGCTAATAGCTATAGATGAAGATCTATGTTTGAAATCAATAAATTTGTATCATTAATTAAAATTTGTGTAAGAAATATGATAATATCTAATTTTTAATATATATATATATATATTTTTAATATATATATATATATATATATATATTTTTTTTTTAATAAAATAATATATAACATGTCCTGTTCCGGGGGTCAGCGTGTCTCGAATCCGACACCACGAATCCCGAATCCTACGTGTCCCGAATCCCCGTGTCAGGTGACTTAGGTCACAGATCATGGATCGCATTTCCGCAATCACATGATGGTTGAATTGGCCGCCAAATTAGGACTGTCCCATGATAGCTCTACTTCGTATTACCCGTAAGCTAACGGGCAAGTTGAGGCAATCAATAAAGTCCTGAAACGCATGCTGCAAAGGATGATTGGAGTCCATAAACGGAGTTGGCACCTAATCCTGTACTCAGCCTTGTGGGCATACTGGACATCGGTAAGAAATGCGACCGGATTTACACCCTTTCAGCTGGTGTATGGCCTGGAAGTGATCTTACCAGTTCAGTGCGAAATTTCGTCTCTCAAGCTCGCAGTTGACCTCCTCCCTGGAACTTCAGAGGAAGAGGCTTGTTTCTTAGAGTTAATCCAACTGGATGAAACCCGTCATGATGTCGCCTTGGCTAACGAAGCACATAAGAAATGAGTCAAAGCACAATTTGACAAGAATGTCAAACCCCACGTTTTCTCAGAAGGTGACCTGGTCTTGCTTTACGATCAGGAATCCGATAAATTGGGAGCAAGTAAGTTCCAGTCTTTGTGGATGGGTCCCTACATTGTTAAACGTGCATTAGCAAAAGGAGCCTATGAGCTAGTAGATTATGATGGGATTCCACTGTCGCAACCCCGAAATGGGTTGTACCTTAAGCATTACTATGCTTGACTCGGCATGGTAACCTCTTCATATGATTTTGTTACATTTTTGTTTTTGTTAAGAGTGATAGTTTTGGTTAGGTAATCCACTTTTGCATTTTTTTGCAGATGTCGAACCCATTGGAATCATTTGTTGGATACGCCGACGGGGTGAGTCGTAGTACGCGGAACCTATCTTCTGCAGCTTGGGCCATCTTTGATCCAAGCGGCGAGTTAGTGAGTTTCATAGGGGTGTGTATTGGTCAATCAACGAACAACATCGCTGAATATAACACATTGATAGAACTCCTCTCTGATGCCATCGCACATGGCATATGCCGACTTGTCGTCAAGATAGACTCACAGCTCGTCATTCTACAGCTTACAGGAATCTATTCTGTTCAGAATCCAGCTATCTATCCCATGTTCCTAAGGGTCAAGATTTTGGAAAGACAGTTCGATTCTATTCAATATCAACATATTTCCAGAAACTTAAACACATTAACCGATTCAATAGCAAATTATGTGTTAGATATGTTAGTGTCGGTCTTGAAAGCCCTCCATCAGTGATCAAAGCTCTTTGCATTTGCATTAGTAGGTGTCTCATCAGTGTCAAAATTTGCATCCCGTTAGGCATGCCATAATCCTGATGGAGGAGCTGGTCTATTCATACCCCTCTTGGCTTTGCTGGATCAGGTCATATCAGTCATTGAGTTTGTCAAGCTGCTCTTGTTTGGTCTTAATGTCAAAATTCTAGGTCTAGGGTTTTGGTCAGTTGTCTTAGCAAGGTCATGTCTCTGAAAGTCCTTGAGTGACCAGCAAGCCAGAGGGAGGATGGTAAACATGTTCCTTTGAAATTTTCATCATGTACAGTTCATTTTTAACCTTGGATTTAAAAACCCTGTTTTTAAAGCCAAGGTCATGATAATTTTTGTAAAAAGAATAAATTTCCAAAATGTTTTCAAAAAGGCAGCAACAACCCTGGTCCCCTTGCCATAGTCCTTCAGATGATCTACCAAAGAATCAGGTCAAAGCACTCAAAAAGTCAACTTCAGGATAAAGGAAACCAAGAAAATCAGTGTTTTAAAAAAGTGTCAAAATAGACTTTATAAAGTGGGTTTATGGATGAAATTTTTTCAAATGAGATTATAAAAGGTAATGTTCACTCCTTTCACTCTCATTGTGCATTTCAAGCTTGCAAAAGAGATTGTGAGAGAGTGATAGGCGAAAGAGGCGAAATTGCAACGGTTTCGGGCAGTTTGCAGGTGCGCGACCCGTCCAGGCTTGTGCGCAACCTGTTGGGCGGTGCGCGACCTGTCCAGCACACTCCGACAGTGTAAAATTATAACGGGCGCGACCCGTTGGGCTGTGCGCGACCCGTTGGGGAGCGTGCGCGACCCGTTCAACTGTCTGCCACCAAAACTTCAATCAAATTCCTTCATTCCACTTCAAATTTGCTCAATCGGTCGAGGTAGGCTCTTAATGCATGGTTGTTGATATTGGTGGTGAAAATAAGGATGTATGCTATGATTTCATCTTCTAAATTTGCAAATGAATGGATTAATATGGCTGCTTTCTAATGTTTGTAAAATGCTAGGGTTTTGTGACTGTTTCAAGTGTTTTTGTCCCATTTGGTCCCTTCCCTCTTTTCCTCTTTCATTCATAGTCATGCTTGCATCTCTGTCCCATGTTATTTGTACATAAAATGTTGACTTTTTCCCCCATCCCTAAGCTATAAACCCTACCCCTCTCACAAGCACACAAAACCCTAATTCCCTCTGCCATACACATGCAAAAAATAAAACAAAAAGAAAAGATACATTTGTAAATAAAGAAAGAGTCATGTGAAAATAAATGCTGCTGTATATCTAGAGGCATGTACATAACCCCTATATACCCTTGACATCCCCTTGTACATGAAAACCTTCCCTCTATGTGAAAACAATGTGCATGTACTCCTTAAAAACAAAAAGAGCAAAAATTTTCCTTATGACACACATGAACTCCTATAAGCAAATTTGGTGTATGGTGTCCCTATGTCCCTATTGATACATGTATGCCCCTTCCATGTTCATTATCATACATGTTTTTTTCCCATATGAGATGTTCTTTGCAAATGATTTCCCAATGTTAAAATGTGTTCCTATATGCATGACAATTTGTAAAGTTTCCCTTGAAAATTCCCTGTTATTTTCATATATTCCCATTCCTCGTTAAGAAGTTCCCTCCCCTAACATTCCCCTCATGTTTTTTCCCCTTGAAACAACATAGAGTTCAGTACTTTTGCAGGCAGAGGCAGCAGTTCAATTTGTCCTTCAGTTTGCCCACCTTGCTCCAAAACCATGTCAGATACCGAGACTTATGAGCAAGGTGATGACCATTCATCATCTACAGAGATTGAGGAATAGAGGAGGCCTCGTAGAGGAGGTAAGGGAGGCCATCATAAGAGGGAGGAGCCTACTTCTTTGGCAGAGTTACAGGCTTGTCCTTTGGCACTGAATTGTTTCCAGTATATGTCATGCTATCAGTTTTGTGAGAGGCTCTCTCAGATTCAGCATCATAGAGAGTTGGCCCGCTTGTTTGTCTTACACCTCCATGATGGACATGTCACTCTTGCAGGGGTGAATTTCATATTGACACCCGAGGTGATCTCAGAGGCTACAGGGATACCAAATGTGGGTGAGGTGTGGCATAAGCGCAGATTACTTGATTTTGTTCACTTTGAGCCTTATGTCCGGCCATCATTTGTGAGACTGTTGACGGGTGTTTTCCCATTCAGATTTCTTCGGAGTGAGTATGCCCCCCTCATGAGACTTATCATGCATTATTTTACATGTGAGGGCAGATTTTCACAAGTATATTCATATCACATTCGCCTGTTGATGCATTTCACCCGGGTGAGGATGATGAACCTCCCGGTCTTCCTGTTTCAGAACATTCAGAGGATGGTGCCCATGTTGCAGAGGAAGACCCCGGCCCAGCAGTACAGGAGCCTTTGTCACTATGGTTTGATCCAGCTTATAGTCTCTCATCAGTTGACTCAGCAGGGTATCTCATGGGAGGAGTTCATCTCCCATGAGTTTTTCACAGTGCCACCTCAGCCACATTAGGAGGCTATTCATGAGGAGGGAGGACCATCTCAGCAGCCTGATGCTCCCATCACCCGACATGTCAGCTCCACTCCTATGGTCACCTATCAGAAAGGCCCAAGGGCCTTATTTGCAGCAGCTAGGCGAGTATTATCTCCACAGCGGGTAGAAGGGGTCTCGCCTTCATCTTCAGAGCAGCGAGTGTTATCTCCACAGCAGGTGGAAGGGGCCTCGTTTTCTTCGCCAGCACAGGTATTGCAGAGGGGCAAAGAGCCCATGGTTCATGAGGATCCGGTGATTGATCTTGAGGTCAGTTCTCCTAGCCAAGAGACAAAGGAGATCATTCAGCAGCTCAGGGCCGAGAATGATGTTTTGCAGCGGAGACTTGAGGGTGCCCAATGGACCATCACATATCTAGAGCAGCGGAACACACAGCTGGAGGAGGAGAAGGCACTTGATGAGATTTGGAGGATTCGTAGTGACCGAGTCCTAAACCGTAGGAGGCCCGGTGACCCATTGCCTGTTGACCGGGAGTCATTGCTTATTCAGGAGAATGCCCACTTGGAGAGGCTGTTGGCTAAGGCCAACCAAGAGAAAAAGCTGCTAAGGAACATGAAAAACCACTATTGGGCTAGGATGCACGTTTGTAAAGCAAAAATGAAAATGTTCCAAAGAAGGTTGACCGAGGCTCTTAAAAGGAAGAAGAAGACTAACCCCCTCCGCATCTTGGCCGAGGCTTCTCTCATTCATCATGACACCCACTAGCCTCTTCACAGCACCAAGCACAAAATTATTTGGAAGTTTTGGCTCATTTTTGACATTTTTGGGCAATTTACAGGTTTTGGCTTCTCAACGGGTCTCACCCCCGGTGAGACCCTTTGTCATCGTAGCTCCGTTTTGCGAAAACTCAGCATTTCTAGATTTTTCATGCAAAGTTACACATTTCTATGGATGGATTTGAGTTTTCATGAAGTTTTGGGCCTCCAAAAGGTCAAATTACAGCCAAATTTTGACTTTCTGCCCCTTTTTTGAGCTGCAGAAGTAGTCTTGGGAGAATTGACGTTTTACTAGGTAAATGAACTCCAAATCCAAAAATTCCAGTTGGGTTGGAAAGTAGACTTGGAGACCTTTCCAACGAGCTATCCTGCACCTCATTCTGACATCGGGAAGGCCTCCAAACAGGGCTCCAAAGTGCGCAACCCGTTGAGGAGGATGTGCATGACCCGTTGAGGAATTTGTGCCAGATTTGACCAGTTCAGCCCAGAATTTGCAGTTTAGCTCCAGTTTGACTTTCTGAGGTCGATGATGGTCCTTTTGATTGTACTTTTGGCAATTTTTGGATACTTTTACCCTTGTTTTACTCTTCTAGAAGTTTCTCTCATGTAAAAGGGTAAAATTGACTGTATGAACTGGTTTCCAAGTTTTTAGAGGCAAGTTGTTTTGACTGCCTAGATTTTAGTGCTCAGTTTAGAATTAGTTGAAACAGCTCCTAGAAGGATGAGCTCGACCCCTAGAGGCAAGGGAAGAGGTTGGCTTGCCTATATTATGTATTTTCTTAATCATTTTCAGGGGTTGGAAGGTTGGACTCTTGAGGGAGAAGCTATCACTGTATTATTCACTTGTATCTCTGCAATTTTTGGCTAAGGAAGACCAGGGTTTTGCAGTCATCTTTGGGATTCTTGTGGACTCATTGTGTTGATGGTGTGTCTCTTCATGTTATTGTAAGCTTTTTTATGTGATTCATTTCCTTTCTATACTGCTGCATATTAAACAAATGAAGTGATAAAGTTAGAATTCATGCTTGCCATGCTCTGCTTTCAAATTTGTTTAATTTCTATGTTTTCTACTGTCTAAAGAGAATTCAAATCCATTGTTTGCTCTCTTTAGCCTTCTTATCTCTCTTCCTGATCATCCACTTCAGCTAAAGACATCTACACAAGCTCCTACCTTGCCCCAAAGACCCCCCTACAGAAACTGTGTCAAATCCCCACACTCTAAATTGCAGCTCCTCAATTTGCCACCAAAAAACCCCAAAAAACCCCTAAATCAACCTTTTAATAAGTTTACTAGCCTAATATCAGTGTTACCTTTGATTGGTCATCTCATCTCATTGAAGATTTGCCGAGATTGACCGGAGAGAGCCTTCTCCTGCCCCGTAGGGCTAGCTACGAGGCTGAATGGTTTGATGTAGCTTTGAGATTTGCCTTTCTCAGCCTGAGGTGAAATCTCAAGTGCTAACAAGATAGACGTTTGCAACATTTGTAAAAGAAAATAATTTTATCAATAACTGCATCAGGATCATATAACTTAACCGAAATAAAGCTCCGAAAATAAAAATATATATCTAACTGTTTATAGTTTGTACATAATGTTCTATGACTAGGACAAAATCGATCATATGACCCAAAAACTCAAAATGCAAGGGGGCACCCTAATCTAATGGTGTTGGTGATAACTAGTCACCGCTTGTGCAATCATGCGTAAGAGCCTAGTCCATCGGCTCGGCATGCCAGTGGTATGGCGTTGTAATCTCAGAGGCAGCTCATCAGTCCTCACGTCTAGAATACCAAGAGTGAGACCCTCGATCTGATCCTGCAACACTGCAAGGGTCTCAGATACATCCAGGTCATGAAGAATGGCCCTCCCTACAACCTCTCCTACTGGAACGACAACTACTGCTCTTGGGCGCACTGCTGGTCACACTGGCCCGATATCTGCATAAGCACATGAGTTTTGATTAGTCCTGATAAATATTTAAAAAAAACACAAGAACATTATAAAAACAATAAACAGAGATATGGTCAGAGATTTTTACCTATGACACCCCACTGCTCGCCAGCCGGTAGCACCAAATCTAGGTCACCCCGGAAATCCATCCCAGTATATGGATACTCGGCATAAACCATCTGCTGATGGTTGAACCACTCGAAGAAAGCATCAGAGAATGAAACCTGTGATTGAACAACATGTCTGGCCATAAGGTCAACCCATCTCTGCATCCGTGGCTCAGTCAGTAGTGGTAGGCCGAGTGAGATGTACTGGGGATGCATCAGTGGGATCCTCTCCAAGGCGAAAGCAGTTAGAATAGAGCCATAGCCAAAGTTCTTAGATCTTCCATTCTTCACCTTGGTAAGTTGTTATTTGATCATTGGAAGTACTGCATCACACCAGTTGAATACCATGGGTTCGAGGCATTCCAAGGCGTACTACATATAGGACCCGTAGCCAAGTGAAGGGCTATGCTACCAGCCAATCTAGTAAAGGTGAATAAAATAGTCCTCAAGGACCAGTGTGTGACATCTTGGATACTGATCTTGCCATCCCTGCTCGGCTGAGATCCTTCTCTACAGTATCGGGGAATATAATCCCTCATAGATTCACCCCCATGGGTAGAACCTGATAATGAGAGAGGGGAACCATGCCTCGATAAATCGGTCAAAAAGTAGATGTCCTCAATAGTCATGCAGATGGATTTGCTTCTTGTCTGAAACACTTGGTTTGTAGGATCCCATGCATGGAGGAAATATTGCAACAAGTTGATTTGTTGCCTCATGCTAAACATGCGGAAGAACTTGAGCAAGCCACAGTTCCGCAATGTAGTTACCATACCCGGATCATGTAGGGAAACCATGTCCTCTTCTTCATGCTCGCGTTCATGCCATGTAACAACCATTTTTGCTCCGATGAATCTCTGAAAAGCAAACAAGAGAAGAATTAGGATCCTGATTTGGCAAAAAATAGGCAAAATTTCCATGAAAAATCAGTGAAAAAGTTTTCCTCCTTGCACCCATCGCACCCTAGCTATGTACTAGGTGAGATGCATCTTGACTGGCCAGTGGCCAACCTAGGATGCATCGCACCCTTCGATATATACTAGGTGCGATGGGGGCAGAACAAATGTTCAAACCCCAAGGGCCTAGAAACGTAGGAAAACGTGCTCAGAATTCAAAAAGGAAAGAATTCAATTGAAGAGATCAGGTTTAGCTCCTACCTGGTCCAGACGGCGCTGAAAATCATCCACAGAATCTCTCGGAATCAATTGGTGAAAATCAAGGGGGAAAACACCTCCAAAGCTCCAACAGTCACAACTCCAAATGAAATGGTAAAATGAGGGGTACAAAACTATTTTTAAGTTACCTTTCACGTAATTGAAAGTAGGGTATTAGTTTCTTAACTCATTTTTCAATCATATGTCCTCATTTCTAATCAATTTGATGGAGCAATTGAATAGGTAGTACAACCGTCAAAAGAACATAGTGTTAATAATGAATCGAATATCAATGACCATTATCACGAGCAGTTTTACACAAAGTTCAAGCTCGTTAAAAATTAAACCTAGCAATGAGCATATGTTCCACCAGAGTTTAAGCTCATTAAAAAATGAACCCACTTCCGGTAAATAACCATTGTGAACGCATTATCATCAGCTTTTGAGCCTTGGTCGTGTTCTTACTATCACCTCCACTCTGTTTTAGCCGATCATTCGCCTCCATTTGATTTTTTACCCCTTTTGAGGAACAACTGCGACGAGTGATTCTGTTAGCCATCTTCTTAACACTGTCATGATTGGAAAGTTCCAACCCTCACCTGGAAACAGCTGCTACCTAAAATATCACTCGTTCCTCAAAAACGAGTCTCCTTTAAGATCTTTTCATCTGACGTGTAAAATATGAAAAGATTGTCGAGAAATTGGCCTCTCCAGCTCGTTAAAGTGATTGGGAGTGCCATCCCTCCTCTAGATTTTAATATTTTTGGACCTGAGGGATTATTACACAAAAATATCGAGTGTTTGTCTTGTTCGTCTCATTAAAACTATAAAAAAGTCATCCCTTTCGCATTGTTTTATACTTTTTTGGACTTAAGGGATTATACTACAAAAAAGGAATATTGGAGTTTTCCTTTTTGTCTCTTTTCAGACTCTCTAAAATTGAAAAGGACCGAGTTATCCTTGTCGTTAAACTCGTTAAAACAATAGTGACAAACTTGTCCATTTAGACAAGAGTGAGTTTCACTGTTGCTAGGCTCGTTAAAACATAGCGACGGGTTTGCCCGAAGGGAAAATTATAGAACAAGCATATGTTATCCTCCTCAAGCTTGACAAAAATAAAGAGGTACTGTTTAGAAATGACTGGGCAAAATTGGGAAGAAAACTTGAAGAAACTTTATTGGTAGCAGGTCGCTCTTGAACATGACACTTTCACTCCATCACCATGATTGAGTTGGGTTGGGTTATTCCGTTCAACAGTCATATCACCATTGGTTCACTGTACCATCCAATTTTGGGGTTAATGCTACCAATCCATTTCAATGTCGCCGATATGTTCAAGAGAATTTGTTCAGAGCATTCACCTACCCAACTTGTGTCACATACGCTGCAATACCTTTACGCTTCATTCTTTCATGATCGCCACCCTGAACCTTGTATCATCAGATCGTTTTCACCTCTACAAAATCATTTTCTCCGTTCTGTGTCGTAGATGTGGGATCCATCAATGCCCTCCTACGACGGGTCACTTCTTGTCGACATCAGCTCATTATCCAAGAAGCCGACCTAGGAACAACCCTTTTAGTACTTTGAAGCTTACATGCCTCAATGGCAAGTTTCTTACTTCCGACGACATGTTTAAATTAATGGCCTTCGACCGAAAGATTTTGCGTGGTGTTTGACATCGACTCATGTATTCACACCATGTGAACTGTACTACAGTACCTTGAGGGTCATCATCATCATCGGTGATTCCTCTCGCGCCTGTTAACAGCTTACATCATTGGCTGGTAATCAGGCGATGTCCTTCCATGTTCGACATAAGAACATCTTTTCACATGGATCGACTTGTGCTTTCGGGCAAAGATTGAATGAGTTTTGAAGACCCCAGATCTAGTTTCATCCATCCGGGCTGCAATATATTTAGGAAAATAAAGACATCAAATGTACATCATTGCTGCATAGATAATCATCCAAACTAAGGGATGATGGCTATACTAGAATCATTAGTCTGCACGCAGACGGTTGTCTATCCTATGTACATGAAAATGAATTTATCAAGTTGAGCATGGGAATGTCTGCCTCAGCCAGATCATGAAAATATTATGAATATAATGTATTGTATTGTATCTTATTACATGTCACCTTCTAGTTCGAAAAACCTCGAATCCTCATTATAAAGCATTTCACCCGACATCAAAAGATTTACGACCTCATGCTTTAGGGGGCAACTGTCATAGAAATATTTTGGAACTACAACCCCAATCACATATGTCCATAAACCAAGGGCTTCTAAGTCCCTAAAGTGTTGTTTCATACCTTAAAGGAGCAAGGTCAGCTGAGTACATCATCTCCCAGAAGTTCTCCATGAAAAACCACTCAGAACTGGTCAAAACAGGACCATACAGACTGCCTAGAGCAAAGGGTGCGATGCATCTCACCTGCCACATGCAAAAAGTGCAATGCATACTGGAAAGCCCTTCTATAGGGTGCGATGAGTGAGAGCAAACAAATGGCACAAGTAGTTTGCTAGGTGGAGACCGTGAGAATCTTCTAGAAACCGTTCATTTAACACTTGCCTCCCTGAATTCGCCCAAGGATGAGTAAGAGATCATGAAATCTCCAAGTGGAACCAAGAACTATCAGAGAGATGACACTAATCAAAATCCCAGAAGCTGACTCACCCCCCTGCAAATATCTATATATGGATCCCTCATCCCAGAGATCCAAAGGTTGGAATTTGGTAATTTGCAAAGAGGTGTTGTTGGTTTATCTTTGAAGACATTGTTGGGTGATCTTGCTTTGTATGAGGTGAAGAAGGCTTTCAAGCTAGGAGGTTGACGCTGGGTCAGACCAAGTGGTTGTAATACTCTCTTCTACTACTTTTATCAATAAAGCAATTTGAGTTTTCCTCTATATTCTTGTGTATCTCTGAATATTGTGTTGATATATGCATTTGTATGGTCAATATATATCTGATCCTATATTGTTTATAGTGATAGATCTCTATGCTTTGATGGTATTATGCTGCTGTGACTCTACAGGTGCTCTTTGAAGCGGAACAAGTAAGGAAGCAGTGGCGAGATTCTGTCAAAGGGGAAAGGAAACAAGCAAGGAGCCAAGCGAAAGATTGAGGTTGGTACTCTCTGCTTCTTTCTCATCTCTCTCTCGTAAAGGAAAAACAAGTGACTTTAGTTTGTTTGTTTCTAAGATATTTACCCGTCTTAGTGGGACTAGCAATTCTGAATAGACACTAGTTTTCTTGGTAACAGGAAATGAACAGTTAAAAAGCAGTATGGCTTTAAAAACCATGAATTGACAAAAGCAAGAAAAAGAGGAGTTATACGCAGAAAGCTAAGAGCAAAGAACAGTGAGAAGAAGCCGAGCTGACCTGAAGGTAACATCGAGCCAGACAGAGCTAGAGAGAGTTAGAGAGTCTGTGTACTCCAGAGAAGGCTTGAGAGGTCCAAGCGAACTCCTCGGCATAGGCCTGTCATGTATGAGTGTTAGATTGGGCTCATACTACTGTGATTAATAGAGTTTGAGTTTCAGTAAGGAGAGTCTATGTACTCCAAAGACTTGGGGAATCCAAGTCTAGTCCTATTGATTTATATCTGTTTAGTGAGACTCAAATTGAGCTCACCGTTGTAAAAGCTCTGCTTTGAAAACATAATAGAGAGGCCACCACTGAAGGCTGGACTAGGAGACGTAGTCCAGGAGAATTGGGTGAACTCCTTATTAAACTTGTTGTGTTTACATGTTTGCTTATTATGTTTTCTCTAACTGCTTTAGTGTCTATGTATTTCACAATATTATCGATCCATTGCATAAAGTAACATAGGCACATCCATGCACATGAGTCTGTAATACCTTTAATTCTTTGTCCTGGATAAATTCCAGATCAAGTGGTATGAGAGCTCTAGGTTACTAAGGTTAGACAAGCTTGTGCTGGATTTTGTTGTTGAATACTAACTATATCAAAGCTTAAATTAGGAGAAGGAGAGTTGGTTGGAGCTAACTTTGAAATTGTAAGAGTCTACTTTAAGAGGAAAATTTCAGAAGAAAACCCCTTGGAATCAAACTCCTAGTTCATGGATGGTTTCCTAACCATGAAAGCCATGGTGGAGGAAATGTATAGGGAATTTAAGAAAGTTAGAGATGAAGATTCATCAAACTCCAAACAAGACAAAGGAGTAGAAGAATCTCTCCTCCATAACCACTCTAAAGGCAAAGGGAAAGAAGAAAAACTTCCCACACCTCCTAGTAGCCCTGAAAATACAAAGAAAACATCTTTGATTAAATTAGATGTTAAATTTGATTTGCCAATATATGATGGAGAGTTGAATGCAGAGAAGCTAGATAATTTGATTAGACAGATTGATGTTTACTGCAGAGTGCAGAGCATCGATTCAGATAAGAGTAAGATTCAGTTGGCTAGCCTACGCTTTGGAGGCACTGCCTTGGTATGGAGGGAAGGCAGGACACAAGCTGACATAAAGAAACATGGTAAAATTCTTTCTGTCTGGAGTGAATTTGTTTATGCAATTAAAAAGAAATTCTATCCACTAGCCTATATGCAGCAAGCCATGATGAGCTAGCAAACTCTTCGCTAATTAAAAGGGAAAAGTGTACAAGGTTACACCCAAGAATTTAGGAAAAGAGCTTTGATTCTAGGAATTTATTTAGACTCACCTGAAACTCTGCTGAAGTATATAGGTGGTCTACACAGCTACCAAAGGCACACTATTCTCATGTTTAATCCCACTAGCATAGATGAGGTATCTGTTTTGGCTATACATCTAGAGGCTAGAGGTAAGAATGTGAACCCAGAAGTTGGGGGATCATCAAAACCCACTGCAAGCAAGAATAAGGAGAAAGGAAAACAGAAATGGAAAGAGAGGAAGACAAATACTGTACAAAGGACCAAATTTTTATGAACTCATTGTAAGAAGGATGGGAATGATGATTAACACTACTAGATTCTGCATCCAGAGCTGAAACCCAAGAAATACGAGGACAAAAGGAAGAAGACTGCTGCAACTATTCAAAAATATTTGGGGTCAGACTCATGGGATAAAACAACAATCGCAGCCATAGGTATAAAAGTTAAAAATTCTAAAGCATCTATTAGTAATTCTGCACAATCTACTGATAATGAAGAAAATGAGAGGAAAAGACATGAGCTATTTCATATTCGAGTTATTTCCAAACATCAAAAGATTGATACTTTGTTTGATAGTGGCTCACAAGTAAATTTAATTTATGAAGCAATTGTAAAGAAGTTGGGATTACTAACCACACCTCACAAGAAACCATATCCATTAGGTTGGTTATGTGATAAAGCAAAGCTACAAGTGACTAGACAATGTAAACTTAAGTTTTCTTTTGGGTCAGCATTTGTAGATGAGGTTGAGTTAGATATAGTTCCTTTGGATATATGTGGAATTGCTTTAGAATGATAGAAAAGCTACTTTCTATAGAGCTGAGAACAAGTATCAACTCGTTAAATATGGAATCGAATATATTGTAAGAGCTCATAAACTCAAGAATAATTATACTCTCATGAACTCAGGGCAGATGAAAATAATTGTAAATTCATGCAAACAATTTTGCTGATGGTTGTAAAGGAAAAGGAACCTGATAAAATCAATGTATTTGAGGGTTGTGATGCTAAATAGCAAGATGATTTAGAAAAAGTTGTTTCATAATATGATATATTATTTCAAGAACCTAAAGGTCTGCCACCCAAAAAGGAAATAGTACATGATATTAATTTGCAGCAAGATGCTGCATTGCCTAACATCCGAATGTACAGGTTGTCCGCTTTAGAGAATGCAGAAATCAAGAAGTAGGTACAGGAGCTGCTCGAGAAAGGGTTCATAATACCTAGCACATCTCCATGTGGGTCTCCAATTGTCTTGGTGAGAAAGAAAATGGCTCATGGAGAATGTGCATTGATTACTGAGTACTGAATAAGATAACGATAAAAAATCGTTATCCCCTTCCTCGCATAGATGATCTATTAGATCAGTTGAAAGAAGCTGTTTATTTTTCCAAGTTGGAATTGCATAGTGGCTATCATTAGGTCAGAGTTGTAGAGCAATATGCATAGAAGATTGCTTTCAAAACAAAGCAGGGATTGTATTCTTGCTACTTTCATGAGAGTAATGAATGATGTACTCAAACCTTTTATTGATGATTTTGTCATTGTATATTTAGATGAAATTCTTATATTCCGTAAAACATGGGAAGAAGATTTAAAGCATGTTAAGCGGACTCTAGATGTTTTGAAAAGAGAAAATCTTTATGTTGAACTCTCAAAATGTGAATTTGGCAAAACATCTTTGAATTATTTGGGTCATATAGTAGGGGGTGGTGAATTGAAGATAGATCCCTCCAAGGTTGCAGTCATTGTAAACTGGCCTAAACCCAAATCTACTACAGAGGTTAGAAGCTTCCTAGGAGCAGCACAATATTGGAGAAAGTTTATTTCTAACTTTTCCTTAATTGCAGCTCCCTTACATGCTTTAACAGGATTGAACAAGGTGTTTCAGTTGGGAGGAAAATAGCAGAAAGCCTTTGACACCTTGAAAGAAAAGATTAGTACAACACCAGTACTAGCACTGCCCGATCTTCAAAGACCATTTGAGATTGAAACAGATGCCAGTGACTATGCCATGGAAGCAGTGTTGATGCAGCACGGTAAACCCATATGTTATCATTCTGAGACATTTAATTTTGCAGCAGTTAACTATCCCACATATGATAAAGAATTGTATGCATTAGTACAGAGTGTGAAAAAGTGGAAACATTACCTAATAGGCAAAGAGACAGTTATACATACTGATCATCAACCACTTCAATATTTACACTCCCAAACTAAGTTGCAGCACTCAAGACACTATAGGTGGATGGGTTTTCTACAACAGTTTCATCTTGTCATTAGATATAAAAAGGGCGTACACAATAAAGTTGCAGACATGTTGTCCAAACCAATCATAAATGCATCTACTATATTTAAGCATAATTCAGTCTTGCATGAAAGCTACATTGAACAGTATGCTCAAGATATAGATTTTAAAGATGTATATGCAACTTTAAGTCAAGGAAAACAAGTAGAAGAATTGGATTATCATGTTAAGGACTAGCTCTTGTACCATTTTGGGAAGTTATGCATTCCACAAATTGAAAGAGTAAAGATAATTCAAGAAGCACCCACTTCTATAATATCAGGTCACTTTGGTGTAAGTAAAATAGTTGCACAGTTGCTAAGATTTTGTTATTGGCCAAAAATGAATGAGACAGTTTTTAGATATGTAAGAGGGTGTACTATGTGTGCTAAAAGCAAGCCCAACAATAGAAAACTAGGCTTGTACACTCCACTACCAGTTCCTTCTCATCCTTGGGAAAGTGTTTCCATGGACTTTGTTGGAGGACCGCCTAGATCTAGAAAAGGTCATGAATATTTATATGTTGTTGTGGATAGGTTCAAAAAAATGTGTATTTTAATACCTTGTAACAAACAGATTACAGCTAAACAAACTGCAAAGTTGTTCTTTCAGCATGTATGGGTTCATTTTGGATTACCCACTTCCATTATATCTGATCTAGATACCCTATTTGTTGGGAAATTTTGGTCGCGTTTGTGGGAATTGATGGACACCATACTGAAAAAGAGCACAACTTTTCATCCACAAATAGATGGCCAAACAGAAGTGGTCAACAGGACAATGATCCAGTTGCTTAGAGGCTATTGCAGCAAGCATCCCAAGCTTTGGGATGAAAATTTATGTTATGTGCAACATGCGTACAACCGAACTAAACATTCTTCTACACAGATATCTCCTTTTGAGACCTATTTTGGTTTCACACCAAGGTCTTCCTTGGATTTTGTCTTGGTAAAGACATAGCAGTTGATGGACACAATGATGTGGACAAGGCAACCAAGTTCATTGAACAAATCCAAGTGATTCACCAAGCAGTACAGGAACAGTTGGAAAAGAGCCAAGCCAAGTACAAGGCAAGGCATGATAAGCATCAGATGGAGCATAATTTCCAAGTTGGTGATCAAGTCTGGCTGTATATCAGCAAAGACAGAATGCAAGGTGAAGGTAATAATCTGAAGCCAATAAGGTATGGACCTTTCAATATACTTGAGAAAATTGGTGATAATGCTTTTCGTCTTGATTTACTAGCTTACATGCACATCTACTCAGTTGTTAATGCAGACAACTTGAGACTATTTGAACCTTCATTAATTGAAGATCCCAAAGAGCAGAGTCAATTGCCTTCTATTGATGATCTGTTGCCTGGATATCTCAATGAGTTGCAGGAAGATACAGTTCTATACAGGAAGGTGAGAACTATGCGCAAAGGGGATGTTGAGTACCTCAGGATTGGACTCAAAGGTTCAAAACCAAACGGTGCAAAATGGATATAAATTGGGCAAACGAGGAATCTATACCCTCACTTAATTGATGCTTAAAACCAACTTTTGGTGGTCCAAAATATTTTTCAGTGGGAAGGCTGTGATCCAAATTGGATCCTAAAACACTCTAAGTTTTCATAACTATGTGAAATTCATGTCAAAGTTTCAAAGACTTACAAAGGTCGAGCTTATCAGGAATACCTTCGGAACAATTGTAAATTTTGAGTAGCGCAGAGCAATGAGGACCCTCGGTCAAGTGCATAGACTGTTGGCCCATGGTAACGTGTGCTATCATGAAACAACGAAATGGGAGGTCTTTTTGAGAAATGGGGGAGGTTTCTGATATGCGATTAGCGACATATCGCCAAGCAAACCCCTTTGAGAAGAAAAAGCCCCAAGTGATCCAGACCCGAAAAGTTAAAAACCATGCATAATTCACTGATTCCGTCAGAGGTAGGTCCCACACCAAAACCAGAATGAAATTTAAAGGGCTTCGAGTGGTAAGTGGTTTCAACCGAGTCCTGCCCGATGCCACACATTGGGTGCCACGCGTTTGACGGAAGAGAGAGAAAACCGCTCACATCGGAGGGGTAAACGTCAGGCTACTTACCCGCCCGATATGGATGGAGACCTTAGGATCTGGAGGCTCCAGATCGAGGACGGAAATGTGATCCGACGGATGACCAGATTCAACGGGGTAAACAGGCCGAGTTGTAAATTTTGAAGTCTGGCATGAACGATGAGTTGGTAGAGGAATCATGTTCACGGGAATTCCTGGAGCTAACGGTAAAAATGATATTTTCACAGACGTCCAAGAGAACTGACACTCAGTTCGTTACGAAATAGGTGGCCACCTTCCTGTGAGGCGTTACATAATGATGATGATGATGCATAATAGAGGAATTCAAATGGACGGAGGTAGGAGAACCAGAAAGCCGGGAAGTGGAAACGAACAGTAAAAAAGAAGACTGGATTTAAAACCACGAACTGACAGAAGCAAGAAAAAGAGGAGTTAGTTAGACGCAGAAAGCTAAGTGCAGAGAACAGAGAGAAGAAGCTGAGTTGACCTAAAGGCAGCATCGAGCCAGACAGAGCCAAAGAGAGTCAGAGAGTTTGTGTACTCCAGAGAAGGCTTGAGAGGTTCAAGCGAACTCCTCGGCATAGGCCTGTCATGTATGAGTCTCAGATTGGGTTCATACTATTGTGACCAATAGAGGTTGAGTTTCAGTAAGGAGAGTTTATGTACTCTAGAGACTTGGGGAATCCAAGTCCAGTCCTACTGATTTATATCTGTTTAGTGAGACTTGAATTGAGTTCACTGTTGTAAAAAATCTTCTTTGAAAACATAATAGAGAGGCCACCACTGAAGGCTGGACCAGGAAGCGTAGCCCAGGAGCATTGGGTGAAGTCCTTATTAAACTTGTTGTGTTTACATGTTTTCCTGTTATGTTTTCTCTAAATGCCTCAGTGTCTATGTATTTCGCAATCTTATCGATCCATTTCATAAAGTAACATAGGCACATCCATGCACATGAGTCTGTAATACCTTTAATTCTTTGTCCTGGATAAATTCCAGATCAAAAGGTAAGAATGAATAGGATGAAGAATCTCCTTAGATCTACTTCTACTATAAGGGACTAATCCCTTGACATTATTCCCACTAGAACATCCCTGGCATACACCTTCATGATCAACCTGAAACCTAGGTATCACTGTAACCATCCTGCTCAAGTCAGGAAAAGCCTTGTATCGGAGGTGAGAAGATCTAATGATGGCAAAGGGAATGGCTCTACTTATTTTCATTTGAATTATGGTCAAACCATTCATTTACAAGATGTGATGTATGTGCCAAGACCAAAGAAGAATCTTGTCTCCATCATTTCCATGGAAGATAAGGGGTTTAAAGTTGCATTTATTGATGGAAAAGTCCTTGTTTAGCCAAGGAATTCTAGCATGACGATAACCTTCACACTTGGTGTCAGAAATGAAGGCCTTTACGAGTTTGTGGATGACAAATTCAAGCATTGGTCGATGACACCATGGTATATTCTCTATGTTGACTAATTTCTTGGGTGTTCACTAAGGTTTTGACTAACTCTTTGACCATAGACATTGACTAAGATTTTGACCGAATCTTCTATGGAAGGTGTAGGCCAAAATTCAGCCTCTTGATCAAGAATTTGACCATGAAATATTTTTGTTATTTCTCTCTATCATTTGACTATTTTGACTTGGTTGACTTGTATAGTCAAAGGTTGAATTTGCCTAGTTTATGGATGTACTATTGAACTAATGTATCTCATGTTGAACATTGATTGACTAATAGAAGAAGAAGATTTAATTTTGGGTTTTCCCTCTTGTGGGGATTTTTCCCTAGTCTTTAACCAAAATATCTATCTCATTGTGCTTGACTATATTCTATTGTCCATTTACTATTCATTGTTATATTAATAATTGGTTAACTATTACCGGTGTGAATGAAATTGTTTTAAGTGATTATTACAACATATAATTGTGAAAATTTAACAGTTTTGGTTGTTGAATTTCTCGACCCTAAACCTGCCATATTCTGCCATTACTCCCACTCAAACCAGGAACCTTTTTTTCCTACGAGTTTATTAGTCAAATAGACCTCTGGATTTGATACCAGTTGTTATAAATTAAATAATATAGCAATTGAACACATACAATATTGTGGAAACACAAACATAGAAAAACATAAAACAAGAGTGCCACAAATATATGTGGTTTACCCAATCTAGGATACATCCATGAAGAAATAACTATTCCTTCCTTTAATATTATCCAACAAACTAAAGGGATACAACCTACAACACATCCACTATCACTTCCTCTTCACTCTCACATAGTCTCCTCTATTTTTCTCTCACACAATAATACACAACCACAATACAATTAAGTCATATAAACCAAGGGTTTCCTTCTAGGGAAATTTTTTCTAAATTAACATAAATTATACAATCATATATTCCGTCTAATGAATGACCCATATTGACTACGAAATTACAATATTTTACAAGGAAATTTTTATCAAACTTTTTCTTTCCATGGTGTTGCTCTTGATCCATTGTCGGGTTGGGGGGGCAGGTAAAAGGGGACCCGCTGGTAGTAGTAGTCTAGGGAAAATCCACCCCACACCCCCCATGAGATACTGAGATCCAAATGAGGCTGAAATAAGACTTTTGAATTGGGAAGATAATCAGGCTCCACACCCAACAATTTTTACCATATTGGATAGGTAGAGCATCGGTGGATTTGATGGTACTACTTTAGGAAAATCTGGGAAAAAGTGTGTAGGAATACACAACAGAGTTAAGAAAGATGGCCATAATGATGGGTATCTCCCCAAAGAACCCCTTAAGTATTTGGGGGATTTACAACACTATCTACGGGAGCAAGTGATGCTATTCAAGCCCAAATCAATGGACGGGGCTTGTGTACAAGCACAATACCTAGAGGACATAGAAGAAAACACAATCAAGTGGATTGAAGAAAAAGGAGCAACATGGTGCTTCTAAGGAGGGGAAGGATAAGTAGAAATGGGGAAGATATAAAAGTACAATAGCCATGACACATCAATGCAAAGATCCCAACAACCACTACAACCACTGCAACATTGATGACCATACAAAGGAGAGGAGTTGGAAGTTACATCTAGAGCTTAACCTAGAGAACAAAAATAAAGACAATAAGAAGAAGAATATCATGGCCACTAATTCAAGCAACCACGTTGAAAGAAAATTGGACACCGATGAGAATATCATCTTTGCATTAGTGTAGAAGGAGGTGAAATTGAGTAGCCTTCAACAATAGGAAGATAAAAGAATGACCAAACTATTCCATATAAAGATACAGGTCAAGAAGACAAATATTGATGCTCTATTTGACTTAATATCACTAGCGAATCTCAATGCAACATCTATGGTGAGGAAGTTGGGGTTGGAAGTTCATAATCATCCAAGCCCATATCCATTGCGATAGGTAAATAATGATGTAAATAATAATGTGTTGTATAGGAAGTCTTCTATAGAAGCAAGTGAGGTGAAGAAACAATTGCAACAACTACTAGAATAAGGTGTCATTCAACTAAGTACATCATCATGTGGGTCACCCATTATCATTGTGCCAAAGAAGGATGGGACTTGGAGGATGTGTATTATTTACATGGCATTGAACAAAATCATGCTAAAGAACAAGTACCCCCTGCCTAGGATAGATGATCTACTGGATCAGTTGTAGCAAGCAAAATAATTCACTAAACTGGACCTAAAGTCTAGATATCACCATGTTTGAGTTAGAGAAGAAGATATCTAGAAGTCTGCCTTCAAAACAAGATAAGGTTTGTATGAGTGGTTAGTTATTCCATTTGGCCAATGTAATGCACTAGCTACATTTATGAGATTAGTGAATGATGTATTATGTGCCCTTTTATAGATTCATTTTTTATTTTCTATTTGGATGATATACTAGTATACGGTGCTACTAGGAGGAGAAAATATCATAATTGACACAACTGTTGGAGACATTAAATAAGCACCAATTGCTAGAAAATCTCAAGAAGTGTGAGTTTTTACAATAGTATTTGGTGTATAAATCATGCCAAGATGGAGGCCATCATGAAATGGCTGGTGCCTATTGATGTTTCTAAGGGCGAGTGTTTCATTAGGGAAACAAAGTACCTAAGGAAATTCATAGCCTCGTTTTCAACAATAGTAACACCACTCCATGTCATAATATTAAGTGGCAAGAGTTTCAAGTGGGGAATGGGTGAATAAAGGGATTTTGATGAGGTAAAGAAGAAGAAAAGTTAAACACCAATTATGACATTACCAAAATTGCAACAAACCTTTGAAGTGTAGACAAATGTGAGTGGGTATTCCATAGGAGCAGTCTTGATGTAGGGAGAAAGGCCTATATGCTACCATTCTGAAGTATATCATAGGGCAGTTCTTAATTACCCTACCTATGACAAGGATCTCTATGCCATGGTGCATGCTATGAAGAAGTAGAAGCACTATCTAATAGGAAAGGAGACAATATTCCACATAGATCACCAACCACTATAGTACCTACAGGCCCATAGTAAGCTACAATAGACCAAACATTACAAGTGGATGTGTTTCCTATAGTAGTTTTATTTGGTGATTAAGTACAAGAAGGGTGACACAAACAAGTTAGCCTACATGATTTCAAGGTCACCCACACCAAAGATCCCAACTTTTGGAACTCTTATGAAAATGGAGCCATTCACCCATGATGCATACAAAGAGTCATATTCAGAGGATGAGGACTTCAAGGAGGTGTTTCAATAGTTCTAGAGTCATTCATGTGCGCAATGGCAACAACACCATTGACTACCATCTCCAGGATGGGTTACTTTACAAAATCGATAAGTTATGTGTTCCTAAAGGTGAGTGATTACAATTGATTAGAGAGGCTCACACCTCCAAGGTTGCACGACACTTTGGTGTAGGGAAGAACGTGTCCAGCTTGCATAGGCATGTGTATTGGCCCAAGTTGCAAGTGCAGGTAGATAGGTTCATAAGAGGATGCATGCTTCATTGTACTAGTAAGCCTAACAATAGGAAACATGGTCCATATAATCCCTTACTTGTACCAACTCATCCTTGGGAAATGATTTCCATGGAATTTGTGGGAGTTTTACCAATAATCAGGAAGGGACATGATTGTCTGTTCATGCTAGTTGACAGGTTCAACAAGATGTGTATTTTGATGCCCTGTAAAAAGACCATAAGTGGGAAAGAAGAAAATAACTTGTTCTATGGATATGTTTGGGTGCACTTTGGGATACCAAAGAATATTGTTTCAGATAGGGACACAAGGTTTCTCAGTGCATTCTGGACTGCATTATGGGAGAATATCATGACACAAAGTTGAAGAGATCTACAACATTCCATCCACAGAAAAATGGTTAGAAAAAAGTAGTCAATAGGAATTTGGTGTATCTTTTGAGGAGATATAATTAGAAGCATTCGAAGACCTGGGATGAAAATCTAGTACATATACAACATTATTACAACAAAGTGGTCCACACCTACTAGAAACCTAATTTGAAACTTGTTTTGTATATTTTACACCTTCACCTTTGAAAATTGCATATGGGAAACACAAAGGAGTGAGAGAATATCTTATAGTAGATGCCTTGATAATTGAAAAATTTCTAGATAAAATCAG
This sequence comes from Pinus tabuliformis, assembly GCA_031772625.1. Classification (NCBI taxonomy): domain Eukaryota; kingdom Viridiplantae; phylum Streptophyta; class Pinopsida; order Pinales; family Pinaceae; genus Pinus; species Pinus tabuliformis. The sequence goes on along the minus strand of CM062805.1, from coordinate 1,314,611,324 downwards.
GCATATCCATATCTAGGTATAGGAGACACTGCACAAGTCACAGGAGAAACATAAGTCAAGGCATGATCAACATAGAACATAGAAATCGTTCAAGGTGAGAGAAAAAGGATGGCTATAGTTGAATAAGGAAGGGATGTAGGGGCATGGTAATACAATACAAGCTTTAAGGTATTATCCTTTTGAGATACTAGAAAAGGTGGGTGATAATTCCTATCGAATCAGTTTACCACCATACATGTGCATTCACTCAGTTGTGAATGTAGATAATTTGAAACTCTATGAGACTTCCATGTTAGATCCAGAAGAGGAATAAGTCATATCTTCTATGAAGGAGTTGGCACTAGATGCTAATGAAAATTTGATAGAAGATACAATTTTGCAGAAGAGGTCTAGAACTACAAGATAGGGGGTCTATGCATGAAGTTGGGTGGCATTTTTTGGCAAGAGAGGGCGCATTTTGGGTGAAAATAAATAGCCCAATCCAGCCAGTTTAAGTGCTTGATTGAGCAATATTTGAGCCCTCAATCGAGCTATTTTAGGGTTTAAAGATAGCTCGATCGAGCATTAAAACAAACCCTTGATTGAGTTCCTATGTAACCCGAGGTTATTTAGGATCTTGATTGAGCTAGTAGCTTGATCAAGAAATAGGCTCGATTGAGCCACATTTTTGAAATTTCTCACGAATACAATCTAGGCATGAAATTAAAAAAATTGGCTCGATTGAGCCTTAAAGCTCGATCAAGCTATGGGCTCGATCAAGCTCAATCGAGCCTTAAATCTAGATCGGGCCTAAATTTAACCACATTAAGGGCTCGATTGAGGGTTTCTTAAACCCTCGATCGAGTTATTTTAATTTTTATCTGAAGTGCTCGATCGAGCATTTTAAGCACTTGATCAAGCTATCGAGGGCCTAAAAAAGAGAGTTTTAGCTCCCCTTTTGGCGATTTCCTTGTAACATCATTTTGTACCCTTGCAGATTTAGGGAAGAATTTGTCCTTAAGTTGTGGAGTTGATCATGCTGGATTGATAAAAGAATCCTCTATCAAATGGCATATGATTTTGACACTTTCAAATTCATATGATATATTTCATCTAATTTCTTTTAAACAAAATGCTTGAATTTTTTTTTGTTGGCATTATGATACAGGTGTTGTCCTTGATGGAAAATCACTCATAGGTCAATTTAGATTTGATAAAGGGAAACTCACATTGTAACAGGTCAATTCAGAGGTAACATGGCATTGGTACAGAAGAGCAGGAAGTTGGAACAAAGGTCTACTGATCAGAATCAAGAAATTAAAGGAAAAGGATATTGTAAGGTAGTTTAAGCTGTATACGCAGGTTCACCTTGTCAAAGTAGCATATACACGCGGGTTCATAGAACAAAAAGAGTGCATACATATGCACACACTTTCACAAGAGGAAAAGCATGTATGGGTTGGAAAATCAAGGAAATACAAGATTAAATAATACCAAGGGTCAATACCATGGTATTAGCCCACAAAATTGAGCGGAGTAACGACTATTTGATCATGTCCAAGAATACCATAGGTTCTAAGTGTTGTTTTGGTCCGAGGTATTGAGAAAGGCCAAAAACTATATAAGGAGGAGAAGATTAAAGGGCCAAGTGTGCAAGTGAAAAGGTTTATGAGGAATACTCCTATATGAAGTATATTTTGATGGTGCAGGGACTATGATTATGATATAATCTAAATTATTTTGTGCATCTTGAATTCGATGTTGGATCATGATCATGAGACCTAAAATGATTTATCATTGAATGATCTGATATTGGATGGGATAGATCTGATTGCTTACACATGTTTTATTCTTTAAATGTCATGATTTGGGTATGTCTAGAGTCTGGAATAGAAGCAAAGTTATAAGTGTTTATTTACATATCTATATGTTGGTTTGCCTTGGTGAAGGTGCATATACATGTTGGTTTGAAGCTTCCAAGTAGTGTATGGAAAAGAAAAGCCTCTTATTTAGAAATGATTGATCTATTTGATCATTGTTGCTGGTTTACTACTGTCTGTCAATGATGTCTTCTTAGATCTGAAAGTAGAACTGAATGCATAAGGATACTGAGTCTGATTGATTGATTAGTTAAGTGAGAAGGGTGATCTTTGCTGTTGACTGTCTAGATCTCTATAATTTGACAGTAGATGTTCAAAATATTACTAGTTGATACAGATTTGATTAAGGAGATTTTATGATTCAGTCATTTTGGAGGTGTAAGTAGGTTTGGTTAAAGGAAGTAGCATATACACGCAGTTTGGGTTCATTAAAGTAGCGTATGCATTCTGATGTATAATTTTAAGGTTGCAGCTGGTTTTGAATGATGCAGTTTTTTTGGGTTCAACACAGTTTTCTAGTGATAGTGATCTGACTGTTCAAATTCACTGATTATTGGTTGATGCAGTTATTATTATAGAGTTTGAGTTTCAAATTTTCTGATGGGTCCGGTATGAAAATTTGATGAAACGAGGCCTTCATAGTGTGTTGTTGTGTACCAAGAACATCCAGTTTGAAAAATTATGAAACATGGTCCCTATAGGAAGAGAGAAGGTCATAGCTTTCTGTAGGTCGGCGCCTATGTACTAGGAGACATATTGGCTAGTACAAGAGCTAGGGCTTGTAGCTCCCTTCCAGTAGAAGCTGGAGCATGAGTGAAGGTTGTAGCCTTTTGCAGGTGGGTGCCTACATATTGGTATGAGTTTTCACCAATACAAGATTGTAACAAAGTTTCTTTATATTAAAAAGAAGATAGAGACGACAACAATAGGTGGTTTTTCTCCCTCATTGGGTTTCCACCTTAAATCTTGGTGTTAATGTGTGTTGCTTATGTGTGATGGTTTATTATGTTATTACTTCTCATAGTTACTATATAATAAAGGACTGATGCACTGATTAAAGATCAACACATGATGAATTAACTAAACCATAAGTTCTCTAGGTATACACTAGTTTCCTTAATCACAGTTGTGTGTACATGCAAGTTCACTTCACTGAAGTCGCGTATATAAATCTGATTATGAAATGAAAAGTTATTGAATTGTAAATACTGATTCACACCCCCTCAGTATTATTTCCAAAAATTGGTATCAGAGCAAGTCCTTCAGAAGAAGATTGATCGCATGAAGGGAGATCTATGAAGATGAACAATGATGAAGGCATGGGATCTATCAGACCACCAATCTTCAATGGAAACAACTTAGTATATTGGAAGATGAGAACCAGAGCCTATCTTCAGTTGCTTGGAGCTGATGTTTGGGAAATTGTGGAAGGAGGATACGAGTTTCCAACAGTAATACCTACAGATACAGTAAGTAAGAAGTTACATGAAACCAATGCCAAATCAGTCAATCTGTATTGGGAAGTCTATTAGAATTAGAATCCTTCAAAGTCATGCAGCTCAACACAGACAAAGAGATATGGGAAAAAATCATTCAAAGCTACGAAGGAGACTCCCAAGTAAAACATGTTAAGCTCCAAACTCTCAGAATACAGTATGAAACTCTCAAAATGCATAATGATGAAAGTATTGCTAGTTACTTTTTACGAGTAGATGAGATTGTAAATTGTATGAAGAATCTGGATGAAGAAATAAAGGAGGCTACTTTAGTAGAGAAAAACTTGAGATCTTTGTCTTCTAAATTTGAGTCAAATGTATCTTCCATAGAAGAAAAGAAGGATCTTCAATCTATTATTGTTGTTCAACTTCATGGAATTTTAACTGCCTTTGAAATGAGGAAAGTAGGTCCATTAGATATTAGGGAAGCCGCTTTCAAAGCTTCAACAAAGGGAAAAGAAAAGGAAGACCTCAATGAATCAGGATATATTTCCGAAGAAGAAGATGAGGTAAACTTTGTCATGAAGCTTCAACGGGTTCTAAAAGATTCAGGGTAAGCTACTATACAAATGGTTTGCTTGTGGTAGAGTTGGCCATTATGTTGCAAAATGTCCTCATAAAGATAATCATGAAAAAGGAAAGGAGTTTGCAAAAGGCAATAGGAAACAGGTTGTTAATAGAAGAAGTTACTACACTCATGAAGATAGTGATGGATTATCTAATAGTGATGAAGATGAAACTGAGCAATATTATAAACTACTCATGGATTATGACAATGGTGATTTTTTTGGATGCCTTAGAAGAGGAAGAGTTTTTTAAAGAAATAAATAAACTCAAAATCTGTTTGGAAGAAAAGAATATGATCATAGAGACTTTGACACATCAACTCACTGAAAGAGAAAAGCACAATGAAAAACTTGACTATGAAGTTGTGGGTCTAAGAAACAAACTTGAGAAGAAAAAATCTCTTAATATTAGATTTGCTAAGGGATCAAAAACTTTAAATGAAATCATCAAGGTCCAGCATTCTCCTCTTATAAAAACTGGTCTTGGATATACTGAAGAATCATCCCAATCATAAAATCTGTCATCCACCACCAGAAGCTATCTTGATGCAAAAAAGACCAATGAAAAGTATGTCAATCATTAACAAAAGCCCAGAAGTACTCATAAGGTAAATCATGCTCAATTTACTCCAAGGATGAACATCAATAGAAGCATCAACCAAAATATAGACAACACCAAAAGATTCTATGATCACAGAAACTTCTTTAATGGACAATGATTTTCATGCCTTAAATTTGGGCATAAGGTTGCTCAATGTGTTGCTTACAAAACTATCATGACTAGAGAAGCATGAAATCAAAGAAGCATAACAGGAATCAAGAAAGGTTCTTATAAAAAAATTTCTCCTCTTGAAGATGGAATTGAATGTTCGTTTTGCAATAAATTTGGTCATGAAGAATATGAATGCATGAGCAAATTTCGGACAACAATTCAAAAGGAGAAAACATCATTAGATTCCAATGTATGGAGAAAGAAGGAATATCAATTAGAAAGATGTGGCATAGCTCTATTTGGAGAAGGACAAGAAAATTAGTGGTACATTGATAGCAGATGCTCTAAACACATTACAAGTAATAAAGATAAACTTCATTCATATAAGGCTTTAGAAAAGGAAAAGAATGTCTACTTTGGAAATGGCACACTAGCTGTCGTTAAAGGTAAAGTTTCTGTTTATTTGAAAGAAAAGGTTAAAGCTGGAAATTTTATGTATGTTGATGGTTTAAACCTAACTTGTTGAGTGTCAGTCAAATGTGTGATCAAGGAAATGAAGCTGTGTTGCAATCAAATGGATGTGTGGTTCGCGAGCTTGATACAAGAAAGACCATAATCAAAAGTACAAGAAATCCAAGAAATATATATATATATATATATACTAAAAAGAGGAAAAAAACAATGCTATCTAATAAAAATAGATGAAAACTGGTTATGGCACAAAAGATTGTGGCATCAAAGCTTTTCTCAAATAAGAAACACATGCAGGCTCAAGGTGGTTTGTGATCTTCCATATATCAGCATCCCAGAAAATACCATTTGCAAACCATGTCAAGTCGGTAAGAAAACCAAAGTGCATTTCAATGAGAAATAAGGATCAACAAGTAAGCCTATTGAACTCATCCATACTGATTTGTGTGGGCCAACAAGGAAAAATTGACCCCGCGGAGAAGAATACTTCATTTTATTCGTTGATGATTTTTCTAGAATATGTTGGATTGGTTTACTAAAGCATAAAGATGAAGCATTTGAAAAGTTTAAAGCCTTCAAAGCTTTAGTAAAAAATGAATCATATTGAAAAATTAAGTGTCTTAGATCTGATTGAGGGGGAGAATTCATATCAGATAATTTTTTTGGTTTTTGTGAACAACATCGAATCAAAAGGTAGTTCTTTGTTGTCAGAACTCAACAAAATGGCGTAGTGGAAATAATGAATAGAAAAATACAACAAATGGCTCGAGCTATGCTTGATGAATCTAGAACTCCTGCCACCTTCTTGGGTGAAGCTGCATTTAATGTTGTGACTATTATCAACAAAGATAATGTTCGGGTAAATAGTGATCAAACTTCATATGAACTTTGCCATGGTAAGCCTCCTACTGTAAAACACTTTAGATTTTTTGGAAGTAAATCTTTCATAAAAAATACTAATGAAAAAATTGGTTAGTTTGGACCTAGAGTAGACGAAGGAATTCTCCTTGGTTATTCATCTAGAAGTAAAGGATACAAATGTTATAATAAGAGACTTTGGAAAATTGTTGAATTCATTGATGTAGTAATTGATGAAGCATCCAGAAATCTGGAACAAATGAAATCAACAAAGGAAGATGACAATGAGGAAGATGGTGAATGCTTTCCCATATCAAATAAAAATGATAGAGGAGGAAACCAATGAAGCATCGGAAGAAGATACAATTGATAGGGAAAAGACTCCATCCAGGTATGTTCAAGAGAATCATCCAGAATCTCAAATTCTAGGAGAAAAAGGGCCTGGAGTATAGACAAGAAGAACTCTTTCAGGAACTTCCATTTATCTAGCGTTACTATCCTCCATAGAACTACAAAATGTTAATGAAGCTATAAAATATGAATGCTGGGTTAAGGCCATGGATGAAGAACTTGACCAAATTGAAAAGAATGATGCTTGGGAATTAGTTCCTAGACCTCATGATAAAAATGTTATAGGAACGAAATGGATATTTAAGAATAAGTTGAATGAAAATGGGGAGGTTATTAGAAACAAAACAAGACTTGTTTGTAAAGGGTATGCTCCACAACAAGGTATATACTTTGAAGAAACTTTTGCCCTGTTGCCAGACTTGAATCCATAATAATGTTTCTTTCTCTTTCAAGTTTTCAAGAATTCAAAGTATATCAAATGGATGCAAAATAAGCTTTTCTTAATGGAGATTTAGAAGAAGAAGTTTATATTGAACAACCAGAAGGATCCATTCTAGGAAATGATGCAAAACTTGTATGCAAGCTCAAAAATTATCTATATGGTCTGAAACAAGCTCCAAGGGCCTGGTATTATCATCTTGACAAATATCTATAACAACAAGGTTTCACAAAGGATATGCAGACAACAACTTATACACAAAGCTTGAGAATGTTAAACTACTAATTATTATTGTTTGTGTTGATGATATCATCTTTGGTAGCAATGAAGAATCTATGAGTCAGAACTTTGCTTTGGTTATGCAGCAAGAATTTGAAATGTCCTTACTTGGTGAACATACTTATTTTCTTGGTCTACAAGTACAACAAACAAAAGATGATATTTTTCTTTCACAAACTAAATATCTCAAGAAGAATTTGAAGAAGTACGGAATGGAATATTCTAAACCAGTATGTACTCCAATGGTAATAGGATGCAGTCTCATTTCTAACGATGAATCACCTACAGTGAATCAACTAGCATATAGATCTATGATTGGAAGTTTGCTTTATCTAACAGATACCAGACCTAATATCAAGCATGCAGTAGGAATTGTTGGAAGGTTCCAAGAAAATCCAAAGGAATCACATCTTCAGGCTGTAAAAGGAATATTCAAATATCTTCAAGGAACTCAAGACTTTGGTCTATGGTATCCTAAAGACACATATCTTACTCTTCATGCATATATAGATGCAAATTGGGCAGGAAATGTTGATGATTGAAAAATGAAGCGAACAAAGTTCCTTCTACAAATTAATTACTCCAGAAGACTTGGAATATGAAATTATCCATTGAGGATATAAATATTATATTAAATATGAATATGAATGAATCAATGAGAATTATTTACAATGAGAATGAGAGGCTTGCTTATATACCAAGCAAGTGTCTCTTCATGAAGAGCCATGTCTTATTAGACATGCCTCTTTAATCTAATTACTACTTAACTAATAATTAATTATGATTATTATCATTTACATTATTTATATTATTTATATATTTTATTCGTTACATTGCCTCCTTCCTCAAAAAGCTTTGTCCTCAAAGCTTGTTGATGGCAAAAGGCTTGATCTCTTCTTCGGCTTCAAGCGTCTTTCTATCTTGGAACAGTCATCTTCGTGGATACAAGCTGATATGATTTTCTTAGAGACAAACAGAATTGTCGCACTAAGAAGGGATTAGACCATCCCAGATTAATATTCTGTATAGTACAGTGATCACTGGAGTTAGCATAAGACTGGATTGATTTTACGTCATTATTCTCTGAAACATCAATTTGTTGTTTCTGGTCTGAATGGTCCCGATACGTAGCATGGTTGAGTTGTCTACTCTCATGATTCGGATGTCGATATAAAGTTTTTAGATTTTATTCTGGCGAAGATGTTGAATTGGTTATGGAACATTCACTTGGGATGTCTATTATCTGAATTGCAACATCTACATGTGTCGTTTCTTCAACTGACTTGTCTTCTTGAGCTATCATATTCACGGGATCGGTATTCGTTCCCTTATTTTCAATTTGAACAGTTGCGACTGGGGATTCTGATACTTCTACTTGAGTGACTTGTTCCAACTTATCTTTTAATGCTTTCTTATCCTCCTTAAGTTTCTTAGTTTGATTGAGCAGACTTTGATTATGGTTTCTCAGACGTAAAAGTTCTTTGGTTTTTGATTCATCAACCTTATTTTCAGTGTCTTGAATTTTAAGTTTTTCATCTTTTAGATCTCTAATTTGTTCTAATAAATTTTTATTAAGGTTCTTTAAACGTAAATTTTCCTCTTCTTGTTCTGATAAATGTTGCTTGAGTTCTTTCTTTGAGACTTTAGTCTTCTTCGCTTGTGCCAACAATTTTTCGACATGGTCCTTGAGACGAGAAATTTCTTCGTCCTTTTCCATTATTTCTTTGTAATGCATATCCACAAGATTTTTATGTTCGTGTTCTAACGCTTTATTGTTTTGTTGACTTTTGGCTATTTTGTCATTCTCTTGATCTTTTAACTACACTTTCTTGGTACACTGGATTACATCACTCTGTGGGGGTGATGATGGGCTTTCAACCTGAAATGTGGATTCTGTTTTTTTCATTTCCTTATATCTTGCCATTAATTTTCTCATTTTTCTTGCTATTAATTGTTTATCTGCATCACTTAAAAGTTTGACTAAGGTAAAAGTTTTGTAACATTTTGTGCAAACCACATTTTGATTTCTGAATGATTCTTGACAATTAGGGTATCCTTCTGAACAAAAAGGACATAGTGCAAAGAAACCGTTGTTCTTTGTGGACGACATTTTTTTATTTTTATTTTTTTTATATATAATTTTTTTTAACTCTTATATATATATATATATATATATATATATATATATATATATATATATATATATATATATATATATATATATATATATATATATTATCTTCTTCTTCTTCTTCTTCTTTTTCTTGTTCACTCTTTTAATAAATTTTTTTATATAATAATAATTTTTTTATATATAATTATAAATATTATATATACTATATAATTTTAATTTATATATATTATAAAATTATAATTATATAAAATTTATATATACTTTTTTGAAACCCACTTTTCCTTTTATATGTAACTATATAAGGCTTATATAGTATCCTTTTTCATAATTATAATAATAATATTTTTTTTCTCTCACAGAATTTGGATGAGACGTGACTCTTGATATGGTCACAATCTTTAGATTTGTACGATTAAAATTATTTAGATCACACCTATTTACTCCAATGTTATCAAAATATCTTTTACTTTTAAAATACCATGGGCTATTACCATGGGTTGTTTTTAAAACCTCCGTTAAAATGTTCTCCACGTAAAAAGTAAAACGTATTCCTTTTGTTTTTTGTTATTTTTTTCTTTTAACTTTTTAAAATACCATGGGCAATTACTATGGATTGTTTTTGAAACCACGGGCTTCTCCACTTAAAAAGTTTTAAATATACTTGGTATGAGATTTTGTATTCATTTTGTTTTTTCTTTCACTTTTTTTTCTTCTTTTTTTAATTTATTTACTTTTATATTTTTATTTTTTTTGGTTAATTGTTTTGTGGCCAAAGACCTAGAAAAACGAAGAAAAGGAGAAACTCCCAAATATTGAGCAAAATGCTTCAATTATATGACAACAAGGTTGACGAATTTTGATAGTCAAAGACTTGGATAGGAGAACGAGCTCTGTGCACCGGTTAAGCAACCTAGAGGACCGAACTACTCTGATACCACATGAAGCAAACAAAGTTCCTTCTACAAATTAATTACTCCAGAAGACTTGGAATATGAAATTATCCATTGAGGATATAAATATTATATTAAATATGAATATGAATGAATCAATGAGAATGAGAGGCTTGCTTATATACCAAGCAAGTGTCTCTTCATGAAGAGTCATGTCTTATTATACATGCCTCTTTAATCTAATTACTACTTAACTAATAATTAATTATGATTATTATCATTTACATTATATTTATATTATTTATATATTTTATTCGTTACAAAAAAGCACTAGTGGAGGTGCATTCTATATGGGATCAAAGTTAGTATATTGGTTCAGCAAGAAACAAAGTTCTATTGCCTTATATACAACTGAAGCGGAATATGTGGCTACTACATCTTCCTACACAAAACTACTCTGGATGATGCAAACATTGCAATACATTCAAATCACATGTTCTCCGCCCATCTCCATTCTATGTGATAATACAAGTGCCATCAGTATTTCAAAAAATCCAGTCATGCTCTCTAAGACCAAGAACATACCCATTAAGTACCATTTTCTACAAGAACAAGTGCTTGAACAAAAGGTTAAATTGGAGTATGTTCCCTTTAAAGAATAGGTTGCTGATATATTTACCAAACTGCTTCAACATTTGAATATCTCAGACAAAATCTGGGAGTAATTTCTGCATCATCCTCCTATTAAGTCTAGTTTTCATATGAAGGTTCCTATACGTGGGTTTCATGAAGGATAGTTGTGTATATACGTGAGTTTCTGTGGCTGCAGGAGCATATATGTTTTTCTGATAGAAAAACAGTAGCATAGGTTCAGGGGGAGCATTAGTCTTCACAAACATTCTGCATTATTGGCATTATGGTTGCTGATTTTAGCTATGGTTTCAGATATTCATTGTTGCATAGGTCATGTAAATATATAGGGTGTGATATGTCTCCTTCTGTCATAGTCTATTTTTTGAATGAGTCCTATTGGGCACATGATGTAATTTGTATCCCCACTATGCATGGGAAGGATGATGTAATAATTTCTATATTTTAGTCATGTATAAACAATTGGTATATTCCCACTTGGTTGGGTGGATGAGTCAAATTTGGTGTATCCCAACTTGGTTGGGTGATTGATGTATGTATGAGTCATTTGTGATAGGAAGGTCGTACTCACATGGTTGAGTTATAGAGTCATGTTATTCTTTTGAAAAAAATATCACTGCATAGTTTGCATTTACTCAAGGGGAGCATGGACAACATAATGTATCTCAAAAGGGGAGAATATATTGGTCTGCCCTTTTCCCTTGATGTCAAAGGGGGAGAGTATTTTGGTGTTGCTTGATATCTCAAATAGGTTCTACAACTTGAAGTAATCAACACTAATATGGTTGCCATCAAGTCCAAAGGGGGAGACTGTTGGAATTATGATACAGGTGTTGTACTTGATGGCAACTCACTCAGAGGTCAGTTCAGATTTGATAAAGGGAAACTCACATTGTAACAGGTAAATTCAAAGGTAACAGGGAATTGGTACAGAAGAACAAGAAGTTGGAACAAAGGTCTACTGATCAAAATCAAGAAGTTGAAGGAAAGGGATGTTGTAAGGTAGTTTAAGCTATATATGTAGGTTCACCTTGTCAAAGTAGTGTATACACACGGGTTCATAGAATAAAAAGAGTGTATACATATGCACACACTTTCATAAGAGGAAAAGCACGTATGGGTTGGAAAATCAAGGAAATACAAGATTAAAGAATACCAAGGGTCAATACCATAGTATTAGCCCACAACATTGAGTGGAGTAACGACTATTTGATCCCGTCCAAGAATACCATAGGTTCTAAGTGTTGTTTTGGTCCGAGGTATTGAGAAAGGCCAAAAACCATATAAGGAGGAGAAGATTAAAGGGCCAAGTGTGAAGTGAGAGGGTTTCTCAGGAATACTTCTATCTAAAGTATATTTTAATGTTGCAAGGGCTATGATTATGATATAATTTGAAATATTTTGTGCACCTTGAATTCAATGTTGGATTAGGATCATGAGACCTGAAATGACTTATCATTGAATGATCTGATATTGGATGGGCTAGATCCGATTGCTTACACATGTTTTATTATTTAAATGTCATGATTTGGGTATGTCTGAAGTTTGGAATAACAACTAAGGTATAAGTTTGTATTTATAGATCTATATGCTAGTTCTCCTTGGTGAAGGCGTGTATACACGCTGGTTTGAAGCTTCCAAGTAGAATATGTAAAAAAAATCCTGTTATTCAAAAATGACTGATCTATCTGGTCAGTATTGCTGGTTTACTGTTGTCTATCAGTGATGTCTTCTTAGATCTAAAACTAGAACTAAATGCATAAGGATATTGAGTTTGATTGATTGATTGATTAAGTGAGAAGGGTGATCTTTGCTGCTGACTGTCTAGATCTCTGTAATTTGACAGTAGATGTTCAGAATATTACTGGTTGGTACAGATTTGATTCATAAGTTTTCATGATTCAGTAGTTTTGGAGGTATATGCAAGTTTGGTTAAAGGAAGTAGCGTATACATGCAGTTTGTGTTCATTAAATTAACGTATGCATTCTTATGTATCATTTTAAGGTTGCAGTTGGTTTTGAATGTTGATGCAATTTTTCTGGGTTCAACACAGTGTTCTGGTGATAGTGATCTGACTATTCAGATTGACTGATTATTGGTTGATGTGGTTATTATTATAGAGTTTGAGTTTCAAATTTTCTGATGGGTCCAGTATGAAAATTTGATGAAACGAGGACTTCATATTGTGTTTTTGTGTACCAAGATCATCCAGTCTGAAAAAGTATGAAACATGGTCCCTGGAGGAAGAGAGAAGGTCATAGCCTTCTATAGGCTGACACCTACATACTAGTAAACATATCGACTAGTACAAGAGCTAGGGGGTTGTAGCTCCCTTCTAGTAGAAACTAGAGAATGAGAGAAGGTTGTAGCCTTTTGCACGTGGTTTCCTGTGTACTGGTATGATTATGCACCAATACAATATTGTAAACATATTTTCTTTATATTAAAAAGAAGACAAAGACAACAACAACAGGTGGTTTTTCTCCCGCATTGGGTTTCCACCTTAAATTTTCATGTTCATGTGTGTTTCTTATGTGTGATGGTTTATTATGTTATTACTGCTCATAGTTATTGTATAATAACGTACCGATGCACTGATTAAAGATCAACACATGATGAATTAACTAAATCATAAGTTCTCTAGGTATACGCTGGTTTCCTTAATCACAATTGCATGCACATGTAATTTCACTTCACTAAAGTTACGGATATAAATCTGATTGTGAAATGAAAAGTTATTGAGTTGTAAATACTGATTCACCACCCCCCCCCCCCCCCCTTTCAATATTATTTTCAACATTTTTTGGATAGTTTCAAAGGGGTTGAATTAAAAATCAATAACCTAAAATATACACAACATTTGTTTTTCAAAAATTACCTCTATCTTTTTTATGAGTCGTCTTCAAAAGGGTATTCTTGGTTTTTCAATTTATTTAAACAATTAAAAAAAATTTAACGCGAACATGTGTCTGCAATATGCAATTGAAATATTACTTTGCCAACTTTGAAAAATAAAAAAATATATAATTTTGGATTAAAAAATATTTTTTTAATATAAAAAATTAGTTCTCTCTGTGTAGATCATGCTCATATATATATCTTTTAAAAATTACACATTTTAGGCTAAGTTATGTTATGCAAACACACCCATACCTCTTAAGTTGTGAAAAAAATTGTAGGACAAACTTTTCATATGATGGAAAGTTGACAGATTATACGACACTATTTTTTTTTGCACAAAATATGATTAGGAAAACAACATAATTCTCCACAAATTTTCTTTTTACTCCGAATCAAAATTCACAACGCTTCTTTGAATTTTTAGGGATTCAATTGGATAAAAGAGAAAAAATTTGAAATTTCATCACCACATTTGGCCCAAAAGTGTAACCCATCTTCATGGATTCACCCAAGGGAAACATGACCTTTGGAAGGTTGGGACGAAAGGACAACTTTAAGGCAGAGCTAAATTGTACAACAAAGAGAAGGTGGAATAAAAATTTCCTCACCTCATTTGGTATAAGAGTTTGGGGACAAAAAGCATCCCAAAATGGGGAGGTGTGATCCAGATTGGATCTTTATCTTATTTTTCATTAATATTGATGATTATAGAGTGGAAAAAGTGGAGGAATTATCTCTAAGAACCATTTTTACCATTGGGACTTAGTTTGGAAAATTGGGGTCTAAAACCTTTCAGGAGTTTTTTGAGACATCAAATGACTCTTTTTCGGTAAAACCTTTTTTGCTTTGGTGTAGCACCTTATTTTTCATATTCTACATAAAGAGACCTTTCCAATGGTGCAAGAATCGTGTCAATCAAAGTTTGTATGTGAAATTTATGCCACTTAGAAGTTAACCATCTTGTTTTCACCACCATAGCTTTAGAGGATGATATGCCAACCCCCATTATTTATGAAAAATGGGCTAGCCACATGATTATGATCTAGAAGGCTAGAAGAGTCTATATTATAACCCTGGTTAAGAGTTGTGGTAGTCAAACCTAACCACTAATAGGCTATCAGTTTGTGTTATAACTATGCCACTAAGAGGAGAAGGGGTTCCATTCTTTCATGTGCATTTGTTCCATATTTAAGAAAAAATAGACAAGAGGGATAAGAGGTAGAACACATAGAGAGTTTTTGTACACTGTAGTAGCCCACGGGACACAGGCCACACTTCATCTGTACTCGCAACCATCTTTCCATTCAGAGAAAGAGAGTGGAGCAACCTCACCTTCTAGCTAGGTTTTTCTCTCAAAAGGGTTTCCCAGGTCATATCTTGTGTCAAATGTGTGTGTGAGCTTTTATTTGGCTGTTTTCTATTTTTTGCATAATTTTAATTCACATGCATACAATATTAACAATATTCTACAAATCCAAAAATCTAAAAGAAAGAAAAAATGTAATATTGTATAATTTCATATTCTAAATATAATTTTATATCTATTATGAAAATCTGTCCAGTGAAATATACATGAAAATTTACAGATCACATACTTTGAAATTAGAGAAGACATGAGTAAGCATATCTTGAAACCTTCAGGGAATTCAGGGCTAGGTCAACATGATGACAAATCCTTGCAGAAAATGAAGAAGACTATAAGACCTGGTTGTGGGGGCTTAACATGAAAATTACATAGGGATTCATGTTTTGTTCTATTCCCATACTTCTTCTTATTGGCGCCTTTCTTACTGCGTGCCTCACTTTGATGATTGAAAAAGTGAGAATTAAGTAAATCTCTTCATAATACATGGTCATTTTTTTCAACTGAATGCAATTACTTATTTTCCCATAATTGGTGTAATTGTTGTGTGAGAAGGAGCAAGGTGGAGAGCCATGGACCTCTAGAATTGCATTTCAAGAATATAGAACTGCATTTGGACCAAACTGTTCATGCGTTGAACTGAAGGGTGGAAATTCTAGATAACAAACTATAAGGTGTATTTAAATATGGAACCAAGGATTTTTTTATTTTTTTTTGTTTGGAAGAGCTCAAAAGGGAACCATGTGATGATAGACAATGAGAGTAAGATCAAATAAATCTAAGATGGTAAATTTTGATAGTTAATAGTGATGATATAGAAGAAATCCAAGAAGTTGTTGGACCAAGGAACAAATTGAAGAACTAGGTTCATTCCTATGAACTTTCTGAGTTGGTGCTAAACTAGGGGATTGGAGTCCCTTATAGGTTAGTGCCTATGAATTTTGTGAGTTGGTGCTCAGTGAGGGATTGAAGTCTCCTATAGGTTGGTTCCTACAAAAATTATAAGTTGGCACTTACTTTATAAAAGGAAGTTTACAAAACATTTACAAGAGAAAATTTGTATATGTATTTCATATATAAAGATTTGTATCTCATGATTTATGTGCATTTAATGATTTAAAAGGTAAAAATTGTTAAAAATAAAAAAAATATTGATTCACCTCCCTCTCAATATTTCCAACAAAAATGAAATCTTTCAAAAAAAATAAAACACATTTTTGTGTCAAAAGCACTAAAATCAACCACCAAATTCAAAGTAACAATACTAGTAGCACCCCTTTTTGGGGGAGTGATTAAAATTTTGACTCGTTTGAAATCATGACCTTAAAAACAATATGGCAGATTGGAACTTGAATTGAAAAGTGATGCTTCCAATGACACCAATTTTATTTTTGTAGTTAAAGTTACAACTTAGTTGAAACCATGGCCTTTCTAGAATAGATCAACCATGAAGTTACTAGTTGAAACCATGACCTTTACTTTCCTTTTTTTAAACTGACCAAATAGATCTAGAGTATTTTCCACTCAACTTGATGAGTTAAATCTAGTGTTTTGTCAAGTTTACATAGAATGAAATTGTTTTTTATTGTCTTATGTGGACTATTCTTGGAGCTAGGACTCCTTTTTTCTCATCCACCTAAGGTTTGGAGACACGTCATGAAGAAAAATTTATAGGTTCCGCTCTTCCTTTCTTCACTAAAACCCTAGTTGTTACTTTCATAACATAGTGAAGTGAAATTCATCTTGTCAGCCATTGGCCTTCAAATAGTGTGGATATAATAGAGTTAATTACACATAATCAATAATTGATATGTTAAGCCACTAGTTCACTCTACCAAGTAGTCAAACTTCTATTTTCTAAATTCTAACCACTATTTCTACAACCTTTTTTTATTTCCTAAGCAATGGATGCCTTATATTATTTAATATTCATTCGAAATAGAATTTTATTGAGTGAGATACCTATCGGTTTTCCTCAATGAGTAGATTTGGTCCTTTTTCTTTGCTTGAAAAACCATATTTTGACATTTTATCTTTGGCATGGTACTTTCCTCAATGCACATACGATGCTCATTAATTGACGAATGACACATAGCCAATTTTCCCACTTATCTTATCCCTTGCCCTGCCCTTTTTCTTATCAAATTTTCTTGTTATTTTCTCAATATTTGCAACATAACCACTTGTTCCCTTTCTATTAATAATTATAATTTTTCTCTCCTACAAAAGAATACAAACCCATTTCTGACTAAGCTCATACTAATCCTTTTCAACTTTCTCAATTGATAACGAAAACTTGTCTTAGCCATTAATTGGTTGGAAATTAGTGATTTACTTAGAAGTTAACTCTTTAGTCAATGTACATGCCTTTTGTTATTGATATAGTTATGTATTGCCTTTTTTACCTAGGATAAATGCATTTTACTTAACACCCTATAACAATGATGATGAGAAATTCCAAAACTAGTGACATTCAAATTTATATTTATTATCATGTAAAAGATTATCACTATACCATAATTAATTAGGTGGATAAAAATATGTCATGTAGTATGGGTTTTACACATTAAAACTCACTTTCAACTGAGGAAATAACCTAAGGAACCAATTTTCCTAAGTTATTTCTATTAGTTAATTCACCCACATGAGAATAACCATATAAATTCATTAATTTTATGTTATTCTCATATATTTACCCATTAGAGTGAAAATACTTTAAAATATATTCACTCACTTTTTTTGTTTCCATAGGAATAATTACATAAATCAATTATTTATTGATTATTCCTTAACCTTTAAAACATCCTCATAGAGATAATTTATTAAATAATTATTTATATTTTTAACTTATTTTACCATGTGATGTCATCTTCGAGAGTCATCGCATTCCTATTTTTGGAGTCAACATTTCGAACCATCCTCTGTGGTTCATCATCATGATAGATCCATGAGTGAATAAGCCAAAGCTCAATAGGGTTAAATAAATAAAGGTGATGGCTAGGATAGGAATGAATGAAAACTAACAAGTTATGATGGAAGGAGTGTGAAACAATAGATAATGATTTAATTTTAATTTTTATCTTTAAAGACTATTAATAAATTATTGTTTTATATTATTTAATGTTTATAAAATAGATTTCGTTATTTTATTAATTAAATATTGTTAGTTTTTATTAATTATAAATTAAAATTGAGTTTAATGTTTAAATAAAATGCAATGTGTCAAGTTAAATTAAATTTTTGTTGGAATTAATGTAAAGAGTTTAAATGTATTAAAAACTAATTAATAACTAGTAATTGTTTTATTTATTATTAACACATATTAAATAATAACCAAATTAAGTCAAGGTTAATGGGTTATTTTAAATATTTTAGGTATTTGGCCTCTTGGAATTTCCCGAAACACCTTAACAGTTAATCTAATTCTATCAAGTTTACAATGGAGTATAAGAAAATGGAAACCTTCCCTTTCTTGACATCCTAATCAAAAGAAACAAAGATGGCTCCATATCCCACTAGGTCTATTGTAAGAAAACCCACACAGAACATTACCTTCTTGTCTACTCTCACCATCATCTAGCTCAGAAACTTGGAGTTCTCAATACTCTAGCAATGAGGGCTATTCGCATTTCTGATCATGACCATTTTGAATAGGAGAAGAACCATCTAATGGATGTTTTTGAAAATAATGGATATAGAAGACACCAAGGAATCAAAGCTTTCAAGAAGGCGGAAGCTCTTCATAAAAAGCAACAATTGGATGATTACGCTGGTAAGGTTCACCTCCATTACATAGCAGGTACCACTGATAAGATTGCTTATATTTTAAAAAAGAACAATATAAAAACCACCTTTAAACCTATGAAAACCATTAGCAGATGCTTAAAATTAGTAAAAGACCCCATTGATCCAAAATGCCACAAAGGGGTGTATGTGATTCCTTGCTTCTGTGGAAAAACCTACATTGGGGAGACCGTTGATCATCTTAACAGGGATTAAAGAGCATGCTGCCGACATTAAACATAACCGGACCAAACCTCGACTTTAGCAGAGCACTCCAGTAAACTCTAGTGTTGTGGCCAAAATTGAGCATTATCACCATAGAAAGTTTAAGGAAGCTATAGAGATAGGAAAACACCCTAACCACCTTAACCATGATGATGGCTAGAAAATAAGTGATAATTGGATTCCCACTCTAAACTTCGACTCCGCCTTCCCCTAGCTAATTCCTTGCCTTCTTAATTGCTTAATTTGACCGTTTCATAACTTCCCTATAGTGTAAAAATTCACAAACCCAAAAAATTTCACTAAATTTTTTAATAATAGTTGCTATAAATTTTTATGATTTTTAACTAAATTCAAATCCAATTTTGGTCTTAAAATTAATAATAATAATTAATAATGAATTAACATGTTTATAAACATATTAGATATTAGATATTAATTATTAATAATTAAATTTACAATTTTTACAATTTTCAATTTAATTCCACTACATTTAATTTGATTTTAAACATTAATTTTATTTCAAAAACATTAAAATTCTATTTAATCTAATAAATTTAAATACTAATGAAAACTAATTAATTGAATACATTTTTAATCTAATAAATTTAAATACTAATGAAAACTAATTAATAGAATAATAAATTTATTCATAGAATAATAGTAAATATACCTAAAATATTTCAAATAACCCATTAACCTTGACATAATTTGGTTATTATTTAATATGTGTTAATAATAAATAAGACAATTACTAGTTATTAATTAGTTTTTAATAAATTTAAACTCTTTAAATTAATTCCAACAAAAATTTAATTTAACTGGACACATTACATTTTATTTAAACATTAAACTCAGTCCTAATTTATAATTAATAAAAGCTAGTTATATTTAATTAATAAAATAATGAAATCCATTTTATAAACATTAAATAATATAAAACAATAATTTATTAATAGTCTTTAAAGAAAGCTAGGTATTAAAAATTAAAACTAAAACTAAAATCCTTATCTATTGTTTCACTCTTCTACCATCATAACTTGTTAGTTGTCATTCATTCTTCTCCTAGCCCTCACCTTTATTTATTTAACCCTATTGAGTTTTGTCATATTCACTCATGGATCTAGCCTAATGATGAACCACATAGGATGGTTCAAAACATCGAATCCAAAAATATGAATGCGATGACTCGGGAAGATGAAACCACACAAAATATAAATCGCAGAAGCCTCAAATCAATTATTTTACCATTTCACTTGGAAATAATTTAACAAACCTTTTTGTTTATTGATTATTTCTTTCATTTTAACTATTCTTTTAAAACTTAACAAATTATTATTTTTGAGTTAGTTATTTAAATAAATGTTATTGACCATTTCTTTAACCTCTTCCTTTCACAAATAATAATCAAATACCAAAATTGGCTAGATCTTGATTTGGTCTAGCATATATTTTATTATTTGACCTAATCAGATCTAACCTAGAATTTTATTATAAATAGAGGAAGCTTTCTTCTCATTTCATAGACCATTTTCATCATCTAGCCTTTGACATTGAGACTTTCAAGTGTTCTCCATTAGAGCCTTGTCTTTTTTTCTTTTCTTTTGTCTTTGGATCATATAACCATTCCCAAAGAGAGGGAACCATTTTGGGTGCAATAAACACTACAAAAGAATCTTCCCAAGGAGGAGGTCTCTTAAGCCATTCTCATAGTGAGATTCTCATTAGGTGAGAATATTTTAATAAAATATTTTCTTTTAGGTGATGGAATTAGCACCTGTTATGTGATTCAAATCTGTTTATTTTATTTTCTTGGTTTCTTCCTTAATTTCTTATGCAGGACTATTGAATACAAACATGAACATTTTCTATTTCTATTGTTTAATAAAATCCTCATTTATTTTTGTTAGACCACTGGACATCGTAGAAAACATCTTTCTTTGCTAACCCTTGTGCATGAAGACATCTAACCCGATTGTAAGCATATAGTATCATATATGTTTGGTTGTATTATATTCTTTGCATCATTATCTCCATGGAGAAACAAAAATGGGTCACAAAGATGTTGGGTTATGACTTTGAAATCATCTACAAAAAAGGAAGCAAAATGTTATTGTAGATGTACTCTCAAGAAAGGATGAGGATGTGGAATCATTTCGCTATGCCATTT
This sequence comes from Pinus tabuliformis, assembly GCA_031772625.1. Classification (NCBI taxonomy): domain Eukaryota; kingdom Viridiplantae; phylum Streptophyta; class Pinopsida; order Pinales; family Pinaceae; genus Pinus; species Pinus tabuliformis. The sequence continues at coordinate 1,314,590,178 of CM062805.1, read as the reverse complement.
CTATTATTCAACCTAATTGGATAACTGAAGCAAGGGATGAATGTAAGAATGATAAAGAGGCCAAGAAAATCATTCAAAAGTTATAGAAATATCCTAGTGCATATGGTACATTTGTCTAGAAAAAATATTACTATGGTTCAAATATCGCTTATATCTATGTAAGAACTCCCATCTCAAACAAAAGGTTCTTTTGGAATTTCACAGCTCTCCTATAGGAGGGCACTCAATATTTTTAAAAACCTACCACAGGGTCAAGAAGGAATTCTTTTAGATGGAATTAAATATGATATTCAAAAGTTTGTGGTGGAATGTTGGGTTTTCCAACAAAATAAAGTTGAGATAATTAAGACCCCCGATATTTTACAACCATTAGCCATTCCAATTCAACATTGAGAGGAAGTCTCAATGGATTCTATCACAGATTTACCCAAGTCTGAAGGAAAGAGTGTCATCATGGTGGTAGTTTATAGACTTACCAAAGATGCACACTTTTGTGCACTATCACATCCTTTCAAAGCTAGTACAATCGCTACTACATTTGTGAAAATAGTTCAAAAGCTACATGGAAACCCAAAGATTATTGTATGTGACACAGATCCCATTTTCATTGGAATTTTTTGGACAAAGTTATTTTCTTGTCTTGGTACTCAATTTCATCCTACAAAAAGAGAAAATATTTTATTTTTGCTACGTCATCCTCAATCTGTTGAAAATGCCAACAAGAAAATCATGATTTAATTTTCACTTGAATCAAATTAGGAGAAAATTGTAATTCCACATCACAAGACAATAAGAATGAGTTAACTAAGTTAATTTCACTTAATTGGCTTAGTTAATTTGAGTTGAGAGACTAAATTGAGTCATGTAGAGTGGTTCCTAAATTTTAGGAGCCTAGGTTGAGTTTAATTTGAGTTGTAATAGTTTAATTTAGTTAAATAGAGTTAATGTCAGTTAAACTAGTTCCAACTATTGGAGGCACTAGTAGGAGGTCTAGCAGCGGGGTGCAAATTCATGTGTTCAACCAGTTAACTAATAAATTAGATTTGATTAAATCATGCATTCAAGAAATTTGCATTACCTAGTTGATATTGGAGTTCAAGGGAAGTGTAATATACCTTGTATAATTTTCTAAGTTGTATAGGTGGTGCATGCAGTGAGAGAAGGACCTATAGAGACTGCACAATTATAATTGGGAATTTCCCTAATTAATAGGGGAAAATTCCCAAGGAAACAACACAAGGAAATAGGAGCTTGGTAGGTGGCGAAATTGACTAAGTATTGGCCAAATTCAACTTGTGACGTAGAGAGATAGATTGTACTGTGCAGAGATTGTCCAGGTTGAACAAGCATTGTATTTTCTTCTCTATTTTCTAATCTAATGCAATATATAGATAAGAAGGGGTTTTGAGCAACAAGATTTCCCCTTAGCTAAATATATGAGCTTATGTGATTGAATCTTGTCTCATGTTTTATGATTTATCGATCGATTAAATTGTTTCTGATGATGAGTAGATTAGATTCAAGTATTTTGTTTTAGCATATTACATAAGCAATTTGAATCTACAAGGAATTTGTACACAATTTGATGGGAAAACTGAGATAGTGAAATTTTTTTTGGAAGGATATCTTTGTTGCTTTGAATTTGATAAACAAACAAAATGGGTCAAGTGGTTACCTCTTTCAGAATGGTGGTATAACACTTCCTTCCATAACGTAGAAAAAATGACCCCATTTATAGTATTTTATGGATGTCATCCACCATCCATCACATTGTATTTAAGAGATGTTAAGTTATGGTATTTTCTATGCTTAGAGCAGTTTACTTTTATTTCTTATTATTATCCATAAATTAGCAATCACATGTACATTAAGTAAAGAGTAGATAGAACATTAAATGATCGATAGAAAACAAGCCAAGACAAGAGACACAAGATGTGGTGGCTAGCCAGGGACAAACCACAATATGGGGAAACCCTTTGATCAAATCTTCTTTTGTCTTCAATAATTCAGTAGAGAGAAAATAGTACTAAAGTCTGATTTATATTAGCAGCATCAATGGCATCATCCCTAAACTAGGGCAGTCAATATCTGTCAAACTGGTGGTCAGATCACCTTGATTCCTTCACCAAAAAATGTGGCCTTCCAAGGAGAGTCAGTGTCACCTACTGCACAATCCAAAGAGACAGAATGATGGTCAACACTGGTCAAAGTTCCGATCAGCAGTTGTAGCCCTAAAATCTGCATCCTTCCTTCCACATGTGTGAGAGAAGAGTCCTTTCTACGCAGGAGATAGAAGAGACTCTTTTCTGTGCAGGAGAGAGAGAGATGTGATGAGAGCGAAGTGTGAAAATGAGGAGAATAATCCTTGTATTTATATGCAAGATGTTGGGATTGAATAGATGCGACTGTTGGGCTTCTGAGCCTACATAAGTTGCTGGCCGACTTTGACAATTAGTCCATAATATAAATAAATTCATATCTCCATAAATACTTATTAGAATCGGATGATCGTTAGATCAATCCTACACCTCTCGACGAGAGTAATCCAAGAAAAATCTAAATAGCCGTGAATAAGGTGACCCACATGAATTTTGGCCCTAGTTTCCAATTTTAACACTCCCTCTCAACTAGGATGAACTTCATCTACAATCTATCAGATCGTCACTGCTGTCCATCCATCAAATGCATTGTCCTCTATGGCTTGACCCTTCTTGCTCTGCTATGCTTTTCTCTTCTTGGTTCTGCTCTGCTTTGCTTGGTTCTGCTCTTCTTTGCTCGAATTATGAAGAATAAGAAATGATCGAGGATGTATCATACCATCCTCCACTGACCCGAAGTCAGTCTTAGAGTGTGTACCACTCTCACTAGTCCCAGACTAGTATCATTGATCCCGGATCAATGAAGGTCATCCTAGCATAGGGAGTACGGTAGATACAACGATGCACCCATCGGTATTACTATGGTCCCTATCCTCATTTTCCTGTTCATTGATTAGATGAGAGGTACTTCCCGTGAGTCCTAGACTTCATGGGTAGGATGCCTTGATAGGAGAACTAATCATCCTATCCATAGGAGAGCGAATCATCTTGTCCCTCAAGAGATCGAATCATCTTGTCCACAGTAGAGCGAATCATCCTGTCCATAGGAGAGTGAATCATTCTATCCCACAAGAGAGCGAATAATCTTGTCCACAGGAGAGCAAATCATCCTATCCACAGGAGAGCAAATCATATTTTCCCACAAGAGAGTGGATCATCTTGTCCACAGGAGAGTGAATCATCCTGTCCATAGGAGAGTGAATCATCTTGTCCACAGGATAGCGAATAATCTTGTCCACAATTGCCATGGAGAACACATCATCCAGGCCCATAGGAGAAATGATCATCTTTTTCCATAGTCGCCATGGGGTGTCACAAGAGGAGGTTAAACCTTTTACCCTGTACCAAGTGCACCAACAGGCGATGGTGAGTCACCCTGTGGTCATGTGTCACTCCAAGAAGCACCCTGTGTCCCCCCGGAGCTCCCAGAGCTCAGTACATCATACTTCACCCTCATTGGAGGGTCTTTGAACGACACCAAGTCGTTCTCGGAAAGTCAAGAATTTTACCTTTCTTAGGGGCTTTGTCAGAATTTCGGCAACCTGTTCATCTATACCAATATGTTGGAGCATTATTGCTCCTCGCTGCACCATATCTCAAATATAGTGGTACCTGATATCGATATGCTTGGAGTGATCATGAAATACGAGATTTTTTGATAAACAGATCTCGCTTTGGTTGTCACATAGAATCATGGTGGTATCCAATGTAAATCCAAATAGCTCACTGAAGAGCTTTCGCAACCAGACTGCCTCACAGGAGGCCATGCTAGCGGCAATATACTCTACCTCGTCAGTGCTCAAAGCCACTAAATTTTGTTCCCTGCTCATCCAAGATATCGAAGCAGATCCCAATGAGAAACAACACCTGGAAGTGCTCTTATGGTCCACCACACTGCCTGCCCCATCAGCATCAGTATATCCAAGTAGTCTCACATCTCTGGTAGTGTATCTTAGCCCAAAAGTAATTGTGCCATGAAGATACCTCAATAGATTCTTGGCACCAATCCAATGTATCTGGTGATGTTCAACCATATGCTGACTCAATGTGTTGACTGCAAAGCATATGTTTGGACGGGAGTTCACTAAGAACATTAATGTTCCGACAAGTTGACAATACTTGGTGGCATTTCGTAAAACAGGTCCAACAAAACTATCGCTTAACTTTTTAAAGTCAAGATCCATTAGGGTAGTTATGGGCTTGCAGTCCACCATACCGAATCTTTCCAATATCTTCACCACATATTTTCCTTGAGATAGGAAAATTTCCCCTAGCTTTTGCCAAACTTCAAGTCCTAGGAAATAGTGCATCAATCCTAGGTCCTTCATTTCAAATTCAGAAGCCAACTCCCTCTTACATTCGTGAATGAGAGGGTCTACACCTGTTAGAAATAGGTCATCAACATACAACACCAGTATGAGAGGTTTGTCATCTTCAACCTTAAAGTAAAGGTTAGGATTGGTTTCACTCCTAGTGAATCCCAGCTTCATCACATAGCTATCAATCCTCTCATACAATGCTCGGGGTGCTTGCTTCAACCCATAGAGGGCATTCTTCAACCTGTACACATGATATTTTGGATCATAAACCTCAAATCCTTCGGGTTGCTCCACGTAGACCCCTTCTTTGATTGAACCATGCAAGAACGCGGTCTTAACATCCATCTGATGTAGTTTCCATCCTTGCGAAGCCACAAGGGCTATGATCGAGCGGATGGTGGTATATTTGGAAATAGGTGCAAATATCTCGTCATAGTCTATACCTTCCTTCTGGGAGAAGACACAAGTGAAAAAACGAGCCTTATACTTTTCCATACTTCCATCAACTTCATGCTTTATCTTGTAAATCCATTTAGAAGTGACAATTGTCTTGTCTAGGGATCTGGGAACCACTTCCCAGACATCATTCTTCATAATAGACTCATATTCTTCGGTCATAGCATCCTTCCATACTAGATGCTTGACGACATATGAGAATGATGAAGGCTCATTTTGAATGATCGTGATCATGATGGTCAGGTATCCCTGATACTTGTTTGGTTTCTTACTTTCACAGAAGGTTCCTTGGGCTACAGCGTGTCCTTCAGAATCATCAAGTGTCCCCCTAAGCCATGAAGGCCTCTTCCTAGAAGAGGAAGGCTCAAGTGGAGGAGGATCAATAGAATCCATGGGTTCTTCCACATCGGGCATTGTTTCATCATATTTTTCTTTAGGTTTCTTGGTGTCAACTTATTGAGAGTTCCTCATAGTAGGAAGATTGTTCACCTTGCTGAGAGCCATATCTTCGTCAAAGGTGACATCATGACTAATCATGACTTCCCTTTGACCGGCTACATAGATTCTATAGCCCTTAGTATTTTCACTATAGCCCATGAAGATTCCTTTCTTTCCAGATGCACCCAATTTATTCCTTTTCTCTTTCAGCACATGAAAATATACAGGGCTTCCAAAAATTCTAAAATGAGATACATCAGGTTTCTTACCGATGAAAATTTCTTGAGGAGTTTTGGAACCCAATGCTTGATGGGGGCATCGGTTTTGTACATGTACGACGGTGTTTGCAGCTTTGGCCCCTAGAAACTTTGGAAGTCTTTGATCATGCAGCATAGCACGGACAACTTCCACAGTCATACGGTTCTTCCTTTCCGCCACACCCATTTTGTTCAGGATTGTATGTTGTAGTAGTCTCCCTCTTAATGCCAGCCTCTTTACAAAAGTCATGAAACTCATTAGATTCATATTCAGTCCCATTATCAGTCCTTAAGATCTTGATATTCTTTTCGGTTTGATTCTAAATCAAGGCTTTGAAGTGTCGAAACCAGGAGAACACTTCATCCTTCTTTTTCAAGAAGTATATCCAAGTCTTGCGATAATAGTCATTTGTAAAAGTGAGGTAATATGAATATCCTCCCAAGGAGTTAACAAGCATCATACCAGATATGTCTAAGTGAACTAACTGCAATATATTAGAGGTCTTGCTTTGGTTTGAGGGGAATGGTCCCCTTTTTAGATTTCTTTCGGCACATTTGGGACATACACCTTATTGCTCTAATATGAACTCGGGCATCCCGGTCACCATTTTTCTTACATCAGGTAGAGATTATAATGAAGGTGAGCAAACCTCCGATGCCATAGTTTGGACTGAAGAGATGTGTCACAAGACATGACACCTAGTGGACTTCCTCTGACCTGATATAATGAATCAACTCGAAACCCAAGAGTGAAGGAATATTTAATATTGTTTTTCCATGCACGTACCTTGCCATCGCTGAAAGCCACCTTGTAGCCTTTGTCTTCCATTGCCGAAATGGATACCAGGTTCTTTTTTAGATCAGGTACATATAATACATCCTGTAGGTGGATTGTATTACCTTGATTCAATTTAAGAGAGACATTGCCTACACCTTTCACGGGATATTTCATATTATCTCCAAGGAAAATTTCCAGGTTGGTTTCTTTCTCTATCAGATTATGGAGAACTTCTTTGTAACCAGTGAAGTGCCTTGAGGCACCACTATCAATAAGCCAATTTCCTAGCGAGTCTGGAGGAGCAGAGGTAGATAGAGCAGCTGGTAGATAATATTCATCCTGCTTATTGTCAACAGTGTTAGATTCATACTTGGAATTTCTTGCCTTCTTGAATGGTTGTCCTCTTCCTTGATTTCCAGCACTCCTTTTACCTCGGCCATTTGACCTGCCATTTCTTTGATTGCCTTGAGAGGGATTTTGATCATCATCCTGGTGTGAGTTCCTTTTATCAGGACACTCCCTTGCATAATGACCTAGTTTATTGCAATGGTAACATCATCCTTTTCCACCCTTTGGTCCAGCCTTCCTTTTGGATTTAGCCTCGGAATTGTTTCTTCTTTTAGCATGAAAAGAAAAAGTAGCGGGATGACCTTTAAGTGTGGGCATTTCCTGTTCTTCCATCCTAGCTTCTTCTTGAATGCATCTTGCCATTAATTCTTTAAATCCAGGAATTACATTATTATTGAGGAGAGTAGTCCTGAATATATACAATTCAAATGGTAGTCCTCCAAGAGTTGTGAGTGCCATTTCCCTGTCATGAATTACTTCCCTGATAGATAGGAGATTGTTCTTGATCTCAGTGATTCTTAAGAAATATGCTTGCATATTTTCATCTTTTCCCTTCTTAATTTCCTTCAGCTTATTTCTAAGAAACAAAACTTGATTTGCATCATTAAATTTAAATAAACTCACCACTCTATCGTAGATTTCCTTGGAGGTGTTCAACTCAGAAACATAGGCCACCAAGCGCTTGTCGATAGAGTCCCAGATGATCTTCTTTGCTTTGACTTCTCCGGATTTCCATTTGTTCTTAGCAACAACAGGTGCATTTGATGGAGGTTCAACAATATTTCCTCTCACATGGTCCAACACTCCCTGATCTTCTAAAGTCAGATCGAGAGACATCTTCCATCCGTGATAGTCAGAATTCTCACGGAGCTTGTCCTCGACAGGGAAGAGTGTTGAGGATCCCATAGTTATTTTAGGATAGCCTTTCCAATATTCTCTTTGGTGATTTCTCTTTCTCTTGCTCGGGCTTTGTCTTCAGCTAACCTCTGATACCATGTTAAGTTATGGTATGTTCTATGCTTAGATCAGTTTACTTTTCTTTCTTATTATTATCCACAGATTAGCAATCAAATGTACATTAAGTAAAGTGCAGATAGAACATTAAACGATCAACAGAAAACAAGCCAAGACAAGAGACACAAGATGTGGCAGCTAGCCAGGGACAAACCCCAATATGGGGAAACCCTTTGATCAAATCTTCTTTTATCTTCAATAATTCAGCAGAGAGAAAATAGTACAAAAGTCTGATTTATATTAGCAGCATCAGTGGCATCAGCCCTAAACTAGGGCAGTCAATATCTATCAAACCAGTGGTCGAATCACCTTGATTCCTTCACCAAAAAACACGGCCTTCCAAAGAGAGTCAGTTTCACCTACTGTGCAGTCTAGAGAGAGAGAGAGAATGATGGTCAACGCTGGTCAAAGTTCCGATCTGTAGTTGCAGCCCTAAAATCTATGTCCTTCCTTCCACACGTGTGAGAGAAGAGTCCTTTCTACGTAGGAGAGAGAAGAGACTCTTTTCTGCACAAGAGAGAGAGAAATGTGATGAGAGTGAAGTGTGCAAATGAGGAGAATACTCCTTGTATTTATATGCAAAACGTTGGGGTTGAATAGATGCGATTGTTAGGCTTTTGAGCCTACATAAGTTGCTGGCCGACTTTGAAAATTAGTCCATAATATAAATAAATTCATATCTCCATAAATACTTATCATAATTGGATGATATTTCGATAAATCCTACTCCTCTCGACGAGAGGAGTACAAGAAAAATATAATCAGACATGAATAAGGTGACCCACATGAAGTTTGGCCCTATTTGCCAATTTTAACAAGAGAAAATTATATGGTTCAAGCAGTGGAATATCACATTGAGCATAAAAAACAAGTTCTCCAAATCTTAAAGGATAACTTGACTTTGGCACATAATCAAATTAAACAACAGGACAATCAACATTGTAGTGTAAGAAGATTTGATGTGGGTGATTGGGTATTTTTATGGTAAGAACCATGCAAATGGATGCCCCTCAGGAAAGCTAAGAAAGATAATAAATTATCACGTAAGTAATATGGACCTTATAAGGTATTTCAAAGGATTGGTGTTGGGTCCTTCATGTTATAGACAATTTTGTGCCTTACAGCAACAAGCATGAATTGTCAATAATCCAAGGGATCCAAAGTTCCCTAAACATGATGTTCCTACCCCTAGAGGAACAAGGTCAGCAAACCAACAACTCTCAGATCAGTTCTCCACCTAAAAACACTCAAAAACAAGCAATCCTGAAATCAAAGCAGGTGCTCCACTAGGTTTCTGCGCTGAAACTCAGTTGCTCCATGGTGTACCTGCGTTGCAAAGCAAGTGGAACAAAGGCCACCTGTGCTGAGCGAGATGGGACAAGTGGCACACTGAGTCATTGCTCTGGAATCTTCCAAAAATGACACTTGGATCAGGTATTTCGCCTTGTGATGAGTCAGAGGCTCTGTTTCTCCAAGTGGAAGCAAGGTTCTCCAAGTGGACTCAAGAACTGAAGATCAACTGAAGATTAACTGAAGAGAGAGAGGACACAAGGCAGCTACACATCAGTTGCAAGCTGACTCATCCTTTCTCAATTCATCTATATATTGAGCTCTCTCCTATGAGCTCAGGAGGCTGGAATTTTGTGCAAAGTAATGATATGCTATTGGTTTCACTATTGAGCTATTGGGTGATTGTTTGAGAGAGGTGAAGAGGAGAAATTCTTTCTGCTGGGAGGTGTTGCTGGGTTGGAGCCTTCAATGGTTGTAATACTCTCAGAACCTTTACTTCTTCATTAATAAAAGCTATTGAGGTTCTTCTATGTGCTCTTGTTTCAATAATATATTGTGATGATTGCATGTTTGGTTTACACTAATCCATGAACCAGTTGTGATTGCATGCCTCTTGTAGTTTCCTTCTTTGTTATTTTGCAGGATCTCATTGTAGCTGGGCAAGCAAAAGAACAAGGAGCTAGGAGCAAGCGGCCAAAGAGAAGAGTTTGGATTCAACATTAAGCGCAAGGCAACGGTTAGTGCATTTCTCCATTCTCTTTTGCTTTCATAAAGAAGTAAACCTTAAGTAGTTTGTTTTACAGTTGTTGCTAAGGAACTATCACCCTTAGAGTGGGATAGGGTCATCTGAGTCGGATACTTTTCCCTACAACAAACTGGCGACTCCACTGGGGATCGTATCCGTTTGATTGTGTTTGTAGTATTTTGCTATTCATTTCCTGAACAAAAGAGTACCAAATCGAAAAGCTTTTGACTATATCAAAAGCGAAGTAGAGGGCAGCTACTCTAGCTCATTTCTGAGCAAGTTCATGATTTGAAGAGCTGATCTACGAGGATCCTTGTAAGCTCTTAGTGATAGCTTTTCACCTTCCTAATCATCCCTTTGAGTGTGCTTGACTGATTGCTTCTGATTTGAGCAAAAACTGTGCATTTTTGAGAAAATTGTGACCCGGAAACTGAGAAAACGCAACTTTCATTTTCCAAAGCAGGTAGTACACAGGCTACCTGCTTTGCAACGCAGGTCCCGAAGGGGCTACCTGCGCTGAGAGCCAGATTGGCTGTGCAGCACCTGCGTTGGCCCAAATTTGCCTAGTGCATTTGGGGTTTCCTCCCTTTCTCTTGCCTGTTTTCACTATTGATTTGGCTGCCAGTTACCAGTCTTGCACCTGTTCTGAAACCAATATTACTTGCCATCATTCCGCCTCTGTTATATAATGAAATTGTACTTGTTCTTTTGTATTTCTTACTCATTTACAATTTCCCATAACGAAGAGTAAACTAGTCTTGCTTTTGGCCTCTTAGATCTGAACCTGTGTTAGGCATTTTGCTGGTCTAAAGAGTTAGCTTGTTTGCTGTCCATAGCTGATTAGTCATTTTACTTTCGTCATTATGGTTTGATTTCATGTATTTCCAGTGATTGAGCAAGTGAATCTTAAGGTGTCTTTTGATTTTGGACAAGCTTGTTTACTTTCGCTTTAGATCGAAATCAAAGTTATATAACAACTTTCTTTTTGTAACCCATCCACATTAAGAAAGGGAAAAGAAAATACATGCATTGTGCATTTTGCATTTGACTGTTTGCTTGACGATTTAGGAAAAATTTGCATTTAGTGTGTGCTCTATGATCTGTGTGAAAAGATTTGCCTTTCTTTTCCCTCAGTAGTTAAGGTTTTCAAAGTTGAAAGATTGAAAAGTTTGCTTCTCATCTTAGACTGCATTCAGGAATTTGTCATATACATCTCGTGGTGATCCTTAAAGGCAAATTGCTAAGCAAGATAAACATTAAAATAAATTCAATTTACATAACAACGCTTTGTAACATAACGCAAACACATAGAGGTCTAGGTAGAGACGTGTTCCGGCGTCGTTAAACATAGTGACTGTCGATCTCTACGAAGGTGGGTGATTCCTCCTGAGAGTCGGTGGCACTAATACGGACTCGTGCTCCCACGTACCGTCGCGTATATATTGGGAGACCCCTATAGGCAATTATCCTTTATCCATAGGAAGCCGTGTCGGCCGCCCTACTGATCGCGATGCAGTGAACACAGCATTCACGAAGATCGACCACCCGTACCGTAAAACGTATTCTGTGGTTTCGCGAAAATTTTGGCACACCCTCTGCCTAGAACTCCAAAGAAGTTTCTTTTGGCCTTTTTCAAACTCTATAACTGAAAAAGTCCATCCGAGCATTTGTCACTTCGGGCTCGTTAAAACATCGAAGGCGACTAGAGTCATCTTTAGCTTTTTCTCGACTCTTAAAACATGAAAAAGCAAGTTTGTGTCTAAAAGCGTCGTTAATAAAATTTATTTTAAACGGAACATAATCACCTGTTATTCCCACGTTGATCTTTCAGTTGAAAAGTATGGAGCCCACCAACCAAGGAAGTCACCTTGGTGGAAATCCCAATCCCTTCTCCTCTTGGGGAGATGTTGGTGCGCCTCATATGGCCACATTGTCGCTTCCAGGATTGACAATTGGCCTACCCGTATGGCTCTTTTCAACTAATGTAGTGCAGATCGCCACTAATCCTGAGCAGTCGAATCAACAGTCAGACCAGTCTAGAACTACCCACCAGCCTTCCACTTCTTACAATACTTCCTCTGATCCTTCATCTTCGCAAGGTAGAGCCGGCAAAAGTCAGCCTCCCATGGAGAAGAAAGAAAAGAAGAAGAGGGAAAAAGAGCAGAAGGGGCCTATGGCGAAGGCGACTGGGGGCAAGCAAAAGACATCTGACAAAAATCCACACACTGCACCGACCGGGCCTAAATCGCCATGTGTCATTTGCAAAGGGACCCACTTCCATCGTGATTGTCCTTGTATTCCCCGGATACTAAGGGACTGGTCCCCCAGGTTGCACAATCCGGTAGCATCAACCTCTGGTAGTCACGTTGATTGCAGTCCATCAACTAGCGAGAGTGAAGGAAGAAAAGGGAGACCAAGATCACCCTGTATGTTGTGTGAAGGCGATCACGCCATCCACCGATGTCCATTCTTAGATGAGGCAAAGAGAGTTTTGGAAGATCGTCCGGTATCACCGTTACGACTTCCTCCTGGATACCAAAAACTCGTGCCTAATCCCTCGATAGTTGAAAATCCAGCTGGCCCGCTCAAGTGGTCAGCTGAAGTGTCAGTCATTGAGAATGAACTTGCTGAATCCAGACCAGACGAAAGTCTAAAGGTCGAAACGGCAGTTGACCCGGTTCTTCCTTCAAAGGTTTCGTCCTCAAATGACTCCGTCATTGAAGACCCATCTTCAAATGACACCCTCACTGAAGAGGATAAGGATGACACCGTCCATATTCTTTTCATCAACACAGACTCTGATGAGCGTTAGGGCAATGCGCCCATTCCTTTATCGCAGGAAGGAACATCGTCAGGGTCGTATCCGGCCGTGTATTCGGTCCCACCACCAAGCAACCTAGTTGTATCCTTCGATTGGAATCAACTAGGCAGACCCCGGTTACCAGCCAATATACCATTCAGAATCATTGTCCAAATCTATAGAATGGTAATGGCTGGAACCATCATTGATGAAGGGGCATCTGTGAGTATCCTTTCCTCTATTGCTTGGAAAGCACTGGGTTGCCCGGCACTTTTACCTGAGATGAGAAATCTATCAGGTTTTGATAAAGGAACCAGTCACCCGTTAGGGATTCTCCCCAATGTTCCAGTTACATTGAAGGGGAAGACAGTTCATATGAACATCATGGTCGTCCAGGGACCCTTGGTTTATAACTTACTCCTTGGACGAGACTATATATATTGCATGGAGGCGATAGTATCCTCACTCTTTAGAGTTATGTGTTTTCCGCACGAAGGAAGAATGGTCAAGCTCGTAGACCAACTTTCATTTCCAGGATCACGCATTGCAAATAGTCAAATACCATCCCTTAACGGTTTATTCACTCAAGGAATGCCTCCACCCCCGGTTCTACTTCCCGATGAATGCGAGTGATTTGGAAGAAAGGACTGGGACCCAGGGGGCATGCACCCTGGCCTGCCTTGGGCAGAGGAAACCTTGGGTATAAAGTTAATTTCCGCAGAAGAATATGACTAGTTCGTACCCCGTTCGAAGGAAGGAAGAGAGGGTTGTTCTAGGATAAAATTCTTTTGTCAAAGTTATGTGAGCGAAATAATCGGCTCCCTTTGTCTAGAAATTAGGCTCTCCTGAGGAAGGAGATCCATTTGTGGCGGCAAGTAGCCACCATCTTTAGAGTTCAAGCCTCACCCATTAAAACATATGTTTTAAAGGATAAGTAGGGGCAGCCTCCAAAGAAAGAGATGAAGTTGCTGCAACAAGTAGTCACCATCCTTAGCAACCTAGTAATAGACATCGCCGGAAAAAGAGAGTTTAGTTTGCGGCAGCGAACAAAACCATTTTTCGGATAATAAGTAAGAGGACGAACCTAGAAATTATACTTTATACCTGGGGGCATGCGAACCTTTTGGAATGAAAGCATGGGACGACTATTTATTTTTTAAATTTTTAGGTCCTCCCTTTAAACCTGTAGGTCTAACCCGTTAAACTCGTAGGATTAGCCGTTTCCAGCTTGCATAAAGAAAGGATGTGGGGCAAAAGTCAAAACTTGCCAAATAGGAGCATAGCTTCGTGAGATAAAGCTCCTTAAAAAATAGCTATCTCACCTGAGGCATTTCTTGTATTATGACTGGTATATTCGAGCAGTTTTAGCACACAGTTCATGCTCGTTAAAAAATAAACGCAAGATCCGAGCAGTTTTAGCACATAGTTCATGCTCGTTAAAAAATAAACATAAGTTGTGAGCAATCTTCCCCTAGAGTTCAAGCTCACCCAGAAAAAATGAACCGGTAAATAACCTTGGTAAATGTAACCTTTGACAGCCATATTAAAGCCCTTGGTCGTGTTCTTGCAGTCTCACCTCCATCCGTTCATTTGGCCAACCGTTCATCTCCATATGTTTGTTTACCCGTTTTGAGGAACAGCTGCGAAGAGTGATTTCACTAAGCCATCCTTGTGACACTGCCGTGATTGGAATATTCCAACCTGTACCTGGAATCTGCTGCTGCCCTGTTCATCACTCGTTCCTCGAAAGACGAGTCGTCTTTAAGCTCTTTTCACTGACTCGTAAAATATGAAAAGATTTCCGAGTTTTGGCCTTCCAGCTCGTTAAAGCGATCGGAAAGCTATCCCTCCTCTAGATTTTAATCTTTTTGGACCTGAGGGATTATTGCACAAAAAGATCGAGCGCTTGTTTTGTTCGGCTCGTTAAAGCAATCGAAAATTCATCCCTTCTGTATTGTTTTATACTTTTCCGGACTGAAGGGATTAGATGACGAAAAAGGAATTTTGGAGTTGACTTTACGTACCTTTTCAGACTCTCTAAAAATGAAAAGGACCGAGTTATCCTTGTCGTTAGACTCGTTAAATTCATTAAATAGCGACAAACTTGTCTTTAGACGAGAACGAGTTTCCCTATCGCTAGGCTCGTTAAAACATAGCGATGGGCTTGCCCGAAGGGCAGGTTATAGAACAAGCATATGTTATCCTCCTCAAGCTTGACAAAAATAAAGAGGTACTGGTCAGCAATGACTGGGGAAAAATTGGGAGAACCTCACAGCTTTAATGGTAGCAAGTCGCTCTTGAACATGACACTTTGTCCTCCGTATCACATCGGGTTGGGTTGTTTCATTCACCGGTCTCATCACCATGGTCCTCGCCACACCATCCACATTTGGGGTAATGCTACCGATCCATCACATCAGTGTCGTTATATGTTCAAGAGATGTTGTTCTGCAAAGAGTCAACCGTGTCCCATCCACTGCCATACATTGTCCTTCATCCATTTCATGACTGCCACCCTGAATCATACATCACAGTTTGTTTTCACCTCATCACAATCACTAGCTCCGTTCCGTGTCAATGATGTGGGATTCATTAAGGCCCTCCTTTGACGGATCGCTCCTTGTCGACATCAGCTCATTATCCAAGGAGTTGATCTAGGAACAACCCCTTCAGTACTTTGAAGCTTGCATGCCTCAATGGCAAGTTTCTCACTTCCGGCGACAGGTATACATCAATGACCTTCGACCAGAGGATTTTACATGGTGGTCGACGCCAAGTCCTTTATTCCCACCATGTGAATTGTACTACTGTACCTTGAGGGTCATCATCCTTATCGGTGATTCCTCTCGCGCTTGTTAACGGTTTACATCATTGGCCGGTAATCAAGCGATGTCTTTCCATGTTCGACTTCAAGAAATTCTCACATGGATCGACTTGTACATCGAGTGAAGATCGGAAGAGATTGAAGACCCCGGATCTAGTTTCATCCATCCGGGCTGCGATATACATTCAGGATATAAAGACATTTGATATGTACATCATTGCAGCAGATGATCATCCTTCTCAAAGGATGATAATTTCAGCAGAGAATTATCAGTCTACAATCAGACGATCGTCTGTTCTATGTACCAAAATGTATTTATAAAGCTGAGCATGGGAATGCCCGCCTCAGCTAGATCATGAAAATGTATGAAAAATAATGTATCGTATTGTATCTTATTACAGGACACTTCTCAGCAGATTGAATGAACTTCGGATCCTCTCAATAAAGCATTTCACCCGATAAACGACCTCATACTTTAGGGGGCATCTGTTATAGACAATTTTGTGCCTTACAGCAACAAGCATCAAGGTTAATTTTAGGGGCGAATAATCGCCCAAAGGCGAAATTTAAGGCTTTTTATATTTTAATGGGGCGAATTTTTAATTAAAATAATATTTTTTTTAATATATAATTAGCCCATATTTTATTTAAAAATTAATTTATTTTTTTATTTTATCCCAGGGCGGATAAACTAACCGAATTGTATTTGATCAAAATAGCCCCATTTTGATATTTGTGGAATCGTATTTGATCAAAATCGCCCCCATTTTGATTTACAGTTTGGATTTTCTAGTTTGGGAGTGGTTTGTGAGGGTCGATTTGGTCCCGGGAGTGGTTTGTGAGGGTTGATTTGGTCATGGGATGTTAGATTTATTTTGAAATGGAGGGCGGCTCCCTGTTTTGACGGATTCAGCCCGCTGTTTTGGTGTATATGGCTCCCTGGGTTCTTGTATAAAAATGGTTTTGAAATAGGTTTTTTCATCCTAGTTCACAAATCTAGCAGCAGCAGTTTCGGTGGGATATTCTTGCATTTTTAGATTTCAATCCGCTTATTCTTCTCTGGTTTCGGTATCCATTGTTTCTTGGATTTGAATGGCTCATGCCACTGCAGCAGCAACAACAACAGTCGGTACTTTTGTTGGCTGAGCGCGAGAAATTAGGCCCCTTTATTCTCATGTTCGTGTAAAAGGTATATTAACTCTGCTGATATTCAAGCATGGGATAAGTAGCCGTGATCTGCACCATTTTTGCAGTAACTTTCTGGTCATTGTTGTTTTATCTGTTGCTTATATCACGCCTATTTCGTTAAATGTCTGTTTCTTTTTCCTTTGGTGTTCCCTTTCATTTTGTTAGCTTTCTTATAGCTGTAGATTGTGCTCATTTTTGTGCAATCCAGATGTGTTCTTGGGTGTTTAATGTCAAAATACGCGGTCATTTTTATTTTCAGGGTTATTTTATCAGATGATAGGTTAATTTCAAATTTCAATTTGCTGAATATGTTGTGCTTCTTTGGCACAGTACATCATATTGTTTCTTGCGGTGATAAGGGCCAGAGAAGTTGGTGCCGGCAATGATTGTTGGAACCTTCAGCATAGGAAATCGCAAACATATGCATCGAGTGGCCTTGTCACATAATTTTGGTGTATCATATTGTGAGCTCAAGTTAATATGCAATGATATTTCTGTCCCTAATAATCTCTGATGGAAGAAATTCTACAGCGTACTATACTACTATTGTGGTTCTTGTGTTGATAAATCTCCTTTGCCCATTGAAATAACTACTTCAACTAATTCTTGGTAACGATGGTCACACAATGCCCTATGAATAGTAGAATTTCCTTAAGAATCTGCAGTCCAATGAAAGAAAGTCCATCCATGTGCATATCGAAAGCTAATCCCAGTACCATCATCGATTGCACACTCAATTTGTTCCCACTGCTCTTCGCTTGCTGCTTTCAAACACAAAATAATATCTTTGACTATAACATCTTCATACATAGTATGATCAAAATTTGAACTTGGTTTTATTCCAGAGTGAAGCATGTGAGCAGATTGAGCATGCAACAAAATTTCCTCGTAGCCTTGCTTGGCATCCATAGACTCTAGAAGCGTTTCCATTCCCAATATTAGATTTCTCCTTATTATCCACAAAATTACCCTTACAGAATCAATTAAGACAATGTCATCTTTGTTGTTCGGGTCAGATTCACTAGAAGTATTTGAATATGGAAATTTTCCCATCTTTACAGAAGTATCTATATCCCACAATAATGCACAAGTCTCATCAAACCCTGAGGCATCAATGTTATCCAAGGAAAAATCCATAGCTTCTTTTATCTGATTTCTTTCCAGGGTGAAGGCTTTCAATGTGTCTTCAAATCCGCCTTTTTGTTTGTCAATTGAGGAGCGCTCTAGATCAACCCACCCACTCTTTCCAGCAGTATAAGTTGCACTACAACCTTTCTCCTTTTCTAGACTTCTCATGCCTTCCTGTTGGGATAAAAGTGGTGGTATCCATTGTCCACTTTCAGTTACCATGGTGAAAAGCCTTGTCTACGGTGTTTGAAGTAGTTTTTCTTGAGAAAATGAATAGGTCGGAAAAATGTAGTATGTATGCTCCTTTAATCTAAGGTCAACTAAGAAATTCATCAATTGAAGGTCACGTCCCCTTCCCATTATTTCTTGCTTATAAGCACAACTACAATCAACCACACACATTGCCATGGTGTCGATCATGTTCATTTGATGCTCATCGTCTTGGAAAGGAAGTGTAACCAATTCACCCTCTTGCATTTCATCCTCGGCTGCCTTACCATCTGCTTTGGTCATGAAAACAATGAAACTGATGTTCCATTGCCTTATTCGTTCTTCTTCCATTCTCGGCTGCCTCATTCTATTAATGGCATTAGGACTAGGCCAATCTAATGTCAGTGAAAGACAATTCTCATCCACCTGGCGCACTAGACTTTTTATATAAGGATTAGTTGTCTAAAGATCTTCATTATCAAGTATACTAATTGGCCTTCTACTTGAATTAATCTCATTGGCTAGTTCATCGAACCAACCTACCAGTTGTGAGACTACCTCAAAACTCAGATTTGCAAAATCCAGCTCTATGTCTGAAGATTCTTTTTGCACGATTGTTAACTTTGGATGTGAAATGACTAGGCTATGTTCCCTTGGAGTAGTATCTATAAGCACAGAATAGCTGGTGGAAATGAGTTCAACCATGGACTTGGAAGGACCTCCATTATCCCAAGGCAATTTTCTACTCCGACAACAACAGATAATTGTGGTATTTTCTCAAACAAATGTGTAGCCTACTTTTGCAGGAGTCTTTCAATTCTCTCTTGCCTCATTAAGAATACAACAATGTCACCAAAATCCTCCCTTATAAAATTATGGAAGACAGTTACCAATGTTGTGTTAATATAATCTGGTTCTACGTTGTAAATATGTAGAATTTATACAACATATCGTTGTTCATTAGCCATGAAGTTTGCCAAAACATTCAGTGCATCTTCATCTAGAGCTATAAGAAGTTATCCTTTTGTTCTATTCTCAAGTGACTGCTTGTTATTGGAAAGCTTAATCCCATGACAATGTTCTTTGAAAACCATATGTGTGAACATGGATTCAGAATCCACATATTGGTTTTGTTCTTCAGAAATGCATGTACCTGCAATAGACCTCAATTTAGCCTCTGCAACATTTTTGAGCATGACCATGGAAATTCCCACCTCGTTTATTGTTTTCTTATCATTTGGAAAATTGAAGGAAACTGTTTGAGAACCTTTGACATCCCCTGCATTATATATCAGTTGGATCCCACAAAAAGGAGCAGCAACCAAATTTACCATATTCCATTCCATATAAATACCCCCAGAATTTGTCAGAGCCTGAGGATGATTTTCCTAAATTTGAAGGTAGTTTTGGTAACAAGCAATTTCTTCGTCCACTTTCCCCATAAATTTTCAATGCATCACCCAGGTTATTCTATACCTCCAAAAAGATGGAGTCCAGGATGATAGAATATTTCTAGAGTGGTAATGCCAACTCTTGTTCATAAAAAGCGTTGGATAAATACCCGAAGGCAAATAGATAGTCAATACACAATTGGATTGTTGGTTGGTAGCGCAAAATTACATCTTGAAGCTCTCTCATAGCCTTTAATACATTTCCTTGGCTCAATTGAACATCAGGGATCTTTGAACCACAATGTTTGAAGATCCTAACCAAAATTACATCTTGAAGCTCTCTCATAGCCTTTAATACATTTCCTTGGCTCAATTGAACAGCAGGGATCTTTTCTTTTGCTAAATTTCCTGGCACACCAACCACCAGGAGTAACTCGACCTTGCCTCCGTTTCAAAAAAACTCTGTCAATTTTGTCAAGCACTGGATCATCTTGATGAAACTGCCTAGCAAAAGCAGCACCATTCTCTTCTATGGCCTGAAAATCACTTAGCTCAAGATAATGAGGCTCTGGTTTTGGAGGCACATCCCAAACTAGATAGTGCAGATCACTGTTTACAGTCGTGTTTTTGAATCCTGGGGCATTGCAAACAACAGTGTGAAAGTATCCTTCCTGTGCTAGCACAACATTTGAAAAATACATCAACACTGTTCTTGGTAGATTATCCCATCCAACAACACAATACTCCATGAAACTTCGACTGAGTACAACCCATGGAGAACCTGCCATTGATAAACAAACACATAATCAAACGGCCAAATGTAAGAGAATGTCCTTCAAAATACCTAATGTACAACCTTGACTTGCTTAAACTTTCATTGATTTGAATTCTATTAGTTTACAACGATTCTCATCACTATCGGGAATTGTATAAAATTATAAAACCCATCTGTCAACCTTTCACTTGAATAGCAAGCTGAATAGTTTGTTTTAATTAAGAAATTATTTGTTTCAACATTGACCACAGGGATAGATAAAAAGACAAGCGAAACTAAACAAACTGTTGAATTTTGGTAGCTGTGGTTGGTATTCTTCAATTACATTAGCCCACAAATTTAAAAGCAAAAATTCAAATTTATGTTCAACTCAGCTGCCAAAAAAATAAAAGGAGGGAAATTTTGAATTTTGAAATTGCCTCCACTATATATTGCCATTCGACCTCATCACTTGAAGCAATTCGGATCACTCAATTTCTTCTGTTTTCTGTCCACATGTACGAAGGAGAAAGAGTCGAGAAGACCAAAATCTGACAAAGCCTCCTTCTGATCTGTTTGACTGAGTTCTGGGCAGCGTTGACCAAGCTTTTTTGGGCAGTTTTACCACAGTTGACTAGGTTTTCTGAGGAAATTGCAGGAGGCTGAAATTCAGCCCTGTTGACCAGAGTTGACCAAATTTCAGAAGAAGTGCAGAAGGCCGAAAATGTGGTCTGTTTGACCAGGTTTGACTCATTGGATTTGCAATCAGTTTGACTTTATTTGTCTGGAAAAATCAGATTGTATCTCTTGTTGAATTGAATAATTTCTCTAAGAAAAGGTTTCTGTGTTTTTCCCTAGTTAGGGTTTTTCCAGCGTAAAATTTTGTGTCTCTTGTGATTGACTGTCTCTTCATGATTCTAATGTCATTATTGTTTTATAGTTGAGATTTTCTATGTATAATTACTTAACGATAAATGTGACACAAGAAGAATTAATTAAGAAATCATTGGAAGTAATTATCAAACTAGAAGATCATGAAAAATCAACATGGTATCAGAGTCATGGTCAAAGAGCAACCATTAAAAGTGTAGCCCTGGTCAAGTCAAGGATGGTTTTGATTCTGACTAGAAGAACTTTGTATGGATCGTTGTATAAAGAGCTAGCTTAAAAAGACCAGCCATTGAAGTAACATTGAGATATAAAGCAAGGAAGAAGAAGGCCAAGTAGGAGCTTTGGTCTAGAATCCTTCTGTTGTGAAGACCGAGTTAATTCTAGACAGGCCAAGGTTGGTTTGAGGCCTGTTCATGGCCCTCCAAGATTAAGGGTCTGTGTCAAGATTAGGGCTGGCTGCAGGCTACCCTAGCCCTAGGTTCAGGTTCACAGGATGATTAAGTAGGCCGGAAATATTCATGGAGGACCAAGTGCCTCTAAGCTTTGTAATCTGGTCAGTTGTACACTATCTGATCCTTTCTCAGAAGTCTTTGGCAGAGGTAGAAAGTACAGGAGCTATTTCTAATAACTGCCTTCTAAAGATGGTGTTTTACCCAATGGTGCAAAAAGATCTCTGACATTTACTTATGCTTCCATTACAACAACAGAATCCAATAATTCCATGAAGATAACAAAACAATTCATTATCAAATTTAGCAAGCTCCAAGAGTCAATTGAGATCAGATTGTCAAATGACTTGTGCCATTGAAACATCACTGATATAGTGACAAACAGTGTGAATGCAGAGGCATGGAGATCCTATGACACATTTTTTTATGATTTTGGACACTTGACTACAGCAGGATAATTTGCACATAAATTTTTGGGCTTAAACCCTAGAAGACCTGAAGCATGATCCTGAGTGAATTCTGAAGTTTGTGGCGGTATTGAAGCTGTGGTATACACTCGAATTTTTTGAAGTAAAACCTAAGCTCCATTCTAAGTTGATCTTTAGACCTTTATTGTGGCAAGATGGTGCTTGTTGCTGACCACGAGGGTTCATTACTAAAGCTACTAAGAGTGTCAAAGCATTGATAGCTGTTTCTTGAACTGATGTTTAACTTGCCATGGCTGAGTTTAGCTCATATTGATGCCATTAAATATAGTGAGAGTATTGGCTATAGACATTTGTTGAGGCAGAATGGACATTGGATACACTTGATTCAAGTGTCATGAACTGTTAAAGCATATTGATGATTGAATACAGACCCACTCCACTAGCTTCATGATTTGAATTTGAAAGTAAAAGAATTCATGTTTTGATGTTTATCAATGTGGTATGCTGATCATGCACAGGGGTTGAGTTCAGTTTTTGAAAGGGCATTCATAAGTTTACAGTGAAGAAGATGACAAGTTCCTCATCAGTTTTTGGAGACCGAAATTCTCTTGTGAAAGACGAGTCATTTTCAGAACTGAAGATTGTCCTTGTAAAGGACATATTGTTGCTATTGCTATAATTGTTTTTGAAGAGGCTGAGCTACTTAGTTTGAAAGGGTCGAGAGCAATCATCTCTGTGAACAAATCCTGTGGACAGAATTTGCTATTGACTCTAAACGAAGTCCGGAAGTTGCTCATGCCACTTGAAGATTGTTCATTTATTAAGGTTTTTGGTTGAGGGAGTAAGTTCTCTTGTAAGATTCTATAGAGGACAATGAAATGCCATGGTCCTATTCCCTTCTTTGAAGACTCCTTACGTTCATTCGACCTGCTATATTTTGTCCTTGTTGATGACAGTTGGAGGGTGTTTTTTTCTTTACAATGCTAGAAAGAAGCAGAACACAAGCTCTACAAAAGCTATAATGGATGTAACATCCTTGATTGATTGATGAGATTTCATCACATGTGCAAAGGCATGGGGACTCTAGGGTTTTGGACATTTGGATAATGAAAGAAAATTTGCATATGACAAACTATGTTGGACTTACAAAAGTGTAGATGAAAATTGGAAATCTAGGGTTTGTAAACCCTAGAAGACTAGAAGTCTTGGATGAGAAAGCCCTAGAGTTTGTGGATAAAGCCTTAGAGCTAGACCTAGATCGATGTTTCCGCTGAAAGAAGAAACCCTAGCTCATGCAAGGAAGGAAAGGAAAGCAACATGCTGATGACGACAATAGGGATGATGAGTTTGCAGATGGATTTCAATGATTTCTGCAAGAAGGAAAAGATCAAGAGGGAGTTGACAATTCCCTACAATCCTCAAAATATAAGTACTTCATATCTTTATTCCTTGATTATTATTATTAATTTAATTCTGGTTAGCCTCTTGTCTTTGTTTCTTTTGCTTCGTTATAATCGTTTCTTACATGACTTCCTAATGAGGTTTGCAGGCACATCATGAAGGTTGCCAAGGCTTTAGCAGCAGATGGAAGCATTGGGAAGAACGAAGCAAAGCTTCTGACAAGAAGATTTTCCCAGAGTGATTTGTGTTCAAGAGGAGAAATTGTATTGACATTTAGAACCGTGCCTGATGACCGGAAGAGCTCCTAGTTCAGAGGGAACAGGGAAGGCCAACAAGTTTGAAGGATGCTATAATGAAGGAAATTGTGCCAAAGAGAAGTCATTGGTGACTTCCAAATGGATCTACAAGATGAAGTATGTTGTACATGGCAACAGAGACAATCGATCAAAGCACATTGAGATCATGGTACCACCAAATGTGGAACATGGTACAAAAGGAATAGTGAGGCTCCTATGCATTTCTACAAATAAGCATGTCGCTAACATTCTCACAAAGCCTCTGTCCCAGAGTGAAGATTGTATACTTGAAGGACAAGCTTCGAGTAGTTGAGAAAAGTCAAGAAGACTGAACCCTGACCTACGTTGACCAGGGCTTTCTGGGAAGTTTGACTGCAGTTGACTAGGGTTTCTGAGGAAATTGCAAGAGGCCGAAATTCAGTCCTCTTGACCAAAGTTGACCAAATTTCATAAGAAGTACAGAAGGCCAAAAATGTAGTATGTTCGACCAGGTTTAACTCATTGGATTTGTGATTAGTTTGACTTTATTTGTATGGAAAAATCAGATTGTATCTCTTGTTGAATTGGATAATTTCTCTAAGAAAAGATTGTTGGGTTTTCCCTAGTTAGGGTTTTCCCAGGGTAAAATTGTGTCTCTTATGATTGATTGTCTCTTCATGATTCTACTGTCATTATTGTTTTATAGCTAATATTTTCTATGTATAATTTTGTCATAGTAGTATAGTACGCTGTTCCTGAGATTACCTTTGGTTCTGTTCTGAGATCTGTAGAGAATTGTTGAGCAAGGGGGAGGATAGCTTCATCTTAAAGCATCCCTCTACCCAACGTTAAGCTTGATGGGAAGAATTATCCTATCTTCAAGTGAAGGGTGCTAAACATATAATTGAAGAATTGATTGTTAAGACTTGTGGAGGGTAAGAAGACAAATTGCACTGTTGCTAAAGAATTAGTAAAGCTATAAGACAAATTGCACTGTTATATAGAGTGTCTATACAACAGTCTATATATTACAACTAAGTACAATGTGGAGAATAGGAAATGGAGAGAAAGTGAGAATAGGTGAAGATCCCTAGGTGAGGTTTAAAAGGCTCCAGGAGATTAATGAAGAAACTATTGAGACCCTGCATAACAATGGCACACAATCAAGCTGATATTGTGGATCCAAACTTGACCACCATGCAGAAACAGCACTAGATATCAGCAAGGTCAACAGGTTTGGAAGGATATTCGTTTGACAATCGAGTTGGCTATGTTAACAACTTAACATATTGCATTGTTGCAACTAAGTACAATCAAAATTAGAGATAAGGAGGATGAATTAAATTGGTCTAACAACCTTGATTCAGTCGGCTACACAGCAAAGCTTGGTTACAAAGCAGTGCTCACAGAGAAAACACAAGGGGAGCCAGTATGCTGGTAGAGAAGCATATGGAAAATCAAAGACAAAGTCAAAACTAAGTTGTTTAGAAAAAAGATATTGAAATTTAACTAAGGATATAAACCTAGGATACCTACCACAGTCCGGGTAGAATTTGAATATTTTTCTAAATTCTTAACCAGACCATATAAGGGTTCCCCTACATATTAGCATCACTAGTTGTACTTTGTAGTCCCATTTACCTATCTGTCAGGCTTTATTTAGACTTAAATAAAATTATCTTGCCTTATCTACATTGTTTCTCAGCCTTATATCTTATGCTACAAAATTAGATAGAACTTTGTAATAAAGGCAGGACAACCTTTCAATCTGAGTCTTGACTTGCAGCATCCTACAAGTTGGTCAGGCTTAAATTTTTTTGTTGGCAGGTATTGAACGATGATACTATATCTATAAAATATATTTCTTCTGTACTAACTATATTTCCTAGAATATTTTGGTCATTGAAGTTGTGGGTTGGCAGGCTCTAATAGCCCACTTGGAGCACAACCCCTTGAAAAATTCGGCTTTAAGAAGAATTACATGAGAAAATTGTTGTCACTTAGATGTCAGTAAAAACAGGTAGGTCTTTAGACTTTTGATCATAGTTGAGAACATTCCTGAGATAACTTTCTTTGATACTCCAGACTATAAAATTTCTGAGAATGCTGCAAAATGGAAAAACTGGAACTAGACATGCTTAAACCTTCTGCACTCCTCAAAATAGTTCCGCTTACACTGTTTGATTTATAAAACAGAGAATGCCAAGCCAACTGAGCAATGGCATTCATCAACTCCTATATCTTTAGACTTGATTGTTTCTCTTGAAGTCTCATCTTCCGAAGGCTAGTGATTGGTCATAAAGAAGACTTGACTTTCAGTAGATGAGCTTTTCTCTAAACAAACCTCTTGATGTGGAAGTAATAGTGGCTTTCCTTGACCCTGTCAAGACTTCCAAATTAAGCTTTCCATCTTATTATATTTTAACCATTTATTTTTCACATGCTAAGGGATGGAGGCTCTACCCTTTCCATACTTAGATTTCTGGTTGTTCAAATTTCTTCCTCAGGTAGCAATACCCTTTCATTTGGCTTAGCATTAGCTTTTGAGTTTTGGGCATGGTAGACATACTGTAAGCTAGCTTGGGAGGAGGGGACCAGGTCCTGAATCCGTCAACCAACTTCTGTAGGAAATTAGGAATAATTCAAATAAAGTGATGTTGTTTCAATGTTATACAAATGAATTATTATATTTTATGTCTTAAAATTTAATAGTTTCCCATTATCATTGTTAAATAATTTTTGTGAAATTCCATTTTGCCTCAAAATTCAATTTCTGATATATGTTCTTTCAATGTTGACTCAACAATTATTTTGCAAAGTATAATTCTATTTTCTATGAACAAGTGAATTTATATGAAGCATATCTCAACGCTTGAAAATTGTTGATGCTGTCCTGTTCATATTGTCCTGGACTTTTTAGCCAAGTTAATATGTCTGTAAAGAATACTATTTTATCCTAAGAAAATATTGACACTTTGTTTATCACCAGATGAAAATAAATTAGAAGCAAAACATCAGGTTGGTGACAAATCCAAAACAAGTTGCAAGACTGTAACCCAATCTGCAAAACATCAAAAAACTGATTGTCCCAGAGTGGGATGCACTATGGGAAGCTGTGCTGTCCCATCTTTTACTAGTGTCAGCTTCATAGCACCTGCTTCCATTTCCAGCAGCTCTGTCTTTAAGAGAGCATCGACCTCTATCTTGATAGTGTTGTCATCAAGAGATTTGTAGCTGATTTCCATTTTTAATCTTTATGGCAGCTGTTTATAGTCCTGTAGGACTGAACGTATGGATGTTTCAAAGCTTCATTAGCTGTTATTCTTTTGTTTCCATCCACTTGTAACATTTGTTTCAGCAAATCCACACCTTCTAGACACCCAACATTTTTAACAAATCTTGTGAGGGATGGGAAAGGCTTTCCCGGATTTGGAAATATGATATCCAACTACTCCTTTACAGATTTCCCACGAAATAGCGGCTCACCGATGAAAAATTCTGCCGACATGTTATTTGTTGCTTTTTTCTAGACTAGCTCTCACAAAGCATTTGAGTTGTTCCTGTTCCTGGTTGGTTTTTTTATAATTTTATAGACAAGTTCCATGTCGTGGAAATGTGAAAAAAGATAGTGATATTGCCACCATGTGGCTCTTATCATATATGGTTTTATTCTTCTTCAAAAAATTCTCTAAGAGTTCACAATGCTAAAATTCACTAGGACTTTACAAAGTTTTATTATTTAGTGAAAGACTTGCCAAGTTCTTACAAGATTTTATAATTGAGTAAAATATTCGCCATGCCTGGTGAGAGATTCGCCATAAAATTATATATACATATTATATTATTGATAAAATCGCCTTCCATTTTTCCTATATACCATGGAGATTCGCCCAATTATTATATTTATAAATTTGGGGGGGGTTCTTAAAATTTTCCCTGACAAGCATGAATTGTCAATAATCCAAGGGATCCAAAGTTCCCTAAACATGATGTTCCTACCCCTAGAGGAACAAGGTCAGCAAACCAACAGCTCTCAGATCAGTTCTCCACCTGAAAACACTCAAAAACAAGCAATCCTGAAATCAAAGAAGGTGCTCCACTAGGTTTCTGCGCTAAAACTCAGATGCTCCATGGTGTACCTGCGTTGCAAAGCAAGTGGAACAAAGGCCACCTGCGCTGAGCGAGATGGGACAAGTGGCACACTGAGTCATTGCTCTGGAATCTTCCAAAAATGACACTTGGATCAGGTATTTCGCCTTGTGATGAGTCAGAGGCTCTGTTTCTCCAAGTGGAAGCAAGGTTCTCCAAGTGGACTCAAGAACTGAAGATCAACTGAAGATTAACTGAAGAGAGAGAGGACACAAGGCAGCTACACATCAGTTGCAAGCTGACTCATCCTTTCTCAATTCATCTATATATTGAGCTCTCTCCTATGAGCTCAGGAGGCTGGAATTTTGTGCAAAGTAATGATATGCTGTTGGTTTCACTATTGAGCTATTGGGTGATTGTTTGAGAGAGGTGAAGAGGAGAAATTCTTTCTGCTGGGAGGTGTTGCTGGGTTGGAGCCTTCAATGGTTGTAATACTCTTAGAACCTTTACTTCTTCATTAATAAAAGCTATTGAGGTTCTTCTATGTGCTCTTGTTTCAATAATATATTGTGATGATTGCATGTTTGGTTTACACTAATCCATGAACCAGTTGTGATTGCATGCCTCTTGTAGTTTCCTTCTTTGTTATTTTGCAGGATCTCATTGTAGCTGGGCAAGCAAAAGAACAAGGAGCTAGGAGCAAGCGGCCAAAGAGAAGAGTTTGGATTCGACATTAAGCGCAAGGCAACGGTTAGTGCATTTCTCCATTCTCTTTTGCTTTCATAAAGAAGTAAACCTTAAGTAGTTTGTTTTACAGTTGTTGCTAAGGAACTATCACCCTTAGAGTGGGATAGGGTCATCCGAGTCGGATACTTTTCCCTACAACACTTCATTTTTGGGGTAAGCAATTTTAGAAAATTTTGGTCAGGTTGTTGGCTGGAAAATGGTTGCGTAGGAGATTGTGGAAAAAAGGGAAATGAATGGATGAAACAACAAGAAGTTAAGCATGACTGGAAATAGGCATGCAAGGGAAATGAAAAGGTAGTTACGACAGAGTTTTCAAATGCCACCAAAGAAATATAAGTGCATAAAGGAAATAAAAGGGCAGTTATTGTAAAGTTTGCAGAGGCCATTAAAGAAGAATACAAACAACATAGTTTGAAGGAATTTGAGGCGATAAGGACTAGATCAAGTGAGCTATATCACAATAATAAAATATATAAAATCCAAAGGGGAGATGGTAGAAAGGAGAATATTGGGAGCCTATGAAAAAATGTTGTCACTGTGTTGATCGAAGGACTTCTTGTTGTTCTTGATCTCTTTCTTTTAATTTTATTATGTAATTTGATCCAATAGTGATTGGCTCTCTCGCTTATGACGAAGAGCCTTCCTATGATGTAATGATCTGGTTGTTATTGGAAAGGAGTTGTAGGAATCATATGTGTCTAAATTATAATGGATTGTGAAACCCATTTAATTTTTTTTTAAATCTTAACTTAGAATGCTCTTTGTGATTTTTGTTTTGTTACATCCTTGTTCTTGTCTGAGTATATTATGTCTGCAAGTGCGAAATTTATGATATGATTGTATGTAATGGGTTATTTATTGCACTATTCCTTGATGCCTTTCTATGATCCTTTATCTTATTAAGTATCGACACGCCTCAAGTGATATGGCTCTCTTTCCTAAAAAGATAGGTGAAAATGCTAGAAGATTGCTAGACTATGACGAGACATTTTGTTGGTGTCTTGTATTCGAACCCAAGGTCTAAGTTTGTCTAAATTTTAACCCAACAAATGGTTCTTTTGTCGAGACCCTAAGTATTTTAAAGTGATCTTGACCGTGGAATTGAGGATCCTTAGAGGATATCTTTAGGATTGGTGGCATGAGAAGGTTGATCAATTTATTTTCTAGCAAGCGCAGTTATGCCAGAAAAAGTTGGAGTGGGTGAAAGAGGAGGTTTTGTATGCAGAATCTGCTAGCAACCAATACAAAATATTTTGGTGCAAGCTCCCTAAAGAACATCATAATTGGTTGTGTTAGTTACAGATAAAAGGGGGTGCTGGAAATCACCTTAGGTATCCTCATACCTGGAATACTACTGATTTAGCTGAGTTCCATAGGCTAGATGAAAAAATGATAACAGTTGTTGACTTATGGATACAAGAAACCCTAGAGAGTTATATTATTGAATTTGCTACAAGAGATAATTTATCTTTTTCCAAAGTTGAAGTTGTGTTCAAATACGGGTTGCGCGGAAGGTTGCTGAAGGAAATACCCCTCTAGATCAGAGTATTGATGTTGGAAGAAAATTTATTGTTGTTCCAAGGACAAAGTATGGAAACTTAAGACTCTAAGTACCATGTGTACAATTTAGGGGAGTAATTCTACATGGTTGCGAAAGATGAAGATGTTGTTGTGATGGATGCATATGAGTTGCCTCTTCAAGAGCACATAGGAGGGAATAGCCAATTGATGAATGACAAGAGGTTTTTTTTTGTCAGATCCAAAGATGATAGATGGAAATACACTAAATAGGAGGGGTGTTGAGAGTCCAAGGTTGCAGGTATGAGGAAAAAATAGTTTGGAGTTGCAATAGATGGAAGGTAGTTACAATGTAATTTCTAGCCAATAGGAGGTGCCAAAAACATTTTCATGAGATAGATGAAATGAAGTAGCAAAGATCTACATGTACTAAAAGGAGTAAATATGCTAGATGGATATGGGCCTATAGTTGGAATAGTGAACTATAATATCCCTCCTGATGAAGAAATGCATTTTGTGATAAGGAAACTATTTTCTGAATATGATGTGTCCCTTTGAAGTAATATTTAATTTCCCAACTGTTAGTGTCAGTCTTTCCAACCTTCCTCCAGTGATCAAATGTGCTCTTACAAAGTGATTTTGAAGTGTCAAGGTCAAATTTTGTTATTTCAGTGAGTCTTCAAGCAAAATTTGGTCACTAGGCATTAGGTCTAGGGTTTGCTTTCACTCATTCTAAAGTTGTCCAAATGTCAATCCATGTCACCATTCAGCTGAGTCTATCATCATTCATAGGGTTTTCATTATCATCTCAGTGTCTAATGAGTCTTTTTACACATTGTCCATGCTTCAGTTGCGCCCAGGCAAGGTCATTTCCCTCTCCTAGGGTTCTGAAAGCTAATTTCTCTTGGACGGTCAAATCATCGGCAAAACTTGTTCCAGATGTTCATACACCTTCCCCTATCCTTAAAATACCTTAAAAAATGCTTCCCATCACTGAGATCCCCCAAATTCCTCATTTTTGCATAAACCCTAGTTTCCAGCTACAACCTGGCAGTTTTCTAGGTTTGGCCTATGTTTTTCCCTTTTGGACCCCTTCCCCTCGCTCAATCTCTAAGATTCCACTTTCCCCTACTTCCTAACATCCCTCCCCACTCCCAAAAATTTCCCCAAGAATTTAGAAGCCCCCTATCCCCTTCATTTCGCTCCATTTCGACAAAATTCCTTGTTTCACACATCGGGACAAGTCGCACTCAAATGATGTTCCAGAGCAATAAAAGATGAATTTTGGTAAACTAAGAGAGGTTTTTGTCCATAACATGCCAAGGAAGAAAAACCTCCTTCATGTTTTGCACAGGTGTCATGGTTTTAAAGAAATGTCAAAAATACCGGCGAGAACGAAGGTGCTCCAAGGACGGTTGGCCAAAGCACAAAAACGAAGGAAAACGCTCGATCCACTTAAAATTTTGGCCAAATACTCTTTGACTGAGCATGGTACTTGATTGGGGACTCCCAAGGGACTCCCAGCCCAAATTTCAAGAAATTTGGAGAAACTTTTGTCATTTGTGAATTTTTTATGCCAAACACAGGTCTTCTCCATTAACGGGTCTCACCCCCCGCGCGACCCTTCATCCCGGCAACTCCATTTTGCAAAAACTCAGCATTTCCAGATTTTTCATGCAAATTTACACATGCTCATGGATGGATTTGAGATTTTGTGAAGTTTTGGGCCTCCAGAAAGTCAAAAAAACTAGCAAAAAATGACTTTCTGCCACTTTTTTGAATTGCAGAAAGCAGTCTTGGGAGATTTGATTTTTGGAGGGGCAAATGACCACCAAATTCACAAATTCTAGTTGGATTGGAAAGTAGACTCACATACCTTTCCAACAAGCCTACTATTGCTCAATTTGGACACCGGTAAGTGCCCCAAATGTGGTCCCAAAGGCGCGCGACCCGTCAGGCAGAGGCGTGCGACCCGTCAGGCAGAGGTGCGCGACCCGTCAGGCAAACTTTTCCAAATTTCAGTGTACAACTCAGAAAAACGCAGTTTGACCCTGTTTGACTTTTTGGGGTGGATTATTAGGCTCTTTGATGTAATTATTGTACTTTTATGACACTTTTACTCTTATGTACCTCTTCTAGAAGATTCATTCATAAAAAGGGTAAATATTAAATGAATGAATTGGTTTCCTAGCTTATAGAGGCAAGTTGTTTTGACTGCCTAGTTTGTAGTTCTTAGTTTAGAAGTGGTTGAAACAGCTCCTAGGATAGTGAGCTCGACCCCTAGAGGCTAGGGAATGGGTTTGCATGGTCTATATTATGTATTTTCTCAATCATTTTCATGGTTGGAAGGTTGGACTCTTGAGGGAGAAGCTATCATTGTATTATTCACTGTATCTCTGCAATTTTTGGCTAAGGAAGACCAGGGTTTTGCAGTCCTCTTTGGGATTCTTGTGGACTCATGTGTTGATGGTGTGTTTCTCAATGTACTTGTAAGCTTGTTATGTGATTCATTTCCTTTCTTTTACTTCTGCACATTAAACAAAAGAAGTGTTAAAGTAAGAATTCATGCCTACCATGCTTTGCTTTTAAGTTTGTTTAATTTCAATGTTTTCTACTGTCTAAAGAGAATTCAAAGTTATTGTTTTCTCTCTTTAGCTCTTCATCTTTTTTTTCTGACCATCCACCTCAGTTAAAGGCATCAACACTGTCTCCTACCTCGCCCCAAGGAACCCCCTGCAGAAACTGTGTCCAATCCCCGCACCCAAAATTGCCCTCTCCTCAATTTGCCACCAAAAACCCAAAAAACCAAAAATCAAACTCTTTGATCAGTTTACTAGCCTAATATCAGTGTTACCTTATTGGTCATCTCATCTATTGAAGATTTTACGAGATAGACCGGAGAGAGCCTTCTCCTGCCCCGTAGGGCTAGCTACGAGGCTAAATGGTTTGATGTTGCCTTGAGGTTTACCTTTCTCAGCCTGAGGTGAAATTTCAAGCGCTAACACCAACAACACAAGTAGCACCTTCCCTGACGTCCCCCTAGTATCATATTAAGATCTTTCTCATTTTATTTCAAATCTAGCTAAACTTATAAAAATTTGAAAGGTTTATAGTATATACATAACTAGTACTTCTAGTGGTGGTGGTAGTAGTTCTTAATCAGGTTTTAAGCATGTAATATCTTAGAGGAGCCTCCTCCATATAAGTGTACATAAAAATTAATGAGCCTCATTCCTTTATTTTATCACGAGGTGAAATTTATTTCATATTTGACTATTACTTGTGTGTTCAAATTCCTTTAGTTTTATATATGAACATTTAGGAATTACTCAACCACTGTCGACTTTTCATAAGAAGTAGGATAGCTTAAGTGCTTATTTATTTCTTCAGTTTTGTTACATACATACAACTTTTGGGCCTTATATATGTGTAGGCCATACATAGGCATATCCTGGTTAAACTTAATTATTCTTTTGTTTAATCTTTGCATCTTTGTGCACAATCAACTTTAACTTCCTAAATGTATATTATAAAATATTATTATTACTGGGCCCTTACACTAAATTAAATTCCCATCCTAGTTATTTATTTTATATTTATATGCATACATTTATGTATATTCATAAATATGCATTCCAAAACTCAAACCAGTCCTTAGCTAGGTATGAACCTTGATGCAGAGGGAATTAGATGTATGACTCCTAGACTTGGGTTTCTAAATTTAATCCCTACAAGGGTTCTTTTACATTGAGTAGGGATTGTAAACTGTTAAGGGTTAGCCCAAAAGTATTTCTTCAATGCTACCTTATAACCATGCTAACCCTACTTATATATCATTAGATAAATTATGAGGTCTAAAATGGGCCTCCTAAGGAATATTATAAAATAATAGTTGAAATAATAAAATAAGATTAGATTACATCATCAAATTTTAGAGGGAAAAAAGAAAAAAACTAATTTTCCAACTCATATTTTCAACATATCTCCCTATGATTTTACCCAAATTTAAACTAGGAGCACTCGTTAGATGAGAAATTTAATTCCTCATCCAAAGAGTACCCACATTGCATAGTTTCGATATACCTTGGTACACAAAAAATAAGAAATGCATGGAAAACATGTTTGCAATCACATTTTTCGTGTAACAAGGTCCCCAAAAGTAAGTAACATGGGTACTCCTTGGATGAGGATTTGAATTCCATATCTAACGAGTGCTCACACTTGAAATTTGAGTAAAATTCTAGGGAGATAAGTTGAAAATACGAGTTGAAAAAGAGTTTTTTAATTTTTTAATATTTTTACTTTTTAACTCTAAAATGGTGAATCATCCCCCATGGTTGACCTGATCATCTTGAATCCTATTAGTTCCTATAAAATTGATTTTGGTTGTACATTTTTGTTTTGAGGCTCAATTTAGATGTCAAAATTTCGCATGTATATATATATATATATATATATAGGAATTTACAAGGTAAGTTCCTCAGAAAGAACACCAAAAGGACACCGCTCACAACCAGATCACAGATCAATACACCAGTATTTTTGACGTGGTTAAAACCCTCAAAGAGGGAAACAGTCCACGGCCTGCGCCAACGTGGCTACTACAGGCAATTTATTAATCAAAGAATGAAAATTTACATAAGCTTCTCTCATGCACGGATTACCCGAACAATGACCCTCCATGCGCTTTAAATAGAACTCATGGACCAATCGGGTGTCAAGCCACGGATCAAGTGTCGGTAATACCGAGGAGAGAATGAACCGTCGGATCACTACATATCGTGACCGTCGGATTGTAAGTTACAAAATGTACAACGGTAAAGAAACACACTTTACCTAACTCTAAACTAGACCAAGTTGTACTTAACTATTTCCTATGTGTCGGAATATCCTAACATCCCCCCTTAAGAACAACTTGGGATAGGATTGAAGGATTTACAAATATGACACAATAGGAGAAGGAAGGAGGCACTAGAGCCTATCCCCCCTTAGTGACAACTTCCTGAACTCCAAGCATATATCGAAGTTTAGTGAACTTCGCCTCTGTGAGAGCCTTTGTGAAGATGTCTGCAACCTGATCATCTGTTGGACAATATTGCACTTCAAGAACATGGTCATGAATGAGCTTTCTGATGAAGTGCATGTGTAGTTCAATGTGTTTGCTGCGCTGATGCTGGACTGGATCTTTGCATAGCTGAATGGCACTTTGATTATCACACCAAAGTGTGGTTGGATGCTGCTGCTCAAAGCCAAACTCTGATAGGATCTGACGAAGCCACAAGGCTTCCTTACTAGCTTCCACGGCACCACGATACTCTGCTTCTGCTGACGAAAGAGAAATGGCAGCCTGTTTCTTACAAGCCCATGTAATAGGTCCTGAACCAAGAGTGAAGACATAACCGGCAGTAGACTTCCGATCATCAGGTTCACCAGCCCAATCAGAATCAGTGAAACCAACTAATAGAGGAGCTGCTTTGGCACTGTAATGAATCCCAAACTGTACTGTACCTCGAACATAACGAAGTATTCTTTTAGCTGCTTTCCAATGACTTTCACGGGGGTTTTGCATAAAACGAGCAACAAGGCCAACAACAAAGGAAAGGTCAGGACGAGTATGGGTTAAATACAAGAGTTTTCCTACAAGTTGACGGTATAAGGTAGCATCAACTTCAGGAGAAGTACAAGAGACTGAAAGTTTGACTCCAGACTGAAAGGGAGAAGGGGCTGGCTTACAGTCTTCCATGTGAAAATGACGAAGAATATCACAAGCATACTTGGACTGGGAAAGGAAAATACCCTCCTTGGATTGCAAGACTTGAAGACCGAGAAAATAGTGTAAGTGTCCTAAGTCTGTCATTTCAAATTTCTTTTTAAGGCTAGACTTCACATGGTTTATAAGGTTGGGATCACTACCAGTAAGAATAAGATCATCAACATAAAGAACAAGGATGATAAGAGAGTTGCCCACTTTCTTGGTGTAGACAGTATTGTCAGAATGACACCTAGAAAAGCCAGATTCTAAAAGAAAGCTATCCATTTTGGCATACCAAGCCCGAGGAGCTTGCTTGAGACCATAAAAGGATTTCTTAAGTCGACAAACAAGGCTGGAGTCTGTTTGTATGAAGCCAATGGGTTGTTCCATATAGATTTCTTCCTGCAAGTCCCCATGCAAGAAGGCAGATTTAACATCCATCTGATGGACTTCCCATTTTAAAGAGGCAGCAAGGGAAAGAACAAGGCGGATAGAGTTCATTTTGGCAACATGGGAGAAGGTTTCAGTGTAGTCAATGCCTTCAACCTGTGAAAAGCCCTTAGCAACAAGACGAGCTTTATGTTTATCAATTTTCCCATCTGGTCCATACTTGGTTCTGTAAACCCATTTACATCTAACAAGTTTGCGTCCCTTTGGTAGAGGAACAAGATCCCATGTATCATTTGCCAAAAATGAATGATATTCTTCATTCATAGCTGCTTCCCAATGTGGATGGCCTGAAGCTTCTGCAAAAGTGTCAGGATCATGATTTACTGGAGCTTGAGCCAGTAAAGAAGAGGCTCTTTCAAACTGAGAACGTGTACGTCGCTGATCTGTAGGATCACCGGCAAGATCACCTGCTGCATCCCGAGTAGCACGGACCCATCTTGGAAGTTGAGGATCCTGAGAAGGTGGGGGAGGATTATCATCCTCACTTTCATCATCTGAAGAAGAAATGTTTTCAAAAGTAGAAGAGATAGGAAGAGGTGGCACATCCGCCGGACTAGGCTCGCAGGCCGATTTATTTTCATCAAATTTTACATCTCTTCTAATGATAACATTTTTGGACTTAAATGGAATAAGTCTATAACCTTTTACATCTTCAGAATATCCAACAAAAGTACATTTCTCACTCTTAGGTTCTAAAGCTTTATGCTTTTCATCTGGAATATGGGCCCATGCTTCACTTCCAAAAACACGAAAGTGACTTACATCTGGTTTAATGGAACTCCAAGCTTCTTCTGGAGTGATATTCTCTAGAACCTTAGTAGGAGTGCGATTGATTATATAATTTGCACAATTAATTGCTTCGGCCCAAAAACTAAGACTGAGTCCTTTAGATTGCAGCATACAATTAGCCATTTCCTTTAAGGTGCGATTTTTCCTTTCAGCTACACCATTTTGTTGTGGAGTGTATGGAACAGTATGTTGCATTTGAATTCCATTTTCGGTGCAAAAGTTGATGAATGTGTTTTTAACATATTCTCCACCATTATCAGTTCTTAGCTTAAGAATTTGATGTCCAGATTTTTTTTCAACAAAGGCTTTGAAGGCCAAAAATGTGTTAAATACTTCGCTCTTGAGTTTTAAGAAGTATACCCAAGTGCGTCTGGAGAAATCATCAATGAAAGTTAAGAAATACTTGCAGCCAGAGAATGAAGCAACAGGAAGTGGACCACATAAATCACTGTGCACAAGCTGTAAAGGGGCTGAGGCGTGCCAAGAGGCACGTTTGTCAAAACTGTCCCGATGATGTTTTCCGAGTACACATCCGGAACAAACACCATCTCTGCAAGATACCATAGGAAGACCTGTCACCATATTTTCTTTACATAGATGCTGAAGGGAGCGATAGTTTAAGTGACCAAATCGCTCATGCCAAAGTTTGCTCACTTCATCATTATGAGCAACAAATACTGAGGGAAGATTTGATGACCCAAAGTTGTGAAACTTATACAACCTTGTGGAATCATCAGCAATACCAGTAGCTAGAATCTGTTTAGGATCTCTTAGATCCTTGATTACAACATCATGAGGTGAAAATTCAACAATTTTACCTTCACCTGAATGAGTTATCTGATATACAGATAGAAGGTTGCAGGATAAGGTTGGAACACATAATACATCATTAAACTGACCATTGTCTAGATGAACAGTTCCAGTCCCTACAACATTAAGAGATCTATCATCACCAACATATATATTTTTGGTGTTACAATCATTTAAAGAAGAAAACATGGCTTGGTTTTTGGCCATGTGATAAGAGGCTCCAGAATCAATGAGCCACTCATGAGAAGGAGAAGAAGAAGATACATTTAATGCATAACCAGACTGAGATGATTGACAATGACATGCAGAAAGTGCCATTCCGGAAGTTGAAGTTGAAGTAGGCTCCACATGGATGTTATGTTTCTTCATTGCGGCTTCCAAGGCTTCCATCTTCTTAAAGCATTTAGATTCTAAGTGGCCATCTCGATTACAAAAGTTACAATGTCTATCAGTCTTCTTCCATTTGTTTTTATTGGTTTTATCATTTTGCTGAAATGATCTTTCATTTTGAGGCTGAGTTGGTTTAGGACCATTCTTTTGAGGATATGACTTCTTAGGATTCTTTGAATTTGGTTGCTGCTGGGCGGCTAACGCTTTTGTGGAAGAGTTTCCAAGATTAAGAAGACCAAGGTGTAAGAGTTTTTCTTGTTCTCTTATTAAAGAATCACAAAAAGAGTCAAAGGAAGGGGCCTTGTAGTCTTTTCCTTGACAAATGAAAGCTTCCCTTGTAGAATGGAAGGTGGAAACAAATACAGAGTAGGCTGGTCCCAACTTAGTAAGGATGGAATAAATAAGGTTACTATCTTCTTTCTTAACCTTAACACCTTCCAAAAGATATCTAAGGGTCTTGAATTTGGACAAGAAATCTTCAATGCAAGAAAAATTATTAGGATCCAATGTAAGCAACTCATTTTCAAGTTGATGGGCTCTAATTTCATTTTTAATCCAAAAAACTTTAGTGAGTTTTTCCAATGCTTCATGAGGAGTCTCAAGTTCTGCAATATGGAATCTAAGATCAGGAGAAATAGACATCCCTATCAAACCACGTGCTTGATCTTGTCTATTTTCCCATTTTGCAGCCTTGTCTTCATCTTTTGGTTTCTTCTCTTGGTCTGTGGCTATTCTGTAGAGACCTTTACTTCTAAGTAAATCTTCCATGTAGGCTATCCATTGGAAGTAGTTAGTGCTGTCAAGAATGACTTGGCATGGACTTTCCATTTTTTTAAAAACTGAAGCTGAAGATGCTAAAAGTAAGTGTTCCAATGGATAGATCTCGAAAAATTAGGCTGTTTTAAAAAAAACGGCTCTGAAAAAGGCTTCCGGATGAAGAAGTTATGGCTTTTTGAAAAACAAATTGTTGAAGTTGCCGGCAAAGTGCGCGAATGTGCGGGAATGAAAAAATCCGCCCCCACAAAATGGAGACTTGAACCCAAGACCTCTACTCTCTTAAAATAGCTTTGAACCAATTGATCTATACAAAAAATTTGAGAGAGAGAGAGAGAGAGAGGGGGGGGCCTTGGTTTGCGTGCTTGCCTTGAGAAAGCTCTTTTTCCCTACAAAACACAAAACACAAAACCCAACACGAATATGCAAAGAAAAACGAACCTTGCGGCTCGAAGTTAGCTTTAGCCAAAAAACTAGATATATTAAAAAAATGAACCTTGCGGCTCAAAGTTAGCTTTAGCCGAAAAACTAAATATTTTTCTCAATGTTTCTGATTTTCCAAGATCACACTAAGGTGCAGGGAAAAGAGCATACGCATGAGAAAAATCCTTCCTTTCTGTTTCTGATTTGCCCAGATCGCACAGAGTCGCAGGGCAAAGAGCATACGCAGAAATGAAAGGTATAGATCTGGTTAAAAAAGGCTAAATAAACCGAAACCGAAATAAGCAGAGAGAAAATAACAGTAAACTGCAAATAAACACTGTATACCTCCCGATCTGAAAAATGACGCAGCTAGGGCTACCGGAAACCTTTTCGCGTGAAACGAAAGGGGTTCCTCACTGGAACAGATGCTCCGAACGCAACAGAGCAGTCCTCTCAGCCCGAAAGCAGTCAGAAACAGTAGATCTAGGAAACAACATTCGGATGCAGTTCTACCGGCTTTAGATTTGGATCACCAACGGACGCGGCCCTCAAATAGCTCTGATACCATGTAGGAATTTACAGGGTAAGTTCCTCAGAAAGAACACCAAAAGGACACCACTCACAACTAGATCACATATCAATACACCAGTATTTTTGACGTGGTTAAAACCCCCAAAGAGGGAAACAGTCCACGGCCTGCGCCAAGGTGGCTACTACAGGCAATTTATTAATCAAAGAATGAAAATTTACATAAGCTTCTCTCATGCACGGATTACCCGAACAATGACCCTCCATGCGCTTTAAATAGAACTCATGGACCAATCGGGTGTCAAGCCACGGATCAAGTGTCGGTAATACCGAGGAGGGAATGAACCGTCGGATCACTACATATCGTGACCGTCGGATTGTAAGTTACAAAATGTACAACGGTAAGGAAACACACTTTACCTAACTCTATACCTAACTCTAAACTAGACCAAGTTGTACTTAACTATTTCCTATGTGTCGGAATATCCTAACAATATATATATATATATATATATATATATATATATATATATATATATATATATATATATATATATATATATATATATATTTCTCTTTTTCTCTATTAAAGCTATAACCAAAAATAGTTTGCTACTTTAACCATGATACATATGCAGAGTAAGATTCATAACAAAGATTAGAATTCATCAAGAAACCATTTACTAACCTATATACTTGACTCTCATTCTTTTTCCTGTACATATAAACATAAATAATTATGATAATACAAATTATTCAAAGATCATGACAAATAGTCCATTCACGTATCCAAGCCTTTGAAAACATAATAGGAGAAACCATATTCCTCCCAACCAATGAACTACTACCTCAACAATCCCCCCCCAAGCCTAGGCAACCCTTTTGTCAGGAATCAAATAAATATTCTTTATTGTTTTCCTCCTTAGATGATATCATTGTCCTACTAGATCAAGGTCCAAAATTCCTTTTCTTCTTTTCGGTCCCGTATTTCTCTCCCGCAGGAACCTCTATTCTCAAACTACATTTCTCTCCCATAATCTCGTTTCCTTCTTCCACCACATGACCTTTTTCTCCCATCATGCCAATTCTAGTGGTTAGGAATGTTTTTTGAAAGATGGAGGATTTTTAATTGTGACAACTATCACTTCAAAATTTGTCCTTTCTTGGACTATAACTATTTCTTAACTAATTTCCTAGTCGTTAGGTAGCATGACTACTCGTTTTCCTCCTCTTATATTTTCAAATAAAAAATAAGTGGAATAATTAATATTTCATTAAAAAAATAAATAGTTACATTTTTCATCAGTTTGTCCAACTTTAATTCCAACCCACTGCTAGTATCCAAGATTAAATGTTTGCAAGAAATAAAGGCATAAAATTCCAATAGAAAATTAATTACATAAGGGGTACTACAACCATGGTTCGTCGTCGCACTTTCAACCCTCCTATGACTTGTCATAAGGGAAAGCCAAGTTAGCCCCTCTCTCCCATAGACCCCTCTCTACATGCCACTCGAACACAGACCTCTGCTAGAGCTACGATGGACCAATATTAACATATTATTATGGAAGTGACGCAAAAAGCTATTGTTGATCTTGAAGAGTAGGTTTGATAGGAAAGAAAATTTGTTCCATATAATTTTTCTCTTAAAATTTTAAGGAGTGAGGCCATGGGTTCGAACGTAGGGTGCCAACAAAAGGGTTCGCTGTAATCTAACAGTAGACTGAAATTTTCATCTCACTTAGTAAGAAAGTAAGGTGTCTCACCCAAGGCGTGCTGAGACAACAAAATAAGGGATCATGGAGAGGCATTAAAGAATAGTGCGACATATAACCCATTCCATTCAATCATAACATACATTCCTTATTAACAAACATATACACCATACAAGGAGAAAAAAGCCACAACTTAAATAGAAAGAGAAAAAAACATTCTAACTTCTACTAAAAGAAAAATTTAAAGGGACCACATCATTTCATCGCATCTCATGAACATCGAGAATTCCCACAACTCCCTTTCATAAATAACATATAAGATCATCATTACATCTTAGTATCATAGTAATTATAGTAAGAACATCAACCCCCTTGGATTGCATTACTCGATAGAGCTCAGAGAAAGATAAATGAACAAAAGGAATCTTAATTGACACAGTGGCAACGTTTTGGCATGGACTCTTCGATCCTCTCCCTCTACTATCTTCCTGATAGATTTTATTATTATGCTCTGTGGTCCTGTTCACTTGATTTGGCCATTGCTTCCTTGGATAACATGACCCTTCTTCTTTAGTGACTTATGTAAACTCGACCTTAACTACTCATTTTGCACTCTTATATATCGTTGGCAGTCTCTAGAAATTCTGCCTTAACTGATTTTTCCTTTTCCTTTTGTGTGCCTTTATCTTGTCATATTTGACATCTAGATGTTCTTTACCTATTCCTTTTATTTTCTTTAGTGGTCTTCTACTAAAGCGATTTCTAGTCAGACCAGTCAAAATTTTCCAAAATTCTAATCCCTAAAACTAAAGGACCCAACAAGCCTTGACCACAACCTATTGACTCGTCCCTGAGTCAATTTTCTGTTGGAATTTATGTTCCTACTTACTGTTGTGGTACCCCTTCTTATGCTATAGGTTCACTTTCAAACAAAGGACCCAAATTAGAAATTGACTGTAGAACATCGACTTTGAATTGAGAGTAATCATTTATCGTAAACCTCCAAGAATCCCACAAAAATGTGGCATGATAAATAAATTGTGTAGTGATTTCAACATTAGGGTGTTTAAGCCGTGTACGTAGTATGGCTCTCCATTGGTCTCTGCATCAGTGTTGATTTGCCACAATTTCCTAAACTGAGTCTACGCAGGTGATTTGAGGTCTCGCAACACAACTTTAATAACATGTGATTCTTCTTCAATCTGGTTAATTTGTTTCTCCAATGAGTCAGTCTGACCAAATAAACGTTGATGTTGGTTGGGATCTTCTATGACTAGAACTTGATTGAAAAGTTGTTGATATTTTTTCCATAACTCATATACTAGTTGATTCTTCTTGACAAGGAATCTAGACTAGTCGTGAAACTGCTAGAAGACCTCATGAGTATTTGTAGTAACTTGATGAAGAGAATGTTTAAGAGAATCCACATCTTCTATCTTTTGTTCAATTTTTGTAGTATGTTGGGTGGTTGGGTTTGAGAGTGCTTTTTGAGCATCTGAAACATGGTTCCACAACTGCTGGTTTACGAAAACAAGTCCAATACATGTTGTACTAATGTGGTTGCAACATTCAGGGAGAGTAC
Organism: Pinus tabuliformis; assembly: GCA_031772625.1. NCBI lineage: Eukaryota > Viridiplantae > Streptophyta > Pinopsida > Pinales > Pinaceae > Pinus > Pinus tabuliformis. The sequence goes on along the minus strand of CM062805.1, from coordinate 1,314,547,129 downwards.
AATCAGAAACAACTTATGGGGCATCCTGTACCACTTCAACAATAGTCGTCCATAACTTATGTATATTATCACTGATATCTTCTATTTAGTGCTCCAATTCTTCTTTCTCATGAAGAAATGGGTCTTGATCAACTATAAGAGCAAGGAGCTATTTCTATTGCTATTTATGGTTGGAGACTAGAGTATTGTGAAAGGATTCTTCTTGTCGAGCAACAAATTGAATAAAACTGAATAATTGTGATGGTGGCCAACTTTTAAGATCACCAAATGATACATTATCAGGAAACATAAACCGTGCTTGTATGGGATGACAACTAGATACAAAATTTTCCTATTGACCTTGCTGGGAGGTCTCCCATTCCTAGATCTAATGTTTGTGAACTTGGGTGTGGATATCCTCAACAATGTGCAAAGGTAAAAAACGGACAAGATTGCAAATGCATGCTACAATGCCCAAAACTTCTCAACATCTGTTAGGATCTTGGTTGAGCTGGACAATCTGGACTACTCATAGTTTTGGACCTAGTGTCAAAGGCACTATATGGGATGTAGGAACTGAGGTATTAACAACAGGGGTGGTATGGACATCTAATACATCAAGAGATATTTTAGTAATGTCATGATGGCCAAGTCAACTTCCATTTTAGTATTAACAGTAAGAGGGTTTTTAGTTTGTGGAATGTTAGAGATGGTGGCAAAGGGGGATGCTGTGTGCAACGATGGGTTATGAAGAAAAGTGGAATTGGCATGTGTGGAATGAGAGGGTTCCTCAATTATCTGTGCACCAACAATAAACCCGTGGGGTTCCTCATCTATGAGGTCTACGATCTGGGATTGGTGATGAAACAAATTGTTTTGGACTATGGAAGGAAAAAGGGTAGAAAAATGGAAGGTCTCTAGTACTATCGGTTGGGTTCCAAAGGTAGGGCCATGGAACAAAAAGAGATGGGTAATGATTTGAACAACTGAGGGTTAATGGAAGTACCAACATGAGCATCAAAGGAGTATGGAATGGAACTTTCCAAGGGTTTGAAAGTTTGTAGAGTGTGTTAAGCAGAGAGAATATTCTCTTTGAATTGATTCATCATGAGAGTGAGTGTCTCCTTGACCATGCATTTCCTTGATGATGAAGGGATCTCTCTAGGTAGAAAACATGGAAACGTTCCTTCAAATGAATAAATAGTTTTATTTTCCTATACCTCGCAGCAGATGGTTGGCCAAGAGAGAAATTCATTGTGAAAGACCTCTTCAGAGACATAGGAAGGCAATAACTTCATATAAAAAGTCTCCATGCTAACAAATTTGGGTTGAATATATGTGGTGCCATGGTGAATGCCAAATGAAATGGAGTGGGAGTACTAATCTAAAATTGACCGCAAAACCTGGGTGATGTTTTTGGTGATGCTCATCATCTTTGCATACGATCTTGCAAAATATGCTTCATTAATTTCCTTTCTATTGGGGTATCTTGATGCCCTCCATGGGAGCTACGTAAGGGCCAAGAGTTGGTTGTTAGATATTGGAGTTGGTTTCCTTCCCTCTAGTGGGTACCACTTCATCATGGAAATGGCTATCACCAAGTAGCCATAAATGAAATATGTATTCTACTTATATTCGTCCTTGCAGGCCTCACATAACTTGTTCATCAAGTAACTACGCCAACTTAAGTATTCTCCTTAGTCACAAGCTTCAACAACTGAGATGGCATCTAAAGTGTATTCCGCCTTTGTATAATGGTGCATAATTTTCTCCGCTATTACCTGACATGAAAATTTGATCAAAGATATATTAATAATTTCAATAATATCCTCTTTTCCACGTCGTTGAGTAGCATATTTAGTGTAAAAATTATCCTCACCTTTCTTCTTACCCCACTTGGAGGTGTTTTGGAAGGCGGATGAAACTTCTGCACCAACCGTGGATAGTCCTGTCAACCTTTGGATGTCATTGGTATGTATTAGGTACTCTCAGTAAAGACATAAGGATCTGCCATGTAGCCGATTTATGAGAAATTCAGTACACTGCATGACCACTCTAGTGGTACCAAAGATAGGCAGGTTTCAAAAATTCATCTGTGTAGACCTTTGCAATGATCGGAATTATACTTTGAACCAGGAAAAACTACTACCATCTTGCTTTTCTGAAGGTTCTGTGAAGGCCTCACACTTGAGTGCAAGGAACTGGAATGAATTAGACAAATCAATATCAAATAGTGTGTCCTTTTCATACTTGCCAAGAATATCCTCCATATGTGTAATTCGAGGCTCTACCATTCTGTAGGAACAATAAGATTAGATACATAGGTCATGACTCTGACTCGTCGACTGTAAAAAAAGTGCACAAGAGGCCTGGATTTAGACTGAGAGACATAAGAGCTTGACACTAGAGCTAGGATGACCAATTCAACTAGCTAACTTCTTACAATGGAGAATTTCAGCATCACCATGCATACTATCTAAAAACAATTTGGCATGACGCTCGTGATTGGACCGTTTAACTAATAAATACGAAAAATTCCCATAATTGATTCAAATATAGATAATAATGATGACTATGACACGAACCTCAAGTGGATGATGTAAAAGACTCAAAAGATAGATGATAATTATGACCAATTAATGGAGAATGATGATAAAGCTAGAAAACAGATAACTAAAATCTGTTAGGGGGTATCACTGGAAAGATTATAATAATTCCTTGAAAAGACTGCTAATTATCACATAATTTAAAATATAGGACAATTGACATGTGATTCTCCCCAATGAAAATCTATTGTGGTGGGTCACAACTAACTACATTAATAAAATGGATGCAAGTACACTTAATTCACAACTACTTAACTAGACAAACTGACCTGGCTGAATCAATTTTAAACCTAACTATGACCCCCTCTCGAAGATCAGAAACTGCTTAAGAGTTGTATTATCCATGTAAGGGACTAAAGTGTGTGTCATTCACCCATCCCGACAATAGAATCCCATCCAGTTTATCAAGCTTAACAACTCTTGAATCCCGCATCTCTGCAACAAGAAAAAGGACCAAGCCATTGCATTTGCAACTTATCAGAATGATTCAAAAACTCATTGTCATAGAGTAAGACTTTGTCATCGAAAAAGGAGGAATTATTCTTTATGTATCGATCATGCAAGGCCTTCTGTCATTATTTTTCGACAATATGGTGAAAATATGCCAAGAATATGACTTTTTCCATTTCCCATAGCTTCCATAGCCATTTTGTAATGGATTCATCCTCTATCATTTTAATGCCCTACGCAATAAAGAGATTAGGGATAATGAACTCAACCAGTACCAAAAATTCTCTCCCATAAACAAGCTGGAATGGAGTGTATTTATGCATCTAGTTCACAGTCATATGGTAGGCCCATAATGTGTTGGTAAATGCTTGTCCCAATCATCCCTATTTTTAGAACATATATTACTAATTCCTTTCTCCAAAATCTTGTTAAAATATTCAACCATATCATTGGCTTGTGGATGATAAGGTATTCTCTTGTGGTGCTGAATCATAAAATTCCGTAGTAGAGTATCAACAATCTCATTAATGAAGTGTGACCCTTGGTCACTGATAAGGCTACTAGGGCACCCAAATCTAGTAATAATGCTCTAAAAAATGAATCATGCAACAGTATCAACAATACAATCCTTGACAACTGTAGCTTCAACCCAGCGAATTAAGTAGTCTGTTACAGTGATAATGTACCAAGCATGAGAGTGTTGTGAAAGAGGATTGATGGGACCCACAAAATCAATAGCCCACTTTTCAAAATCTTGAAGTGCTCGAACTAGGTGGAGTGGAAGCTCATCCCACAGCAACGTTTGACCAACAAGCTAGCATACATCACATTTCTTGGCATACTCTTTCACATCCTTGAATAAAGTGGGCCACTAAAGCTCAACTTGTAATAATTTCCTTGCGATGGATTTTTCCCTACATGCCCTCCCATAAATCCAGAATGACACTCCCAAAGAACATCCTCTATCTCGTGATTTAAAACGCAGTGGCACAATATGTGATCAAGTCCCATTTTATACAATTGGCCCACAATGAGTTGATAATATTCATCTCGAAACACCATATGATTCTTTTGAGTTGTTGTGTAGTCGTCAGGCCACTTACCATTGATAAGGAACATGGAGATGTCTTCGAGATAGTCGAGGATTGCCTCAACCTGAAGTAAGTCTGCATCAAGCAAATAGTCATCCACTAACCTTCCTACTTCTCCAGACTCCAAGGAGTAAAGATGGTTAGGTCCCACATTAGTCCATTTTGTCTTCACAATAAATTCGAATGTGAACTCCTAGAATAACAAGATCCATTTGCATATTCTTTCTTCTAAAACAAGTTTACTCACCAAACAGTTAAGTGCAGAATGGTGAGTAAAGAATTTGAGTAGTCCTCCAAGCAGATAGTGCCTAAACTTCTGAAGAGAATATACCATCACAAGAGCTCTTTCTCTATGGTGGTATAATTATTTTCTTATGTAGATATCTTCTTATTGGAAAAGTATATAGGATGATCTAGGTTTGCCTCCCCTGGTTGAGCTAGAATGTCCTCTAAGGCAAGCCCGAAAGCATCTATATGCACATGGAATTCCTTGTTCCAGTGTGTGTAGACTAGGATTATGCAATGGAAAGTTTCTCTTTCGAAGTGTCGAATCCAACATCACATTCAACATCCCACACAAAGCATTTTTCCTTCTTCAACAACTTTTCCAGAGGAATAGTGATCAAGGCATAGTTGCGAATAAAGCAATGATAATATCCAGTATGTCCCAGATTTGAATGAAACTACTTAACATTGGTGGGTGGAAACATGTTCAAAATAACTGCAACCTTGGTCGTGTATACGCATACTCCATCCTTGTAAACAATGTGGCCAAGAAAAGTACAAAAGGGAACAACAAATATACACATTTTAAAATTTAAAGAAATTTGAAACTACCGACAATGATCAAACATTACCCGCAACAAATTGAAATTCTTCTTCAGAAGGTTGTATACCATCCTATCATCCATATAAACCTCTAAGAACTTGTGGATATATTCTCAGAGGACTACAATGGAAATTATTGAGAAGACAACTGGAGCATTCTTTAGGCTAAACGACATCACATAGTAGGCGTAGGAACCCCACTCAGTCGTGAATGTAGTCTTGTGCTTATCCTCTTATATAATACACACTTGGTGATATCCTAAAAATCCATCAATGAAGGAATATGCTTCATTCCCCACAAAATTATGTAAGACTTCATCATTGAATGGAGTAGGGAACGGATCATGCACATAGGCATTATTAAGGCTTAGATAATCTACGTACACCCGGATATCAGCTGAATATTTCTTATCCCGAATTACAATGAGTCTAACCCATTCAAGTTCATCAATTGGAAAAATGAGACCGGTTGATAACATCTTGTCTATCTCCTTCTTTACTTTCTCCTTTACTATGGGGTTCAATCTGTACAATCAATATTTCACTAGTCTTGCATACAACTTTAGAAAAATTTTAATTTCTCCAAAATCTCCCTTAATCCCCTTGAGCTCCATGACTGACACAGGAAAAATATCTTCGTATTCCTTTAGTAGGTCAAAAATATCTTAGTCTACTCATCCCAGTAATCGCCAATAGAAGCCATATTAGGTTTCTCCTTAGTGCCAATATTATGCTTTTTCAACTTCAATGGCTCTAGATGCATAACATCTGTAATAATCCCATCCTTTATATATCTCTCCCCTTTCGACTCTTTAAAGGCCAGGTGCCTCAATTCCTCCAAGTCATCATCCTTAATGTCTCTATTTACCTTTCTACAAGCAACATCTCCATGGAACCTCGATTCATATATATGATCAAAAGTATCTCAGCCAATGTAATCCTCAACATGCCTCCCTACAAGGAAAAAACCCTCTTAATATATTTCAAAGATCTTACAATCTTCTCATCTTCATCTGAAAAGGAGAAATCACTGGAAAATTAAGCTACCATTAGTTCCCATGTAGTCATTTGTCTTTCCATTTCCTCTACATACCAAGCCTGTGGAAATGTTCCCAAGGTGTGAATAAACTGATGTACCCACAACCTTTCAGGAAGTACTTCCTCAATCCACTTCTTTATGCAATTATGAATATGCTTCTGTATATCAGTATATCCTTCATATTTATGAATACTAGTTGAGTAATCCCTTGGGCCCCCAAATCGACATAGAAAAGTAGGCTTAACAAATTCCCACTTTTGTAACTGGTCACGATAAGCTCCCCACCACCTCGTCGGCATTGCTTAAAGGGAAACATCCATCAAGGGAATATTTTGTGTTTGTAACACCCTCCTCCCACATATACCCAAGTAACTATCTAACCAGGGTAAACATGAGATGAGAGGCTACTATGATTGGATTCGACCTCCTATCTGGCCTTAAGGAAGTGGAATCAATGGAAAAATCACACACAATCATCCAACATCAGCTTCAGAATCCTCAAGAGACATGTCATTCACTCAAACAACCTGTCTCTAGGTCCCATTGATGTTCTGGACATCTTAGGCCGTATTTTCTCCCATGCTATAGGAAAGAGAGCATCTAGAAACCCAAAGTCTCCCTCATAGGCTTTCCTATCAGCGACAAGAGACTAAAATTGCCAATTTTGCGCCAACAACCCTGGGATTTAAGCCATTTTTTCAGGCCTAGAGCCCAATTCACTGCCCAAAATGGAGTAATAGGTTAAAATTAGTAAAAGTATAGGAAAACAATAATGCCAAAGCAATAAGTTGAACAAGACTTGAACCAGACCCCTACTAGCCATGAAAGGAATTTTGTCAAACTTATCATCAACATGTAACCTATAGGTGTAAACAAAAAAATTAAGTGTAGGGATCTCATACTTATCTGAGAATCGCTATGAACCATTGTTCCCTCATGTCATTCCCTACATTTTCATCTATTAGGCCATATATACATTATCCATTCAATTACAAGTAAAAAAATGTTGAGAGCCATACATAGCTACTGTCATAAAACATACACATAACCAACATAATAGGGACAAAAATATCATAAACATATCAACCATAGAATCCACATATACATTAGTACATTTATACATGAAAATCATGGGAATGAAGCTCTCATTAATGAATGCAATAAACCAACAGGAGATGGGATTACCACATTCCATCCGACCATAGATTGCATGAGCCAAGTCTCTCTTCAGCCCATCACGCCCATGCCATATTCCAAGCATGAATGTGGGACTCATAGAACACACCAAAAATACCAATAAGCATGGATTCCATCGGATTTCTCTGCCTACATCATGAGGAATTTGGGTTCCTTCTAGTCTCTTAGGCTTTCCCGCAATCCACAGTCCGATCTAAGGATCACTAGGCCCTACACCGATACATACTCTCTAGGATTTACTGTACATCCCATTCTGGGACTTCTAGGACGAAGGGAGAGAAAAGTACACCTCTTGGCTTTATCGTATACCCCACCATTCATTGGTAAGGATTCCTAGGTCCACTGAGGCACAAAATCTAGCTTTACCACAAACCACAATCCAATTCAGGGGTTACTAGGCTAGTGGCTTTACCATGATCCACAGTTTAGTTCAATGACCACTAGGCCATGTTTTTGTCAGTTTGGAGATCCACCCCACTTAGATTCGAATCCATCCAACCATCCCATATTAACAGGTATATGAGAAACCCATCTCATCAAAGCTATCAGGAAATAGCAAGGCTAGGTTGAAGAACATTGTCACACCTGGAAAAACCCATGCCATGATAGAAAAAAATCACATGCAATACCATGCATGTCAAATCTAGTAAGGAAAATACACATGCAAGTCAATACCTATAATGAAGCATGTTGTAGCTACTTGATCCTGCCTTTCCTTACTTGATATTTTCCTCTTCTTGCCTTCTTTTCCTTTCTTGCTCCAATGCCAAAGTGCTCCAAGAAAACTCTAAGTGCCCAAGAGTGAGAGAGAGAGAGAGAACAATGAGAGAGCTCCAAAACTAAACTCGAAAAAGGTTACCAACTGATCCTCAGAAGCCTTTTATGGATGAGGCCTCTATTTTCTTCATTTTCCATTATTTTCCTTCATTTTCCTCCTCACATGCAACCTATGATAGTTCACCTCCTTTTTCTCCTAATTTCCATTTTTTTCATAAATATTTGTGCCAAAAATTCCATTTTGCCTATCCAAAGCCTTAGCCATTTCCTTTTCCAATTTCCTTAGCCATAAACAACCAAATGAACACCCCCTAGGATGCCTTGCCCAACATTCAACTTGGAATAAGTGCCCCACCAAGCGTGGTTATTTTTTTAAACTTTTATTACATGGAATTTTCACTAGGGTTGTTACAGTGTTTCCTTGACTTTCAAATAAATTTCATCAAAAAAATCAACACCGAACGCTATATCTTTGAAAATGGGAAAATATTGTACCTTTTTACCAATCCAACAGGCGCAATGAATAATTTCACATCTTCTAGCATGTAACTCGTGATCTCCCTATTGCCAATCATCCCACACAACCTCTGAACCAAACTCTATGATTTCAACGTTCCCCCAACTAATATAACCATCTAATGTGGGGTTTATATAATCTTCTCTTTCCTTGTTGTGAGTCGATATATCTGGTCCAAAAGACTAGGATCTTCCCTGTTGTCCACTGGTTTTATAAATTTGGGACCTTGGTACGAATCTAATAGCTTAATCACTTTGACTTATCCACCTCAAGGGTCACTGTCTCCCATTTGATGTAAATAAAAATGTAATTCTCAAAGGCCCAATCTATCCCAACCAATGCAGGATAAGGATCTTTATATCCATAATTTATATCACTTCAAAGTATGCAACATTTTTACCCTTACAATATCGATTTCAACATCCTCTAGATGCATAATGGGAATAATGCAATATTGATTAACCATATGAAACTAAATTGGGAAGAATTCTAGCTTCGGCTTCCCGAGAGCTTCCCAAGTTTTCATTGGTATGATGTTAATATCAAATCCCATATCTAACATAGAATCCTTGATTTGGAACCCTACAATCTGGACATCAACACAGAATTACCTTCTAGTACTCTTATTTCGCCGAACTTGTCTAGAGTGCATTTCCAAAAAAAATTCATAGATAAGTCCCTCCAAGAGCTCTCCATCCTTAAAAACAACCTTGAGTTTCTTTGCAACTAGCCAAACATATTCTTATCACTCACAATTTGTAAAAATAAGTAATACCAGTACATCACAAGTGGGGGCATGTCTTGTGAGAACCTCAGGTTCCTCATCTTTGATTTCTCTGGTCAATCTAATTGCAGGTTATCAGATGGTATGATCCGCTTAAAAATTTCTATCATATCCCTATAATATTCCTTTTGTTGGTTAGATTCATAAGATCTCTTAGGTGATGCAGGTCTGATTACTGTTGTTGTTCATGGACACCCAATTCTACTCCAATCCTCTTTCCTCCTCTAGTAACTATATTAACATTTGAAATTGGGATTGGCTCAGGTTCCCTAGGCTCTGCATTAATCATGTTGGCTCCTCTATCCTGATTCTCCTCCTCCGGCCTAGAAATTAGCTCAGGACAATCCTTTGTTGCATGTGTGTTTATTGTGCATTGAGAACACCAAGACCTTCTAGGTAACAAATAGTCGCAAGCAACATGTCCCTCTTGGTCACATGTATAGTAACGTATCATACGTCTTCCTCCTATTCCCGCACCCCCCCCCCCCCCCCCCCCCCCCCCCCCCCCCCCCCACACCTTGTTCCTCCACCTCCTCACCCTTCAATAGTTTCATTTAATATAAATGCAGAATGATTAAGCTAGTTAGGCAGAGCATCCAATGCTCTACACTAATCTGAGTGATGAGTTGGTGACCCACAAAATCACAGAAAAAATTATTTGGGACATCTGAATAATTATGTAAGATAGGAAAGAGGTAGGGGAGGTGCCCATATGTACACCATATTTCACAGTACTTAGTCAAGGATGTGCCTTTTTTATTGGGGAAAGCATGAAATTGGGTATGGCCTTGATATAAGGCATTTGTGTCGAATTGTGCAACTCCAACAATATAAAAAGGTGGAGTAGGGTCCACATGCATGGAGGATGTTCTCGACCCTATCAATCTTGGGCACTCTGTAGCATGATGTCCATCGACATGGAAATTGGTACACCACTTGAGGTCATATAGGTGATGAAAAATGCATATCTTTTAATTTTTCAGTTAGATCAACAATATGGTTCTGCAATCCAATAAGGGCAGGATCAATGGAAACATATCACCCTTGGTGCTCATGAGGATACCCTGCGATCAATTCAATCCTTGTAGATTTCTCAAGTGCATCCTGTAGAGTATTGATCTTCGGCTGAGTTAAAGGCATATGTGTTAATGACAACAAAGCCTTGCTAAACCAATCCTGCTAATGGTTAGGATCAATAAGATAGGTTAATTTTCCAATGGCATCTTTCAATCACTGCATCATCTCCTACACAGTTTCTTTATTAGGTCCCTATAATACTAGTGTATCCCACTTATTGTTATTGTCATTCCCATGTAGCTCCTATATTGTTATTGTCGTGCCCCATAAAAGCCCACTATTGTTATTGTTGTGCCCTTACATTATTATTGTTATGTAGGTTCTGATTATATTGTGACCCCTTAAACTCATATATATACAAAGGAGGTCTTGTCATTTGTATCATCCAAGAATTATCATTTATGTAATGTAAATGAGGTTTCTCCCTCGAAGAGGATAATTTTTAAGTCGTTGATCTATCTTTTTGTGAGTTGGTTGCATAACATTTGGTATAAGAGCTTTGGATTATACAATTTCACTTCTTCAAACAGGGCATCTTGGAATTTTTGCTATAATTTTTTTTCTACAAGGTTTTAAAAGATGAAAGTTTTACCACGTGGATTCGAAATCTTGGTTACTTCGTGTAAAAAATTTAGAGCTTGCTTCACTATATGGTTGGAGATATGATCTAAGGAAGTTAGGGTTTTTGTAGGCTCCATAATTCTGTCTCAAACATGTGATCTAGGGAAATCATCATAACTTTCGTTTATGGTATCAAATTTAAATTTTGTAAAACGTAGCCAAAAGTGAATGGAATGTATTGTTTTGTATATTGATTTCAAGGCCAAAGGTTGAAACAATGACATGTGGCATCTCGTATAACTTCGCTCTACTGAACCAATACATAATCAGGTTATCGTGGGATATTTGGCATAACTCTTTCTTGAAAAATCCAATCACAATAAGACTTGTGGGGTTGGAAAGAAGACTCAGAGAGATATTACAAGAATAAATTTTAGAACTTGGAGATATGAAATTACAGAGTTACAACTGTTTCAAGATCGAGCTCATAATAACAAGAAAAATGTGTGTATCTTGTTTTTTTTAATTACATAACTTTTCTTTGAAAAGTCAGTTTGAAGTGATTCCAAGAGCATATTGAAGCATAGATATGAGTATGGGGTTCTAAAAGCCATCCTAAGTAAAGTAATTCTACACCCATTAAGTTCTCAGAAAGCTCTACTATTACACATGAAGAGGAAGAATTGCATCATGATATATCAAAATTACGGGACCAAGTGCAACAAATTTCACTCTCACAAAGAGCAACCAAAGATGAAATAAAAGGTGGAATCAATGGTTCAAAATGAGACATGGATGGTTTAAAAGGTGACATAAATGGTTTAAAAGTAGACATGGAAGGTTTGAAGGAAGGGTTAACAAAGTTGTTGCAAGAAAGGCTTCCCGGTGGTGACAAGGTAATCCATGAAAATCATGATGAGGACAAAAGGAATATGAATTATGATTTTAGAGACTCCAATGTGGGGTTTAAGAACTATCATATTCCAAATATAGATATGATGAAGTTTGATGGCAAGGGTCCGGTAACATGGATACTACAGATGGAGCAATATTTTGATCTACATGATGTGAAATCATTATAAAAGGTACGTATTGCATCTTTAGATTTAGAAACCAATTAGTTTGTATGGTATAAATGAATTTGTTCTCATAAACCAATTGTCACCTGGTAAATTTTTACGAAAGAATATACAAAGAGCAATACCTTCTTTAGCCAATTGATAAATATCAAACAAAAGGGTTCAATGGCGAAGCACATTGAAGACTTCCAAAAATTGAATATTAGGGTAACCGATATTCCATAGGAGCATAGGATTGATCTATTCATAGGGACTTTAAAATATTTGCCTTTGGGAACCCAATTCATTAGAGAAGAATTCAAGGTGGCAAGAAAATTTGAAAGCAAAATTATGGCAATAAGGAAGTCTACCACTCACAACTATAAAGATGGAAGTGTTAGTCTTCCACAACCTACAAGGTTGACACAACAAAAATTGGAGGAAAAAAGAGCAAAAGGGATTTGTTACAGTTGTGATAGAAAATACATTAAAGGTCATAAGTGTGTCGAGAAGAAATTATTTTACATATATTGTGAAGAGGAGGAAGAAAAGGAACAAGAAACATCAAAAGAGGAGGATATAGACTAGGAACCAATCCCAGAGAAAGAAGAAATGAATCTGGCCATATCTTGTAATGCATTGGCAAGAATTACCACTTATCAAACTCTCGAGATAGAAGGATATATCAAGAAGAAAAAGGTGATAGTTTTGATTAATTTAGGTAGTACCCATAATTTTACTCATAGTAAGATAGCCAAGGATTTGAATTTGCTTCCTATATCCAGCACCATAGTGTCAAGTGATGGTTGTAAATGGAGGAACTATAAATTTCTCTGGAAAGTGCCATAATATCAAGCTAAACATGGGGGAAATATGTATTGAATATTACAATTCTTTCCATATTAATGGGTGGTGTTGATGTTGTACTAGAAGTCCAATGGGTACAATCTTTGGGGACAATAACTTTCAATTTTCAAGAAATTTTCTTGATTTTTTTTGGGAAGGAAAGGAAGTTGAATTAAGGGGTCTCACATGTAAAATAGGAAATATAATAAACTATAATGGCATGATAAATATTCTAAATAAATAAAAATGGGGCATAATTGCATAATTATGCTCACTAAGGATTCAAACATCGAAATCATCTATTTCTTCAGATCTCCAAAAAGTCTTGGACGATCATTCCAAGGTGTCTGAGGCTCCCAAAGGCCTCCCGCCTATTTGTGATCATGATCATGTGATTCTGTCAGACCAGGTAGTAACTCCTCAACCAAAATTGATTCATGTGTTTTATTCCTTCAGATAGGTCTTTATTATATACATGCGGGAGAGACTATTCACTTCATCTCTCAATGACTGTTCATATTACTTATTTATCTATTTACAATATATTCACCCAATCCTGATTATTAGGTGTCAACATTCCCCCCTTAATCTGAAGGGATGTTGTTGAGTCCAAGAATCATTCTGAATCGTTCAAGCTTTTCTCTTCCAAGTGATTTGGTGAAGATATTTGCAATTTTCTCATTAGTGGAACAATGACAGAGATGGATTGTTTTGGCCTCAACATGATGTCGAATTAGATGATATTTAGTATTGATTTGCTTCGTTCTATCATGGAACTTTGGGTTCTTTGCCAACTTTATTGTAGAGGTATTGTCAATCATGAGTAGAGTTGATTGTACTTGTTTTACTTGCAAATCTTTAAGAATTTTCCTGAGCCACACACTTTCTTTTGTTGCTTCAATTGTTGCCACATATTCTGCTTCTGTTGTGGAATCTACTGGAACTGATTTTTTGCATGATCTCTAAGAGACAACTCCTGATCCAAGACTCATAGCATATCCTTAAGTAGATACCCCAGTTTCTTTGTCTCCATTGAAGTCTGAATCAGAGTATCCAATCAAGTTGAAGTCGTCCACCTGTGTATACTTGATTCCAAAGTCTTGAGTTCCCTTCAAGTACCTTAGAACTCTTTTTGCAGCAGACCAATGTCCCTCACAAGGATTTTTCATAAAATTGGAGAGGATTCCAACAACAAACGAAATGTCTGGTCTGGTAGTAGTTAGGTAGTTGAGACTTCCTACAAGCTGTCTACACTTTTTTGCATCCTCAAATTCTTTTCCTTCAATAGATGTGAGCTTTAAGTTTTGTTCCATTGGAGTAGTAAGAGGATTGCATTATGTCATGCCAAACTTGTTTAACAGATCTCCAATGTACTTCTTTTGAGAAAGGAATATGGACTTCGGATGTTGAGTTACTTCAATACCAAGATAGTAATGAACATAGCCCAAATCAGCCATTTCAAAACTTTTCCCAAATTCCTTCTTTATGGATGCAATGTAGCTTTCATTGTTCCATGTCATCAAAAGATCATCTACATATAACACAAGATATACAACTATTTTTCCAACTTTCTTGACAAATAAAGTTGCATCATCAAGATCATAATGTTTGAAATTGAGTTTCAGAAGATGCTCAGTTAGTTTTTCATACCAGGCTTGCAGTTCTTGTTTGAGGCCATACAAGGACTTCAAAAGTTTCATACTTTATGTTCATGTCCTTTCATAGCAAATCATTCAGGTTGAGACATAAAAAAATTCTCTTTTAGATCTCCATTTAAGAAAGCATTTTGTACATCCATTTGATGGACTTTCCAACCGTTCTGAGCTGCTAGGGCAAAGAGTGTTTGGATGGTAGCCCATTTTGCTGTGGGGGCAAAAGTCTCCTCATAATCGACCCCTTCCTTCTGTGCAAAACCTTTTGCCACAAGCCTAGCTTTGTGCTTGTCAAGTGAGCCATCAACTTTATACTTGTTCTTGTAGACCCACTTGCAGCCAATTGGTTTGGTTCCTAATGGAGGATCAACCAGCTTCCAAGTGCCATTCTTTATGATGGCATCATAATCCTTTTGCATTGCTTATTTCCATTCATCACAAGAAGCAACTTCTTTGAAGGAATTTGGTTCAAAATCTGTAGACAAGTTCAATTCAAAATCATAAGAAACATCCATATCAACAGGTGAATTAGAGTCATCTACATCACCTCCATTTTGCCAGTTTGAATTTCTAGTTCCTGTCTTTCCAACCTCATCAAGATGAACACTTTCAAGTGTCTTTGTCAGCCACTTTGGGGGACCTTTCTCAGATGGTCCAGGCTGCTCTGTTGATTGAGTTGGGACTGAATCAAGATTAAGTCTCCCAATTCTATCAATCACATCACTTAAAGAATCATCTGTTGTTGGAGTTTCATGCGGGGGAGAGTGTTCCTCAGAAGAAGATTCCACATGTTGATCTAGTATAGGAATCCCCCTTTCAAGATGTGGAATATGATTATCAAATTCTTGAAATGATTTTGCTTTTGTGAATCTATCCAAGTGATCAAGTTGCCGCTCAACAACATTGTCAGTTTTGGATGATTCAAGAAAAATTACATCTCTAGATACAAAAAACTTTTTATTTACTTCATCATAAAGACGGTATGCTTTGGAGGTGTTTGAATACCCCAGGAAGATACACTTACGACTTCTAGCACCAAGTTTGTTTCTATGTACCTTTGGTATCAAGGCATAACAGGTGGAACCAAAGACCCTGAGATGCTTTACCGAAGGAACATGTCCATACCACATTTCATAAGGAGTCTTGTTTCTAATAGCAGTAGATGGAAATCTATTCTTTATATATGCAGCACATAGAACAACATCAGCCCAAAACATTACCTTTACATTTTTGAAGAAGAGCATGGATCGTACCATATTTAAGATTGTCCTATTCATTCTTTCAGCTACATCATTTTTTTGGGGATTATAAGGCACGATTGTTTGATGTTTGATCCCATGTTGGCAAAGATAGTTTTCAAATTCATTTGATGTGTATTCCTTTCCATTATCAGTGCGAATAGACCCAATATGAGATTGTGCATCATTTTCAATCCATTTATGAAAATTCTTGAATGTTTGAAAAGCATCAGATTTTCCCAACACATTCTGGTGTAGTCATCAATAAATGTCATCATATATTTATTTCCATTTGCAGAAGGAACAAGGATTGGACCACATAAATCTGAATGAATGAGTTCAAGTTTTATATGTTCTCTTGAATGTGAATCATGAAAAGACTCTTTGCTATGCTTTCCTAGAATGCAAGCATCACATTGCTTAAGTTTCCTAGGAATTGTAGGAAAACCAGCAACATCATTTTTCTTCAACAAGCGGACCCTGTCATAGTTCAAATGTCCAAATATAGCATGCCATAATAAACTTGATGGAAGTGTACCTTCTTCATGATGAGAATTGTATGAGAAATGTTGTGCACGAGCAGAGGTACCTTGTAGCTTGATAAGCCTTTCTTCTTCTATTCCCCTCATGACAAGTGAGTGGTCAGATGCTTTTCTTACCTCAAGCTTGCCATCAAACATATGAATGGAGTGACCTTGCTGGCGGATGTGGACCAAGGATAGCAAGTTTCTCTTGAGCTATGGGAGATATAGAACATGATGCAGAAGAAAGTCTGGAAGACTAGGCAGTTTAAGCCTGATTGTGCGAAGCCCTGATGGCTTGATTTTTGATTGGTCTGCAAAGCATACTGCTCCATAAACATTGTCAGCAAATTCTTCAAAAAAATCTTTTCTATGAGTCATGTGGCAGGTTTCTCTTGAATCAAGCAACCAATCATTTTTCCAAGAAGCAAGTGAAGCATTAAATAAATCTTCATTTACTCCAATGTTACATTGTGCCACAACATAGTGAGCAGATTCAGGTGCTTTATCTTTGTCTATATCATCATTTTTACCTTTCTGTTGGTTGCTTTGCTGGTCAATTTTGTCCCTAGTAGCTTGCATGTAGAGGCATCATGTGATCCATTTCTTTTGCAACGTATGCAGTGGAATTATGAATTTTCTCCTTGAGAGTGTCTGCCCCCCCTGCCTCTGAAATATATTCCTCTTCCTCTTCGACCACCTCTTCCTCTTGAAGAATATTGAGAAGGATGCTTTTCTTTATGAGCAAGGCACACAGCCTCTTCAAAATATTCAGGGGCCATCTTCTTTCCAAAAGCTTTCTCTCTTTCAACAAACTTTTTCACAAGAGAGTCAAAGGTGATAGCTTTGAGATTTGCATTTGCTTGCAATGACTCAAGATAATTGGAGTAAGTAGGGTAAAGTGCCTTGAGCAAAGTGATAAGAGGAATATCCAATTCAACCTTAGTTGATTTTTTATCATGCATTATAGACTTTACTTCAGATGCAAGAGCAAGAGGATCATTATTTTGCAGTTCAAGAGTGAAGAGTTTAATGATGAGTTTAACAACTTCAAGTGTAGAATGTGAGTCATAGAGTTCTTTCAGCTTTTGTAAGGCTTCAAAGGCTATTGAAAATGACGAAATATGGCGACTCACCTCTTCATTTACAGATGGTGTGATTAATGCATAAGATTTGATGTTCTTGTTTTCCCAAATGACAAGCTCTTTGTCTGAGGTAGGCTATTCTGGTTCATTGTCCTCGTCTCCGACACACACTCCTTTCCACAGCTCATTGAAAATGAGGGTGTGTTTTATCATCCGGCACCACTCAGGATAGTTCTCCTTGCCTGTGAGAACTATTCCCACAATAGATATGATTAAATGCGTACTGTAAAAAAAAAAACTTCTGCGGGCAAAAAATCTGTGTACTGTAAAAATACTTTTGCTGGGAAAATGTGCTTCAAAATACTACAACCTTATTTTTCCTTCTTCATTTAATATACAAAGATCAAAACTATATTCTATGCATATAGACTATCACATTTTTTTTTATTACAGTATGGTTGCAATTCAAGAGAAATAATATATAAGTTATTATATAAGTCTTCAAACTCAGCTTCTAGACTTTTGCATCTTCAAAACCTTCTTGACAATATTCTGTTCTTCGACCAAAAATGCTCTAATAATTCAGTCACGTACAACTGAACCAGATAAAATGCCTCCATAGGCAACGGAACCAATATACCTATGTATATTGCAAAAGACTGTTCCCCGTTTCTTCCAGGAGGATCTGCTATCGAATCAGGTCTTGTTTGCAGGTGGCAATCCAGTGTTGTTGAGTGGCTTCTGTAGGCTAAAAACAATGGTTTGCAATCCTTACGGGTCAACGTCCATCAAACTACCACCCCCGACATCTAGACACAGTATTGACACAATCTTTAACAATAAGCACTGCAAATGATAATAATAATAAGCTAGACATCTACAGTGTGGTCGTTATCGATGGAGAAGCGGCTCAAATGCAAAGATAGTTGAAACCGACATTTCTGTCACAACCGGTGAGCTGGAGGCCTTAGCGAGGTAAGGGACCGGGTATGAGATAGTAAAACCGTATAGTGCATATTCAGATTGCAATTACAGACGTATTAGAACCAGATTTTCCGCTTCGATACAGCTCATCGAGAGCAACAGAGATCCAGATCAAAAACCAGACAGAGTTTACAGAACATCGAAATACCAAGCCCAGGGACAGTTACCAACATATAGCTCTACCATCAACAGGATTATTACAGAACCAAAACATAAGACCACTTGCAGACAAAAAAAAACTTTAGCGCAACATCATATTAACTATCTCCTCCAGCTACCACCATCAGGATGGCCGAGTGGTCTAAGGCGCTAGACTCAAGATAGTAAAAAAATACCACTAAATTTCCAGCAATACCAGCTAGACCACCGAGAAGAACCGTTAGAGGGCGGAGTAGGCAGACTGGTCTATGCGCAGCGTTTAGATAGTGGCAGTGACTGTGGAGGGGACAGAGGGACAGAGAGCCCAGCAGTGGACAAACTACATGAAACTAGCATAAGGGAGTTACAAGACTATGCCAAAAATGGAGTTGGCTTTGATACCATGTTAGACTAGGTAGTAACTCAACCAAAATTGATTCATGTGTTTTATTCCTTCAGGTAGGTATTTATTATATACATGAGGGAGAGACTGTTCACTTCATCTCCCGATGACTGTTCATATTACTTATTTATCTATTTACATTATATTCACCCAATCCTGATGATTAGGTGTCAACATTATTCACTTGATTCCAGGAAGTGTTCCTCCAAAATTCAGGCCTCATAGATATTCTTCTACCCAAAATAATGAAATTGAAAGTATGGTTGTAGAAATGCTAGAGGCTGGTATAATTCAACCTAGTCAAAGTTCTTTCTCTGCGCCAGTAGTATTGGTGCATATGAAGGATGGATCATGGCATATATGTCTAGATTATAGGGAGCTCAATAAGCTCATTGTTAAGATAAATTTCCCATTCTTATCATTGATGAATTGTTGGATGAATTACATGGAGAAATTTACTTCAAAAAGTTGGATCTTCGTTCAGGATATCTTCAAATTAGAATCAAGACTAAAGACATTCCAAAAACAACATTCAGAACTCACGAGGGTCATTATGAATTTTTTGTCATGCCATTTGGCCTTACTAATGCACCTTCCACATTTCAAGGTTTAATGAATTCCATTTTCAAATCATTCCTTAGAAAATTTGTGTTAGTCTTTTTTGATGATATACTAATCTATAGCAAGTCTTGGAAGGATCATGTTCAACATGTTGACAAGGTGCTCAAACAATTAGAGGAGAAAGAATTGTATGAAAATACCTCCAAATGTTCCTTTGGAGTAAAGGGGGTGGAATATTTGGGTCACATTGTATCTCATGAGTGTGGTAAGGTAGACACTAACAAAATTAAAGCCATTAAGGAATGTAAAATCCCCACGACCATAAAGTATGTTCGAGGATTTCTCGGGTTGACTAGTATTATTGCAAGTTTGTTAAGAATTATGGGAGAATAGTGACACCTCTAACATCATTACTGAAAAAAGATGCATTTTCTTGGACTCTAGAAGGAACGAAGGGCATTGAACATCTTAAAGAGGCAATGTGCGAAGAACTGGTCTTAGCTATGCCAAACTTCACAAAACAATTTATTGTGGAATGTGACACTTTCGGAAATGGAATTGGTGTTGTTTTAATGCAAGAAGGAAGACCCATTGCTTTTGAAAGTCGTCCAATCAAAGAAAATTATTTACACAAACGTATTTATGAGAAGGAAATGTTAGCAATACCACATGCACTAAAGCAATGACGAACTTACCTAATGGGAAGACACTTCATGGTTAAAAAAAATCATGATAATATTAAATACTTTTTAGAAAAAAGAATATATGCAGAAGAGCAGAAAAAATGAGTGACAAAGATGTTGGGTTATGCCTTTGAAATCATCTACAGAAAAAGGGAAGAAAAATATTGTTGCATATGCACTCTCAAGAAGGATGAGTATGTGGAAGAATTTATTTGTTCCATTTATATTATCTAACTTGAGAGGATAAGCAAAGAAAGGGATGATGGAAGAATGATGAAGAGGTGTGGTCACTCATTCAAATGTTGTAACAAGATCCCAGTACAACTGATACATTTAGTTGGAAAAATGATTCATCATGTTACAAAGATCACTTATATCTTTGTAATAATTACCAACTCAAGCAAAATATTCTTTTGGAATTGCACACCTCTCCCTAGGAGGGCACTCAAGATTTTTAAAAACTTACCATGGGGCCAAGAAGGAATTTTTCTGGAATGGCCTTAAATATGATATTTAGAAGGCTGTGGTAGAATATTTGGTTTTCCAACAAAACAAAGTTGAGACAATTAAGACCCTGGGTCTGTTACAATATTTATCCATTCCAAGCCAATATTGTGAGAAGGTATCAATGGATTTTATCACAGGTTTACCCAAGTTTGAAGGAAAGAGTGTCATCATGGTGGTAGTTGATAGATTTACCAAGTATGCAAACTTTTGTACATTATATCATCATTTTAAAGTCAATACAGTTGCTACTTCATTTATGGAAACAATTCAAAAGCTTCATGGAAATCTAAAGATTATAATAAGCGAAAAAGATCCCATTATCACTGGAAATTTTTGGATAGAATTATTTTCTTGTCTTAGTACTCAATTAGCTCATAACTCATCTTATCATCATCAATCTGATGGGAAAACTAAGATAGTGAACAAAATTTGGAAGGATATCTTCATTTATTTGTACCTGATAAACAAACACAATGGGTCAAGTGGATACCTCTAGCTAAATGGTGGTATAACACTTCCTTCCATACTGCAGCAAAAATGACCCCATTTATGGCACTTTATGGATATCATCCACCACCCATCACATCATCTTTAAGAGAAAATTATAAGGTTAAAGCAGTGGAAGATCACATCGAGCATCAACAACAAGTTCTACAACTCTTAAAGGATAACCTCACACTGGCACAAAATTGAATGAAACAACAAGCAGATCAATATCACACTGAAAGAAGTTTTGATGTAAGTGACTGGGTATTTTTACAGCTTCAACCATACAAACAAATGTCTCTCAAGAAAGCTAAGAAGGATAATAAATTATCAACCAAGTACTACGGTCCTTACAAGGTGTTGCAAAATATTGGTACTATGGCGTACAAATTGGGGCTACCTGCATCTTCCCAAGTACATCGATTTTTCCATGTTTGATGCTTAAAGAAGATTATCAGTGACAAGTTTCCAGTTCAAATAGTGTTGCCAAAACTTGACGAAGAATTAAAAATCATATTTGATCCTGAAGCAGTCATGGAAACAAGAAATTGACAACTATTGGAACCGATCAATTTCAGAGTATCTCATTAAGTGGAAGAAATTACCCACTGAATATTCCACATGGGAGGATGAGAATTTTATACAAAAGCATCCAAAACTACTCAAGCATTGAAGACAACACTTTTTTGAAGGAAAGGGGCATGTTAGGTCCCTATAATACTAGTGTATCCCACTTATTGTTATTTTCATGCCCATGTAGCCCCCATATTGTTATTGTTGTGCCCCATATAATTCCACTATTGTTAGTGTTGTGCCCTTACATTATTATTTTTATGTAGGCTCTGATTATATTGTGACCCCTTAGACTCCTATGTATATAGAGGATTCCTTGTCATTTGTATCATACAAGAATTTTTCATTTATGTAATGTAAAGGAGGTTTCTCCCTCGAAAAGGATAATGTTTATGTCATTGATCTATCTTTTTGTGAGCTTGGTGCATAACATTTGGTATCAGAGCTTTGGATTCTAGGGTTTCGCTTCTTCAAACAAGTCATCTTGGAATTCTCACTACAATTTTTTTTCTACGAGGATTCAGAGGCTGAATTTTTTACCACGTGGAACCAAAATTTTGATTAAATTAGTGTAAAAATGATAGATCTTGGTTCGCTATATGTTCAAAGATATGATCTAAGGAATCTAGGATTTTTGTAGGATCCAAATTTTTTTCTCAAACAAGTAACCTAGGGAAAATCGTCATAACGTTTGTTTCAGGCATTGGATTTGAATTCTGTTAAAAGTGGCTGAAAGTGCATGGAATTTAGTTTTTTTTGTATCAATTTCACAGCCGAAGGGTGAAACAGTGACATGTGTCATCCCGTACAACTTCTCTCTACTGAACCAATCCATAATCAGGTCATCATAGGAGAATTGACATAACTCTTTATTGAAGAATCAAATCGCAATCATATTTATGGAGTTGGAAAGAAAAATCAGATATATATCAGAGGAAGAAATTTTAGAACTTGGAGATCCAAAATTAACGAGTTATGATCATTTCAATATCGAGCTCCTAATAGTAAGAAAAAGGTGTGTATTTAAAAAAAAAAATTCATAACTTTTGTTTGAAAAATCAGTTTTAAGTGATTCCAAAGGAATATTGAAGCATAGATGTCAATATTGGGTTTTAAAATTTATCTTAATCAAAATAATTCTACATCCATTAATCCCACAGAAAGCTCTACTATGACACACGAAGGTGAAGAATTGCAGCATGATATATCAAAATTACGGGACCAAGTGCAACACATTTCGCTCTCACAAAGAGCAACCAAAGATGAACTAAAATGTTACATGGATGGTTTAAAAGGTGACATGGATGGTTTGAAATGTGACATGAATGGTTTAAAATCAGACATGGAAGGTTTGGCAAAGTTGTTGCAAGAAAGGCTTCTTGGTGGTGAAAAGGTAATCCATGAAAATCATGATGAGGACAAAAGGAATATGAATTACGATTTTAGAGACTCCAATGTGGGGTTTAAGAACCACCACATTCCAAATATAGATATGATGAAGTTTGATGGTAAGGATCTAATAACATGGATACTACATATGGAGTAATATTTTAATCTACAGGATGTGCAAACCTCACAAAAGGTACGTATTGCATCTTTATATTTAGAACCCAATTAGTTTGTATGGTATAGATGGATTTGTTCTCGTAAACCACATGTCACCTAGTCAATTTTTATAGAGGAAGATACAAAGAGAAGCAAATTATTTAGCCAATTGATAAATCTCAAACAAAAGGGTTTAATGGTGGAGCACATAGAACACTTCCATAAATTTACTATTAGGGTAACCAATATTTGAGAGAAGCATAAGATTAATGTCTTTGTAGGGAATTTAAAAGATAACATCCAACATGAGGTTGGCATTTGGGAACCTCATTCATTGGAGAAGGCATTCAGGGTGGCAAGAAAAGTTGAAAGAAAAATTATGGCAACAAGGAAGTCTACCACTCACAACTATAAATATGGAAGTGTTAATCTTCCACAACCTACAAGGTTGACACCACAATAATTGAAGGAAAAAGGAGCAAAATGGCTTTGTTATAGTTGTGATAGAAAATACAATAAAGGTCATAAGTGTTATGAGAAGAAATTATTCTAGATAGATTGTGAAGAGGAGGAAGAAAAGGAACAAGTAACATCAAAAGAGGACGATATTAACCAAGAACCAACCCTAGACAAAAAAGAAATGAATCTGACCATATATTTTAATACACTGGTCAGAAATACCACTCCTCAAACTCTCAAGATAGAAGAATATATAAAGAAGAAAAATATAATAGTGCAGATTGATTCAGGTAGTACCCATAATTTTATTCATTGTAAGATATCCAAGGAATTGAATTGCCACCTATATCCAGCATTAGAATGTCAAGTGATGGTTGCAAATGGAGGAACTGTAAATTTCTATGGAAAGTGTGTGTTGGCCCTCATTTTTGGTCCAGTTTTGCTTAAGAAAACATACTTAGTTTCTATATTTTTCCATTCATTTACCATCATATCCACCTCATTTTGATGTATTTTATGCATATTCAGGTACTTAAAATTAATTTTTCAATTTTTAGAAGTTTTTATGAAAACTGAATTTCAAGTGCAATTTTTGGACAGAATTAGAAATTCCTATAATAGCTATATGGATGTCATAATTTCAGGACACCTGGGCACTAGATGGATACATTTATGGAAAGCTTGGGAACTAGAACTGAACTAACTCCAATTAGTTCGGTCAAACCTAGCTAAATCAGGCCCGGCCAAAGCTGGTCAAACAGGACCAGTGATTCAGAAAATCCCTAGGAAATAGGGTAGTTTTATGATTTCATGGAATTTTCCATACTTTTAGTAATAGGTTGGATGAATTTGACTTGGATATGTGGATATGGATAGATATAGTTGTTAGATATACTTTAGATCAATTTGTTTCATGATCTTCTATTTAAGCCAAAACTTTGAAGGCTTATGCCATGTAGAATTTGTATAATTTTATGTTGAGACATTTGAATATTTGAAGTTAATTTGAAGAACTTGTTCTACCTTCATTTTGCTTTTCAATGGTGTGGATGATTGACTAAAGTTGCAATAGTTTATAAACTCTTCAAGTGTGCAAAGCAAGGGTGGAGGGCCCCCACTCCAAGCTAAGTACACTTCATTGTTAAACTAGCTTTATTTTCATAAACTAGTTGCTTCAAATTTGTTTACTTGTTTTGCTTCAGATTTTCTTACTTGATTTGATGTATGATGATTTATATTTGCTGATGAATCTTGGTTTATTTATCATCTTCATATGAAGGGACAATCTAGTGTTCAAGTTGAACCCTCCTTCTATTGGATTAATGAATAAAAACTAGAGTTCATCTTTCTTGTTTTCAAGTAGTTTTATGCAATTCCAGTTTTCTAACAATAGAATTATGATGAATGAATTTGTGATGAGGAATATCAAGGATCTCCTAAGTTAGGAGCCTCTTTCATTATTTATTTGTGCATCTTAAGCTGTTGTCAATTAATGGTTTTTGATTTCTATTCATCAAGTAATATTGTAGAAGAGGGACACAAATGGATCTCCTAAGTTAGGAGCCACTTCATCTTACATATATTGCATCAGTAAATTAGAAATTATTTAATTAGATTGATATTTATAAAAAAAAAATTCTTGGTTCTTTATATTTTATCTTCTAATCTTGACTACATCTGATATCCATACATTTTGGGCATGCCTCCAAGTTTTACAAACCTGGATTGATAATGAAATATTTGTGTTAATTTATGTTAATAAATTAGCCCAAAATTTTGGCGCCGTTGCCAGGGAGGCATTCATCAACATAGTCAATTAGAGGGTAAAAACAAAATCTAAAAAAAAACAACAAAACAAAAACAATAAAAATTCAGTTATGTTATGTTTCTCTTAGCTATGTTTCTTTATGCCTAGGAATAGAGATCAGAAAGGTAGATTTATTAAAGTAAACCCCCCATCGATATAATTAGGACCATCAAGACTAACTACACCGGTTGTTGGTAAACCAACAATAGAGGAATTTGAAGAAAAACAAAGAACAAGACAAATATTAACTTTAATTGAAAGACAAACCTTGTTAGCCTGGGAGGTAAAAAGAAAACAAACTATAAAAGAAACACCCACTTCAGAAAAACAAAAAGAAATAAGGAAAATTGTTAAACCAATAGATCAACCCATTTTGAACCCTTAGATCAATCTACTTTTGAAAACAAGCAACAACTTGAATCTCAATTTTCCATCGAAATAGTTGAATCTATGATAGAAGAAGGGCAAGGATCTATTATTCTCAGCCCAGAACATAGACTTGAATATGAAAGACAAAAAAGAGAATGGAGAAGAAAAAGAGAGGAAGAAGCAAGAAGAGAGGCTGATAGAAAGAGAGAAGAAGAAATAAAAATAGAGTATGACAACAAAAGACTAAATGATAATGAACAAGATGATCAGGAATCTACTTTTGGCTTTCCAATATTAGACACAAGTGCAATATTAAGAGAAGAAGGGAAAATCAAAAATATTCCACCTTTTGTATTGCCTAACCTTTACGGAATGTCAATAGAAGATCCTGACTCATTTATGTTTGAATTCGATATCTTGTGTAGAAATTATGGATACATAGATGATACACACAAGCTTCACCTCTTTCCTGCTATTTTGAAAGCAACAACGTTAAAATGGTTCATGGGTTTAGGAGAACGTATAATCACTTTTTGGGATGACATGAAGAAAATTTTTCTTAAAAAGTATCAATCCTATTGTAGGCCTAGGGACTTGAAAGAGGATGTTTTTATAATGACACAACAAGAAGACGAAAGTTTAGAAGAGTATTTGGAAAGATTTTCTTACAATATTCAAAAATATAAACAACACTCTCTGAACTTAGATACCATCTACACAATATTTCTAAGAGGTATAAGAGATGATTATCTTGACATTTTGAATGTAATGGGAAAGGGTGATATTTCAAACTTTCCATTTCATGAAATTGTAGATCTATGTCAAAAATATTCAAGAGGAAGATGAAAAATTGGAAGGAGAGATATTAG
Organism: Pinus tabuliformis; assembly: GCA_031772625.1. Lineage (NCBI taxonomy): Eukaryota > Viridiplantae > Streptophyta > Pinopsida > Pinales > Pinaceae > Pinus > Pinus tabuliformis. The sequence goes on along the minus strand of CM062805.1, from coordinate 1,314,520,439 downwards.
TTCAAAAGCAACAAAATTAGTAGCTGGAGGGGTAACAAGAGAAGAGATAGGGAGCTTGATGTAAAACTTCAAAACTGATCTTCTAAGTACATTAGGGACATAAGTAGATGTTCTGAAAGCAAACAAAAAGAAAGAAGGGCAAGAAAAAATCTTAGCAATCTTTTGTCCCAAATGTGGCAAGAAGTATGCATTAAGAGAATGTCCTTTAGATAGTGTTCAGGTATGTGGCCTTTGCACAGAAAACCATTCAATAGAAAATTGTCTAAAGTTGAAAGAATTGGAAATGAATCCAATGGAAGAAGTGCAATGAGCAAAAGGTTTTTACTATGTGGCACCAAGAAGGTCGTGGTAGCTGTTAGCTACCTATACCAATAGGTTTCATATTTCATGATTGGCTATGAAAGGACCAAATATGCTCTGCTTTGATGACTCAAAGATCACATATTTCCAAGAGAATCCAATCTATGCTTATAGCTTGGTATGGACTTAAAATTTTGATGGATGGTCCAACAGTCTAATCTGGATCATTCCATGGTTTAAATTTGCAGTTGTAGATTAGAGAAGAAAGTCTGTCCAAACTGTTTAATCTTGGCAGACAAGTAGTCCAGGTAGAGAAGAAAAGGCTCCCAACAGCTTAATCTGGGACCTTGGAAGAAATAAGGGTAGAAGTAGATAGAAAAAACAAAAGAAAAAGCCAAAGAAAAGAAAAGGCAAGTAAGGGTCTGCAAGTCCAAATGCACCCTCCAAGAAGAAATAAAAAATGCTAGGCAAGTAGCTGGGTAAGTAGTTGGGGTTGCAGAAAGATTATCTTTATCATTGCAGATGTGTTAACTGTGTTTACCAAAGCAAAGTCAATCAATTGACAAGGTGTTCATCTTCATCAAGTTGCAGCAGGGAGCATGACTAACCTCCCTCCTTCCCCCTTCCATTTCATTACTAACATCCCCTCATCAGCTGAGATTCATGGAAGAAGATCATGGTTTCATAGTGGTTCTTGTTCATTCAAAAGCCACATTTCTTGTGTAAAAATCTTTTCATTTTGATCTACTCTTTAAACCAAGTGTTTCACAAACAAACTCAGTGTTTTCTCCCTTTATTCACCCCCCATCCATATTAACTCTAACTTTACTATATAAATCCCTATATCACCTCTCCCTTACTAATATTAAACACCATGGTGTATAAACCCCAAATTTTGTATAAATACCCCTCCCCTTGGCATTATAGCCAATAAGTCCTATGTCAGGGATCAAAGTGACATCTGGCCACTTGGATGAACCTATACCTCATCTTCCCCCCTTGCTTCAAGTCATTCCACTCATTAAACCATTATTTGCACAGAAAACCCTATACAAGCCCCTTTTTACCCATAACCCCTTTTCAAATCATAAAAAGATCCAAAAACCCACTTCTGCCGCTTAAACCAAAGTCTCGGCGCATATATTTGTTTTTCAAAATACATTGAAAACCTTACTAAAGAACTATACCCCGATGACCCTCCGCCTAAGCGCGCATCCCGAAAATAACTATTAAATAAAGCCGCGCCTTCCGCCATATCCACAGTGCACGTCATCGACCCGACAGCCGTCCGATCTGATCTTGAGCATCCAACGGCTCTTATCACATCGGAGCGGCTCCGACGTCCGCCGTTTACCCGCCGTATCTACCCATCACATCACTCCCCCGACAGCCGTTGGATCGAGCCCTCCAGATCCGATGGTCATCGTTGATATCGGAGCAGGTCTCACGTCCGACGGATATCGTCCGATATCCGTAAAAGGGTTACGTCACTCGGCAACCACGCGTCCTCGCCACAGCTCGTCAGAGGTACGTCTGACAGATTCCCCCCCGTACCATAAGCGGTGCGATATGAAACCGCTGGCTGTTTCCGGTTTCGGCTTTTCCGCCTATGCTACGTCACCTCCGCGTCATCCCACGTCACTGCCACCATGCCGTCACGTCAACCCTTGCGCCCGACCGTCTGCCGACCTGTCCTGCCACTTCACCATCCCCGTGGACCAATCAGAGCCCGCCACCTCACCTATGACGTCAGCCGGCCCTGACCCCACCCATGACATCATGCTGACGTCAGCAGAAAAACGCGCCAAAAGTCCAAAAAACCAATAATATGGTGAAATTTCGCGTTTTTTCACATTTTTCTCACAAAAGACTTTGTTGCTTCTGCATGCGATTTTCACGTCCAAAGTCCACCAACCTGCAGAACCCGACCAGGAGACCGGAGGAGCGCCATTTCCACAATCATCCGTGACCATTGCTTACTCCTCACCAGGTATTTTCCGCCATAAATCCTTCACGTACCTGTTTTATCTGTTATGTCCCTCGAAAGAGCTTAGAACAGAGAAAACTCTTGAATTCACCGGCAGAAATCCCTGCACCTGCCCCTTTGACAGTTGTGAACTCGAACACTACTAGCAGAGCCTTGTTTACCTGCATTTCATTGAAAAAACCAAGCTCTGTCTGCGCAATCGCGGCAGACTCATTCAAACCGAATTTAACTACTGAGAGAGACAGAGTGAGGCCAAACATTTGTCCTAGTTGCACTACAAATAGTATTTCAATTGCTATTTACTAGAACCACTCTCTGTTCCTGATAAATTCACCTCCCTGAAAAAGAGGCATTCCTCTGTACTCTCCTGCTCAATTAAAACCACTTTGCACTTAATTCAAAATCCTCTTGTGCAATGGACACACCTGTAGTACTAAATGTTCAGCCTCTGAATGCCCCTCAAAAGAACTTGAAATGGCAAACCTTGGCAGATATGGATTACCAAATTACAGAAGAAAAGCTTATGGGCAGCAAATTCCACCTTCATCTGTTGAATGAGTTGAAAGCCAAGCATGAAAATGGGACAGATATACTGGGCTTATGGGACTCTTTCCTCCCTATTTTCAAGCTCCCTCAGGTCAACCAGTTCCCTGAACTAATCCACCTGTGTGCTGAACAATATGATGTTTCTCAGAGGGCTGTTGTTGACCCATCTGGTTCAGTACTTTTTTATGTTACCCCTCAAGCTATCAGAGACATGCTTTGCTTCAACCCTCAGAAGAAATTGGTCCCTTTGTTACTAGTGAACCTGATAAAACAAGGGGATAAACTGACAGATGCTCAAATTATCAAATTTAATCAATTATACATTAAATCTGACACTGTGATGTACCCTCCAATCCTTCATGTATATCTCAATGAGCTGGGCAGAGACCTTGCAGATATGATTTCTCCCATCTTGGGATATAGTTCAATTGAGCATATTGATGCAACCGTGCTAGTAATGATGCTTATGTTTGCTCCTGGCAAGTCACCAATCTGTTATGACTATGCCACCTACATATCAGACAAGATTCATGAGCAATTGATGAATTTGAGGAGAGATAGGATGTTCAGATACACCTCCTACATTTACCATTTAATCTTGTACCATCAACATGAGAAATTTCATTTTTCAATCAAAAGAATGGATGCCCTAGGCAATCCCAGATCAGCGGTCTATTGGTCTTCTGTCTTCCACATTAGACCTGAGTCTCCATACACTTACTGTGAATTCATGGATCTGTTCATCCATCCAGCTATGGCAATGATGATGAGCTCACCTCCTCTGAGACTCGCTGATGACATGCAGAGAATTCTTCAGCTGTCCAAAGCTTACAGCATTGGGGATTGGTACTTCTACCAAAACCACACTGTCATCAGGATATATGGGTGTGATCTACTTCCATTCAAACTACCTAAGTATGTGCCTATGAGGCTATTTGCCCTAGAGTATTTTAGGCAATTTGGCAGAGTTGATGTGCTTCACTTTTCAGGAAAAGGCAAAAAAGCACAGTTGAAGGTGAAAAGCCAACTTGGCCATTTTATTTATAACGAGAGGGAGCAAGGATGGAGGGAAGCAGAGAGAATGCTTGAGGGCCTTGGCCTGCAAACCAGTTTCCTATGGTCTCCCTATGACCCTAATCATTTCATATCTATGAGGAGGCTCAAATACAAGTTATCTGCCTATGATCACCATAGTATCCCTCAGATTGAAAAATATGCAAACCAAGACAAATGGAGGAGAGGGACCTTAGAAGAGCCCATGTCACAAGAAGAGCTAAATAAGAGGGCACTAAGGAATCTAAGGAAGATGGCTGACCTTGAACTTTGTTCACAGGTATTCACACTTCCAAGCACACAAGCGGGAGCAGCTGCATCCTCCTCAACTGCCAAACAGCAAACTACCAAGGCCACTGAAAATATATCCAGCAAAGGCAAAGAAAAGGAAATGGAGACAGAGCAACCACATCAAGAGAAGGAGCAGTCACCTCCAGTGACTCAAGAGCAGACAGATAAAGAAAGGCAGCAGCAGGCAGAGCAACAACAGCAACAAGGATTGCAGCAAGAAGAAGGGCAACATGACAGACAGCAGCCCTTACAGCAGGAAAGAGTAATTAATACTCCAACTTCCACTGAGCAACAGGCTCAGAACATAGTGCCTCCTAGGCCAGAAGTCACCACTGATGCCTCGGTCCTCCAAACTCCACAGAAGGAGGACTTAAGCAGAAAAAGGGATAGAGAGACTCCTCTGACTTCATCTATCAACCAGGGAGAGAAAAGACAAAGATTAAATGACTCCTCGGAGGATGACATAGCAATAAGACAAGCATTGGGCATGGGCCCACCCAGCAGAGAAGCTTCAGCAAGTTCCTTCCAGCAGGAACAGGACAGGACTATGGGAGGGGAGGTCAGCTCCTCCAGCCAGCAAAAAGAAGGACAAGTAAGCATCAAACAACAATTTATAGACATCAAAAGGAGGAGTGATCCTATCAAAATACAGCTGTACAATCATCTGTTAAATATGGCTCCCACCAATCAGCAAAGACTCATGTCTGCCTTTGATGTAAGTGAAGGAAAAATGATCATGAGTCACTTTATGCCCACAGCACTGCATCCCCAATCTGCCTCAGATTACCTCAGGACCAACCTGGAGGTCCTGGCCAAAGACATACACCCAATGGACAAAATTGAACTGCACAAACAGACTGGTGAGATGGTCTATGCCTCCTTGGCAGACGAAACATTAGAAAATTACAAACTAAAGAGCAGCCTTAATGCCACAGCCTCTCAACTGGAATTGGAGAGGGCATCATCCCAGGCGAAGGACAACAGAATAAGGTCCCTGGAAGATATAATTATTGAAATTGGGCATGATCCCAAAGATATTTCAGGAATACAGGAAATCTTGAAGTTGAGGGATGCTGACATGGCTGCCTTGAGGAAGAAAATCAAACTCCCAGCTACCATTCACCCTCAGACAGATGAGGTAGCCCAACAAAGGCATGAGCAGGATGCCACAGATTTGTTGATTTCCATTTACAAACAGCTTGTTCAAGCACAAGAGAAATTGGGAGAATCAGAGGCTGCAAAGGCAGCATTACAGGCATCTCTGAAACAGAGAGAAGAAGGGCAGACTTCCCAGCCTCCTCCTCAGATCATCAATCTTGAGGAAACTGCTCCTATCACTGCCCCTCCTCCTCAACAGACTGAACAGACAGCAACATCTACTTCAGCAGCGCCAACAACTACAGAGCAGGCCCAAAGCCTGGATATGCAAAAGCTGAAGAATGAAATCCAAATCCTGGAAGCTCAAATGACAGAGTTAAAAGAGACCAGGGAAAAGTTATCCAAAATCAATGATAGGTATGATAAATCCAAACAAACTGTGGCAGAGAAGGACAGGGAGGTGAAAGCCCTAAAAAACAGAATAAAAGAGCTAGAGAATGAGCTCAAGTTAGATAAAGTGGTGGCTGAACTTAAAATAGTGTTGTGGGCTAACATTGGTCAATCTATCAATGAGCAATGGCAATATATTGAAACTATCCATGAGCAACTAGAGCTCATCCCAAAGGCACAGAGGGAGGTTCACAGATCAAGAGCTTTATTGAGCAATATGCCTGAAGTGGCCACCAGAATGATCAATGTACTTAACCATAAAACAAGTTCTCAGTTAGCTACCATGGGAATTACAAACAGAACTGAGACTATCCAAATGGTCAAAAGGGTTCTCACACTCAGAAACTTAGTGCAGACATTGGAAGAAGAACCCAGGATATGCAGACTGAGGTGAATAGGTTTTTGGAAAAATTTCAGGTGTTAGAAAGCAGAGGGCTCCCTGGCTTACTGAACAGCGCAGGGAGATTGTTCACACATGACCAGTATGCCAAAAGGGTCAACACATTTGCCACTAGTCAGATCAATGAGAAGCCCAGCACCTCAGAGGAGACAGGGCCGGCCACAGGACAGACTCTCTATAACAAAGTAGAGAATCTATTTTTTATAATGAATGAGATCAATCACCTGTTTGAGGTGGCTCCCAATTTCTTCAAGTATACAGAGGCAGAGGAGACAATGGATGCCATTCTCAGGCATCAACTCCCTACGCAAGACTGGTGGACAAATGCAATACAGAAGATTTTGTAGACAGGGAGCCACTCACCAATTTTGTTTCTTAAAAAATATCAGTTGTCATGCAAAGCACAGTTTAACAAAATCAGCATGCATGGTGGATTAAAGCTGAGCCAACTCAGCAGATGTATCGGCCAACAAAGCAGAAATAGAAAACTACAGGTGGCAGGGCCGAGAAAATACAGCGCAGCAAGAAATAAAGACACATTATTCAGCATTAAAGCAAAGCGACTCAACCGACTCAACGACCTCCAAAGGTCAAATTATCCTCTGACAGACATAAAGAGCATTTATGCTGCATTCAAAGTTGTAATAACTTCTTTTCTACTTTCTGTACGAATTCATGAAGATATTTTCTCTCTCAGATGACTCAATGCCTGAGATATTTTGTATAAGCAGTCCTATATAGTCCCCTTCGCATGAGCTTGCAAGGGTTGTTGTTGATTTCTCCTGAAGAAGTTCTTATGTTGTAATCCTTTCAGAATTTAATAAAGAAAGTGATGGAATTTCTCGGATTTCTAAAGTGTTGAATGCGTATTGGTGTCTGTTGGAAACTGCTGGATTCCTGTGTATTTCATCATACAATAAGTCTCTGTAACTCTCTCTGTTATGCGTTTTGTTTGTTGAAATCCATATGTTATCTAACTTCAATATTTAGCAACAAAGAAAAAGAATAACTTTCAGGATTTATTCAATGAATACCCTGAGTTCAATCTGTGTTGTTAATTAATGTTTTCTTCAGATGCAATCTTGATAAGTGTAATTCTTAATTGCTGCACTTTCAGAATACATCTTTCATAGTGGCCTTTGTCACAGGAATTCAAGTTTGCTCCTGTGCAGTGTGTTTCACTTTCACCTCACCAGCTTAATAGAAAATTCTTAATTGCTTTCTGTTGGTTGACATACATCACCATTTAAGCTAAATTTGTTTGTCTGAAATACAAAATTGGCCCTGCAGTTTGAGCACCACCAATCTTTCGTTTCTAAGCATTTCACAACTCCAGACTCCATTGCCCAATGATATTTTACTCTCTAAACAGTATATCATAAGACCTGAAAGAAATCCTTCAACCAAAACATATACCAAAACCTGAGCATAATAGCTAGCCTAAAAACACCATCATAACAGAGACAAATCATAAAGAGAGAGCCCTCTCTGATCACAGTTTGGCTAGAAACTGTGATCCAAAGATTGGTTAGTGGTTACCCCGGCCGTATTCCCTTGGGAGTCATAGGGAACAACCTGGGTGTTAACAGTAGCCAAGGATTCCTCAATAATTCCCTCAACAAAACTATTAGTGTCATCCTCAAAAACTCTTGGAACACTCCAATGTCGTGGCAAGTCGGGCCTCTACAACAATATCAAAACCAACCTGCACAAGGTTGGAGAGGATATAGTTATGGAAATCAACCACCTCAAAAAATGTATCCTCAACAATACCAACAACAATACTAACAACAATATCAGCAACCATTTCCATACCAACAGTTTCAACAATATCCATAGTCCATGCCATTTCCACAACAGAATCCTGCACCATTACTAACACAACCACAATAGCTACAACTGCCTTCAAACCAGCCTAGACCAACTCAACTACTAGCTTAGCCAGTAGCAAATCCGAGTAACAAAATGGATAAACCTGCATACAATGTGGAAGAAGCAACATATTTCCCAACATAATTCATTCTTCCCATAAATGACTTCCATTTAAGGTCTAGGAAAGTACTGCATAAAAATTATCCTCTGATCATAGAAGAACCAGCTAAACAAGGAGAAAAACCTAAAACATCACATTCAGAAAATCAAAGTCAGAAAGGAAAAACTACAATAACTCAAACACCATCCTATCTAGAGAGGTTAGTAGAGCAGAAAATTCAAATGTACCTTCCTGAATTTGATATTTTGGATGAATTGAAAATTTCTTATGTAAAAATTCCTTTATTGCAGGCAATCAAATAAATTCCAATTTATGCTAAAAAAGTAAAGGAATTATGCATCAAGAAAACTGGTAAAAATAAAAAGGATTCTACTACAATCCAAGTAATTGGAAAACTAGCTAGCCTTATGTCTACAAAGACAGCAGTCGAAAAATATATTAACCCTGGTATCCCTATGGTTACTATTTCAATAAATAATTTTTCAGTTCCAAACACATTAATAGATTTGGGAGCAGCTATAAATGTAATGACTACAGAGACAACGAAATATTTAGATTTAAACAACATTAGATATATTACTACCATTTTAGAGTTATCAGACAGATCTAAAGTTATACCAGAAGGAATATTAGAAGATATCATAGTCTTTCTGGATTCATGGGAGTATCCTATAGACTTCCTCAGTTTGCAGCTGAAAAGAAACTTAGGAGGACACCCTCTAATCTTAGGCAGACCGTGGTTAGCCACCACTAATGCCTTTATAGGATGCAGATCGGGAAGTATGATTATTGCACATGGGGATGAGAGAAAGCACATCACACTTTATTTTCTAGCACAAGCACCTTCTTTAGTATCATTGCTTGAAGGACAAGAACAACAAAAAACTAAATCAGTTCTAAGGATTAACCAAGTCTTTGACCTTAGAGAAGAAGAGGAGAATGAAGCTCTATTAGATCTTTTCATCTTAGAACTAGATATTTCAGAGAAGCTTAGAGTAACTCAGTATGAAGCTGCAAGTAATATTTTGAACCACTATTTTCAGGAAACCTACACAATTCAATCACTGCAAGATTCATTCACAGATATTTTTCCTATAAATACAATTACCAATTCAAAAACTAAAACAATATAGATTTATCTTAGAGAAAATTTGAATATTGGTAATAACTTACAATCATCAAAGCCCCAAGGTTTAGCTCAACTGGTCAAATCAGTGCCTCGCCGATCGGGAGGTCACAGGGTCCATTCTCCCCAAAGCCCTTAGGGTTAGGCCTAGTTATTGGCTGTGGGGCTTGATTCCCTTCGGGGTCAATCAACCCAGATATTTCCATGGACATAGCAGCCACCCATTGACTAGGGTGTCTGTGAACCATAAAAAAAAAGAAAAAAAACTTACAATCATCACAAGAATAAGAGGTAATATCATTGTTAAAGAAATACTCAAATTTTTTCCTAAGATTACACAAACATGCAGGGAATTCACCCCAACAAATGTACCACCACATCTATACTGATGACCATATTAAACCAATAAGGCAGCCTCAAAGGCGGATGAACCCCATGATGAAGGAAATAGTGAAAGAAGAACTACAAAATTTATTACAAGTTGGATTCATCTATCATATTTCTTATATTCAACGGGTTTCTCCCTTAGTGGTAGTACCAAAGAAAATTGGGAAGTGGAGAATATGTGTAGATTATCGGGAATTAAATAAAGCAACATTAAAAGACCATTTCCCGCTACCATTAATTGACCAAGTCCTAGATTCATTAGCTGGGGAGAAATTATTTTCTTTTCTAGATGGGCTTAGTGGGTATAACCAAATTAGAATAGCACTAGAAGACTAGGACAAAACAACATTTACATGCCCTTGGAGAACATATGCATACAATGTTTTGCCTTTTGGCCTATGTAATGCACCTGCTACTTTCCAAAGAGAAGTCCTTGCAAATATTTGCTGATCTGATCCATGAATGTGTAGAAGTCTATATGGACGATTTCATTGTATATGGAAACACATATGACGATTGTTTGAAAAAGCTTGAGAAAGTTTTGAAATGATGCATAAAGACAAATCTGTCCCTAAGTAATGAAAAACGCTATATGATGTTAACAGAGGGGATAGTGTTGGGACACCATCAGGAATTAAGGTGGACCCAACAAAAATACAAGTCATTGTGAATTTAATTCCACCTACAACTCAAAAGGAGGTAAGAATTTTGTTGGGTTATGTAGGCTACTATAGGAGATTTATTGAAAATTTCAGTAAAATAGCAATGCCTCTATTCAAGTTATATGCAAAAGATGTTGAATTCCAATGGACAAGTCATTGTCAAAATTCATTTCAATTATTGAAATAAAAAATATCAATTTCCCTCATTTTTCGAGAACCAAATTGGTCTTTGCCATTTCATATCTCCACTGATGCATCTGATACAACTATAGGTGCATCACTTGGATAGAAAGAAAACTTGTTTAATTATTACCTCATCAGGAATTAAGGTGGACCCAACAAAAATACAAGTCATTGTGAATTTAATTCCACCTACAACTCAAAAGGAGGTAAGAATTTTGTTGGGTTATGTAGGCTACTATAGGAGATTTATTGAAAATTTCAGTAAAATAGCAATGCCTCTATTCAAGTTATATGCAAAAGATGTTGAATTCCAATGGACAAGTCATTGTCAAAATTCATTTCAATTATTGAAATAAAAAATATCAATTTCCCTCATTTTTCGAGAACCAAATTGGTCTTTGCCATTTCATATCTCCACTGATGCATCTGATACAACTATAGGTGCATCACTTGGATAGAAAGAAAACTTGTTTAATTATGCTATATACTTCATAAGTAAAAACTTAACACCAATAGAATTGAACTACACAGTCATAGAAAAAGAGATGTTAGTTATAGTACATGCAGTAAACAAATTCAGGCATTACATAACAGGCTACCAAGTGTTCATTCACACAGACCATTCAACAATCAAATATTTAATGAACAGAGAGATTACAAATGGTGGATTACAATATGGATATTGTTAATGCAGGACTTTAATATTACAATTCAAGATCGACCAAGGAAAGACAATAAAGTAGCTGATTTCCTTTCAAGGCTTCATACACTTGGTGATCCAAATCCTGTTTCAGATAATTTCCCAGATGAACATCTCTTTGCAATAACTGCCAAAACACCATCTTTTGCAGATACAACAAACTATTTATCCTCTAGAAAATTACCATTCTAGTTCACAAAGAAACAAAAACGAATGATAATTAGAGAAAGTTCTAGATATAGTTGGGTCAATGGTGATCTCTTTTATACTAGCTTTGATCTGATAATAAGAAAATGTGTTAGAGAATACGAAATGTTAGAAATTTTGAAAGCATGTCATGACGAGCCATGTGGTGGTCATTTTGCAGATAAGCGGACAAACTACAAGGTGTTACAACTCTACTACTATTGGCCAACAATCTTCAAAGATTCCAAAGCCTACGTCAAGAGGTGTGACGGTTGCCAAAGAATAGGAAGGCCAATAATATCAGTTGAAATGCCACTTAAGATGCAAGTGCTCATAGAATTATTTGGGTAATGGGCTCTAGATTTTGGGGGACCAATAGATCCACCATTAAATGGAAATAAGCACATCTTGGTATGTACTGATTATGTTACTAAGTGGGTTGAGGCAAAGGCAGTAGCAAGAGCAACAGAAAACACAATGGTCACATTCCTCTTTGAGGAAATCTTTGTTAAATTTGGAGTACCAAGACAGATTATAACTGACCAAGGCACACAATTCACTTCCAAGCTTGTTCGTGATCTTACAGAGAAGTACAAGATCAAACATAGAAAATCAACACCATACCATCCTCAAGCAAATAGACAAGTGGAGTCGACCAACAAAGTCCTGGAAAATATCATGACAAAGACAATACAAATGAATAGGAAGGACTGGTTAGAAAATTTAAGACATGTACTATGGGCATACAGAATAACATGGAAAAACACAACTGGGTTCAGTCCATGCCAGTTAGTGTATGGAAAAGAAGTCCTGTTACCCATAGAATTTCAGATACACACATTCAAGTTAGCAACAAAGTTAGGACTGGAATTGTTTGAAGCACAACAACAACGAGTAATGGAATTGAATTGACTAGATGAATAAAGACAACAAGTAGTGGAACACACAACTCTTGTGCAGTAGCAAAGGATGAAATGGCATGATCAATTTATCAAGAAAAAAACATTCAACAAAGGAGACTGGGCATTATTGTTTGACTCCAAATTCAAAGATTTCAAGGCAAAGTTCACAACTCATTGGATGGGGCCATATGAGATAGAAGAGATATTTGATAATGGAACTATTAAGATAAAAACAATTGATCAAGAAGCTAATTCATTTATAGTTAACGAACATAGGCTTAAATTTTACAATAAGCCTATCAATAAAGAATATTTATGAAACAAATGTCAAAAGACACTGAACTAGAAGTAATGGAACAACATAGCAATATACCTTCGATTATTCCAGAATAATAATAATAATAATAATAATAATAAATGTTTTCTTGTGAAAACCAGGTAATTGGCACAAAGAAAACATGAATTCATGAAGGAAAACCAATAAGTTTGGCTTGCATGAATTCACAAAATTTATTTAGCTCTGACGACAATTTGATTTTACAGAAAGCATCCTACAAAAACAATCCAAGACTTGAGGACAAGTCTTCAGATAAGCAAGGGGGAAGTTGCAAAAGAAACTCAGTTTGAGTAGCTAAAAGTTTGAGAAGCTAAATTGAAGAGGGAACTTGAATTGTATTATAGAAGGGACCTAAAACATTATCAGAAACATTGTGCAAAAGGTACCTAAAATGTTAGAAGAAACATGTATTATCTGACAAATACTGCATAAAAAAATTACATGACAGAAGGAACCTGACTCATCGAGTACCAATTGCAGAAGGGACCTGAATGACATCAACAATAAATGATCTTGAATCAATGAAGAAAGCAAGAACATGAAGCAAAAATAAAGTCTACATTTCAATCTATCTTAGACGATCCATTAAAGACATTTTTGCCTATTACTTGACCAGAAGACATCATCAAATACTATCAGGGAGTAATGTACAGTGAGTAAAAAGTTTTTCTCTTGAAAATTTCAAAATTTTTAATTTTTTAGAGATTGTTAAGATTAATTTAGTACCTGACATGCATATTTTACCTACATTTCACTACCTTCATTATTATACTCATCCTATTCATATATATTCATCTCCATACTCATTATTCTACCACATATTCATAAACATACTCAAAATACCACATATTCATTTCATATTCTTTATATACATCATATTAACCCCAAGTATTTTTCTTTTGAAAAGCAAATGGATTAAAATATAGGGTCCGATAATCAAACCGTAGACCTACAAAACCATACACAAGTTAGTATCATAACTTTAATTTTAAATATTCCCTTAACATGGTAATTTTAAAATTAAATTACATATATTGAAATATACGTATTATGAAATAATACAAGTAAAGGAAATTGAAATAATTCATTTCAACAAGTTATAATCAAAGCGCATAAAATGATGTTATAAAGTGTAAGGTTATCATAACACAAATAATGTAATGCCATGCGATGAAAACAAACATTATGAAAATGTTTTGGAGGCATAAGACGTGGGAAATGGATATGAAGTGGAGGTATGATGACATTTAACGGGCATAAGGCCATGCAATGGAACTATAATGAAATTCAAGGGCGCGATGATCAAATCACAATGCACCATGAATAGGTATGAAATGGAATAACAATACGAGCCGGTGGAAATGAAACATATGGCAGACTAACTATACAGTGATATGAGTAAAACAACAGTCAAAGGTTAAGGTAATAAACATTGAGACGTGGAGGTAAGCACGGTGGGTAGGTACGCAGGACAACCACAAAGAAATGCAGTACAACCACGAAGGGAAGCAGTCAGAGATTGCAGCATGTGGGAATGGTCAACCAAAATTTGAACACAAAGATCAGAAATATCTACTCTCTGTTGTTACTCTAATATTGTACAGTTTCATAGGGATTTTCAATGTCTAGATGATCTCAACTTGAAGAAGTGGAAGGCCCTGAAGCTTAAAGTAGTAAAATACTGCAAATACCCTCTTAATATCCTTCTTCTTTGTTTAACTTAAAATTAAAGAGAGGGAATTATAGATCAGTTCCATGCAGGGTTTTGTGGTGGACACTATGCCTGGAGAGCAATTACCTACAAAATTTTAAAAGCAGGTTTCTACAGGCCCACACTTTTTAAAGAAGTTGGAGCGAGAGTAAGAAGTTGCATACCATGCCAATTATTTGTAGGAAAACATAAATTGTCAGCACTTCCTTTGGTTCCAGTATTGGTTGATGCTCCTTTTATACAATGGGGGTTGGAATTTATAGGGGAAATTCATCCACAATCAAGTAATCAACACAGATGGATTTTAACTACTATAGACTATTTTACCAAGTGGGTAGAAGCCATACCTATTTAAAATGCAACTGATACTATTGTGATTAATTTCCTAGAAGAAAATATCCTATCAAGATTTGGATGTCCTCAACAGATTGTTACAGATAATGCAACAGCTTTCAATAGTGTTAAAATTATTGAGTTCTATAAAAAAATATTCAATCCTATTACACCATTCTCACCATACTATCCACAGGGTAATGGGCTAGCAGATTCTTCCAACAAGAGCTTAGTTAAGGTCATTAAGAAGACTCTTGAAGACCATAAAAAGAGTTGGGACAAACACCTAATCCATGCAATTTCGGCAAACATAGTTTCTCCTAAATTATTAACAGTCAAGTCTCCTTTCCAATTAGTGTATGGAAAGGAAGCAGTTTTTCCTGCTCATTTAGCTTTATCTGTTATGTGATTCCTTCAGGAGTCCTATGAAGAAAAAGATGACTTCTCAAGGAGGATTATTCAAATTATTTATTTGAATGAAGACAAGGATGAAATTCAGTACAAATTAATGAAAAACAAAAATAAGATGAAAGAACTGTTTGACAGCAAGGATAGAGAAAGAAATTTCAAGAAAGGTGACCTAGTGCTTAGATGGGATACAAGGAGAGAAGATAAAGGCACAGATGCAAAATTTGACAACCTCTGGTTTGGTCCATTTAGAATTGCATAAGTCAAAGTGAACAATATATTCATCCTACAGAATTTGGAAGGAGAGTATTCCGCATTTCCAGTCAATGGGAAATACTTGAAACATTGCATTTAGTATTAATTTTTCATCCATTCATTCATCATCGGTAAATATCCAGGGAGTTCATTTCATTTTTGAAAATTTTTCAAGTGAGTATCTGTTTCAACAAAGACTCCATAGCCCGAGGAGAAGGCACTTGGACTTGTTTGTTCTCTGCATCCAACAGGGGGGAGCAGTACCGAGCTGGAGCCACTATTGTAACATTATTTGGTTTTGATAAGTTAGTATATTAACCAAAAATAAATTTAAAATGTTAAGTTAGGATATGGATGCAAAAGAAATAAAAGTCAAAATGTTAGGCCCATTTAATGTTTTATAGGCATCCATATCAATAAAATGATCGGTGTTAGCTCCCCTAAACAAAGAAGGAAAAAGAAAAAGAAAATGTTAGGGAAGCATAAAATAAAATAATGGCTTCATTTCATATTTTTATAAATGCATAGGCTGCTAGTTAAAATGTGCCACATTGGAAATTGTTAAATTATGTTAATATACAATTAGTTCCTTAATCAGGATTAATTATTTGATTTAAAAACTTTGGCATTTCAATTATATTGTAACGTGCAAAGGTTTGATTTGACCCCATCGAGCAACCCATCACCTCACATTAGCACTCCGCCACCTCTCACCTCATCTGTGCACATCTCCCAAGATCCGACAACCCATAGAGAATTTCGCCCCCCCCCCGCCCTCACCATCTGAACTTTAACGTCGAGGGGGGGCGGGGGGGGGTCTGAAATGGGTGGTATTCAAAACTGCGCCTGCCCCTATATGTCAACACTAGAACATTTCAGACCCCCCTCAGGCGAAACCGTTAACTACTTCCCCCCCTCCGAAAAGTTGTTTCTTTGACTCCCAATAACAGTATTCTACTCGTTGTGGTCCTACCACTCACCTTCCGCCACTTCATTTTCCCATTGGCTCCACCAGTTACATCTCCTTCCTCCAAAATTAAGCCATTAAGCAATAATTGGTTTAGTCATTAATCCAACAGACTAGCGCCGCCTTTAGCAGAAAAAATAGACTGTTATATAATTCTCCCTTTCACTCATTAACTAGTTACTGAATTCATATACTACCACCGTTATTGTTCTGTTACAGGTTCGCTGGACCAAACTCCGAAATTTTCACCCTCTAGTGACACTATCTACTCACTTGTTTTTAGCCTATTTTCTCTGTTCTTTCCCCCAAATCCTGACTCCTCTCTGTGTATTGAAGCCTCCAATCCAATTTTCACTACTATCCTTAGCCTTATCCAAGATGCCTCCAAAGGATAAGGGACCAAAAGAACTTGTCAATCCTCTAATATATCCTCCCATTGATTTTCACCACATCCCTTTGTCTGATAGAGACCATAAAATCCATGAAACTCTCTGTGAATTTGACCTTTTTGAGATGTATTGCATGATTGAGGACAAATACATAGAAAAATCCAATGATATTCAGCTATGAGAATCCAATTTACCCCACTATATTTTTCCTCGTACCCACAACACCCCAGAATTTGTTAGGAAATTTCATGCCTATTATCTACCAAGCCAAAGAGCCATCATTTCCCCCACTGGAGAAATCCTCTTCACTATCACTACTCAAACCATAGAATAGATGATGCAAGCCCCTAGAGTAGAGAATGCCACCCCCTTTTCCTATGAAGCACTTGTTGAAATATACCAGAAATTGGACTTTACCAAGAGGGCCAGAACCCTTGCGCTTTTCTTGATAGAAGATACCCCATTGCCAAAGAAAAATCCTCCCTATCCCTCCTCTATTTTCCCTAAGAGATCCAAGCAGATTATTACAACCATCTCTTACCTCCTTGGCTACTACTCAGATCAGTGGGTAGATGAGGCCATCATAGGATTTCTGTCCATTTTATCTACTAATTCTAAGCCCTCCATCATGTTTAATATTAGCCAATTTCTTGCAGATGCTATTCCCGAGAAGTTTACCAAATTCACAACTGAGGAGGTTTTCAAGTATGCTTTTGTGCTAGTCTATATGTTTTTATATTTTGAGGGAGACAACTTCAAGCTGGCTTTACAAAAGATGGATGAAGAAGGGAACCAATAGTCAGTCATGTTTTGGACTACTCTGGTGATGAAGGAACAAAAGGAGTTCACATAAAAATAGTTCATAGAGATGTTTGTGCATCTAGCAATTAGTCTCTTAGGCAGCATAACAAAACCAAGGATCAATGAGGAAATTAGAAAGGTGTTGTAGCTATCAGAAAGAAAAGTTCAAATAGGGGATTTGTATCTCTATCAAAACTATATATAATTGAGAATATTTAGGTGTGATCTTGCACCTTACAATCTGCCTAAAGTCCTCCCAATGAGGATTTTTTTTCTCTAGAATAAATAAGGTAGATGCTCAATATGGATGAGGTCCACTTTGTAGCTGCCAAGAAGAAGTCCTAGTTCAAAATCAAAACATATATTGGGCCTTTCATTTGCAATAGCAGGACAACAGGGGAAGAAGCAGATAAACTACTAAAAGGAATGCAGTTCAACATTAGCTTCACCTGGTCATATGATCCATTAGGGATAATTTCTAAATTAAGAATAGAAACCAAATCTACTACTTATTTTCACACAGCCATACCAGAGATAGAGAAGTACAAAAACCAGCTAGTATGGGTTGAGAATACCCTACAAGAGGTAGAGGAGCAGCTGGTATCATCCTCTATAATACAGACTCCTACTACGCAGGAGAAAACTGCTAAGAGAAGTAGAGAAGAAGAGTCCCCTTCAGGGACTAAAATTTTCAGTGAAGGATTCAAAATTATGTATAAGAAGGCCAAGATTAGTTCCAAACTAACCCTCAACAAGGATTTAGAGCAGGAGAACATTATCACCACTAATGAGCCACTTGTTTCCTCATTAGTAGGTGATCAGACCACACCGTCTCCCACTACCTCCACGGCCTCACAAGATCAGCAGCAAACGCAGACCAACACATCTACTACAGGGGAGACAAAGAGAAGTATAATGGACATTTTTAAGGAGATAAAAGTAAGGAATGAGGCCTTGAATATTAACACCTACAATTAGTTCTGGAAGCAGGCTTCTAGTTCTCAAAGTAGGCTACTGTTAGCTCTTGATTTAGAGAAAGGTAAAATGAAAATGGCATTCCTCAGGCATAGGTTCCCATAAGTTCCCATAGGCAGCATTAGACTACAAGAATACAATATTTGAGTTTGATGTAAAATGTATACATCCCATTGACCAAATGGAGATGCATAAGAAGACTGGGAAAATGATTTTTTCCACTATCACCAGCACTGCTACAAGTTTTTCTAAACTACAGGTTACATTAGAAAATTTCTAATCACAATTGAAGATGGAGAAGGTATCTGCACTTGCCAAAGACACTAGGATCAAAACTCTGGAGGAATTGGTGATCAAAGTGGGTTATGACCCTGCAAACATCAATTTTGCAAAAGAGCTTGTAAAGAAAAAAAAATTAGACATAGCAGCATTAAGGAAGCAATTAAAGTTGCCAGTTACAGAAGATCCTCTAGCCAAGGATATTAAAGAAACATAAACACAAAACGAAGATATGATGAAGCTCATCATGGAGAAGAGTGCACGGTTGAAGAAAATGGAGACAAATATGGAAAATATGATTAACAAAAAGGAGAAAACTGCCAAAACGGTTGTGTCCCTTTGGAAGCACACCCTATCACGGCCATTCCTACAGCCATATCTTCTACAACAAGTATAAGGGATGCTGCAGATCAATTGGAAAATGCAGTGCAAAACATGTCTCTCCAGACTGAAGAGATCAAAAGGCTGCGGGCTCAAGTCAAACTTCTACAGGATCATCAAAAAAAGACTGAAACTTTTCATGCAACAGAGCTATAGAGAGCTCAAAATTAGATAGAGGTATGGAAGAAGTCAGAAATTGAGTCCTCTATTGGCTACACTCTAGCCCATGTTAAAGAAACCATATAGAACAATATCATTGAAGAAATAGATGAAATATGGCCATGTATCCAGATTATATTTTAGAAAAAGGAATTGATGGAGAAAGCCAAGAAAACCATTTCCACTATCAATTCTGAATTGGGAGAAATTCCTGCTATAGCCAATAGCATCATAAAGTTCCTCATTTGCAAAAAAATATATGAGATGGATTATCTAGAAGTAGATGACAAAACAGAAACCATCCTAGAAGTAAAGAAAGTTCTAACAAAGAAGAACTTGGTTGTATAGCTGAAAGAGAAATGTCACATTCTGGAGGTATCAGTTAACAGGTTTTTCACTAGAATAGATGCATTGAACAAGGTCTTCCTTCTCTATTTGTGATCAATGACAAATTAATGACCAGGGAAGATTACAAGAAGAAGATTTAAGACATTGCAAAGGATATAACTAAGTCTTCCCACATCAAAGGTACTATGATAAGAAGATCTTTTTATGAAGCTATCAACAACATAATTTTTATCCAACACAAGATAAAACACATTTTTGCAGTAAAACCCACTTTTGCTTGGTATACTGAGGTATATGAGATCTACCACAAGGTGACAAAGATTTCTATTCCAGATGAAGAGCGGTGGGATAAGTTGTGTGAATTAGAGGATTAAAAAAGACGGGCCAGCCTCACCAGCGCAGCACCCAAATAGTGACCACTCAACAACTGTTCTCCTTCAAAGCAGGGCTAGATGTCCATATCACTTCACCATATTCATTCCTTTTGATCACATTATTTCTTTTTTGTTAGTTCAAAGTCAATAATAGAATGCCATGTAACCGAGGCATTAATTGTAATATTTTTGTAAATTTTGTTTAAATACTTCATTCTGTTGAAGTATTCAGTGTTGAACCCTTGAACAAGTTATCAAGTAGATTTGTACTAAGCTGGAGTAGTTTTGAGATAATAAAAGATTCTGGATTTGCCTCATATGGTCTGTCTCTCAGTAAGTTGTATTTCATCTTGTTTATTCATTATGTCTTCTTCATATAAATTAAGTCTTCTGCAATTATCTGATTTAAAATTTAATTGAATTTCAGTTTCATTTTGGATCCTTTGTGAAGTTGTAATTTAAATAAGAGATAAATTTACAGAACTATTTGTTATTGTAAATTCCTCTTTGAGTATAAATTGCACTAGATCTCTTTGATAGTCTGATTATATCTTTTTTATTAAGAAAACATTGCTTTCTTAATTTATGCTTATAAATGGTTAAATACTCAGTTTGAATATTAAACCAATTATATCTCTTCATATTCTACTTCTCCATCCCACTAAAATTAAAATAACCATGTGTAGCTAAAGAACAACCTTTCATTTTATAAAAAATATGTCTAAGTTTAAAGAACCTATTTATAAACAGTTCAATGGTCATCCAATCATTTAAAACAAAAAAATGTTATAGATGCTTTGGCATAACTAATTGACCTTAGGTTATCTCAAAGGAAAACAAGGGGAAATCAGTTATAGGCCATTTTTTTGTGTTTAATCAATAGATCTACAAACTAGATCAATTAAAATCTGTGAACACCTTGTTATCATCGCTACAGAAATCTTTAAGAATGACTCTCTGTTGGGAATGGGATCCCCCAAGGACAGTTTTGAGGCTAAAAGCCCATGTTTTGGGCCAATTTTTGTAAAAAAATTGTAAAGTATCCACTTTTTGTGGTTGCAGAGCACGAAGGTGTCATGAGTCATAAAGGGTTGTCCGCCCTTATTTTGTAAAGTGTAAAGTTAGCTGTAAAGATCTACCCATGGTCTGTGAACCATGGGATTGTATAAAAAGAGCTAAGTAAGTAATCTCTGAGTAGTCTTAAGTTGGTAGTGGAAGACAAGGCTTCTAGTCTTGGTAGAGAAGTCTAAGTTTCGGGTCTTAGTGAAGGTAGAGGCTCTGTAGATGAGTGCGCAGAGGCCTAGGGTGGAAGTCCACACCTGAGTCCACGGACTAGATAAAGTCTGTAATGATCTAAAGATATCAATAAAGAGAAGTATTCTACAAATTTTGTGTCTTTCTTTCATGTTAATGCTTCTGGTTACATTGGGTTTTGGGTTTAATTTACAATGTTTATGTAATGCATGAATATATGTGATTATATTGGGTAAATGAATGCAAGTAAGAATATCATATTACGTGGTGCTAACTGTGATTGTTTAGTAAGATAAGTAAAACACTTAAGATAACTTGGGAACTTGTACAATATGTTCTCAAGGCAGCACAAAAGTACCTAGACCGCAGGTTAGGGCTGCGCGAAGGCCAATCGTACTCCTTTGCGGAGGTACTGAAGGATGGAATAAAGGGATAGACTGATAAATCCCTAGAACTTAACGACCTGCACAAAAGTAGGAACAAAGGGTATAAACCAACATCACGACCATATCAGGGTGCGGAAACTTGGTTCCAACATCCCCCCATACTTCTTCGGGTGAGACTTCGGTATGCGCTCCGTAGGCTAATGTCGAAAGGGCTAGTAGTGTAAGGATTTGTTTGGCTAACTAACACTGAACCTAGGTCAGACCCCACGCAGCTGAAAAATGTTCTGTTGTCGAGACCGAAATCTGCATAAGAGATGTGTGATTTCGTATCACTGGAATCCAACTAAGAAAGAGATCAAAGATTGGTTGGATAGGAAGATCCACAAATTCGCGGCGTAGGAGAACATAAATCCACAACAGACAAGGGAATAGTGGCTGGACAGGTACCTATATACAAAAATCCATGAGATATTTTTTTATTCCTTTATAGTTGAGCTATACGAGTGGATCACGAAGATAGCGGATAGCCAAGGAAGGTGGAGACTTGACGGTCCTATTGTCTAGACCCCAGAGTTAGTACAAAGACTGGAAGCCTCTGAGGATAAGATCACTTGTGCTGTCGATCATTGGCTCGATTGCATCATAGGAGGATTTGTGACTGAATTCATGGTCAATACCTCAGTTAGCTACAATGAGGCAGACCAACGCTTTTTCAAAGGTCTACGAGGTAAGTACTTGAATTCTTTGAATATCCAGATTAAGATGTTATTGTGCGAAAACAGGGTTATCCAACTACCTTAATGTTTGGAGCTACGCAAAGTGGGAAGACCTACAGGAACAAAGGAAGAAAGGGTCCTGTGTATAGTCCATTGGTTTCACCTCCATTGGGTGATGAAGAGGTAGTAGCATAGGCTTCTCCGCGAAGTGCAATTCAGTTAATAATACAAGGATTCCTGTGACTGCCACCTCCACCCACACCACCTTCAACTTCACCACATCACCTGTGACTTCACCCATACCACCACCACCTCCATCGCAGTTTATCATGGAAAATTCAGTGAAGCTACCTTTGCTTAAACGTTTGGGAAATGAGAACCTGAACCAGTTTTGGTTTGTCATGAAAGTTGTATGGGAAGCTTAGGGCGTTACAGATGATCACTTGAAGAAGGAAACATTGGTTAGTTATTTGCAGGATCGCGTGCTAACCTAGTACGTCAAGTACTCTAATGATAAACCAAATGCTGGAGTGGTAGACATCCAGACCGCGCTGAATAAATAATTCAGCAGGCCTAAATTCAAGGCATAGTTGATTGTGGGGTTCAAGGAAATCGAGATGAAACTGAGTGAGACACCTTGGGAATTGGATCAGAGGTTGAAATGTAAAATCTGCAAAGCTAATATGAACTTAACAGATGGACAACATCGCTAGTAGTTTGTGGCTTTGCTCCTGCCACACCTAAGGGTTGCGCTATCACAACAGAAGATTATGACTTAGGCAAAGGCCTTGGAGATTGAAATGAGACTGCATGAAACACCGATGCAAGATCCAAATCTGGGGGTTTAGGAAAAATGCGGCCCCTTGACTAGAGTTCAGGGATGGCGCGAATAGGCTTTCAGGGGCACGGACGAGGCCGAGGCGAAGGAGGACTTGGCAGAGGTCGGGGACAACTAATCTGCTACAAATGTGGAGGACTAGGACACTATGCCTGTGATTACACTAACCCAACACGCCCATCATCCAAATATTTCACTAACTGTTTGATCATGAAATGGAGGACTATCCAATGTTGCTAGTAAGAATACATGACAAAGGAGCACTACCATCTCAGACGACTCAGAACCTGCAGATGATGATGTATAAGCCTCGTGAAGAGGATCCAAATGTGAATATAGTTCTCTGAAGTGGAATTGCAACAAGGGATGAAAAGGGGAAATAGCCCAAAGACAGTGCATGTGTTGGGTCCCTATAATACTAGTGATTACCTCATTACTATTGTAGTTGTATCCCTTATTAATATTGTTGTGCCCCTATTGTCCCCATATTGTTATTACTGTTCCCCATAGAATCCCTCTATTGTTATTTTTGTGGCTTTATATTATTATTGTTAGGTCGGCTGGGTTATATTGTGACTCCTTAGACTCCTATATATAGAAAGGAGGTTTTGTCATTTGAATCATCCAAGAATTGCTCATTTGTGTAATGTGAAGGAGGTTGCCCCCTCAAAGAGGTTGAGTTCTAAGACGTTGATCTCTATTTTCTATCTTTTGTGAGCTGGTTTCATAACATTTGGTATCAGAGCTTTGGATTCTAGGGTTTCGCTGCTCCAAACAGGTCATTGTGGAATTTTCGATATAACTTTTTTTTTCTGCGATGTTTCAGAAGCTAAAAAAAAAACCCATTTGCGAATAAATCGCACTAAATCTTGGGTCCAAATTTCAGAGGTTTTCGCACTATATTTGCGGAGATATGATCTGAGGAAGTTGGTCTTTTTGTAGACTCCTGAATTACATTCCAAACAGGTGACCTGGGGAAAATCATCATAACCTTCTCTCTGAGCATCGGATTAAAATTTCATAAGAAGGTGCAGAAAGAGGATGGAATTTAGTTTCTTTTATATATTTTTCAGAGCCAAAGGTCGAAACAGTGACTCGTGGCACGTCGTACAAGTTCGCTCTACTGAACTAGTCTATAATCAGGTCATCTTGGGAGATTGTGCAAAACTCTTCCTTGGAGAATCCAATTTGGATCAGACTAGTGACATTTGAAAGAGGACACAGAGGGCTACTATAGGTCACAATTTCAGAACTAGATGATCCAAAATTGCAGAGATACATCAGATTCAATATCAAGCTTCTACAAAGTGAAAAAAGGTGTGTAGTTTTTTTAGAATTTTTGCATAAGCTTGGTTTGAAAAATTAGTTTGAATCGGTAATTGATGCCCCGAGGAAAGAAAATGAAAACACCTAGTAAGAAACCTGAAAGTTCTAGCATGACTCATGAAGAAGAGGAAGAAATGCAACATGATATATCAAAACTACGAGACCAAGTGCAACAAGTGTCACTTGAACAAAAAGCAACAGAATCTAAGATGGATTGTTTAAAGAAAGGCGTAGAAGCTAATATGGATGGCATGGAAGCTAAGATGAATGGCATGGATGCTAAAATTGATGGCATGGATGATAAGATGGAAGAATTGAAGATAAATATGAATAAGTTGCTACAAGAAATGGTCACTAATAGTGAAAGGGTAGTAAAGGAAATTCATGATAAGAAAAAAAGAAATGTTAATCATGATTCCATAGACTCTAATGTTGGATCGAAGACCCACCATATTCCAAAAAGCGATATGAGGAAGTTTGATGGCAAGGATCCTACAACATGGATATTACAGATGGAGCAAGTTTTCAATCTCAATAATGTGCAAAACACACAAAAGGTACGTATTGCAACTTTATATTTGGAACCAAATCAGTTTGTATGGTATCAATGACTTTGTTCTCGTAAAAAAATTATCACTTGGGAAATTTTACGGAAGAATTGACAGCACATTATGAGGATACAAAAAGCAACACTTTTTTTAGCCAATTGATAAGTCTCAAACAAAAGGGTTCAATAATGGAGCACATTGAGGAGTTCCAAAAATTGAACATAAGGGTAAAAAATATTCCAGAGGATCATAGGATTGATGTGCTCATAGAGAATTTAAAGGATAATATCCAACATGATGTTCGCCTTTGGGAACCTGATTCATTAGAGAAGGCATTTAGGTTAGCAAGAAAAATGGAAAGCAAAATTATGGCAACCAAGAAGCATACCACTCACAACTATAAAGATGGAAGTGTTGTTGCCCCTAGTCTTCCACAACCTATAAGGTTGACACCACAAATATTGGAAGAGAAAAGAGCAAAAGGGCTTTGTTATAGTTGTGATAGCAAATACACTAAAGGTCATAAGTGTGCTGAGAAGAAATTATTCTACATAGATTGTGAAGAGGAAGAAGAAAATGAGTAAGAAAGGTAAAAAGAATAGGATATACTCTAGGAAAAAAGCCTAGATAAAGAAGAAATGAATCCGACAATATCTTGTAATGCATTGGCAGGAATTACCACTCCTCAAACCATCAATATAGAAGGACAAATCAAGAAGAAAAAGGTAATAGTGTTGATTGATTCAGGAAGTACGCACAACTTTATTCATTGTAAGGTAGCTAAAAAATTGAATTGCTTCTTATATCCAACACTAGAGTGTCAAGTGATGGTTGCAAATGGAGGAACAATAAATTTCTCTAGAAAGTGCCATAATATCAAGCTATCCATGGGAGAATATGTATTGACCAGCCCAACGCTTTCCATTCCAATGGGAGGTTCTGATGTTGTACTAGGAGTCCAATGGCTACAATCCTTGGGTACAATAGATTTTAATTTTCAAGAACTTTTCATGAAATTTTCTGGGGAAGGAAAGGAATTTGAATTAAGGGGTATTGCAGGGAAACTGGGAAAGATAATCACCTCTAACGGTATGACAAAGATTCTAAAAAAGGAACAAAGAGGTGTAATTGCACAATTATGTTCACTAGATGTTTCCACATTGGAATCATCTATTTCTCCAGATCTCCAAAAAATCTTAGACAGTCATTCCAAGGTATTTGAGACTCCCAAAGGTCTCCCACCTATTTGTGATCATGATCATGCTATTCATCTGATTCCAGGAAGTGTTCCTCCAAACATCAGGCTGTACAGATATCCCTATGCCGAAAAGAGTGAAATTGAACGTATGGTTGCACAAATGCTAGAGGCTGGTATAATTCAACCGAGTCAAAGTTCTTTCTCTGATCCAGCAATATTGGTGCACAAGAAGGATGGATCATGGCGCATGTGTCCAGATTATAGGGAGCTCAACAAGCTCACTATTATAGATAAGTTTCCCGTTCCCGTCATTGATGAATTACTGGATGAATTGCATGGATCAATTTACTTCACCAAGTTGGATCTTCATTCAGGATATCATCAAATCAGAATGAAGACTGAAGACATTCCGGAAACAGTTTTTATAACTCATGAGGGTCATTATGAATTTTTGGTCATGCCTTTTGGCCTTACCAATGCACCTTCAACATTTCAAAGTTTGATGAATTCCATTTTCAAACCATTCCTTAGAAAATTTGTGTTAGTATTTTTTGATGATATACTAATCTACAACAAGTCTTGGAAGGATCATGTTGAACATGTTGACAGGGTGCTACAACTATTGGAGGAGAAACAATTATATGCAAAAAGATCCAAATGTTTCTTTGGAGTACAAGAGGTGGAATATCTGGGTCATATTGTATCTCATGAAGGATTTAAGGTAGACCCTAGCAAAATTAAAGCCATTAAAGAATGGAAAATCACCACATCCATAAAGCATCTGCGAGGATTTCTCGGGTTGACAGGGTATTATCGCAAGTTTGTTAAGAATTATGGGAGAATAACAACACCTCTAACAGCATTATTGAAGAAATATGCATTTTCGTGGACTCCAGAAGCAACAAAGGCCTTTGAGCATCTTAAAGAGGCAATGCGCCAAGTACCGGTCTTAGTTACACCAGACTTCACAAAAACCTTTATTGTGGAATGTGATGCTTCAGGAAACGGAATTGGTGTTGTTTTAATGCAAGATGAAAGACCCATTGCTTTTGAAAGTTGTCCAATCAAGGTAAAGTTTTTAAACAAAGCTATTTATGAGAAGGAAATTTTGTCAATACTCCATGCACTTAAGAAATGGCGACCCTACCTATTGGGAAGACACTTCAAGGTAAAAACGGATCATGATAGCCTTAAATACTTTTTAGAACAAAGATTATCCTCTGAAGAGCAACAAAAGTGGGTCACAAATATGTTGGGTTATGACTTTGAAATTATCTACAAAAAAGGGAAGCAAAATGTGGTGGCAGATGCACTCTCAAGAAAGGATGAGGATGTGGAAGCATTATTGTGCACCATTTCTATTATCCAACCAGATTGGATAAATGAAGCAAGGGAGGAATGGAAGAATGACGAAGAAGTGTGGGAACTTATTCGAAAGTTACAACAGGACTCCAGTACGTTTGATACATTTAGCTGAAAAAATGATTCGTTATGGTACAAATATCGCTTATACCTCTGTAAGAATTCCCAGCTAAAACAAAAGATTCTTATGGAATTGCACACTTCTCCCTTAGGAGGGCACTCAGGATTTTTAAAAACTTACCACAGGGTTAAGAAGGAATTTTTTTGGGAGGGCCTTAAATTAGATATTCAAAAGTTTGTGGTGGAATGTTTGGTTTGCCAAAAAAATAAAGTTGAAACAATTAAGACACCAGGTCTATTACAACCTTTATCCATTCCAAGCCAATGTTGGGAGGAGGTTTCAATGGATTTTATCACAGGTTTACCCAAATCTGAGGGAAAGAGTGTCATCATGGTGGTAGTTGATAGACTTACCAAGTATGCACACTTTTGTGCATTATCACATCCATTTAAAACCAGTACAGTTTCTACTGCATTTATGGAAACAATTCAAAAGTTACATGGAAACCCAAAGATTATTGTAAGTGACAGAGATCCCATTTTCACTAGAAATTTTTGGACATAATTATTTTCTTGTCTTGGTACTTAGTTAGCTCATAGATCATCTTATCATCCTCAATCTGATGGGAAAACTGAGATAGTAAACAAATTTTTGGAAGGATATCTTCGTTGCTTTGTATATGATAAATAGACACAATGGGTCAAATGGTTGCCTTTGACTGAATGGTGGTATAACACTTCCTTCCATACAACAACAAAAATGACCCCATTTATGGCACTTTATGGATATCAGCCACCATACATCACATCATATTTAAGAAAAAATTCTAAGGTTCAAGCAGTGGAACATCACATCGAACATCAACAACAAGTCCTCCAACTCTTAAAGGATAACCTCGTGTTGGCACATAATAGAATGAAACAATAGGCAGATAAACATTGCAGCGAAAGAAGTTTTGATGTAGGTGATTGGGTATTCCTACGGCTACAACCATATAAGAAAATGTCCCTCAAGCAAGCTAAGAAGGATAATAAATTATCACCAAAGTATTATGGTCCGTACAAGGTGTTGCAAAAGATTGGTACTATGGCATACAAATTGGTGCTTCCTACAGCTTCTCGATTGCATCCAGTTTTCCATGTTTCATGTTTAAAGAAGGTTATAGGCGACAAGCTCCCAGTTCAAACAATATTGCCAGAACTTGATGAGGAAGGAAAAATTATATTGGAACCTAAAGCAGTCACAGAAACAACAACTCGACAGTATGAAATCGATCAATTTCAGAGTATCTTATCAAGTGGAAGAACTTATCTGCTAAAGATTCCACACGGGAGGATGAGAATTTTATACAGAAGCATCTAGAACTACTCAAGCGTTGAGGACAACACTTTTTTGAAGGAGAGGGGCATGTTGGGTCCCTATAATACTAGTGATTACCCCATTACTATTGTAGTTGTATCCCTTATTAATATTGTTGTTCCCCTATTGTCCCCATATTGTTATTATTGTGCCCCATAGAATCCCTCTATTGCTATTTTTGTGGCTTTATATTATTATTGTTAGGTCGGCTGGGTTATATTGTGAATCCAATATATAGAAAGGAGGTTTTTTCATTTGAATCATCCAAGAATTTCTCATTTGTGTAATGTAAAAGAGGTTGCCCCCTCGAAGAGGCTAAATTCTAAGGTGTTGATCTCTCTTTTCTATCTTTTTGTGAGCTGGTTTCATAACAAAATGGGTTCAAAAAGCTTCAGCGAAGGAGGCTTCGAAGGAGGCTTAATTTTATTTGGAGCACGCATGTGAAACGTTCATGGAAGCAAAGAAGAGCTTCGTTGAGGCCTCGACCTCAGGGAGTAAGGATAAGCCTAATCAGGAAATGGACCCTTCTATGTTTACGACCTTTCTAGAAACCTGCATGAAGCTACTACATGATAGCAAGGTTGTGAAGGGATTACAGGAGCTTATAAATAGATGTGCCAGAAACACTCCGGGTGAACCGCACATGATACGAAAGGTTGGTAAGCATAAAGCAAGGACATGATGAGAGATGAGACTGATCGTGCTGATAGGAGAATATGAAATGGATCAGGTTATTTTGGATCTGGGTTTAGATTCAAACATTCTACCAAAGCAGACTTGGGAGCGGATTGGAAGACTTGTGTTGCATTGGTCTCCAATCCAGTTAAGGATGGAAAATCAACAGAAGATCATCCCCATGGGATGGCTACAAGGAGTGATTGTAGATATTGAAGGTGCGAGCACATTGGCTGACTTTGAAGTAATAGAAATTGTGGATGACAACAATCCCTACCTTGCGCTCCTTGGAATTGATTAGGCTACTGATATGAACATGATAATCAACCTAAAGAAGCAGAAGATGATATTTGAAAAGAAATTGATTCACATAATAGTACCCCTAGATCCCGCTGAAGGATCATGCTATATTGAACCAGTCCACGATTATGAAAGCGATGACGATTTGGAATGTATATATAAGATAACAGTGCGAGACCAAGATTAGGTGAATCCGACAGTGGATGGAAGAATTACATGGGATTGCGAGAGTTCCTGCACCTCAGAATCTGATGAAGAATTAGAGCGCTGGAAGAATCAGCTACATGAAGTAACCACACTTAGTTGTAACCTGATGACCCGGTCGCTACACTGTGTGTCGTCAGAGATAATAAATCTTCCCACTTACGATGGCTTGAATGATGTATATGTATTTTTGGATGCATTTGAGATGGAAGTGCTAGAGAAGCAGCTCTTCCAGGCTTTAGACTGGGCACTGTGTGCTACACCCGCAAGATGGTGGGGTACGCACAAGGGTAGCTTTGATGATTGGCACGAGTGTAGGAGGATGATGACGACACGATTTGGGAAGCCTAAGGTACGAATAACAGACAAGTATGATAGGAAGGATGATCTGCATGCACACTTGGCCAAATGGGCTTAGGCTTATGGAGCGAAGCCCCAACCGAAATGGGTGCACTTGTTCTGTCATACCTTGGATGTCATCTCGATGAACTGGTACTTAGAAATAGAGCTACACCATGGTAGAGGTGAATGGGATATTCTGTACAAAGGATTCATAATGAAATTCAACTTTGAAGACTGGTTTGATTGTATTGACGAAGCGCTACAAGAAGTGAAAGCATCAATATTTAGGATACCGCAGGATCCTTTGGACCTGATTCAACCCAATTAGACCATTCAGCTGAGCCACGTGCTGGAATGCTATAATGTGACCACTAAAGAAGAAGATGAGGATCCATGAAAGGTTAACATCCTTGAGATAGCGAGAGACCGCAAGGTTGAGGGACCGTAGGTTGAGAATCTTGGTGGATAAGGTAGTTGAATTACTCCGCGAATACCAGGATTTGTTCCCTACCAAGTTTACAGAGCTAAAAGGGATGATAGGAGACCTGGGCGTTATGAAAATCATGTTAAAACCTGACACAAAACTGGTTAAGAAAAGACCTTACCATCTCAATCCAAAGTATAAGGAGAAGGTCCGCTTAGAGCTAGAAAAGATTGTCATGGTATGCATCATTAAGCCCATACAAGAATTTGATTGGGTAAGCCCAATGGTGGTACAAGAAAAGAAGCAGAAGGATGAAATAAGGATATGCGTAGATCTCTAGAAGTTGAATGACGCTTGTGTACATGATCAGTTCCCGACTTCGTTTATTGATAAGTTATTGGATAATGTAGGTGGCCAGGAAGCGTACTCATTCATTGATGGGTTCTCTAGGTACCATCTGATCAAAATCGCGCCAGAAGATAGGAGCAAGATGACCTTTGTGACTGAGTGGGAATGTTTTTAGTACACTATAATGCCTTTCGGATTGAAGAATACACCTGCAATTTTTTCGCGCGTAGTCATTGCTGTGTTCAAGGAATTTATTCATAAGATTTTGGAAGTGTACTTTGATGACAGGACTGTGTTTGGGCTGGAGAAACACCATGTGGCAAGTTTGCGCCTAATGCTAGATGCATGTCGAAGGTACCATATCGCGCTCAATCTGAAGAAGTGCTTGTTTTGTGTTCCCTTTGGGACTTTGTTGGGTCATGTGGTTTGCAGACAGGGACTAATGGTATATTACACAAAGATCGCGATGATACTTAACTTGGAAGCACCGAGGAGTGTGAAACAGCTGCATGCAACCTTAGGACATACTAGGTATTACAGGAAGTTTATCAAGGGCTATACCCAGACCACGGTGCCTATGGAGAAGTTGTTGAAAAAGGATGTCATGTTCTGTTGGAACGAGGACTATAAGGAAATCTTGGATGTATTGAAAGAAAATATGGTCACCACGCTAATTTTAGTCTTCTCAAATTGGAAGAATGAGTGTCATGTACATGTTGACGCGTCATATATAGCACTGGGAGCTGTACTAACACAGGCTAGTAGAGGAGAATTGGACTATCCCATAGTGTTCACAAGTAAAAGGTTATCCAAGGTTGAGAAGAACTATTCCACCACCAAGCGTGAAGGGTTAGCCATGGTATAGATGCTCTAGAAGTTTAGACACTATTTGCTGGGTGGCCATTTTAAGATGTATACAAATTATTCTGCATTGAAATACTTGGTCAATAATCCTATGTTGGGGGAAAATTTTCCGGTGGTTGTTATTATTCCAGTAGTATGATTTTGAATTTATTGTGAAGCCTGGACAACTGAGCGTGGGACCAGACCATTTGTCGCGCATGGAAATAAGGGAAGAGCCCACTAATTTGGAGGACTGATTGCCTGACACGCAACTATTTGCAGTGCGCATTGTAGACGGTCATTTTGAAGATATCATGCACTTCCTAATGACAGGAACTGCCCTAAAAGGTTACACTGTCTAGTAGAAGGAGTTAGTGGTCCGCGTGACAGACGTTTCTGTCATTGTTGGGCATCTGTACAAAATGGGGTCTGATGAAATATTGCGACAATATGTACTGGAGTTTGAAAGAAGCAGTATCCTCGCGAACGCTCATGGGGGTGTTGTGGGAGGTCATTATGCAGGGAGAGCGACCACACAGAAGATTCTATGCGCAGGGTTGTGGTGGCCAACGCTCCATTAGGATTCAAAAGCTTACTGTAAGGTGTGTGATGTGTGTCAAAGGACAGGCAGGCCATCGCGGAGGGATGAGATGCCTTTGAATCCATAGATGATGTTACAACCCTTTGAGAAATGGGCGATAGATTTTGTGGGACCCATTCAGCCCCAAGGAAAGAAGACGGGAGCGTGGTACATTATCCCCGTGACGTAGTATTTGACTCGATGGGCAGAGGCACAACCTGTGAAGGATTGTGCAGGCACGACTCAGTGGGATGTATCCCAAAGACCCACTGCCTAAGTGAAAAGTTGGTTGCAACCCTAAATTGTGACATAAAGT
Source organism: Pinus tabuliformis (assembly GCA_031772625.1). Lineage (NCBI taxonomy): Eukaryota > Viridiplantae > Streptophyta > Pinopsida > Pinales > Pinaceae > Pinus > Pinus tabuliformis. Next base: position 1,314,487,378 of record CM062805.1, on the reverse strand, counting down.
TGATGCCATGGATGCTTTGATAGTCACTTCTCTTTGTTCCCGAACCTTCGACGACGTGGTCGGTTGTAGCTTCAACTACAGCTCCGCTATTTTCATCCAAAGGTCAAAATTCACCTTTTCGACCTTGTCCTTTAACGTGCACACTGCAGTAGCCAACTTCCTCACCTTGGATGAAGCCTCTGCATTTTTTGCTATATCTAGCTCAAGGACCGACTTGCAGGCCTGCTTAATGAATGTGACCAAATTCTCACACTGTGTCTGCAGTTTCTCATGTTCCTTCAGTGCCTAAGTCTTTTTTGCGAACAACTGCTCATTTTTTACTCTAAACTCACTAGCAGCAGTCAGTTCACACCACTCCCTGATTTTCAATTCATTAGACACTCCCTGACACAACTCATGAAGGGTCTGAAGCGACAACGCAGTGAGGTTCAACGCCATATTCTTTACTGTGTTGAGAACTATGCGATCTTCATCGAACTCCACATAGACTGACCCTTCAGGTAAAGGAAAGACTTTGAGATCCTGAGGCCATTCAATCTATGATAATGTACTCCTTCCCTATGTTAGGCTCGCCTATATGCCTCTTGCCCTCCTCACATCCAGCTGAATTTTGTTTTCCTAGATCTACAGCTTGTGTAGATCCTTATAGACTCTCCCCAACATCTACATGTATTGTTGCTCGAATTGTTGCAACACCTCTGTCATTATGTCCCAATTTTTTTGCCGATATCATCAAGATCACCCTTTTTCAGCACCATGTGATTAACATGCGCTTGCTTATCAGATTTATGTTTCTTTCGTTGCCCACACTTCTACACCTACGCATGCTTCTTCAGCATGAAAGGAGTGGTTTCCTCCTCACTGCCACCTCCTCCCTAGTATGACATCTCTTGCTCATCAGTGTGGTGTGAAGAAAACTTCTCACTCTCATCATCATCCTTCTGTTCTTGTTCTACCTACGCTTTTGCATTGTACTCCTCCTCCACTCAGGCCTTCTCTGCAACTGCCTTAGCAACCTCCTTCTTTTTCGTAGGTAATGTGCACACATCTTTCTAAGCAGTGTCCATCTGCTTCTGCGCAACAGCGATTTCTCCGCCTGTGCTTGTTCCTACATCTAACTCTGTAGGCATGAACCATTCCTATGAAAAATGTCCCACAAATTCTTGGATATCTATATCCATCACCATATAAGGCAATGGGTGCCATTTCTGCTCGGGGTCATTGCGCGCTTTGATCGAGACCCAATGAAAATCGGCTTTGAATTCTGCATAGACCGATAGTTGTGCGTACAAGGTGGGACACAATCGTGCCCATTGGTTAACCACCATATGCATGTCCATATCCATCAAAACCCAAAATATCTTTGTTTCTTTAACACACTCTGGATATTTTAAGGTCCACAACGAGGCAAACTACGCTACCTTGGGAAATTCTTCTTTGTGTGGAGGAAAATGGCTATCCTTTGGTAACCTTCAAGCAACCAAAACAATTGACAGCAACATCCAAGCATAATGAAATGGTTTGCTTTCCTCTCGGGCCTCTCAACAGTTCGTGAGGAACTCCTGACATAGACACTTGGCCCAGTTGTACTGTACCCCCTTCGCGCACTAAGACACGAGTGATATGACTGATGCTGGAACTTCATCTACGCGGGATTTTATCATTATTTTTCCTGCTAGAATCTGGGTAACCAACTGCACTGCCGGTTCTGATATGGATGTGATAGAGTACCCTCGTGACTTTTTTATCAGACCAAACTCCTTCTTCATCTTATCGAACAACTCTTTTTCTCTGGTTTTTCCTCCAAACTCTTTGGAAAGGTTTGCCCCTTCGTAAGGTAGCTTTATAATCCTATGGATCAACATGTCAGTGATGGGGATACGATCTCCTAGCCATAGGCACCCATCATGCACCAACGTGAGGAGATGGCACAAAAATATCATATTAATGGGGGAGTGATGATAATGCAGCACTAACAACAGATTGAGTAAACATGACTGCTCGACACTGCAGACCCACTTCATGGGCTCCAAAATGGTAAACCCCATGTCATCATAGTAATTTTTTTGTATATACTTGTGAACCACCAAGTTCAGAAACTTTGTATGGTCTGCGAGGTCCCAATATTCCACTTTAAGCAATGGAACGCGCGTGAGCCTAGGACCCTCGAACATGGCCTGCTTAGGCAACAAAGGGGTCGAAACTGAAAATTTCCCTATATCGAGATCATTCGTGACTTTGGTTTTTCCCTTCCATGGAGGGATATACTCAGCCAACCTCGTCATAGGCTCCACCCCTTCCGCATCAACAGCCTCAATACCCTAGAATTCTTCCACTTCTAGGTCCACTACTTTTTCTGGCTGCTTATCCTTTTTCTACTTCGCTTGTGTCTCGGTATGTTTCCGCGGTGAAATTCATACTAGCACTAGCTGTTATGAAACCAACTCACAAAAAGATAGAAAAGATAGATCAACACCTTAGGAATAAGCCTCTTCGAGGGAGAAACCTACTTTACATTGCACAAATGAACAATTCTTAGATGATTCAAATGACAAAACCTCCCTTTTATATATAGGAGTCTACAGGGCCACAATATAACCAAGCTGACCTAACAATAATAATATAAAGGCACAAAAATAACAATAGAGGGATTCTATGGGGCACAATAATAACAATATGAGGACAATAGGGGCACAATAATAACAATAAGGGATACAACAACAATAGTAATGGGGGGGATTACTAATATTATAGGGACCTAACATGCCCCTCTCCTTCAAAAAAGTGTTGTCCTCAACGCTTGAGTAGTTCTAGATGCTTCTATATAAAATTCTCATCCTCCCATGTGGAATATTCAATGGGTAATTTCTTCCACTCGATGAGATACTCTGGAATTGATCTATTTCGTAGATGTCGAGTTCTTGTTTCTTTAACTGCTTCAGGTTCCAATATGATTTTTCCTTCCTCATCAAGTTCTGGCAATATTGTCTGAACTAAAAGCTTGTCACCTATAACCTTCTTTAAGCATGAAACATGGAAAACTGGGTGCACTCGAGAAGCTGTAGGAAGCTCCAATTTGTATGCCATAGTACCTATCTTTTGCAACACCTTGTATGGACCATAATACTTTGGTGATAATTTGTTATCCTTCTTAGCTTGCTTGAGGGACATTTGTTTATATGGCTGTAGCTGTAGGAATACCCAATCACCTACGCCAAAACTTCTTTCGCTGTGATGTTGATCTGCCTGCTGTTTCATTCTATTATGTGCTGAGGTGAGGTTATCCTTTAAGAGTTGGAGAACTTGTTGCTGATGCTCGATGTGATCTTCCACTACTTGAACCTTAGAATTTTCTCTTAAATATAATGTGATGTATGGTGGATGATATCCATAAAGTGCCATAAATGGGGTCATTTTTGTTGCAGTATGGAAGGAAGTGTTATACCACCATTCAGCTAGAGGCGACCATTTGACCCACTGTTTCTGTTTATCAGATACAAAGAAAGAAAGATATCCTTCCAAACATTTGTTTACTATCTCAGTTTTCCCATTAGATTGAGGATGATAAGATGAGTTATGAGCTAACTAAGTACAAGAAAATAATTCTGTCCAAAAATTGCTAGTGAAAATTGGATCTCTATCACTTACAATAATCTTTGGGTTTCCTTGTAGCTTTTGAATTGTTTCCATAAATGCAGTAGAAATGGTACTTGCTTTAAATGGATGAGATAATGCACAAAAGTGTGCATACTTGGTAAGTATGTCCACTACCACCATGATAACACTCTTTCCTTCAGACTTGGGTAAACCTGTGATAAAATCCATTGAAACCTCCTCCCAATGTTGGCTTGGAATGGATAAAGGTTGTAATAGTATTGGAGTCTTAATTGTTTCAACTTTATTTTGTTGGCAAACCAAACATTCCGCCACAAAATTTTGAATATTTGATTTAAGGCCATCCCAAAAAAAATCCTTCTTAACCCTGTGGTAGGTTTTTTGAAATCTTGAGTGCCCTCCCAAGGGAGAGGTGCGAAATTCCCTAAGAATATTTTGTTTGAGTTGGGAATTCTTACATAGGTATACCTGATCCTTGTACCATAACGAATCATTTTTCCAGACAAATGTATCAGATGTATTGGGATCTTGTTGTATCTTTTGAATGAGTGCCCACACTTCCTCATCATTCTTCCATTCATCCCTTGCTTTGTTTATCCAATCTGGTTGGATAATAGAAATGGTGCAAAGAAATGCTTCCACATCCTCATCCTTTCTTGAGAGTGCATCTGCCACAAAATTTTGCTTCCCTTTTTTGTAGATGATTTCAAAGTCATAACCCAACATCTTTGTGACCCATTTTTTCTGCTCTTCTGAAGATAATCTTTGTTCTAAAAAGTGTTTAAGACTATCATGATCTGTTTTTACCTTAAAGTGTCTTCCCATTAGGTAGGGTCGCCATTTCTTAAGTGCATGTAGTATTGCCAACATTTCCTTCTCATAAATAGCTTTGTGTAAATACTTTCCTTTGATTGGACGACTTTCGAAAGCAATGGGTCTTTCTTCTTGCATTAAAACAACACTGATTCCATTTCCTGAGACATTACATTCCATAGTAAAGGTTTTTGTGAAGTCCGGTATAGCTAAGACTAGTGCTTGGCACATTGCCTCTTTAAGATGTTCAAAGGCCTTCGTTGCTTCTGGAGTCCATGAAAATGCATCTTTCTTCAATAATGTTGTTAGAGGTGCTGCTATTCTCCGATAATTCTTCACAAAATTGCGATAATACCATGTCAACCCGAGAAAACCTTGTAGATGCTTTATGGATGTGGGGATTTTCCATTCCTTAATGCTTTTAATTTTTCTAGGGTCTACCTTAACACCTTCATGATACAATATGACCTAGATATTCCACCTCTTGTACTCCAAAGGCACATTTGGAGATTTTTTCATATAATTGTTTCTCCTCCAATAGTTTGAGCACCATGTCAACATGTTGGACGTGATCCTTCCAAGACTTGTTGTAGATTAGTATAGCATCAAAAAATACTAACACAAATTTTCTAAGGAAGGGTTTGAAAATGGAATTCATCAAACTTTGAAATGTAGAAGGTGCATTAGTAAGGCCAAAAGGCATGACCAAAAATCATAATGACCCTCATGAGTTCTAAATGTTGTTTTTGGAATGTCTTCAGTCTTCATTCTGATTTGATGATATCCCGAATGAAGATCCAACTTGGTGAAGTAAATTGATCCATGCAATTCATCCAATAATTCATCAATGACAGGAATTGGGAATTTATCTTTAATAGTGAGCTTGTTTAGCTTCCTATAATCTAGACACATGCGCCATGATCCATCCTTCTTGTGAACTAATACTACTGGAGTAGAGAAAGAACTTTGACTAGGTTGAATTATACCAGCCTCTAGCATTTTTGCAACCATACATTCAATTTCACTCTTTGGGGCATAGGGATATCTGTACGGCCTAATGTTTGGAGGAACACTTCCTGAAAACAATTGAATGGCATGATCATGATCACGAATAGGTGGGAGACCTTTGGGAGTCTCAAATACCTTGGAATGATTGTCCAAGACTTTTTGGAGATCTGGAGAAATAGATGATTTCGATGTGGGAACCTCTAGTGAACATAATTTTGCAATTACCCCTTGTTGTTCCTTGTTTAGAAGCTTTGTCATACCGTTAGAGCTGATTATCTTTCCTGATTCCCTGCAATTCCCCTTAATTCAACTTCCTTTCCTTCTGTAGAAAATTTCATGAAAAAATCTTGAAAATTAAAAGCTATTGTACCCAAGGATTGTAGCCATTGGACTCCTAGTACAACATCAGCACCACCCATTGGAATGGAAAGCATTGGGCTATTCAATACATATTCTCCCATGGATAACTTGATATTATGGCACTTTCCAGAGCAATTTATGGTTCCTCCACTTGCAGCCATCACTTGACACTCTGGTGCTAGATATAGGAAGAAATTCAATTCATTTGCTATCTTACAATGAATAAAATTATGGGTTACCTTTTTCTTCTTGATATGTCCTTATATCTTGATAGTTTGAGGAGTGGTAATTCCAACTAGTGCATTACAAGATATGGTCAGATTCATTTCTTCTTTATCTAGGGTTTGCTCCTGGAGTATATCCTCTTCTTTTGACATTTCCTGTTCCTTTTCTTCCTCCTCTTCACAATCTATGTAGAATAATTTCTTCTCAGCACACTTATGACCTTTAGTGTATTTGCTATCACAACTATAACGAAGCCCTTTTGCTCTTTTTTCTTCCAACTGTTGTGGTGTCAACCTTGTAGGTAAGGCTAGGGGCAGCCACACTTCCATCTTTATAGTTATGAGTGGTAGGCTTCCTGGTTGCCATAATTTTTCTTTCCATTTTTCTTGCTAACCTGAATGCCTTCTCCAATGAATCAAGTTCCCAAAGGCGAACCTCATGTTAGATATTATCCTTTAAAGTCCCTATGAACACATCAATCCTATGCTCCTCTGGAATATCTTTTACCCTTATGTTCAATTTTTGGAAGTCCTCAATGTGCTCCATCATTGAACCATTTTGTTTGAGATTTATCAATTGGCTAAAAAAGGTGTTGCTTTTTGTATCCTCATAATGTGCTATCATTTCTTCCGTAAAAATTGCCCAAGTGACAATTTTTTTACAAGAGCAAAGCCATTGATACTTTACAAACTGATTTGGTTCCAAATATAACGTTGCAATACATACCTTTTGTGTGTTTTGCACATTATGGAGATCGAAGGATTGCTCCATCTATAGTATCCATGTTCTGGGATCGTTTCCATCAAACTTCCTCATATCAATTTTTGGAACATGGTGGGTCTTCAATTCAACATTAGAGTCTATGAAATCATGATTAACATTTATTTTATTCTCATCATGCATTTCCTTTACTACCCTTTCACCATTACTGACCATTTCTTGTAGCAACTTATTCAAATTTATCTTCAATTCTTCCATCTTATCGTCTATGCCATTCATCTTAGCATCCATGCCATTCATCTTAGCTTCCATGCCGTCCATCTTATTTTCCACATCGTCCATCTTAGCTTCCAAGTCATTCATCTTAGCTTCTACGCCTTCCTTTAAACCATCCATCTTAGCTTCTACGTCTTTCTTTAAACCATCCATCTTATTTTCTGTTACCTTTTGTGCAAGTCAAATTTGTTGCACTTGGTTTCATAATATTGATATATCATGTTGCATTTTTTCCTCTTCTTCATGATTCATGCTAGAGCTTTCAAGTTGCTTACTAGGTGTTTCCATTTTCTTTCTTCGGGGCATCAATTACCAATAATAATGCTTCACTATGCCCTTTGAATTCCTTCAAACTAATTTTTCAAACCAATTTTATGCAAAAAAATTAAAAAGTACACACCTTTTTTCACTTGTAGGAGCTCGATATTGAATCTAATGTACCTCTGTAATTTTGGATCTTCTAGTTCTGATATCACGACTTGTATTATCCCTCTGCATCCTCTTTCCAATGCCACCTGTCTGATGGAAATTGGATTCTCCAAGAAAGAGTTATGCACAATCTCCCAAGATGACCTGATTATATGCCTTTTTAGAAGAGTGCAATTGTATGAAGTGCCACGTGTCACTGTTTCGACCTTAGTACCTGCAACTGATACAAAGAAAACTACAGGTCTTCGTCCTTCTGAAAATTCTTACAAAATTTCAATCTAATACTCAAAACAAAATTTATGATGATTTTCCCACGGTGACCTATTTGGAATGTAATTCAGCGGTCTACAAAAACCTTAACTTCCTCAGACTATATCTCTGTAAATATAGCGAGATGGGATCTAGATTTTGGACCTAAGGTTTAGACTGAGTTCTTCTCAAATAGGTTTTTGTTTTAGCATCTGAAACTTTGTAGAGAAATAGTTATAGTGAAAATCCCATGATCACCTATTTTAACTTAAATTTTAGAGCTTGCAAAAACTCTAACTTCCTTAGATCATATCTCCGAAAATCTAGCGATAACAGCTCTGAAATATGGACCTGAGGTTTAGCACAATTTTGTCTCAAATGTGTTCTTTTTTTCGCTTCTGAAACTTTGCAAAAAAAAGTTATAGTGAAAATTCCACGATGACCTATTTGGAGTAGCGAAACCCTAGAATCCAAAGCTCTGATACCAAATGTTATGAAACCAGCTCACAAAAAGATAGAAAAGATAGATCAACACCTTATGAATAAGCCTCTTCAAGGGGGCAACATACATTACGTTACACAAATGAACAATTCTTAGATGATTCAAATGACCAAACCTCCTTTCTATATATAGGAGTCTATAGGGTCACAATATAACCAAGCTGACCTAACAATAATAATATAAAGGCACAAAAATAAAAATAGAGGGATTATATGGGGCACACTAATAACAATACGGGGACAATAGGGGCACAATAATAACAATAAGGGATACAACAACAATAGTAATGGGGGGATCACTAATATTATAGGGACCTAACACTGGCTTCTTTGTTCTTCCTTTGTGGTTGTTGTTAGTGTCGGTCATGATGCCCTCCATCAGTGATCAAAAAACTCTTTTCATATGCATAAGTAGGTGTCTCATCGATGTCAGTTTTGCATTCCATTAGGCATGCCATAAAACTGATGGAGGAGCTGGTCCTTGTTCCCTTCTCGGCTTTGCTGGATCAGGTCATATCAGTTAATGAACTTGTGTCACGCTTGTTTTGTTTTGTCTTGAAGTCCAAAGTCTTAGGTCTAGGGTTTCAGTCAAATGTCATTGCAAGATCATGAGTCAGAGGTCCATGGGTCCCCAGCAAGCCAGAAGGAGGTATGTAAATATGTTTCATTGATATTTTCATCAGGTACAGCTCATTTATACCTTGGATTTAAAAACCATGTTTTTAAAGCCAAGGTCATGTCAATTTTGTAAAAAATAAGGAAATTTCAAAAGATTCTTCACAATGCCGGCAATAACCCTGGTCTCCTCGCCAGAGTCCATTAGATGGTCTACCTGCAAAAAGAACAGAGTTAAAGCACTCAAAAAGTCAAATTCAGGACAAAAGTAAACTCAAAACAGTGTTAAAAGAAAGTGCCAAAACAAAACATTAGAAAGTGGGTTTGGTAAGTAAATTTTTTCAAATTGGGCTTATAAAGAGTCAAATTCCCTCTAAAACACCCTCATTGTGCATCTAAGAGCTCGCAAAGAAGAGTGAGAGGGCGAAGAAGGCGAAAGGAGGCAAAGGGCAGCAAATTTGAACCATTTTCAGGTGCGCGACCTGTCAGAGGGCGTGCGCAACCTGTTGGGCAGTGCGCGACCTATCAGGCGCCCCTCCGCAGTGCAAAAACTCAACAGGCGTGACCAGTCAGGCTGTGCGCGACCTGTCCAAGCCTGTGCACGACCAGTCAGCCTGTCACTCACAGAACCACTTCAAATTTTCTCAAATCGCCCTCTTGCTTGCTAAATTGATCGAGGTAGGGTCTATTAACCTGTTGGATGCTTGAAATATGAATGATGGGCTTGTGTTCATATATATTTGCTACCAAGGATGCAAAGAGAAATGGATTTTAGTTATGGCTTGTCAATGTAGGCATAGTGCTAGGGTTGGTGTTTTTTTTCAAGGTTTTAAACTCCCATTTATTCCCTCCATTGTTTCCCATTAAATTCACAATTGTTATGATATGTCTCTATCTTATCTCATTTGCAAAGAGTATTAAATTTCCTATCTCCCAATTTCTAACCCTATCCCCCTCTCAAATACATTCCCAAAACCCTAATGCCCTCCACACAGCAAGAACAAAAAATAAACACAGCAAGGATTAAAAAATGTTGTGTAAAAAGAAAAGAGCAATATAATGGTAAAATAATAATAAATAAATAAATAAAAAATAGAGGCAATATGGCTGTGTATAGCTATTACAAAACAAAGGCAATATGGCTGTGTATAGCTATTACAAAACAGAGAAAAGATGGTTGTGTATGTTCAAAACAAAAACAAAGAAATGCAGCTGTATATATTTATAAAAAGACATACTACTCTGAATATTGTTTACAAAGGAATGTTGCTGTGTCTCCCAAAAGACAAAGTCCTGTTTTCCCTTTTATCCCTAATATCCCTGTTTAAATAAAATTCCTTTTCCCTTATGACCAAATGTAAAAGAAGCCTTGTTCCTCTATGACTAAATGTACATGAATCCCTTTGAAAACAGAGTTTACCTTATGATGTACATTAGAAGACAAAAAATCAAATGAACAATGTTGTCCCATACCCCTGTTGAAATGCATGTCCTTTCCCTTTGTTATTCTCATACATGTTTTCCCTAATAAAAATATTTCTTTGCAAATGATTTCCCAATGATGTAGATGAGATTATATGCTTAACATTTTGTGAATTGTCCCTTGAAAATTCTCTGTTTTTACATATTTTCCATTCCCTATTTAAAAAAAAAAAAAGTCCCTCCCCTAACATTTCCTTCATGATTTTTCCCCCTTGAAAATAGCATACTTCTCAGCATTTTTGCAGACAGGGCAGCAGTTAACTTTGTCTATTTTCTCCACTTTGCTCAAAAGCACCATGTCAACCACTGAAACCTATGAGCAAGGTGATGACCGGTCTTCTTCCACAGAGGTTGAAGTACAGCAGAGGCCTCGTAGGGGTGGCAAAGGTGGTCATCATAAGAGAGAAGAGCCCACATCTTTAGCAGAATTACAGGCCTGCCCTTTGGCAGTGAATTGTTTCCGATACATGTCATGTTTGCAGTTTTGTGAGAGGCTTGCTCAGATCCAGCATCACAGGGAGTTGGCCCGCTTATTTGTTTTGCACCTTCATGATGGGCAGGTCACTCTTGCAGGGGTGAATTTTGTGCTATCTCCGGAGGTGATTTCAGAGGCTACCGGGATACCAGATGTGGGTGAAGTGTGGCCCAAGCGCAAAATGCTGGATTATGTTTATTTTGAGCCATATGTCACGCCAGCATTCATGAGCCACTTGTCAGGGTCTTTCCTTTCAGATTGCTCCGGGGGGAGTATGCTCCGATCATGCGGCTTATCATGCATTACTTCACATGTGAGGGGAGATTTTCACAGGTCTTCTCTTATTACATTCGCCTGTTGATGCACTTTACCCGAGTGAGGATGATGAACATCCCGGTTTTCTTCTTCCAGGACATTCAGAGGATGGTGTCCGTGTTTCAGAGGCGGTCCCTAGCTCAGCAGTATAGGAGTTTGTGCCATCATGGTCTCATCCAGCTCATTGTTTCACATCAGTTGAGTCAGCAGGGCATTCCATGGGCAGACTTCATTTCTCATGAGTTCTTTACAGTGCCACCACAGCCACACCCAGAGCCAGAGGTCATTTATGAGGAGGGAGGTCCATCTCACCAGCCCGAGATCATTGTTCCGAGACAGGTTGCTTCCTCACCTCAGGTCACCTACCAGAGAGGTCACAGGACCTTGTTTGCAGCAGCTCGACGAGTACTTTCTCCACAGCTGGTGGAAGGGGTATCGCCATCATCATCTATAGGTCAGCGAGTGTTATCTCCACACCAGGTGGAAGGGGCCTCGCGTTCTCCATCAGCAGTACGGGAGGGCAAACAGCCCATGACAGAGGAGGAGAGAGCTGGTGACACACAGGTTGACATCATTAATCTTGATGCTCGCTCCCCCACTTCAGATTTGCATGAGATCATCCGACAAAGAGAGGCGGAAAACCGCTTGTTACAACAGAAGCTCGACATGGCCCAATGGACAATAAACTATCTTGAGCAGCGCAACAAGCAACTTGAGGATGAGAAAGAGTTGGATGAGCTGTGGAGGATTCGAAGTGACCGAGTCATCAACCATAGGAGGCCCGGTGACTTGCTGCCCAAGGAGAGGGAATCCATGCTTATCCGTGTGAATTCACACTTGCAGAGGCTGTTATAGAAGGCAAACGAGGACAATAGGTTGCTACGGAACATGAAGAATCATTATTGGGCGAGGATGCATGTTTGTAAGGCGAAAATGAAGATGTTCCAAAGGAGGTTGTCCGAGGCCCGTAAGAGGAAGAAGAAGACCAACCCGCTCCGTATCTTGGCTGAGGCCTCTCTCACTCACAATGATACTCATTAGCATCCTCCTATCAGTAAACCCAAGAAATTTTGAGAGTTTTGAAGCATTTTTGGCATTTTTGGGAATTTTACAGGTTTTGGCCATTTGACTGGTCTCACCCCATGCACGACCATACATGGGGGCAACTCAGAACGGGGAAAACTTTGCATTTTTGGAATTTTCATGCAAAAATACACTTGCCTATGCACGGGTTTCAGATTTTATGGAGATTTGGGCTTCCAAAAGCTCAAAATACATGCAAATTTTGACTTTCTGCCCCTATTTTGAGTTGCAGAAAGCTGTCTTGGGAGAAATGACTTTTGAGGGGTCAAATTAACTCCAAATTCAGAAATTCTAGTGGGGTTGGAAAGTAGACTCGCAGACCTTTCCAACGAGCTATCTTGCACCTGATTTTGGACACCGGGAAGGCCCTCAAACAGAGCTGTAAATGTGCGCAACCAGTCAGAGTGATGTGCGCGACCTGTCAGGGAAATTTGCCTGTTTTGACCAGTTCGGCCAGCAAAACACTGTTTTCATCTTGGTTGACTTTTGAGGCATGTAAATGATGGATTTTTGTGTAATTTTCATGGCACTTAGATACTTTTACTCTCCTTGAACACTTCTAGAAGATTCTTTGATGTAAATGGTAAATATTTAATGCATGGATAGGTTTCCTAAGTTTTAGAGGCAAGTTGTTTTGACTGCCTATTATCTAGTGCTCAGTTTAGAATTAGTTGAAACAGCTCCTAGGAAGCTGAGCTCGACCCCTAGAGGTGGGGAAAGGAGTTAGATCATCTATATTATGCCTTCTCTTGCTCATTTTCATGGTTGGACTTTTGAGGGAGAAGCTCCTATTGTATATTTTACTTGTATCTCTGCAATTTGAGGAAAAGGAAGACCAGTGTTTTGCAGACATCATTGGGATTCTTGTGGACTCTTGTGTTGATGGTGTGTTCTCTTATTGTAATTGTAAGTGTGTTTATGTGTTCCATCCCTTTCTTTACTGCTGCTAATTAAACAAATGAAGTGATAAAGTTTGGATTCATGCATGTCATGCTCAGCTTTCAAATTTGTTTAATGTTTATGTTTTCCACTGTCTAAAGAGGATTCAAAGTCATTGTTTGCCCTCTTTAGCTTCTCTTCTTTCCTCCTTGATCATCCATCTCAGCTAAAGGCATCAGCACAAACTCCTACCTTGCCCCAAAGACCCACCTGCAGAAACTGTGTCAAATCCCCGCACCCTAAAATTGCAGATCCTCAATTTGCCACCAAAAAAACCCCAAAAACCCCCAAATCAACCTTTTAATCAGTTTACTAGCCTAATATCAGTGTCACTGTATTGGTCATCTCTGTCCATTGAATATTTTACTGAGATTGACCGGAGAGAGCCTTCTCATACCCCGTAGGGCTAGCTACGAGGTGAAATGGTTTGATGTTGCCTTGAAGGTTTACCTTCCTCAGCCTAGGGTGAAATCTCAAGCGCTAACATAGTGGCGACCATACTGGGGAGAACAAACTTGTTTGTGTGTTGATGTGTTTGTTTCATAAGTCTTAGACGGAGCCTGAAGTTACGCCAGGTAGCCTTCGAAAACGCTCTTGTTTTACATCAGCGTTAGTAGATAAACGCTGCTTCAGTCCATCTCCGTGAGCTTGTGAATACATCACTTCATTTGCATTTTACCCCAGTACATGTATCAAGTTTAGATCTGATTGTTGATAGTGAACAACGATCAGACACTTGAAAGGCTGAAATCATTCACTGGCGACTCCTTCACTGAAAACTCCAGAGATCAATGCTTCATGGTGACTTCACTGCAGAGAGATCAGTAGCTTTGATATTTTCAAGATGGATCAGATTGCAAGAAGATATGCTCCCTTGAGCCGAGATCACATCCCTGGTTTTCCAAATAAAATTCCAAAGGTAGATTGGTCAAGAAATCTGCCTATATTTAATGATGATGGTAAGAAGGATGCTGCTTTACATCTGGTTAGATTTCATATGCATATTCGCAAATTCAAGGTCGATTTTCCTGAAGATTGCTTGATGAAGATATTCTTGGCCACTCTGGAAGGTACAGCTCAATCATGGTATGAATTTTTGCCGCCTGCTTGTATTTACTCTTTAAAGGATTTTCATGCTATGTTCATTGAACGATATAAGGAATCTTATCCATCATTGAATTTAGTTCAAGACTGTTGCAAGCATGCCTATAGTTTTATTGAAAGCCTTGAGAAGTTTTATGAAGATGATAATTTCATGGATGAAGAGATCATGGAAACCCTGTATGAAAATCCATTTCAGCATACTTGTCAAGATGATCAGGAAATTTTGCAGCAGAATCAAGATCAGCAGGCTGAAGATGGTCATATGGCTGAAAATGATGAAAGGGAGAATGACATTTCAGATCTGCCCATAGAAGACAGCAGCATGCAAGTAAGTCCAGTGCTGATTGTAGAGTGTGATAATGTCCAGTTAGCTACTTCAGAACTACATTCAGATTGTGATGACCAAGAATACCTTGTGCTGAATCTTGAAAGGGAGAATTTTGTTGTTGAGATCATGGACAAAGTTCTTGATCCAAATGTCCTTATGCCATCAGAACAGAGCCTGCATGAGGAGGTAATTCAGCCAGCTCATGAACATCAAGATGAGATCTTTGTTCAAGTAAGTGAAAACTCTTCTTTCAATCATAATTTGGATAGTTTGATTGCCATGTCATATGAAGATGATCAACAATGTTTCCAAGTTTCAGAAGATCAGGACTGTCATTCAGATTTTTCATGTTTTGAAATGTTATTTCAAGAAGACAAGACTTGTTTGAGCAAAGGGAAACAGAAAGTCTTATCTCCTTTGTCTGAAGAGGAGATAGATCAGCTTTTGAAAGGTCATGCTACAACCCAAGCTAAAGCAAATCGGCAGTGTCCACATGGTCACGAAAGTGTTGGTGAAACTTCTTCCTCTTTTGAAAATGATGACAGTCTTGTAATTAGTTTTATAGATCAGCAAACAGATAATATTTTCTTTCATGAAGATAATGACGCTGTCATGCTTGATGATCTTGAGGATTGTTTTCTGTTTAAGAATGACCTAGACCATGAAATTGAGGAAAATAAGCTTGAGAGAGACAATATGTCAAAATTTCTCACGGTCAAGGAATTTACAGCCAACACTCATATGGCAGAAGCTTATACCTCTCTGTGCCTTCCTATCAATCAACGACCCACTGTTCTTTCAGATCAGAATGAAGCAAGTACTTGTATTTTTGCAGCTGGATCTCCAAACAAGGTAGTGCTTCAGGATTATCAAGATCCCTTTGGCATTCTTCTGCAAGCATTAGAAAAGATAAATGTTGCCTGGTTCATTATCATAAGCTTTGGTTTCAATGGTTATTTTGAGTTGCCTACAGGTTCATCGTTTCGCCTGCTCGAGATAAGCGAGAGCAGAAATTTGGTATGTAGCCATCTGCTGGATTGGTTACATTGGAAAGCTCATTATACATGATTGTACATATTTCATTAGTATGCAGGTGGTTGTCATCATGATTCCAAATCTTGATGGATTGCTGCCATTTTTCCAAAAGCTTTGTAAAGTTCTGTTTTAAGTCGGTCATGAGTCATTTGTGTTTGGTCTGTTGAGTGAGTTTTTTCAAGTTATTTCAGTTTGCCATCGAGTCGGTTTGAGTCAAGTTTCAGTTAAGTTTCAGTCAGTTTTCAGTCAAGTTTTCATTCAATAAATGAGTCAAAGTCTTGTGTCGTTTGCCGAAATAATGACTCCATTGCCCAATGATTGAAAGGCACTGGTCTGCTCTCCCAGAGGTCTAAGGTTCTTGGCACCTCCAAGGAGCTACCATCCCCATTGGAGCCAATGTTAGTGTCGGTCATGATGCCCTCCATCAGTGATCAAAAAACTCTTTGCATATGCATAAGTAGGTGTCTCATCGATGTCAGTTTTGCATTCCATTAGGCATGCCATAAAACTGATGGAGGAGCTGGTCCTTGTTCCCTTCTCGGCTTTGCTGGATCAGGTCATATCAGTTAATGAACTTGTGTCACGCTTGTTTTGTTTTGTCTTGAAGTCCAAAGTCTTAGGTCTAGGGTTTCAGTCAAATGTCATTGCAAGATCATGAGTCAGAGGTCCATGGGTCCCCAGCAAGCCGGAAGGAGGTATGTAAATATGTTTCATTGATATTTTCATCAAGTACAGCTCATTTATACCTTGGATTTAAAAACCATGTTTTTAAAGCCAAGGTCATGTCAATTTTGTAAAAAATAAGGAAATTTCAAAAAATTCTTCACAATGCCGGAAATAACCCTGGTCTCCTCGCCAGAGTCCATCAGATGGTCTACCTGCAAAAAGAACGGAGTTAAAGCACTCAAAAAGTCAAATTCAGGACAAAAGTAAACTCAAAACAGTGTTAAAAGAAAGTGCCAAAACAAAACATTAGAAAGTGGGTTTGGTAAGTAAATTTTTTTCAAATTGGGCTTATAAAGAGTCAAATTCCCTCTAAAACACCCTCATTGTGCATCTAAGAGCTCGCAAAGAAGAGTGAGAGGGCGAAGAAGGCGAAAGGAGGCAAAGGGCAGCAAATTTGAACCATTTTCAGGTGCGCGACCTGTCAGAGGGCGTGCGCGACCTGTTGGGCAGTGCACGACCTATCAGGCGCCCCTCCGCAGTGCAAAAACTCAACGGGCGTGACCAGTCAGGCTGTGCGCGACCTGTCCAAGCCTGTGCGCGACCAGTCAGCCTGTCACTCACAGAACCACTTCAAATTTTCTCAAATCGCCCTCTTGCTTGCTAAATTGATCGAGGTAGGGTCTATTAACCTGTTGGTTGCTTGAAATATGAATGATGGGCTTGTGTTCATATATATTTGCTACCAAGGATGCAAAGAGAAATGGATTTTAGTTATGGCTTGTCAATGTAGGCATAGTGCTAGGGTTGGTGTTTTTTTTCAAGGTTTTAAACTCCCATTTATTCCCTCCATTGTTTCCCATTAAATTCACAATTGTTATGATATGTCTCTATCTTATCTCATTTGCAAAGAGTATTAAATTTCCTATATCCCAATTTCTAACCCTATCCCCCTCTCAAATACATTCCCAAAACCCTAATGCCCTCCACACAACAAGAACAAAAAATAAACCCAGCAAGGATTAAAAAATGTTGTGTAAAAAGAAAAGAGCAATATAATGGTAAAATAATAAAACAAAAAAAAAAAAACAGAGGCAATATGGCTGTGTATAGCTATTACAAAACAGAGGCAATATGGCTGTGTATAGCTATTACAAAACAGAGAAAAGATGGCTGTGTATGTTCAAAACAAAAACAAAGAAATGCAGCTGTATATATTTATAAAAAGACATACTACTCTGAATATTGTTTACAAAGGAATGTTGTTGTGTCTCCCAAAAGACAAAGTCCTGTTTTCCCTTTTATCCCTAATATCCCTGTTTAAATAAAATTCCTTTTCCCTTATGACCAAATGTAAAAGAATCCTTGTTCCTCTATGACTAAATGTACATGAATCCCTTTGAAAACAGAGTTTACCTTATGATGTACATTAGAAGACAAAAAATCAAATGAACAATGCTGTCCCATACCCCTGTTGAAATGCATGTCCTTTCCCTTTGTTATTCTCATACATGTTTTCCCTAATAAAAATATTTCTTTGCAAATGATTTCCCGATGATGTAGATGAGATTATATGCTTAACATTTTGTGAATTGTCCCTTGAAAATTCCCTGTTTTTACATATTTTCCATTCCCTATTTTAAAAAAAAAAAAGTCCCTCCCCTAACATTTCCTTCATGATTTTTCCCCCTTGAAAACAGCATACTTCTCAGCATTTTTGCAGACAGGGCAGCAGTTAACTTTGTCTATTTTCTCCACTTTGCTCAAAAGCACCATGTCAACCACTGAAACCTATGAGCAAGGTGATGACCGGTCTTCTTCCACAGAGGTTGAGGTACAACAAAGGCCTCGTAGGGGTGGCAAAGGTGGTCATCATAAGAGAGAAGAGCCCACATCTTTAGCAGAATTACAGGCCTGCCCTTTGGCAATGAATTGTTTCCGATAC
The DNA here is from genome assembly GCA_031772625.1 of Pinus tabuliformis. Taxonomy (NCBI): domain Eukaryota; kingdom Viridiplantae; phylum Streptophyta; class Pinopsida; order Pinales; family Pinaceae; genus Pinus; species Pinus tabuliformis. The sequence continues at coordinate 1,314,469,198 of CM062805.1, read as the reverse complement.
ATGTCATGTTTGTTAAAGAGAGAATCCATACAGGTTGGTAGAATTTTTATTGTTAATGGAAAAACCTGTGAGCAATTTGAGAAACCGACGTTTCGGACTAGCTAGGTGAGTCCATCATCAAGGCAATGAGATCTGAATACATGTCATGTTTGCAGTTTTGTGGGAGGCTTGCTCAGATCCAGCATCACAGGGAGTTGGCCCGCTTATTTGTTTTGCACCTTCATGATGGGCAGGTCACTCTTGCAGGGGTGAATTTTGTGCTATCTCCGGAGGTGATTTCAGAGGCTACCGGGATACCAGATGTGGGTGAAGTGTGGCCCAAGCGCAAAATGCTGGATTATGTTTATTTTGAGCCATATGTCAGGCCAGCATTCATGAGCCACTTGTCGGGGGTCTTTCCTTTCAGATTCCTCCGGGGGGAGTATGCTCCGATCATGCGGCTTATCATGCATTACTTCACATGTGAGGGGAGATTTTCACAGGTCTTCTCTTATCACATTCGCCTGTTGATGCACTTTACCCGAGTGAGGATGATGAACATCCCAGTTTTCTTCTTCCAGGACATTCAGAGGATGGTGTCCGTGCTTCAGAGGCGTCCCCAGCTCAGCAGTATAGGAGTTTGTGCCATCATGGTCTCATCCAGCTCATTGTTTCCCATCAGTTGAGTCAGCAGGGCATTCCATGGGCAGACTTCATTTCTCATGAGTTCTTTACAGTGCCACCACAGCCACACCCAGAGCCAGAGGTCATTTATGAGGAGGGAGGTCCATCTCACCAGCCCGAGATCATTGTTCCGAGACAGGTTGCTTCCTCACCTCAGGTCACCTACCAGAGAGGTCACAGGACCTTGTTTGTAGCAGCTCGACGAGTACTTTCTCCACAGCCGGTGGAAGGGGTCTCGCCATCATCATCTACAGGTCAGCGAGTGTTATCTCCACACCATGTGGAAGGGGCCTCGCGTTCTCCATCAGCAGTATGGGAGGGCAAACAGCCCATGACAGAGGAGGAGAGAGCCGGTGACACACAAGTTGACATCATTAATCTTGATGCTCGCTCCCCCACTTCAGATTTGCATGAGATCATCCGACAAAGAGAGGCGGAAAACTGCTTGTTACAGCAGAAGCTCGACATGGCCCAATGGACACTAAACTATCTTGAGCAGCGCAACAAGCAACTTGAGGATGAGAAAGAGTTGGATGAGCTGTGGAGGATTCGAAGTGACCGAGTCATCAACCGTAGGAGGCCCGGTGACGTGCTGCCCAAGGAGAGGGAATACATGCTTATCCGTGTGAATGCACACTTGCAGAGGCTTTTAGAGAAGGAAAACGAGGACAAGAGGTTGCTACGGAACATGAAGAATCATTATTGGGCGAGGATGCATGTTTGTAAGGCGAAAATGAAGATGTTCCAAAGGAGGTTGTCCGAGGCCCGTAAGAGGAAGAAGAAGACCAACCCGCTCCGTATCATGGCTGAGGCCTCTCTCACTCACCATGATACTCATTAGCATCCTCCTAGCAGAAAACCCAAGAAATTTTGAGAGTTTTGAAGCATTTTTGGCATTTTTGGGAATTTTACAGGTTTTGGCCATTTGACTGGTCTCACCCCGCGCGCGACCATACATGGGGGCAACTCAGAACGGGGAAAACTTTGCATTTTTGAAATTTTCATGCAAAAATACACTTGCGTATGGATGGGTTTCAGATTTTATGGAGATTTGGGCTTCCAAAAGCTCAAAATACATGCAAATTTTGACTTTCTGCCCCTATTTTGAGTTGCAGAAAGCTGTCTTGGGAGAAATGACTTTTGAGGGGTCCAATTACCTCCAAATTCGGAAATTCTAGTGGGGTTGGAAAGTAGACTCGCAGACCTTTCCAACGAGCTATCTTGCACCTGATTTGGACACCGGGAAGGCCCTCAAACAGAGCTGTGAATGTGCGAGACCAGTCAGAGTGATGTGCGCGACCTGTCAGGGAAATTTCCTGTTTTGACCAGTTCGGCCAGCAAAACACTGTTTTCATCTTGGTTGACTTTTGAGGCATGTAAATGATGGATTTTTGTGTAATTTTCATGGCACTTAGATATGTTTACTCTCCTTGAACACTTCTAGAAGATTCTTTGATGTAAATGGTAAATATTTAATGCATGGATAGGTTTCCTAAGTTTTAGAGGCAGGTTGTTTTGACTGCCTATTATCTAGTGCTCAGTTTAGAATTAGTTGAAACAGCTCCTAGGAAGCTGAGCTCGACCCCTAGAGGTGGGGAAAGGAGTTAGATCATCTATATTATGCCTTCTCTTGCTCATTTTCATGGTTGGACTTTTGAGGGAGAAGCTCCTATTGTATATTTTACTTGTATCTCTGCAATTTGAGGAAAAGGAAGACCAGGGTTTTGCAGACATCATTGGGATTCTTGTGGACTCTTGTGGACTCTTGTGTTGATGGTGTGTTCTCTTATTGTAATTGTAAGTGTGTTTATGTGTTCCATCCCTTTCTTTACTGCTGCTAATTAAACAAATGAAGTGATAAAGTTTGAATTCATGCATGTCATGCTCAGCTTTCAAATTTGTTTAATGTTTATGTTTTCCACTGTCTAAAGAGGATTCAAAGTCATTGTTTGCCCTCTTTAGCTTCTCTTCTTTCCTCCTTGATCATCCATCTCAGCTAAAGGCATCAGCACAAACTCCTACCTTGCCCCAAAGACCCACCTGCAGAAACTGTGTCAAATCCCCGCACCCTAAAATTGCAGATCCTCAATTTGCCACCAAAAACACCCCAAAAACCCCCAAATCAACCTTTTAATCAGTTTACTAGCCTAATATCAGTGTCACTGTATTGGTCATCTCTGTCCATTGAATATTTTACTGAGATTGACCGGAGAGAGCCTTCTCATACCCCGTAGGGCTAGCTACGAGGTGAAATGGTTTGATGTTGCCTTGAAGGTTTACCTTCCTCAGCCTAGGGTGAAATCTCAAGCGCTAACAGTTGCTAGTTTCTTTTCTTTCATGGTAGGTTTCTTTTCTTCTAGCACTGTTTGTTTTGACCTAGGTGACCTCAACACCATAGGCATAACAGGCGTAGTCTCCATGCTAGATACTTCGAGACCTGGCGCATCAGATACAACTGCTTCAAAACTTAGGGCTTCGAAAGGGTTAATTACAGCCATTCGTTCCATAAATAACTCTCGGGCTGTTGAAGAACAGTTCGCGAGCAACACAAATTCTTCCAAGAATGCTCGACTCATATGCGTCACATAGAAAAAGGCTCCAACAATTCTCAGAAAGCAAAGTGTTTTCTACTGGACCCACACGCGTAATTTATAGGGGGATTTGAATTCAAATTCGACCATTCCCCCCACATGCAGATGATAAATGTTGTTTTGGTGGAAAATCTTCAAAGATTGTGCCTTAATTGCCGCCACCCCACTCCTCTTAACTACTTTCTGGCTGTCAAATCATGAATAGTAACTCCAACAGTCATTTTCCTATCGGGTTGCACGATACCTTCCCCAATGGTGCAACTTCCTGAGCACAACTTCATTGGTTGCATCCATGTCACTCCTCGCACAGTTTGGTTGCTACTTTTTCCTCCAAACCAGGCAATGTTGTTTATATTCCGCTCCCTTGCACCTACCTGGAGCACTAAGACTATCATGCTTCCATACAGTCATTGCACAAGTTCCCCCATACATAGTGATGAGCCCCAATTTTTGGTATAATTTGGGCTCATTTGGCCTACTTGTTTTGCTCAAACCATTCACTTTTTACTGCTTATGCATGCATTTCTTAGTTTATTCGTGTTGTTTGTAGGAAGAAGGGTAGAAACTTTATCTACGTGACTAATGCATTATGATTTCAGGTTTTTGCATTAAAAGGGAGAAAAGACCACGTGAAAAGGAGACAAGGAGACAAGGAGGTGGCACTGCTGGTTTTTAGGAGAGGATGTCCACAGTCTTGGGACCTTCCTCGTGTTTCCCACCAAGAACTCCGAGCTCCAATCCATCTCCCCACCGAGCTTAGAAGCAGCCAGCTGTTCTACAGGAACAGCAGTTATAACTGTTCTACAGGAACAGCAGTTATGACTGTCCTACAAGATCAGCAAGTTAAACTTCAGTTGGACAGTCGAGCTCCTAAAATCAAGGCAACTTGTTGGATGATCGTTTTTGTATAAGTATGGAGGCTGTAGCCTTTGATAGGTTGTTGAAACTCTCGCATTACTATTGTAATTTTTTAGCACAGCTCGGTCTTTGTTCCTTTTTGTAAGCCAATTTGGCATGATATCAGATTATGAATAAAGAAGGCAGATTTTGATCTAGTTCTGAGTTTTCTCAAGGAGCTATAGCTCTCAGGTTAGGGCCCAACCTGAGAGCAATAGATCTCCTCAGTGTCGTAATGTGTTTGCACTTCGTTCCAGCACTTTGAGTTTGGTTATTTTCACATGCAATTCGAATTCACAGTTTGGTCATTTAGTCATTTTTCATGAGCATAGATAGGACTGGTTTATGGTTGAATTGATTTCGGTTGTTTAGTTAGATTAGCAGGTTGATAATACATTGGAGCTCCAGCAAAAAGGGTTGAGAAAGTCTCCACTGCCATCTCTATTTGGAGATTGGAGTGCAGCCTATACCAGCCACAAAAATACGCAGTTCTTCACTTTATACATGCTGCAACATAGTCTCGGTTATGATAGATCTTTCCATGCACTTCAGTCTTGCACCATACACCTTCATCACCACTTCATGCACATTCCTTTACACGCTTTATCTTGCTGTTCATTGAGTTCAGGTAGTTTAGGTTAATGAATTTTCACCTTGGTGACAGTCATAAGCATTTGTTTCATTGACACTGCTTTTCCTCATTCTACTACCTCCTTCTTCATCTTGATCACGCATACAACCAAATTCTTGACCTCTGTTACGCTCTGCTATCTCCCAAACTCCTCCACTCCTCACGTAACTCCATCCTTTAGACATTTCATTGTTTTAACCCTTCATCCATCACCCACTTCATACCCTCGTTCTCCATCCTACCTCACCACTCCTGAGCCATCACTAGCCTTATTCCTACCTTACACATCTCCCCCTACCATTCCATCACTCCACCATCACTTCAAACACCCACGGTAGGTCATCCTGTAGAAATTTGTAGACATCCTGTAGAAACCCCTGCGTATCCTGTAGAATCCCCTGCAGACATCCTGTAGGAGGCCACTCACTCGGTTGTTGAGCTTCTGAACGTGAGGAACCTCTGTGGACTGATGCTAAGGATCTCTGGGAACCTCTCCTAGCCTCCCCAACCTTTCCCAAGCTTTCCTTCCTTCTGCATCACATCTGCACAACCAAACCCTAATAAGCACAAAATCACAATCACTCCATCCACTTAAAGGAAAATTACAAAAACATGTCTTTTATGCTGCAAGTAGATTAGATTCATGCACTTTCACTTATTAGAGGTAATGGCATCATTGGTAGAAGTTTCCTTCACATTCTTTGCATCATAGAGGTTAGACTAGTTAAATTAGGGTTTCCTAGGGTTTCCTTGTTTTGATTTGCTTTCAGTTCATTTTTGCCAAGTAGATTAGTCTTCTTTGAGCTAGCTTTCGTCCATCATTGATAAAGCTTCTTCTGTGAGCCTATAGAAGTTGGCTTGAGCCCTAGCGGAATTGTGCCAGCTGACCAAGTGACAGCTGCGACAAGAGCTAGTACTTGTGCATACAGCACAGTCGCTTCCAAGTTTGTACGAACTACCGGGTTGATATAATTAAGAGACAGGAAGCCCCAGGAGTTGTAGCATTATTGCTACAATACTGGAGCTCACCATCTTTTTGGCACCGTTGCCGAGGAAGCGTCAGAGTATTAGTAATTGTTGTTTTTCTTCTACTTTCTTACTCTTACCTTCTGCTAAGTAGTTTACTTCATTTCCATTCTGCAAAAGTAGATTAGCATTTCCTGCTTTCCTAGATTATCATTTCCTGATTTCATAGATTAGCATTTCCTGCTTTCCTAGAATAGCATTTCCTGCTTTCATAGATTAGCATTTCCTGCTTTCCTAGAATAGCATTTCCTGCTTTCATAGATTAGCATTTCCTGCTTTCATAGATTAGCATTTCCTTTCTGCAATTTCATTTGAGAAAAGTAGATTAGTTCTTTCCTGCTTTCAGTTAATATTGCATCTTTCACAGTTAGTTGTAGATCAATTTGTCTCAGTTTTGCAGGTACCAAAAGAAAAGCAAAGCAAAAGCAAGCAAAAAGAAAAAGAAAGTCTTTTCCATTTCATGCCTCGTAGGAACCGAGATAGATCAGGCAAATTCCTACCAAACACCCCCACCACATCTCTGAGTCACCCTTCTCTCTTCTTTGGTGACAGTGACCCAGAGGAACCTATAGGTGAACAACCTGAGATATCCAAAGACCCTATAGTAGAAGAAGAGTTAGAGACCAATCCATCTGAAGCTATGGCTGACAATAGAAGAGAAGATGAGAGAATAGAAGGTGCCTTCCCCATCCGAGAGACCAATGGAGAGATGAAAATGAAAAACATTAGCCCCTCCGCCTTACCTCACTTCCATGGGTTGACCACTGAAGATCCAGATACCTTCCTGTTTGAGTTTGTTGTCCTTTGTAGAACCTATGACTATACTGAAGACGAGCAAAAGTTGAAACTTTTCCCTTCCACTCTCAAGGATGCAGCACTACGCTGGTTCATGGGTTTACCTGGGAATAGTATCACTACTTGGGCTCAGATGCAGCAAGCTTTCAACACCAAGTACCGGGATTACTGTAGGTCCAAGGAGACAAAGGGGGAAATCTTTCGGATGTCCATGGGGAATGATGAGTGCTTAGAGGATTATGAGGAGAGGTTCCAACTAAGCTATAAGCGTGCCAGGTGCACACTTGACCCTGAATCCCTCAAGTTGGTCCTACTCCGAGGAGTCCCTGAAGATCTCTTGGATACCCTTCACATGTTAGCTGGGGGAGACATTTACCAACTGCCTTATGAGGACATCAAGACTGTATTTAGAAACCACTCCAGGGCAGCTCGAAAACGAGGTAGAGGAAACCACCTCTCCACTAGTGTCCCTTTCTCCAAACATGAGCTTGCGAACCAATTAGAAGATCTTAAGAGTGAGGTGAGACAAACCATTGCCATGCAGCTTGATACTTTCAGGATTCAGCAAAAGAAAGAAGAGGCTGAGAGAGCCTTGGCTGTCTTCTATCCTAGGTGCACAAGGAGGCACCCTAAGAACGAATGTCCATTACATTCGGTTGAAGTGTGTTTCGTTTGTGAGGAGGACCATCCCACAAATCAGTGTCCAACCTTACCTGGGTTTAAAGCCATGTACCAAGGGACCGAAGCTCCCACAGAGCCTCTCTATTACCTCAACCAAAGGAGGCCACAAGGATCTAGACCTTATCAGCAGGGGATGCAAGGGGCATCTCAAGCTTATTACAACCCCAACCAGTCAATGCCTATGCCTTCCTGGGGTCCCCCTGCTCATCCTTCATGGTCCATGCCTCCTCCATGGTCTTATCCACCTCAGTACCCCACTCAACCTACTTCTCATCCATATCACTCACATACCCAGCCACAGCCTCAGTGGAATGCACCACAGTCGGGGTGGAGGCCCCAATACAACACTCCTCCTGCCATTTTGCCTCCTCCACCAGTTCAACCTCAACCATTACCTCCTGCTCCTCCAAGGCAACCTCAAATGCCTGCTCAACCGAACCCGAACCCCAACAATAGACAGGCCCAGCAGGTATACACTGGGGAAACCTCATGCCCTACCTATGCTGTGGAGATCCAAGAGATCAACCTTAGATATGGAAAGACTCTTCCAGATCGCCAGCCTCCTCCCCCAAAGGATGAGGAAGACCATCAGGAGAGTGAACCAAAGCCTATTCCACCCTTTCCTGAGAGATTAACAGCCACCACACAACCTAATCCAGAAGAAGATGAGTTTTTGGGTGAGCTCAAGCAGTTGTGTGTAAAAATCCCACTTCTCCAAGCCATCAAGGATGTGCCAATATATAACAAGCTGGTTAAGGAGAAGTGTTTCAAACACCCAGGCAGACGAAAGAAAGATGCCTCAACTATCAATGTCATAGGACAACTGTCTGACCTTATGCTAGGACAAGTCATCTGCCCAAAGTACCTAGATCCTGGAAGTCCTGTAGTAGATGTTCACATCAATGGCACCATTATCCCCCACACCTTGATTGATCTGGGGGCGGCCATCAATGTGATGACCAGGGATACCATGCTTAAACTCAATCTTCAGGGTTCCTTGAGGAAGACCTCGACAGTACTGCAATTAGCAGATCGCTCCACCGTGACTCCCGAAGGGATTGTGGAGGATGTCATGGTCTCCATTGATTCTTGGGAATACCCTGTAGACTTCCTGGTTCTGCAACCAAAGGCCAAGCTTACTGGATATCCTCTCATTTTGGGAAGGCCTTGGTTAGCTACTGCAGATGCTTACATAAGTTGTCGGGCAGGAAACATGACCATCAAAAATGGTCCCATGTCCAAGAAGCTAGTCCTATACCCTCCTGCCCAACCCTCTTTAGAGCATGATTTACCACTCTGGTTGGAGGAAGGAGAAGAAGACGAGGTGTATTCAGCACCTCTGTGTACCATAGATACCACTAGAAGAAACCCCCCAACCGAGGATGACTTGATCGAGAACTTGATCCAAAGCCCACCTTCTAGTGCACTACCCTTAGAAAAATTGGTGGAGGATGCCCAAGCTAGCACCTTAGTGGATCTTTGTACAACCAACCCTGTCACTCCCAGAGTTAAGAATGTGGAGTTCGGCCCTGAGAAAGCATTGAAGATCAGCTCCTCCTTATCTCCTTCTCAGGAAAAGGAGCTGTGTAGTCTGTTGGCCAACCACCTAGATGCTTTTGCTTGGAGCTATAAGGAAATGAAAGGAGTCCATCCTTCAGTCTGTACCCATCATATATACATCAAAGAGGATTGTAAACCGGTTAGGCAACCTCAGAGGAGAATGAATCTAGCCCTTAAGGACATTGTCAAGGAAGAATTGCAGAAACTGTTGGATGCTGGATTCATCTACCCCATCTCAGATAGTGAATGGGTGTCCCCTTTAGTGTTGGTTCCCAAGAAGAATGGGAAGTGGAGAATCTGTGTGGATTACCGTGAGCTGAGCAAAGCTACCAAGAAGGACCACTTCCCTCTACCTTTCATAGATCAAGTGTTGGATGGACTGGCAGGAAAGAAGTTCTTCTCTTTCCTGGATGGGTTTAGCGGGTACAATCAAATCCAAATCAGCCCGAAAGACCAAGACAAGACCACCTTCACTTGTCCTTGGGGTACCTTTGCCTACCGAGTCCTTCCCTTTGGGCTATGCAATGCTCCTGCTACTTTTCAGAGAGCTGTCTTGAGCATCTTCTCGGAGCTGGTCCATGATGCAGTGGAAATATACATGGATGACTTTACTCCATATGGGGCCAACTTCCAGGAAGCATTGTCCAACCTGGGGAAAGTCCTAACCAAATGCACCGAGATGAACCTGTCCCTCAGTCCTGAAAAATGTGAATTCTTGATGACTGAAGGGACCGTGCTAGGCCATACCATTTCTTCCCAAGGATTGCAGGTGGATCCTAACAAAATTGCTCTCATCAAGAGGGTTCCACCTCCTCAAAATGTAAGGGATGCCCGGAGTTTCTTGGGATTAGCAGGATACTACCGGAGATTCATTAAAGATTTCAGCAAGCTAGCCTCGCCATTGTTTGGTTTGTTGGCAAAATATGTGGAGTTTAAATGGACTGACGATTGTCAAAGGGCTTTAAATGAGTTGAAGGACAAGTTGGTGTCAGCCCCAATCCTGAGAGGTCCAAACTGGGCCCTACCTTTCCACATCCACACTGATGCCTCGAACAAAGCCATAGGTGCAGCTTTAGGACAAGTTGAGCAGAAACTTCCCTATGCCATTTACTTTGTTAGCAAAAACTTGTCCAAAGATGAGCTGAATTATACTGTAACCGAGAAGGAATTCTTGGCTGTGGTCCATGCATTGAACAAGTTCCGACATTATATTACTGGTTACCAGACCTTTGTACATACTGACCATGCTGCTATTAGATATTTAATGAATAAACTAGATGTGAATGCTCGTATTATTAGATGGTTACTTTTATTGCAGCAGTTTGATCTAACCATTGTTGATAAACCATGTAGAGAAAATGTTGTTGCTGACTTCTTGTCTAGATTGGATTTGTCTGCAGATGAAGATGGGACGGTGGATGACCAGATGCCTGATGAGCATCTGTTTGCTATCTCAGTACTCTCTCCATGGTTTGCTGATATAGCAAACTACCTTGTTTCAGCTCAGTTCCCTCCGCACCTCTCTTCAAAAGAGAAGAGCAGAATCATCAAAAAAAGTGCCTCATTTACTTGGATAGGGGGCAACCTGTTCAAGCTTGGCCCCGATCAGATCTTAAGGCATTGTGTAAGGGAGGAGGAAGTCTTTGATATCCTCCTCACTTGTCATGATGGGCCTTGTGGAGGGCATTTTGTAGCAAAGAGAACTGCCTTCAAGATCCTGCAGGCAGGTTACTATTGGCCCACACTTCATCAAGATGTCAGAAGATATGTCAGTCAGTGTGACCAATGCCAAAGAATGGGGAAACCGACCCAAAGGGATGAGATGCCTCTCCAACCTCAAGTGACTCTTGAGCCATTTGAGAAGTGGGGCATGGACTTTGTGGGCCCAATCAATCCCTCTTCGAGGCAAAGATCCTACATCATTGTGTGTACTGACTACTTGACAAAGTGGGCAGAGACTAAAGCAATCAAAGCAGCAACTAAAGAGAAGGTGGCCGAGTTCCTAAGAGAGAACATCTTCTATAAGTTTGGCTATCCAAGAGAGCTGGTCACCGATCAAGGGAGCCAGTTCACCTCCAACCTGGTTGAAGATCTCCTAGCTCATCACAAGATCAAGCATAGGACTTCCACTCCCTATCATCCTCAAGCAAATGGGCAGGTGGAAGTCACCAACAGAGCATTAGAAGGGATCTTGACCAAAGTGGTGAGCAGTAGCAGAAAAGATTGGGCAGATCGCCTGGTTGAGGCCACATGGGCCTACAACACCACTTGGAAGACCACCACCGGTTTCACACCATATGAGCTGGTCTATGGGAAGAAAGCTTTGCTGTCCATTGAGTTTGAGTATAACACTTTGAGGATAGCAGCTCAGCTGGACCTAGATCTCAGCCATGCACAACAAGAAAGGCTACTGCAGCTGAATGGCCTGGATGAGCACCGCATGCAGGCCCTCCTTCACTCAGAAGTGGTTCAACTTCAGAGGAAGGTGTGGCATGACCAACATCTCCATGACAAGCAATTTCAGCCGGGAGATTGGGCCTTGTTGTATGACTCTAGGTTCAAAGACTTCAAGGGGAAGTTGAGAACCAGATGGCTGGGACCGTATGTAGTGGAACAATGCCACGACAATGGATCTGTCCTCATTCGAACCATTGATGAGGAAGCCATTCCCATGCTTGTCAATGGGCATCGATTGAAGATCTACAGGAGACCTATCTCAAGACAAGAGTTTATCAAAACTATGGAGAAATCTGTATTGGTCATAGAGAAGGGTTCTGCCTCTGCCTCTGGCACACCCTGAAAGAAGATCTGAAAAAAAAAAAGAAAAAAAAGAAAAAAAAAAGTAAAAATAAAAGTAAAAATAAAGATCCTTGGGTGAAAACCTCTCTGAGGCGCCCAAGGCAGGTAGTAGGGGTGAAAACCTCATTGAGGCGCTCCTATTGCTTTTTCAAAAAAAAAGAGAGAAAAGGTTGAAAAAGATCCTTGAGTGAAAACCTCTCTGAGGCGCTCAGGGCAGGTAGCAAGGGTGAAAACCTCTTTGGGGCGCCCCTGTTATCTTTTCAAAAAAAAAAAAAAGAAAAAAAAAAAAAAAATAAGCACAATATGAAAATTGCGTGCAAGTTGCAAATGTTCTATGGAGGAGAAGAAGCCTCTTCAATCACAGCCAAGGGTCCTTATCATGCTGTCAAGGAACCTCATCAATACCTCCTCCAAGAGCACCCATGTTTTTCAAGGTATGTGCAATTTTATCATGGTTTGAATCTTCTACAGGAAGCTGCTATCTTTCTACAGGAAGGCACAGTCTTTCTACAAGAGGGCGCAGTCTTTCTACAGGAAGGCGCGGATTTTCTACAGGAAAGTGCAGACTTTCAACAGGAAGGCCGAGCTTTCTACAGGAAGCTCTGTGTCTACAAGATACTTCCTGTAGAAGTCTGGGGCGGCCAAAAATTTGTTTCAAACGGAGATCTAGCGGCTGAGGAATGGGTTGGATGCATGCATGCCACTGATTGGCACCCCTGAACATTGCTGTAACCTTGCTCCACCATCCTCGTCGCCATGCAACCAAGATCCCTGCACCAGCAAACCAGATCAATGAGTTCTCTTGGTAAAGCCATTTGTCAAAGAAAAGCAAGCACCAAGAGCTCATACCACATCTATGTCGAGCATCAGAAGCTCTGGGAGCGTGATCAGAAGATTCTATCCATCATCATGCAGCATGCACCCAAGGAGGCGAGACTGTTACGAGGCACCCCGCGGGAATCCTGTAACAGTCAAACCTGCATGAGTGGATACCATTCACAGCACCACCCTCTGCAAACAAAACACGGGCGCAGGCAACCAGATCATCCACTCCATCGCCAGCATCCTGTAACCATGAGCCTCCGAGACTGTGTAAGCCGCATGCAGCAGGTAGATCTGCTCCCCGTCGTCCAAAAACCGAAAAATCGTGTGCAGCCGCGTGCAGGTAAGTGTCTCAACCCTTCCTTCCACCAAATCGCATGAGTATTACTTTGATTTGTTTTACATGGCGTATAAATGAATGGTTGAGCGGCCCTATGGCCAGTTGACTGGGCACGTCGGCTAGTTATGGTATAGTCAGACGCTTGGGTGGCAGCCACGACAAAGAAAATATGCAGCACGCACGTGAGGATAGTCCCGTCAGCCGAGAAACGAGTTTAACCGAAAAGGGCGGCGGCAAATCTGTGGGAATGAATGCGGCAGCGACTGAATGCGCAGGTGAATGATGGGTGACGTCGCCCAACGGTCCGGCGGGGACAGCTCACCCCCCGCGCCACGAGCTGCGCCGATTCAAAATCTAATCGGCTAGATCATGCGCATGTATTCATCAACCTCCACTTCAAAACTCGAGTGGCTCTTCTGATTTCCTCTAAACGTTGATACGCCGAGCTTTCGGCTACCAGAACACCGGTGAAGCACCTCTCGACCACTGGCCAACTACAATCCTCCCCGAAGTTTGCACACTGCTCCTATAGGAACAGTTTCTACAGGAACGCAGTCCTACAGGAAGCAGTCTCTACAGGAACGCGGTTCTACAGGAAGGTGAATTCCTCACCTAAGAAAAGGTGGCAGAAAAAGGTAACCCTGAAAATCCTTCCGCAATTGGCTTTCAAAGGTGGCAAGATCATTATTCACAGTCTGGTCATAAAAATATCGGATTTCTGTGCCTATACTATCGCTTCTATAGGATAGCAGTATAATTAGACTGTGTTTTGTGAATTGTATGCATGCTCTGCCTGAAGTAGACCGAATCTCCTTTGCATTTGTCACCTTTAGTCAAAACCTCCATGTTCATCATGCCGGGTGGGTTTATCAGGCGGGAACCCACAGATTCCACCAAATTAAGGAGAAATCCCGCTGTGGTAGAGCTCTTCACCAGAGCACAATGGATGCCTTTTTGTGATAAGCTGCAGGGCTACGATGATGAAGTAGCCGAGGAATTCTTGCAGGCATTGAAACCTAAATCCCAGACACTGGCCACAGTAAGCTTCAGAGGTCTAAGCCTCCAACTCACCCCAGAACATATAAGTCGAATCACCGAACTGCCCATGGGTCTGCCGTGGGATAAAGAAGAGCGGAAGCAGAGCCAGCAAGCAAAGAAAGAATTCTTTCCACCTGAGGAAGAATTCTCGGAGGATAAAAACGGGGTGAGAAGAACGAGTTTATCACCACCTTGGAATGAAGTCAGTTTGCAAATCATGAAATATATTACTTTTGAAGGCCGGTTCAGCATCGTGTATGCATATCACTTTCGGTTACTCACTGAGTTGAGGCACCGAATCGACCTTCCTGTAGAGCAAAAGCTGAGCATCCCTTATTATCTCCTGCAGTCCCTAATGGAGTGTGCTACAAAGCTACGAGAGGGCATACCTGATCAGATAGCCCACCATGGGTTAATAAAATTGCTTGTGGAGGATGCACTGCACTCGTATAAGGTTCCCCTCTCCTGGGAGTAATTTAGGAATCTAACACGAGATGGGGACATTAAAATGTTGATTGAAGATAGTGGCTCCTCCAGCAGTGAAGACAAGGAAGCAGTGGCTGAGGAAAAGAAGGACAAAGGAAAGGGTGGCATACCAATCCTGTCAGCAAGGGAAAAGAGGATGAAAGGCAGAATGGACAAAGCTGAGGTAGTCCACGTCAGCCCAAGTACCTCAACAGCACCTGCAACCAAAGCAAAAAGCAAAATTCAGGTAGGCAAGCAAGAAAAGACGGAGACACCTGTACCTACAGGAAAACAGAAGCAGGCTTCTACAGGAAGCCCGAAAATCACTAAGGAACAGACTTCTACAGGAAGCCCGAAAACAAAGACAAAGGCTTCTACAGGAAGCCCGAAGATCAGTAAGGAGTAGGCTTCTACAGAAAGCCCAAGAGCAAAGACCAAGGCTTCTCCAGGAAGCGCAAAAATCCTTGGAGAACAGGCTTCTACAGGAAGCCCGAAATTGGAAAAAGGGGCTTCTACAAGAGGCCCGAAAGTCACTGAGAAAAAGCCTCCTACAGAGAGCCTGAAGACAGAGAAAGAATCCTCTACAGGAGGCCCGGAAGTGGGCAAAGGAGGGTCTTCCACAGGAAGCCCAAAATCTGAAAAGGAGGGGCCCTCTACGAGGAGCTCTGAGAGAGCAAAACGCAGGAAAGAGAAGGCTGGCATTCTCGAAAAGGAGGTAGCAGTGGCACTGGCTGCCCTCAGCACACCTCCAAAACTGAAAGAGAAAAGGGAGAGGGAGACCCCTCTACCATCTGAAGCCAGGAGAAGCAAGAGAATGACCACGGGCAAGCCACAGCCTCCACCCAGCAGCCAAACCACTTCAGGGGATGTCCCTACTTCACCCAGTGCAAGAACCCCCTCTAAAACATCAGCCACCCCCGAAAAGGGGAGCCCAAAAATAACTTCCTGGACACGAAAGATAGGCTAGTCGCCTTCCGAAGCCCGGCTCAAGGAAATAGGAAAGGGGAAGGAAGCATCACCTTCGTCACCACCAGGGGCAGCAAAGGCAGGGCCGCCAAAAACGGGAAAGGAAGAAGTGCCACCCTCGGCAGAAAAGACAAAACCACCAAAATCCGAGGAGGAACAGCATGTTCTGGGCTCTAGTTCTCGGCCAAAGACGAGGAGCCAGGGCAAAGTTGCTCAAGGATGAGCAAATAGTTTAGCTGGGGGGTGATGATGAGCCCCAATTTTTGGTATAATTTGGGCTCATTTGGCCTACTTGTTTTGCTCAAACCATTCACTTTTTACTGCTTATGCATGCATTTCTTAGTTTATTCGTGTTGTTTGTAGGAAGAAGGGTAGACACTTTATCTACGTGACTAATGCATTATGATTTCAGGTTTTTGCATTAAAAGGGAGAAAAGACCACGTGAAAAGGAGACAAGGAGACAAGGAGGTGGCACTGCTGGTTTTTAGGAGAGGATGTCCACAGTCTTGGGACCTTCCTCATGTTTCCCACCAAGAACTCCGAGCTCCAATCCATCTCCCCACCGAGCTGAGAAGCAGCCAGTTGTTCTACAGGAACAGCAGTTATAACTGTTCTACAGGAATAACAGTTATGACTGTCCTACAGGATCAGCAAGTTAAACTTCAGTTGGACAGCCGAGCTCCTAAAATAAAGGACACTTGTTGGATGATCGTTTTTGTATAAGTATGGAGGCCGTAGCCTTTGATAGGTTGTTGAAACTCTCGCATTACTATTGTAATTTTTTAGCACAGCTCGGTCTTTGTTCCTTTTTGTAAGCCAATTTGGCATGATATCAGATTATGAATAAAGAAGGCAGATTTTGATCTAGTTCTGAGTTTTCTCAAGGAGCTATAGCTCTCAGGTTAGGGCCCAACCTGAGAGCAATAGATCTCCTCAGTGTCGTAATGTGTTTACACTTCGTTCCAGCACTTTGAGTTTGGTTATTTTCACATGCAATTCGAATTCACAGTTTGGTCATTTAGTCGTTTTTCATGAGCATAGATAGGACTGGTTTATGGTTGAATTGATTTCGGTTGTTTAGTTAGATTAGCAGGTTGATAATACATTGGAGCTCCAGCAAAAAGGGTTGAGAAAGTCTCCACTGCCATCTCTATTTGGAGATTGGAGTGCAGCCTATACCAGCCACAAAAATACGCAGTTCTTCACTTTATACATGCTGCAACATAGTCTCGTTTATGATAGATCTTTCCATGCACTTCACTCTTGCACCATACACCTTCATCACCACTTCATGCACATTCCTTTACACGCTTTATCTTGCTGTTCATTGAGTTCAGGTAGTTTAGGTTAATGAATTTTCACCTTGGTGACAGTCATAAGCATTTGTTTCATTTACACTCTTTTCCTCATTCTACTACCTCCTTCTTCATCTTGATCACGCATACAACCAAATTCTTGACCTCTGTTACGCTCTGCTATCTCCCAAACTCCTCCACTCCTCACGTAACTCCATCCTTTAGACATTTCATTGTTTTAACCCTTCATCCATCACCCACTTCATACACTCGTTATCCATCCTACCTCACCACTCCTGAGCCATCACCAGCCTTATTCCTACCTTACACATCTCCCCCTACCATTCCATCACGCCACCATCACTTCAAACACCCATGGTAGGTCATCCTGTAGAAATTTGTAGACATCTTGTAGAAACCCCTGCGTATCCTGTAGAATCCCCTGCAGACATCCTGTAGGAGGCCACTCACTCGGTTGTTGAGCTTCTGAACGTGAGGAACCTCTGTGGACTGATGCTAAGGATCTCTGGGAACCTCTCCTAGCCTCCCCAACCTTTCCCAAGCTTTCCTTCCTTCTGCATCACATCTACACAACCAAACCCTAATAAGCACAAAATCACAATCACTCCATCCACTTAAAGGAAAATTACAAAAACATGTCTTTTATGTTGCAAGTAGATTAGATTCATGCACTTTCACTTATTAGAGGTAATGGCACCATTGGTAGAAGTTTCCTTCACATTCTTTGCATCATAGAGGTTAGACTAGTTAAATTAGGGTTTCCTAGGGTTTCCTTGTTTTGATTTGCTTTCAGTTCATTTTTGCCAAGTAGATTAGTCTTCTTTGAGCTAGCTTTCGTCCATCATTGATAAAGATTCTTCTGTGAGCCTATAGAAGTTGGCTTGAGCCCTAGCGGACTTGTGCCAGCTGACCAAGTGACAGCTGCGACAAGAGCTAGCACTTGTGCATACAGCACCGTCGCTTCCAAGTTTGTACGAACTACCGGGTTGATATAATTAAGAGACAGGAAGCCCCAGGAGTTGTAGCATTATTGCTACAATACTGGAGCTCACCACATAGCTTCAACCTTCTCCCATTTACTCCTCCCAGATAACATTCTCCATTCAACTTCGCAAGTCAAACTGCACCACCATCTATAATTTCCTTGACAATATATGTTACTAACCAGTGCATTTGGTATTTACCCAGAAATTTAGTGAAATTACTATTGTATAATAACACAAAATCATTTACCTTGAAAGTGCGAAGCTTGATATGGCGATCATGCCATGCTTTTTCTCATTCCTTCTGTACATGTTGGTGGAATCCTTCCAGAAATTTATCTTACTGAAGCTCCATTAGTTGTGTGATCTGTTCTTCCAGGACCTCGCAATCTGCCATGTCTGTGAAAGCTGCTATTCATAGGCTGGGGACAATGTATTCCATCGGCATCACTGCTTCGATTCCGTAGACCAATCTAAACAACGTTTTTCCTATTATCTTCTTGCACATTGTCCTATAGGCCCATAACACTGTAGGTATGTGCACATCCCAATCATTCCACTATGCATTACATACCTTTGTCAACGTGTTCTCCAAAATATTGTTAAAAGCTTCAACAATATTGTTTTCCTGTGGGTGATATGGTGTGCTTTTCTGATGGTAGACCTGGAATTCATCCATCAGCGCGCTGATTGTTTCGTTCAGAAAGTGCTTGCCTCGATCAATCATTAAAACTTTCAGGCTTCCAAATCATGTTAAAATATATTAAAACAAGAACTTTGCTACTATTTCTCTTGTATAATCCTTAACCGGTTGTGCTTCCACCCATTGGGTCAAATATTCCTTCACAGTGATAATGTATCGCACACCCGTTTTCTTTCTAGGTGGTTGAATTGGCCCAATAAAGTTGATCACCCATTTATCAAATACCTACAAGGACACCTAAGTTTGTAGTGGTAATTCATCCCTTCACGATGGTCTGCCAGTCCTTTGACATGCATCACACGCCTTACAGTAGGCTTTAGAGTCTTTATGCAACGTTGGCCACCACAATCTTGTGCGCAAAATCTTCTGCGCGGTTGATTTTTCTGCATAGTGCCCTCCTGCAAATCCCCCATGAGCTTTAGCCAAAATACTATAATGCTCGAAGGTCAGCACATATCTCCGCAGTATTTCATCTGCCCCCATCTTGTACACATGTCCCGCAATGACTGAAAAATCAGTTGCGCAAACAACTAGTTCCTTATTCTGTTGATTGGTATATCCTTCAAGAACTAGACCTATAGTTAGGAACTGAATAATGTTTGCAAAGTGGTCATCAACTACGCACGTCGCAAAGAGCTGTGCATATGGAAATCCTTCCTCCAAATTACTGGGTTCTTTGCCTATTTCGATTGTCGGCATATGGTCAGGTCCAACATTCAACCTCCTCGACTTCATAATCACTTCAAAATCATACTCCTAAAATAATAAGAGCCATCTACAGATTCCCCTCCCCCCCAAAACATAGGCTTGTTGACTAGGTACTTTAAGGTAGAATGATCTATATACATATTGAAATGTCATCCTAATAGATAATGCCTTAAATTTTGCAGTGCATAGACCATGGCCAACCCCTCGCGCTCTGTCATTGAGTAGTTTTTCTCAACCTTTGATAATTTCCTACTTGGGAAGGTTATAGGATGGTATAGCTCTCCTTCGCCTGCCTATGTTAGTACTGCACCTAGCACAATGAAAGAAGCATCCATGTGTACATGAAACTCTTTCTTCCAATCAGGAAATACCAAAACAGGTAGAGTCGCCATCTTTTCTTTTAACACATCTAAGTTGCGTTGGCATTCCTCATCCCAACAGAATGTTACGTCCTTCTTCAGTATTTTTTCCATAGGAATAGTAATTTGAGCATACGCTTTAATGAAATTTAGATAGCATCCTATATGTCCCAACATTGCACGCAATTGCTTAATGTTTCAAGGGTCTTCCAAGTTCATGATCACTATGATATTTGCAAGGTCCACCATCAATCCTTGCTTACAGACTAAATGACCTAGCAATATCCCAAAAGGTATGCATAATATACATTTCTTTAGATTCAACGCAATTTGATGTCTCCGACATGTATCAAACATTATGCGTAGACTTGCTACATGGCGTTTGACCAACCCAAAAATAGTAAAATCATCAAAGTATACTTCCAAGAACTTATGAATGAATTCCTTCAATGCTGCTATGACTACATGAGAAAATATTGCAGGCACATTCTTTAAACCAAAAGGCAGAACAGTGTACTGAAAACAACCCCACTCTGTCGCGAAGGTTGTTTTGATTCTATCTTTTGGCACGATCTTGATTTGATGATACCCAAAAAACCCATCAGTAAAATATTAGGCCCTCCAATATTTTATAATACTTCATTTGTGGATGACGTAGGAAATGGATCATGGACACATGTGTCATTCAACTTCCGCGGATCTACGCAGATCCTTATTTCACCTTTTTACTTATTTTCTTGGACAACCATTGAGCTCACCCAATCAGAATCTTCGATAAGTTCTACAATGCCAGCATCCAACATTTTATCTAATTCTAAGTGAACCTTCTCCTTATATTTTTGATTAAGGTGATACAGCCTCTGCTTGAGAAGTTTCACATCCGGTTTCAATGTGATCCGTATAATGCCTAAATCACCAAGTATGCCCTTTAAATCTGAAAATTTTGTGGGAAAAAGGTCATGGTACTCGCAAAGTAACTCAACAACTTTGTCTACTATAGTTTCATCCCAATAATCCACAATCTTCACGAACTTCGGTTTAGCCTCAGTGCCAATATTCACCTGTCTTATCTTCAAACATGCAAAGATGTATGGGTTCTCTACTTGCAACCCTTCTACTACACGTTGTCCTTCTGTTTCTGGAATATTGATATTTCTCAGATCATCCACCTCCTCTTTAGTGGTCACATTATAGCATTCCAATGTATGGTGCAACTGGGTGCTCCAATCATGGTGGGTCCATTCCTTAGGTTCCTTCTGCATCCTAAAAATAACCACTTTAATCTCTTGAAGTGCTTCATCAATGATTTCAAACTTATCTTCAAAGTTGAAGGTTAACAAGAAGCTTTCTCTCACTATATCACATTTTGTGGTACCGTGGCAGATTTCTGTCTCGAGATACCAATTCATAGGTATGGTATCTAGGGTGTGACAAAATATATCCACCCATTTAGGCTGCGGTTTTGTCCCCCATACCTTAGTCCATTTTTCTAGGTGATTGCATGGATCATCCTTCCCACTATACTTCTCAGACATTCTTGTACTAGGATGCTCAAATCTTAACTTCATCATGTGCTTGTAATCGTTCCATCCTGCAAAACTATCCTTGTGCATACCCCACCATCGTGTAGGTGTAGCGTGCAACTCCAAATCCAGTGCTTGAAACCGGTGGTCCTCAAGAACTTCACACTCAAATTCATCGAGAAATAGATCTACCTTAGTCAAACCATCATAATACAAGAGTTTTCTTAGCTCCCACGAAACATAGCGTAGTGAATTCATCATCAGATTGCACCGGAACATAGATAATTCATGTAAGTGGTTCTGCCAATGCTCCAACTACTTATTTGAGTCGAAAGTGCATGAAATTTCTTGGTCCTATGAAATCCATCCATCCATCATCAGATTGATACAAAAATGATCTTGCACAGTTATTTTGTAGATATGATCCATCATCATCACTTTCCACATAATCGTGGACCGATTCAGTATAGCATGCTCCTTTCGTAGGATCCAATGGCACTATAATCCTTAGCAACTTCTTCTCTAATGACATAGTCCTTTTCTTCAGTTTAATGACCCCATTCATGTCAATAGCCCAATCAATTCCTAGGAGCACGGGGTAGGGGTTATTGTCACCAACAATTTTTATAAATTCGAAGTTCGCCAATGCACTTGCGCCGTCAATATCACCCGTGACACCATACAAACTTCCCATAGGGATGATTTTCTGTTGGTTCACCATTCTGAGTTGAATCGGAGACCACTGCAGCATAGGCCTCCCCATGTTTTCCCATGTTTTTTTCGGAAAAAAATTTGCATCAGACACCAAATCCAAGATGACCTAGTTCATTTCATAGTCACCAATCTGCACTATTAGCTGCATCTGCTACCCTGTTTGTGCCTTATAGTTACCAATATTTTTGACCGCACGGTGCTCATCAGGAGATGTTTCTTTATAGACACATTTATTTATTAATTCCTTCAATTCGTCCACAACCTTTCTATCGTGTATCAACTTCACGTAGGTTTCCAAAAACGTAGTAAGCACATAATGGTCAACTTCTCGCATAGTACCAATTTATAGTGTCTTCCCTAGCTTCTTGAGGTGGAGGCCTCAGCGAAGATCTTCTTTGCCTCCTTAAATGTATCCTTAACATGCTTAAGGTTAAAGGCTGCTTCTTTCTCGGGAGCTTTACAGACCCATCTGCCCTCCTCGGGCTATTTACCTTTATCTACGCCAGTCGTCACTCTGTTTCTGAGCAAAATATTAATGTTTTGATCTTCTTCACGGGGCTCAACGCTCGTCATTTGTAAATTCTGGGTCAGCCGCTAAGGCTACATTTTCTTTTCTTGCATCTTAGCTATTAGCGTCAGACATTCTTCTATTCCATGGTCAAATTTTCTGCAATATTTACATGAAGGGTGTGTCGAATTCTGACATTGTCATGCGAAGTGGCCTGGCTCTTCGCAGTTGTAGAAGATGATCTTACCATGACCTCTATTAGGTCCTACTCCTCTCCCTCATCCGTGGCCTTGAAAACCTCCATGTGCTCCACCAGCGCCTTGATCTGGAGATTGTGTTTCTGCTTGCATACAGTAAGTAGGGGTCCATTCCATCATTAGCTCATAACTCCAACAATGGCACTCATCATGGCTTATAGACTTACAGAAATTGCAAATAAATTGTTGGGGTGTCTGAATGAACTTCTGTAGCAAGTGGAAATTGTCTGTCGCATGTTGTTTAGTAACTTTATAGATGGCACACCACAGCACAACTCCTGTACTTGGCCTCGTGAGGGCTGCTAGATTTAGGGGCACTAGCCCCCCTCCTATAAGATAATTCACATAGATAGAACAATTATATTTATCATTCCCATGGCCCTTCCACTTCAAGCACCAAACCTTCACATGCGCTTCTGACTTGGTCTCATTGTCTTTCTTAAGACTCTTCAATTCTAGGTGCAATATTTCTAATTTTGAGTGAATCTATTGTACACCTAGGTTTGTATCCTGAATAAGTGATGCATGTATCCTCATTGCAATCTCCAAGGCTTTTGCTTGTGTGGCTATCTTCTGCAGGGAACAAAGGTATTCTTGAGTGTGGAAATAGCAAGGCAATAAAACAATCACAATTTTCATTATCTGAGATTTTCATGTTAGCCTGCCTGATCTAGCACTTCAACCTCTGATCAAATTCCCGCGGCGTCTCATCAAATCTCATTAAAATATCCTTAAATTCAATCACCGACTGTGCCTCAGATTTAGGCTTACTAAATTCTTTTTTCAGGGCTTCTTGAGTCTATGCTAGCAATGCCTAAGGATTATTAGAACAATACTTAATATACCAGGTCAGTGCACAGTCCTGCAAGGTGGTAACCAACTGTGAATTCTTTATATTGTCATCAGTAATCTATTGTGTTGTCCATACAATGTTCGCAACAAACCAGAAACTGATTTGGATCTTCACTTCCTATCCCCTTGAATATCGACATATTGATTGCATTCGCCATGTTGAATGGTGGAAGTGTGGGCGAAGGTGTATGTGGTGGAGGTGGAGGTGTGGGCGAAGGTGTATGCGGTGGAGGTGGAGGTGGAGTGGATGGATGATGTGTTGGAGGAAAACCCTGCATTATCATCTGAACAATGCTTCACAATGAAGTTTTCACCGCCCCTTCATCGTCACTTGAAGGAGGTGCAATCAATGGACTATATTTAGGACTTGATTTTTCATGATCTCTAAAGAGTCTTCGACTTCGCGTAGCTCTGAACATCAAGGTAATGACATTATTCGTTTTTCACACAATAGCATAGTAATCCATGTACTTAGTGATCTTACATACTTACCTCCTGGTCCTTTAAATAATTTGTAGAATTTTTACCTGTAGATCAACTTGATATATGCAATGTCCTAAAGCATAATACTTGATCTACTTCTACCATAAACTTTGCAGAAGCTTAAACAAATATGAGCATCATCAAGCATGAATAGATATATCTGAGAATGAGAAGTAATCAACCATAACACAGAAGAATTTACCCAGGGAAAGCCTTAGCTTGAAACCCCAACTTTGTATTATCATACAAGTGGAAATATAGCCAGTATTACAAAAATAATTAGCTCAAAAGCTATCTTGCTCTCTTTGCAATACCTTTTCTGCTCATAGATATTCAAAGGCCTCTATCTAACCTCTAGTCTGCCCTCCAAGCCTCATATTTCTTTGCGCAATTTTGATTGGGGTCTAGTGCAACCACTTGTGTGAATTTGCCTCTTCACACACTCACCAACCTCTGATCCAACTGCAGAGTCCTAAAGGAGATAAATCCTCATCATGGATGAGCTTCCTTTATAGGTAAAGTATTCATTCAACTAATAGTACATTGTCCCTTCTTTGATCTCAACTGGGTCTCTGTCTAAACTGACATGCATGAGTTATTCATGAGAGAATCTTCAGTTATCTGAAGTGCATCATTTATATGCAAGCATGCATTAACTAACTAAACTCACATTAATTTAAACAAACTGTTTAAATCAATATAACTAGACTTGACTCAGTTAACTGGGCCAACTAATTACATCTCAAATTAGAACTCATCCTTATCTCTTTAACTGATGGATAATTCCTCAATTAATAGTTAAATTGTTGCATGTCCTCACATAGACTTCAAGTTTGATTTTCCTTAACTAGTTAACTCAAGATGAATTAATTAATTAATTTTCAAAATGTTGTTAATAAAAAATTCAAATTTTAATTCCTATTTTTAGTCTAGGGACTAACTAAAATAGGAATCCATCTTGAACTGCTAAAAATAGAACTTCTATTTTTAGCACTTCCATTTTTCATTCCTTGTTGCCCAATCGAGCACTAGTACTCAAACTGCTATTTATAGCAATGCTATTTTTATCACTTCTACTTTTAGCATTTCTTGTTGCCATTTTCAACACTCCCTCTCAACAAGAAAGGCTTACTCTCGAACCTGATCCTGTACCTTTGGAATGTTTTGCATGCAACAATTCTACTAAGTGTGGTTGCTCGAGCAACTCTCGGAACAAAAAAAACTCTCAATTGACCTCTCTTTTGGGCTAGAAACATACTCTGATGTTGAAGCTCTACCTCTACGCTATTGCAACATCTTCATGCATCTCGCACCATTGCAACCTCTTTGTGCCATCCTGCAATGGTGCAACACACTTGTGCCTCTCACATTGCTGCGACCTGCTAGCTCTATGTTGTCTTGGGATTCCTACACTGTAGCTCTCTCTGCCGCTCCATCCACATCTGCCTCTACCCAATTAGTTAGTCCTACTACTCCTCATTGGGGCTCCTATAGCAAAGTAGAATCAAAGAGGTTGGGTACCTCAAGGATCCTCCCCCTCCTCCTTCGGACGATCACTCCACATCGCCCCACCTCCTACCTAGAGGTATGGCTGCATGTGATTCCTCTGCCCACCTGGCTCGAAGTTTACCCCTACTGGAGGTCTCTACGTGAGTAGATGTCTCTACTCGATCTCCTCTTAGCTTCCCTTGTTGTGGCTGCTCCACAACCTCCTGAAGTTGCTGCACCAATCGTGGCTCGTCCACAATCATCTGAGACTTCTTTTGGCGCTGCATGGTTAGAGGTGATATACTCTTCCTCTCAACCACCAAGTCTCCATCAGTTTCCTTGTTGCTCAAGGCTTTGCATGCATATTGAACCTCAAGAGCATACATGTTCTTGACCCATGAACCGATCTACTTGACCTGTCTAGTGATGATGTGTCTAAGGAAAACCTTTCCCTTACTGAAGACTACATCATAGCCTCTGTCTTCTAGCATCACGATGGACACCATGTTTCTCTTCAGTCCTGGTACATACTTGACATCAATCAAGATAAGGTGAGCTCCATGCTCCCTCTAAAAAATAATTGTTCTTACAACTGAGACACTGTACTTTTCATCATTATCCATTGCTATGAGTATCTGGAGATCTTTCTGCTCCAAAGTACTGAACAAACTCTTATCTCCGATCATGTGGAAAGAAGCCCCATTGTCAAGAAACCAACCACTTCCCACCATGAATGAAACCATGCATGCGAAGAGTGTGAAATCCAAGTCAAACTGTGAAGCAAGTGCCCCACCTTCAGATCCTTCCTTGGATCCCTTCTTGGATTTCCTCCATGGATAATTTGTAGCAAAATGGCCCACCTCATGACAACGAAAGCATCACAATTTCGACTTGTCAAACTTCTTCCCACCATGGGAAGAACTGGATTCGGAAAGAGAAACCTTCTCCTTCCCCTTCTTCGCCTTACTCACTAAGGCACAATTTTCTTCATCCTCCATGGATGAAGAACCATCTCTGGTGCTTCTTCTTATCTCCTCCTGCATCAAATCCGACCAAATTTATTCCCTATTTGGCAGTTTCTCTCTTCCATTAATCAAGGTCTTGGTAGCTATGCCAACTCTTAGGAAGACCGAGGAGTGCAAGACTCACCATATCATCATCAGCTGTCATGATCCCTACACTTCTAAGCTCATCCCTGCATGTGATGAGCTTGTTCAGATACATAGAGATTGTGTCACCCTTTTCACACTTGATCTTTCGAAGTTTGTCCTTCAGTGCCAGCTTCCTTTGATCACTGCTATTTTGATAAATATATTTCAATGTTTTCCACATCGAAAATGGAGTCTCCTTCCCATGGAGGCTCAAGACATTGTGATCTCGAACTCCCTCCAGGAGGATTCTCCTTGCTCTAGCCACACACTTTTTCCATTCCACTAGTTGAGTAGCATCAGTCGGCTTCTAGACTTCTTGATCAATGAAGTCCTTTAGATCGTTATCTTCTAATACTGCCTCCATGCGATCCTTCCAAGCTATATAATTCAAACTGCCATCAAGGGCATATTTGAGTCTCAAACCACTGAACGCCATCAGTGAAATAGGTGTGATAAGAACTCAATTCAATATTCAAAAACCACAAACTTCAACTTCTCCCTTCTTGTATACTATTCTTCCTTAGTCAACTTGGCTTTGATACCATGTAGAATTTTTCTACAAATCAGCTAGCTCTGATACCATGTAGAATTTTTACCTATAGATCAACCTGATATATGTAATGTCCTAAAGCATAATACTTGATCTAATTCTACCATAAACTTTGCGGAAGCTTAAACAGATATGAGCATCATCAAGCATGAACATATATAACTAAGAATGAGAAGTAATCAACCATAACACAGAAGAATTTACCTGAGGAAAGCCTCAGCCTAAAACCCCAACTCTGTATTATCATACAAGTGGAAATATAGATAGTATTACAAGAAGAATCAACTCAAAAGCTATCCTGCTCTCTCTGCAATACCTCTGGTGCTCATAGACAGTCAAAGGCCTCTATCTAACCTCTGGTCTACACTCCAAGCCTCCTATTTCTTTGAGCAATTTTGATTGGGGTCCATTGCAGCCACTTGTGTGAATTTATCTCTTCACACACTCACCAACCTCTAATCCAACTGTGCAGTCCTGAAGGAGATAAATCCTCATCATGGATGGGCTTCCTTTATAGGAAAAATATCCATCCAACTAATAGTACATTGTCCCTTCTTTGATCTCAACTGGGTCTCTGTCTGAATTGACATGCATGAGTTATTAATGAGAGAATCTTTAGTTATCTGAAGTGCATCAATTATATGAAAGCATGCATTAACTAACTAAACTCACATTAATTTAAAAAAATTGTTTAAATCATCTAACTGGACTTGACTTAGTTAGTTGAGCCGACTAATTACATCTCAAATTAGAACTCATCCTTATCTCTTTAACTGATGAATAAATTCCTCAATTAATAGATAAGCTGTTGCATGTCCTCACATAGACTTCATGTTAGGCCCCTATACTACTAGTGTAACCCCTTATTGTTATTAGTACAACCCCCTTATTATATTGATGTACCCATGTAGTGCCCATATTGTTACTATTGTGTGCCATAGAAGCCCACTATTGTTATTATTGTGCCCTTACATTATTATTGTTATGTCGGCTCTGATTATATTATGACCCCTTAGACTCCTATATATAGAAAGGAGGTCTTTTCATATGTATCATTGAAGAATTGTTCATTTGTGTAATGTAAAGGAGGTTGCCCCCTTAAAGAGGCTTATTTCTAAGGTGTTCATCTATCTTTTCCATCTTTTTGTGAGCTGGTTTCATAACATTTGGTATCAGAGCTTTGGATTCTAGGGTTTCACTACTCCAAATAGGTCATCGTGGAATTTTCACTATAACTTTTTTTTCTACGATGTTTCAAAAGCGAAAAAAAAAACCATTTGAGGTGAAATCACACTAAAACTCGCATCCAAATTTCAGGGCTTCTCGCGCTATATTTGCGGAGATATGATCTGAGGAAGTTGGTCTTTTTGCAGACTCCTGAATTACATTCCAAACAGGTGACCTGGGGAAAATCGTCATAACTTTCTCTCTCAGCATTAGATTGAAATTTCGTAAGAAGGTACAGAAAGAAGACGGAATGTAGTTTCTTGTGTATATTTTTCAGAGACAAAGGTCGAAACAGGGAAATGTGGCACGTCATACAAGTTCGCTCTACTGAACTAGTCTATAATCAGGTTATTGTGGGAGATTTGGCATAAATATTCCTTGGAGAATCCAATTTGGATCAGATTGGTGGCATTGGAAAGAGGATACAGAGGGCTACTTTAGGTCATGATTTCAGAATTGGAAGGTCTGATATTACAGAGTTGCAGTCGTTTCAAGATTGAGCTCCTAAAATCAAGAAAAAGCGAGATGAGGAAGTTTGATGACAAGGATCCGGTAAATTGGATACTGCAGATGGAGAAATATTTTGATCTACATGGTGTACCACTGTTACAAAAGGTATGTATTGCATCTTTATATTTAGAACTGGATCAATTTTTATGGTATAAAGGGCTTTGTTCTTGTAAACCGCTTGTTACGTAGTCAATTTTCACGGAGGAAATGATAGCACATTATGAGGATACAAAGAGAAACTCCTTCTTTAGCCAATTGATAAATCTCAAACAAAAGGTTTCAATGGAAAAGCACATTGAAGACTTTCAAAAATTGAATAGAAGGGTAAATTATATTCCAGAGAAGAAAAGGATTGATGTCTTCATAGGGACTTTAAAGGATAACGTTCAACATGAGGTTCGTTTTTGGGAACCTGATTCATTGGAGGAGGCATTCGAGTTGGAAAGAAAAATTGAAAGAAAAATTATGAAAACAAGGAATCCCACTACTCATGACTATAATTATGGAAGTTTTTCTTCTCCTAGCCTTCCATAACCTACAAGGCTTACACCACAACAGTTGGAAGAAAAAAGAGAAAAATGGCTTTGTTACAATTGTGATAGAAAATGCATTAAAGGCCATAAGTGTGTTGAGAAGAAATTATTTTACATAGAGTAGGAAGAGGAGGAAGAAAAGGATCAAGAAACATCAAAAAAAGAGGATATACAACAGGACCCAACCCCAGAAAAAGAAGAAATGAATCAGACCATATCTTGTAAAGCATTGGCAAGAATTACCACTCCTCAAACTCTCAAGATAGAAGGACATATCGAAGAAAAAGGTGAAATAAGTGAAAGATCACATCGAGAAAGAAGAAATGAATCCAACCATATCTTGTAATTCATTGATTGGAATTACCACTCCTCAAACTATCAAGATAGAAGGACATATCAAGAAGAAAAATGTTCAACAAGTGAAATATCACATCGAGCATCAAGAAATGAATCCGACCATATCTTGTAAAGGATTGGAAGAAATTACCACTCCTCAAACTCTAAATTTAGAAGGACATATCAAGAAGAAAGAGGTTCAAGCAGTGAAAGATCACATCGAGCATCAACAACAAGT
Source organism: Pinus tabuliformis (assembly GCA_031772625.1). Lineage (NCBI taxonomy): Eukaryota > Viridiplantae > Streptophyta > Pinopsida > Pinales > Pinaceae > Pinus > Pinus tabuliformis. Next base: position 1,314,439,484 of record CM062805.1, on the reverse strand, counting down.
TCTCCAACTTTTATAGGATAACGCCACTTTGGTGCAAAATTGAATGAAACAATAGGTAGATCAACATTGTAGTGAAAAATGTTTTCATGTAGGTAATTGGGTATTTTTACTGCTACATCTCAAGCAAGCTACTTATGAGAAAGAAATGTTGGCAATACTACATGCACTTAAAAAATGGCGACCTTACCAAATGGGAAGACACTTCAAGGTAAAAATGGATCATGATAGTCTTAAATACTTTTTATAACAACTATTATCTTTAGAAGAACAGAAAAAATGTGTCAAAAATATGTTGGGTTATGACTTTTACATCATCTATAGAAAATGGAAGCAAAATTTTGTTGCAGATGCACTCTCAAGAAAGGATGAGGATGTGGAAGCATTGCTTTGTGTTATTTCTATTATCCAACCAGATTGGATAAACGAAGCAAGGGATGAATGGAAGAAGGACGAAGAAGTATGTCCACTTATTCAAAAGTTGCAAAAGATCCCAATTCAAACAATATTGCTAGAAATTGAAGAGGAAGGAAAAATCATATTGGAACGTGGAGAAGTCATAGAAAAAAGAACCCGACAGCTACAAAATCGATCAATTTTAGAGTATCTCATTAAGTGGAAGAACTTACCCGCTGAAGATTCCACATGGGAGGACAAGAATTTTATACAGAAGCATCAAGAACTACTCAAGCGTTGAGGACAACACTTTTTGAAGGAGAGGGGCATGTTAGGCCCCTATACTACTAGTGTAACCCCTTATTGTTATTAGTACATCCCCCTTATTATATTGATGTACCGATGTAGTGCCCATATTGTTACTATTGTGCCCCATAGAAGCCCACTATTGTTATTATTGTGCCCTTACAGTGCAGCAAGAAGTAGACGTCATTATTATTGTTATGTCGCCTCTGATTATATTATGACCCCTTAGACTCCTATATATAGAAAGGAGGTCTTTTCATTTGTGTCATCGAATAATTGTTCATTTGTGTAATGTAAAGGAGGTTGCCCCCTCGAAGAGGCTTATTTCTAAGGTGTTCATCTATCTTTTCTATCTTTTTGTGAGCTGGTTTCATAACACTTCAAGTTTGATTTTCCTTAATTAATTAAATCAAGATGAATTAATTAATTAATTTTCAAATTGCTGTTAATATCAAATTCGAATTTTAATTCCTATTTTTAGTCCAGGGACTGACTAAAATAGGAATCCATCCTGAACTGCTAAAAATAGAACTTCTATTTTTAGCACTTCCATTTTTATCATTTCTTGTTGCCATTTTCAACATAATTTGTGCTTCGCTTCGCTATGGCTTACTGATGTGTCTACTGCAAATTCAGTGACAAATCCTCAAAAGATCCAATCCAACCAGTGATCGACAACCCGCACAATATTGTTATCGTATGTTTCTAGTCTATGACCGATTCCGATGTCCACACTATAGGACTATCAAGCTTCCACCTTCCTTCACCGACTACCAATTTAGCTAACCAGTCATATAATTCAATTAGAAAATTACTAAAGAAAATTTTGTGTACCTCTGTATACATATACTTGTTCAACCAATCCTCCTTTGACAGTCGTGGATTCCTGTTTTCTTGAGCTGCAAACTCATGAATTTTCCGATCTAACCACTTTTCATTACTTTCTTAGTCGGATTCCAATGATGCAAAATCACACATATCTTTAAGCAGGTCCTAGTCCCGACAACAAAACCATTTTTTGGCTTAGGGGGTCTTGACGTAGGTTCAGAGTTAGTTGCGCCAACCAACAAAACCCTACACTGCTAGCCATTTCAGAAACAACCTGCATAGTGCAGGCTACAGTCTCACTCGAAGTAGTATTGGGGGATGCAAGAACCAAGTTTCTGCATCCAGAGAGAAATGTGATGTCTTTCAATGCCTTAGATTTGCTTTCTCACAAAGCGATAATCTCCTAGGGCTCTTTTATTGCAACTAGGTTAACCGGATTTCAAACCTTCCGAAAGGGTTGAGATGGGAAATTTTGGACCCTAAACAGATGCTTTATCTACTTTACATCATCAACAATTGACCTTAGATCAGATTTTGGTTAGAAATACTTCATTCATTCAATAACATAAGGGAAATAATATGTAGCTTCCCAGAAATGGCTAAACATTCAATAAAGCCGCTTAGCGTTCAACCAATATTCCATAAAACATGTCATTAATTAGGAACATATAACATAAACAAAGGAAATGGAAATACACAGTAATTTTGCAAAAAGTCTTCTTTATTGATCTTGATTTCACTGATTACTGACTCTATACCCTACGCATACAGCTGCAGAGTCTACCCAAACCTCTTGCGTACTCAGTTGCATGAGCCTTCCCTTCTTCTACCTAAGTGCATGAAGCGTAGCCTTCCTGCCTTAGCTCTCGCGCAAGAATCTTTCGCATAATATATCAAAACTTTCTTCCTTCCTCTTTTTAAGACTCATCTATTTATACTATTTCTTTATACAATACCATGGTCCGCAGACCATGGGAGAATCCAAAAGTTGACCAAAAATAAGGGGCTAAGGCCCCTTTTACTCTATATAACCGCGCGCTCTGCATCCACATTTTGCAGAGACTTTACATCTTTTACAAAATTTGTTACAAAAAAATACTAATTAACTCCATTCTGCCCCTCGGGACCCCATCCCAACAATACACCAATATATAGAAGAGATATTACCATGTGAAAATTCAATAATGGGGATATCTATCAACATAACTAGGACCAAAGCGAATTGAGATTTAGACATCTCATAACATGTGTGCCTTACATTTAACGTAAAATACTTTGATTATTTTTTATTTATTATTATTATTATTATTATTATTATTGTAAAATAAAATAAAATCAAAACATTCAAAGTATATTCTATTATTATTGAAATTTGATGTATGGTATAATTATAATTTTTCATTAATTATTTTAAAAAATAATTAAATTAAAATTTTAATGAAAAAGTAAGGACCTTTGGTATAAATTATTATGAGAATTATCTTAGTGTTATTGTCCTTTTGTCATTTTTATATCTATGTAAGCATGTTATATTATTTTTATTTTGGTTAAAAAACTTTGACTTCAGTTGGTTTTGAAAGTTTAAAACAAATTTTATGAAAATTATTAAATTTTTGAAAAAAAGAAATATTAAAGTGAATATTTTGAAAATTATAAAATAAGTTTTAATTTTGTAAAAGTTTTTTTTCTTTTTCTTTTTTAATTGATCGATGACTATTTTTACGTGGTTTTAAATTGAATTGTGAGATATAAAACTTATATTAAAAAATAAAAGATGTAAAAAAATTATATTTATCAATGTCATAATAATGTAGACTTTGTTACAACACCATGGAAGAATACCATGAATTATCAATACCACATGCTCAAAAACCATAACTCATTTCAAAATCAAAATATTTTATATAAATATTTTATTTTAATTTTATTTTATAACATTTTTTAAATTAAATTAAAACTTAATACTTATAATATAACAAGATTCTTCACCATGGATACTTACCCTCATTTTATCATGGATAGTATTTACATGTAAATGGGCTTGTTAAAATATCATGTGGCAATACCATGGCTTATCAATATCTCTTGCCCAAAAACTATAAATCATATATATAAATTTTGTGAAAAATATTTTATTATGTTAAATTTATATATCTATAACTATATATAGATATATATAATCTTTTGCATAAAAGGTAGATATAAGATAGGTATGAAACAACCACACTGTATATTACACTTTAATTGTGTTTTCCTGTTAATCTCTTAAATAATTTCAGCCTTGTTGTCAAGTCATTTTTTAGAATGTTGTCATCTTAAACTTTAATTGTTGTGTAGTGATCACAATTTGTAAATTGTAATGAATAAAAGTACATGTTTATTAGATATACATGAATTATGCATATGTATATCTATTTCTTTAGATACAATTTCTTAGTCTTTTAGGATGTCGAGGTAACATATAAAAAATAAATATAATATTAAAGATTCAAATATTCTTTTATGTTTTTTTTTAAGTTATTTATCTTATTTTTATATAAAAAATAAAATAATTTATCGCTGTAATAATAATTATTAATTATTATCATTTTGTATGACCATTTTAGTTTTTGTTAGTAGTGATTGAAATTTTATTATCAATAATAGATTTTTTTGCTTAATTCTATGTGTCAACTTTATCTCATTTAAAATTCTAGATATTTAAGTATTGGTATTACAATTTAACTAAGCCATTTGGTTTGTGTTTCTGTTTGATTACAATTTGACACTTAAAATTTTGAAAATAAATTTTGGTATTAAGTTTGACATATTAAAAAATTGAAATATATATGTGTGCGTCGCGCGCTAAAAAATGTTGGGATATTTCATATAGAATTCTAAGAAACATTGTAACATATATATTTAAAAATAATAAATGGTAACACAATTTAAGTAGTTTTCCCTGTATAATGGTGATAAGTCACCCTACGTTTTCAGATAGCAGCTAGATGTGGTTGCCCTTAGCTAGATATGGTTGTCCTCATTACTGTTTTGACAATTGAGTTATGATATGTTTTCCCATAGTTTAAAATATTTTTTAATATACATATTGTTATTTTATATATTATTGAAATATTATACTTCTATCATTATTACTATTATTATTATTATATTATATATAAGTGACAACACAATTAAGAAGTTATATATATATATATATATATATATATATATATATATATATATATACAATTTAAGTATGCATGGTATAAATACAAAATTAACATATCAAAAAATTTTAAAGATAAAGATAAACAAATAGAAATTAAAATTATTATTTTTTAAAAAAGTATTCTATGTAAATTAAAAATGACTCCCAACATCCTCCCAATGCTAACTTAACTCGTATTGGTTTGTCCCTCATTGTCAAGCTTGACATTCGAAGACAAAATTATGTTAATGCATGCAACATGAATTTTCTTTTTTAAGTGAATAGGTTTTAGCCTTAGGGTTTTTATTGTTTTTTTATCCTTTTTATTATAAACCTCTTTGAATTATAACAAACTTCAAATGCATTTCAATAGAATTTTAGAAAACATTCATGCAATTATTCATATTTATGTTTGTCTTGCTCATATTTGGCTTGAGATTTATGAAACTCAATGAAAAAATTCATCTAGGAATGAAATTCAATGAACCTTGAATTTAATCAATTTCGTTAGTTGAACCTAGTGACTTAACAATCCAATGAGTTTCATCTTATCTCTTTTTTTTCATGACACATTTGATTGCTAGTATCAATAGTTTTCTAGCATCTAAAAAAAATCATCCATTAAAAAATATTATATTCTAGAGCATATGTAGGATTTTAAAGATTTGTATGAAGAAAATGAAGATGGAAAAGTATATATGCAATCTTCTAACCTTGGCCATAGAGATTATTCCACATAATTCCTTGAGAAATGCAAACAATGATATAGAACCATTTTCTAAGAAATTGTGTTATGAGGAAATATCAATAAGTGGGAGGGTAAATTGTACCAAGAATATGCTTCATTTGGCTTGTGCCTTAGTCAAATGGAGAAATTTGAAATTCCACATGAGGAGGATGACCTGAGTTGTAGTTAGTAGGATTGGCATGGCCAGTCACTTAGTTAAATTAGTCAATTCAAGTTTGTAGGCTAGAAGTAGAGTGTATAGGTTTTGGATTAGAGTAGGTGAGAAATTCCTATAGTAATTGCACAAGGAAATAGGATATTCTATTATTTTTTAGGAGCTAATTTTCTCAAGGATTACACAAGGAAATTGGAGGAATATTGAGGCCTATTGTGGCTATGTGTTGGATAGCGTAGGTTGGAGAGAAGGATATCACTAATGCATTGCAGGTTGTAATTCAAGGATTGAAGTAGTCTTTGCAATAGATCCATATTCTCATATGATTTAATACAAAATAGAGAATTGGTTTCTCCCAGTTGGGTTTCCTAGAAAAAATATTGTGTTCATTGTAATTGAATGGTTTCATGTGATTACATGTGTTTCCGTTGTAGGTTTTCCTTTCCACAGATTAAGTAGAATAAATTTGTGTCCATTGTTTTTAGTATAAATTAATTATCAACTTAAAATTTAGAGCTATTTCTACATGGTATTAGAGCTATTGAAGACTACATAGAAACTAGGTTCCATATCTTCTCTTAGAAAAAATTCAATTTGCATAGTTCTTGGTCCAAATCTTCTTCAATGCAAGAACAATGTATTTCAAAGGATTGAGACTTGAGTATGCATTGGAGGGCACCTCAAATTTTTGAGCTTGGAATGACAAGATGGAAGTTGTCCTGGATGGCAATGGAGTATTAGAGTACACAAAAAATGATATTCCAAAACCACCAAATTTTGATCTGCAAGCACAAGCTTAGTGGAAGAAAGACACAAAAAAAAGCCAAGAGGTTTGTTATAGAGGTTGTTAGAGATTGTTGAAAAATGCAGCAAGAAAGTCTCCATTTGATGTTGCCTTGGTTAAATTGAGAAAATTCAAATTTCCATATCAGCAAACAACTTGGATGCAGTTAAACTGTGTGACATCGCTCTTGTTACTCAATTATATTAGTAAATTAGAGTTAGAGGGCTTATAGTTCTATTAAGCATGTGTGATTTCTCATTTGTAGTAATAAAGGTCAATTATTTCAAATTATTTTTAGTTAAACTAGTTTTAATTGTCGATGGAACTAGTGGAAGGTTAGTTGTGCATTAGGGAAACAAACTAACTCAGTGATCATCCAATTAACTAATCAATGAACCCAAAATAGCTAGTACATGCAAAGAATGCAAGTTCCCCAATTGTGGTGGGAATTCTAAGGCATTGTAACATCAGTGGTAGACTAGTCTTGAGTGTACATGTGTTACATGCAACCATATGATCAACCTTGGGAATTGCACAATCAATTGGAGGAAAATTCCTAAATAATAGGGTCTTAATTCCTCAAGAATTGTGTAAGGAAATATGGGCTCAAATAGAGGAAATTTTTTACTAAGTTTGGGTCAGAGCTTCTCATTGAGTAGGGAGATAGGTTATTCACTTGCAGGTTGTCGTGAGAGTGAGAAATAAATTGTAACACATCTTATTCATCAGATTAATGCAACTAGGCATAAGGGTTTTTTATCAGTTGCTTTCCCTAGAAAAATAATGTGTGCATGTGTTATTTCTCAATGCATGTTTGTGATTGATCTTATAAATTGTGAATTGAATTCCACATAATAGTAGAGTAGAGTGTGTCTTGTGTTTTAGATTAAAATTTCATGAATAGTTGCAATTATACACCATAATTTCTACATGGTATCAGATTAGGATTCACATTATAGTAGGAATTTCGAAGTTGTTTCTTAGGAGGTTTGAATTTGTAGATCAGAGTAGCAAGATCTCTTTAGAGTTGGGAGGATGACCTTGAACGAGTTGAGATTAGAGTATGCCTTGGAAAGAAGCTCTAATTTCATTGCATGGAATAATCCCATGGAGGAGGTGCTAGATGATAATGGATTGTTGGAATATGTCAAGATAGGAATTCCAAAAGTAGGATCAAATGATGCCCAAAACCTAGCTTAGTGGAAGAAAGATGTAGCCAAGGTGAGGAGAATAATCTTGGAAGGAGTGTGAGACCACATTGTCTCAAATCTCCATGGGAAAGAAAATCCTTTTTCAATGTGTAAATAACTAATAGAGTTGTTCGAGAATAGAAGTGATCATAGGAAACTGGCACTCAAGGATAAACCTCGAAATATCAAGATGCAGAAGAATGACACTATCTCGTAGTATCTAAGTAGATTTACACGATTTCGTGATGAAATTGATGGAGTTGGTGTAAATGTTGCAAAAGATGACTTGGTAAGCCTAGCTCTTTTAGACCTTCCCAAAAGTTGGCATAGCTACCAAGACTCAGTGAATGGGTGGGATAAATTATCGAATTGGGAATGCTTATGGTCTGATTTGCTACAAGAGGAGATAAGGAGGAATACCAGAGATGGAACTTCATCCAAGGGAGATGATGAAGAAAACTTTGCATTGGATGGAATGGGAAAGAAAGGCAAAGAGAATAAATCTCAAACCAAACCAGAATCTAGCCAAGGGGGAAGAAGAAATATTTATCCAAAATAAAATTCTTTAATTGTCATGAATTCGAGCATTGTGCGACGAAATTTCCACACAAAAATTTGATCAAGAAGAACTCAGGAGGAGAAGTATGTGAAGTATTGTCTTCATATATTGAGCTTGACATCCCCCTTATCGCATGTATGGCAAATATAGTGATGGGGATCATGTTTTACTTGGACTCAGGTGCATATTTCCACATGACAGGGTGTAGAGAGTTTTTTAGTTACTTGGAGGAGAAATATCTATAGATGCACATTGAGATGGGGGATGATGAAACGTACAACAAGAATGGGATTGGTATAATCACCTTTTAGAGGGAGTCAATATCCCCTCTTCGACTCAGGGATGTCATGTTCGTTCAAGCCTAAAGAAAAATTTCATTTCTATAGTAGTTTTGGAAGCCTGTGGTTATGACGTGATATTTAGCAAAGGGAAATCATTCCCAAGACACATAGCCACTAGACAGGTGAAGCAGATCAAGGTTTTTGTGAATAACATGCACAAGTTGGATGTGAAAAGTTTTTTTTCATTAATAAGTAAGGTAGAGAAAGTGTAGAGTCATGATGTCGGTGAACTTTGGCACAAAATAATTTGTCATTTGCATCATGGAACCTTGAATATTGTGCAACAAATAACCATTAGCCTCCCTAAATGAGCAATTTAGCAACAACATGTTTGCAAAGGTTGCACCTTGGGGAAGTATGTAAAATCCACATTCCATGATTGGGACAACAAAGCACATGCAGTCCTCGAAAGGATCCACTCTCATGTCTGTGGACCTTTCTTGATAGCCTCCATTACCATACATATATATTTTTTCATTCTTATTGATGACTTCTCAATGAAGTGTTGTATCTTCTTCATGTGAAATAAGGATGAGACATTCTCTAATTTTATGGAATTCAAGGCACTAGTTGAGAAAGAGATCGATAAGGAGGTGAAGAGTCGCAAGAGAGATAATGGAGGTGAGTATGTTTTGAATGACTTCAAGAATTTTTGTGCCAAAGAAGGTATTCGAAGAGAGCTGACAAAACCCCACAACCCACAACATAATAGGGTAGTTGAGAGAAAGAACCGTAGCATTGTGGGAGCCACGAGGGATATGATACATGAACAAGGCCTACACTAAATTTGTGGGTAGAGGCATGTAACACAATAGTCAACTTCATAACCGAAGTCCTCATTGTATTCTTAGTATGATTACACAGGAGGAGGCTTTATTGGGGAAAAAGCTAGATGTGTCACACTTCAGGATTTTTGGAGCCTTAGGTTACTTCCATGTCTCCAAAGAATCAAGGAAGAACCTTGAGACGAAAATAGAGTTGGGAATTTTTGCGCGTTACATTGAAATTGCTCACAACTACCGTGTGTACTTACCTTCCCTAAGAATGATAGTTGTGGGAAGGGATGTAAATTTTGTTGAGGAGAAAGTCATGCAGTTTTCTCTTGAGAGGGAGAATTTGATCCCACTAGAAGAGAATCTTTTAGCTCCAAAGGGGGAGCTTCCTGAAGTTGTGGAGAAGCCACAAATTGAGGAGCAGAGAATGGACACATCCACTCAAGCATAACCATCCAAATAAGATAGAAAAAGAACCAAGGAAGTTGATAGACATATGTAGGATGCGAGGGAGAATGTGGGATATCCTTCAAATTTTCATAGGAAAATGGATCAAGGTCACCTGAGAGGTGCACTAGCTACATGGATCTAATGATTGAGCTTGTAGATACAGAGCCATATTCTTTTGAGGAATAATTAGAAAAAACTATTTGGATTGATTCAATGGTGGAAGAATATGAATCCATTGTAATTAACAATTTTTTGGAAGTGGTCCTAAGACCAGAAAATAAATTAGTAGTGGGCTCGAGATGGAACTTCAAGGTTAAGCATGCAACAAAAGAAAGAAGAGAGAAATATAAGGCCAAATTTGTGGCCAAAGAATTCTCTCAAGTTGAGGGAATTGGCTATGAGGAAGCCTTTGCTCTTGTAGCAAGGTGTTCATCCATTAGATTTATTCTTGCGCTAGTTTCACACAAGGGGTGGAAGATCCACCAGATGGATGTAAAAATAACATTCCTCAATAGGGCTATTGAGGAGGAGGTGTAAATCGAGAAACCAAAAGGTTTTGAGACATTTGATTGGTATTATCACGTGTGCAAACTCAAGCGAAAATTGTACAATCTCAAACAAGAACCCTATGATTGGTACACTAGGATCGACAATTGTTGGGATAGGGTCCCCTAGGGTCAATTTTGGGGCAAAAGACCAAGTTTTGGGGCATAAATCCCAATTTTTTGTTATGTATAGTGTAAAGTCTCCGCAAATTTTAGTCTCGGAGCGCATAGATAGTAAAGTGTCATAAAGGGTTTTACCCTTCTTTTATGTAAGTTGTGTCAGCTTTAGTGGATCTTCCCATGGTCCGCAGACCATGGGATTGTATAAAAAGGAGAGTCTTAGAGAGTCTAAGGCAGTTCATAAGTTCATGATATTGATGAAGATGAATGTAATGGGTCAGTAGAAAAATAGAGCGAAGATTCTTAGAGTAGAAGAGAGGCTCTGCAACTGTGTGTGCAGAGACCTAGAGTAGAGTCTGCAACTGAGTGCGCGAATGCCTATAGCTGAGTGCACAGGGTAGTTTTGAGTGTGTAAGAAGAATTGAAGTATCAATAAAGAGATTATTCCAAAAATATCTATGTTTTGTCTATTCACTTTTGTTATGAATAAATGTGATTATGTTATGATGAACGATGGGTATGAATTAATACTATATTGATGCGCAATTTTACATGATTTGAGTTGTTGTATGAACACAAGTATTAATAATTGTTTACGTGAAGAATATCTTCAACTTGTCCTGACGATGAGCCACACTGGTTGGTTCGAAACGCATCGACAAATGTCTCTCTTTATGTGATTTACGTCGAAGTTCTACTTATAAATATTATGTATAATACGCAACAACCCCATTTAATGAACAAATCCCCTTATGATGATAGTCATTAATGATTGAGAGTTAGAAATTTAATATATTTTATTACAATTAATTAAAATTTGATTCAATATTTTTTAACTCAATTTATTTTTATATATTATAATAAATTTATTAAATTATAATGACTAGGAATTTAATATATTTTATTATAATTAATTAAAATTTAATTCAGCATATATCTATATATATAATTCAATTTAGTTTATATATTATAATATATTCATTAAATTATAAGGATTAGGAATTCAATATACTTTATTATAATTAATTAAAATTTAATTTAGCTAATATATATATATATATATATATATATATATATATATATATATATATATATATATATATATATACCCCTGAAAGACCTATTTTCACGCCGTTTTTTTCTAGTTAATTTCAACCAAAAGTTGGTACAAATTTTTAAAACTTGAATTTAAGTCATTTAATCTATAGCATTTGATCGTCTAAAAATTTTCACAGAGTTGAATCTATTTATGCATTTTATATATATATATATATATGTATATATATATATAGGCGTAGTTTAACTAATATATGAAATAGCCCTATTTACGGTATTTTTTCCTGGTTTATTTTAACCGAAACCCAGTAAATAATTTTAAAAACTTGAGTTTAAATTATTTAATTTGCCGAGTAAAAGGCATAACAGCTCATTATACCAACTAGTTTATCATCCCAAGAGGAAACAATTTAATTTTATATATTATAATTAAACTTATTAAATTATAATGTAAATTTATGTTTTAGAGCTGATCACCATCATCCTTCACTCATTTGAAAGGATATATATATATATATATATATATATATATATATATATATATATATATATTCACGTTTTAACTAAATTAAGTTGGTATCTAAGTCACTTGACTCAAGGACACGAGACACGCAGGACACGAAAATTCAAGTGTCTGGCATGAGCACGTTGATACTAAATAGATATTTCTTACACAAATTCTCATTCATGATACAAATTCAGACATAGATCTAGATTCTACATGGTAAAATTAAAATTTGTAAGTTTTACAAAGTAACGTTATGCATACAAATACAATTGTGGAAGACTCATCAATGATCCAATAGGAGAAAGACAAGAAACTACATTTTTCTCATTAAGTCATCAAAATAAAAATGTTTTACATAGGTAGTAGCAATGGCAATGGAATATAGAAATACAAAATACAAAAAAAATACAAGATTCAAGGTAGTAGGTAGCTCATGACTCATGAGTCATCAAGCATCATCATCAAAATCAGCATCATTGTCATGCTCACCATTTCTCTCCTCTGATGCATCCTCCTCGTTTGTAGCCAATGTCATCTTTACATATACTGGTGTGGGGGATGACCCCTCAATAGTATCGTCATCATCAAAAGTGACAGGCTCTAGCACTGGTTCATTAAGATCCAAGTTGGTCAATTCCAACTCAACACTGTTTTCCAAACCCATATTATCAGGAAAGACATCCCATATCATTTTCTTTCCCTTTAACCACTCATCCCTCTGCCTATAAATAACACGAAGGTTGGTGTGCACATACACCATTGTCTCTGCCCTGGACTACTCAAGCCTGCTCTTCTTGACACTACACAAATTTCCATATGTGCTCCAATTCCTCTCACAACAAGAGGATGAAGTCACCTGAGAGAGGAGCCGCATGGCTAACTAATGTGGAGGAGGGCTTGTTGCCCCATGAGTTTCCCAACAAGAATAGGACTTCTTAACCCCCATGTCTCTAATCACATCATAGCCTGCAAATCACCTAGTGCCAATGGAAAATTTTACAAAGCCATCCTCCACATCATCAAGCGATGATATATCCTACAAAATATGCCTCAATGCATCCTTCCTCCCATGTGAAATTTCACCATCTACGTGACGAGGGAATCTGTGGGGAGGTCCACCATTCAACCACTCATGGATGTAGTATTTTGGGTTCAATGAGTGAGCCAAACAATGAAAATGTATGCAAGTATTGTCCAATATGTTGACAAGAATATCATGTATGGTGGTGAAGAAGGCCTCTCATGATGTCTCATACTTGACACACTCACTCTGTTAAATAATGGTCCTCATGGACTCAATCATGGAATCCCATCCCTCATAAACTTATCATAGCATGGGTTGGTTTGTATATGAAAATTGTAGCAAATCAATGATATGGTCCATGATCTTATAGTGATATCTACCCTCTCCCACCAAGCATCATCTAACATTTTGTCCTTGACTCCTTTTTAGGCGGATTGATCTGTCTTTCTCCAAAAAGACCAAAACTCTAAAAGAACCATGGCCCCAAGAGCTGTATTGACCTCCCTAAGCCTCTTCAACATGATGAATGAAGAGGAAAACCATGTATTTTCAATCTTCAACGATGATATATTGGTGTACTCTTTGTAGATTGTGAGGGCATTTGGATGATTTTGTACAAAGTTGTGGATATGTAATGCATCCTCAATAATACTTCTAATCCAAGGCACATCAAAAGCAATAGATTTAAGTGCTAATTTCAAGGAATGGACAATGCAAGGTGTCCAAATACTTGTGTATATTTAGCTTCCACTATCATGCCAGCAACCTTGCAAATAGGTGCATTATCAGTAATGATTTTCACACAAGAATCAAGACCTACATCTTCATAACTTTAATGAACAACTCATAAACATATTGTGCATCCTTGTACTATCCAAGTGCATCCACTTATTTCAAGAAAATTGCTCCATTCAAAAGAATACATCATGAATTTTATGAGTGGTTAGCGTCCTAGATCTATCCATCCATGAAAAGCAATACTAAGCCCAAATGTTTTCCATATTGATTTAATAGGCTCAATCATTTTTTCCACCTTTTTATTTGCCTTAGTCAACAATGTGGTTTTAAGCTTCTTTGACCCAAGAGGCACATACCCTGATTGAACCCCTTGAGTTAGAGCTCGGAAAAATATCAAGAAATAAAGGTGAGTGTGCAACATTAAAGGATATTGACTTTTGATAATAATAATAATAATAATAAATTACAATGGTGATATCAAGCTCTTCCTATCTCTCTTTTTGAAAAATCTTGTTCATTGGACCAAGTATCACTGCCTTTCCTTTTGCTATTTGATCCACACCCGCATCAAAACTCTTAAATGGAAATTTTTTGTTGATTTTCCTCAAAAATGGAAGGGGGGCATCATTTTTATTTTGTTTATATGATGTAGCAACCCTTTTCATGCCAATATTGGCCTCTTTTTCTATTTATTTCCTCCTAGATAAAGACACCTATGTACATGTTGCAATTCCACAACTTAGTAAGGCCAACAAATGAGCTTTCACACGGTAATAATTTCTCTTGAAATGATTGTTACAATAGTTTCATTTCCAAGTAAAATTGCCTCCTCCCTTCAACTTTTTGCCTGGCCCTTGCTCTCTTGTGACAAACTTCCACAAGGGATATTTTTTTCTTGAGCCTGATGTCTTTCTAAATTCATTCTTCCCTCAACATTTGAAGTTGTTGTTATAGCCCCACTTCCAATAGAGGGAACACTTGTAGACCCTGATGAAATTGGAATAGGAGGGTTATCACCAATGGGGACATTCTTCCCCTTCCTTTGCCCCTTCATTGTTGCCCTTGATTGAGCCATGAGTGTTGTAAAAAAAACAAAATTCACAAAGTTGTAAAAAAATGCACATGCAAACTATTGCAAAAAAAATGCAAAAAAATAGAAGAAAAATGCACTTACATGTTGCTTGAATTGCCTCCAAAATGCTCCCAAACCCTTTGCTAGAAGCTCCCACACACTCGCAGTAGAAGACACACTCAAGAATGAATGCCAAATGAGCCCAAATCAGGCTTTATTTGTCGCGTGGAACACTTTTTTATGGGTCATGTGCCTTGAAATCGCGACACAACGAACACGATCATAGGACACGTGTCCTATCGAATCGTGTCTGATCTATGGGATTCCAGAGACAAGAGTGATTTAGGACGAATTTGGTTTCTTAGGTTTGTATAATTTCATAAAAGTTGATATATTTGTATATATCTAATTCCATAAACTCACTAACCTGTTAAAGAAAAAACTGCATTTTTAAGGATCACTCAAATTTTGACCCAATATTTTACAATGTCCTTACGTATACTACAAGTTGTTGTTGACGGTCAACTCTAATTTTTCTTCTACAAATTGTAGAAAACCCAAGTCATGATGAAAAATATTGTCATATATATAAAAACTCTCTCCTTTTTATTTTAATACTAGTACAACCACATTTATTATCAATATATGTTGTTGAAATATGTTGATAGGTGTATATTAATCACATGCACAACCACATTAGCAAATGTGGTTGAAAAACATTGATAAGTGTTTTTGCTATAGATTTAATATTAATATTCATATTGATAAATATATAATAATATTAAAAAATATCAATAATATTAAAAAATAACTATTATAATAAAAATATTGTTATTATAATTAATAATATTTATTAATTTATTATTATTATTATTATTAATTAATTTCTATTTATTAGTTAAAGTAATTAATTAATTAACATAGATTATTAATTGTTTAATATAGTTAATTAATTTATTAATATATTTATTTAATTAATTAATTAAATATAGTTAGCTAATTAATTAAATATAGTTAATTAATTATTTTTTGTTAATTAATCATTTTAAAATAGTTATTGTTATTATTGATTAATTGATATTATTATAATTATTATTATTGATTAATATTACTGGTTTTCAAAATAATAATATTAATCAATTAATATTTTTGTTTTTAACAATAATATTAAACCCAAGGGTTTTATATAAACATGGTTGATCATGGTTCATTTTCAAACTGGGGTAATTTTTGTCACAATGCGACATTGGACCATGGTTTACCATGGTTAGACATCATTGATTTTCTTATCGAGACAATATTTGTCTCAATGCAACGTTGGACCATGGTTGATTTTCATATTAAGAAGATATTTGTCACAATGTGACATTGGAGCATGGTTGATTTTCATTTTGAGAAAATATTTGTCACAATGTGATGTTGGACCATTGTCAACTAAGATTATAAACCCAAGGATTTATATTAAACCCAAATATTAACATTATAAACTCAAGGGATTCATACTAAAAACCCAAGGGATTATAAACTCAAGGGAATAATATTCTAAACCCAAGGCATGTTAACTCTAAGATAAATATTATAATTTTCATATTGAGACAATCATTGTCACAATACGACGTTGGAACATGGTTGACCATAGTTGACTGTGATTGATTTTCATATGGAGATACTCTTTGTCACAATGCGATGTTGGACCATGGTTGATTTTCATATTGAGAAAATCTTTGTCACAATGTGATCATGTTGGACCACAGTTTATTTTCATATTGATAAAATATTTGTCATAATGTGATGTTGGACCATGGTCAATTAAGATTATAAACCTAGGGATTTATGTGAAACTCAAAGATTAATATTTTAAACCCAAGAGATTAATACTAAAAATCCAAGGGATTATAAACCCAACGGAATAATATTAAACCCAAGGTATGTTAACCCTAAGATAAATATTATAAACCCTAAAATAAACATTGTTGACCATGGTTTACCATGGTTGATTTTCATATTGAGACAATCATTGTCACAATGCGACGTTGGACAATGGTTGAACATAGTTGACTATGATTGATTTTCATATGGAGACAATATTTGTCACAGTGTGATGTTAGACCATGGTTGATTTTCATATTGAGAAAATCTTTGTCACAATGTGACATTAGACCATGGTTGATTTTCATACTGAGAAAATATTTGTCACAATGTGATGTTGAACCATGGTCGACCAAGATTATAAACCCCAAGGATTTATATTAAACCCAAAGATTAATACTATAATCCCAAGGGAATAATACTAAAAACCCGACAGATTGTAAACCCAAGGGAATAATATTATAAACCCAAGGTATGTAAACCCTGAGACAAATATTTTAAACCTTAAAATTAACATGTTTTACCATGGTTGATTTTCATATTGAAATAATCTTTGTCACAATGTGATGTTGTAACATAGTTGACCATAGTTTACCATGATTGATTTTCATATGGAGACAATCTTGATACAATGCGACGTAGGACCATGGTTTATTTTCATATTGAGAAAATGTTTGTCACAATGTGACGTTGGACCATGGTTGATTTTCATATTGGCAAAATCTTTATCACATAGTGACGTAGGATCATAGTTTATTGATATTTATATAAACCCTATGAATAATATTATAACCCACGAATATGAAACCTTAGATTAAAAAATCCAAGGGATTGATATTATAAACTCAAATGAATAACAAACCCAAGGGATAAATTCTAAAACCCCGAGGTATTTTTTTTTTCTAAATCAGTCTATTTCTATTATAGTACAAAAAAGTCAAAAGTTACATCAGAGTTACAACAAGGCCGTGGCCTTGTAAATCTTGCCATGAGATTGATAGTTTGCCAGAATTACACATGCCAAAATTGAACACAGTCAAAAATTGGGTGACTTCCTTCTGTTGCGTCTTCTCCTAAGACTCTAAACAGTGCATAACAAAGACATGCTGAGGTAGACAATCATAATGATGATGAACACCGCTTAAACATGGACTTACAAACATACTGACCCATATTGCCGACACAAAGACTTTGAGACCCAGACTACAACCGAACACATACAGAAAAACAAGATTCGAAGACAGAGTAAAATGCCTACTTCCGAGGCTTCCGAGAGCGGAATGCCTGACCGGATCAATCATCATCCGTGGTGTATGGTTCTTCCTCTACCCTGCACCCAAATTGCAAGGAGTCTTCCGAATCTGAGAGTGGGACCACCGAGTTGGTTGGGACTCCCTGAGCAGGCTCGCTTGGACCCGCCAGGCCTGCTTGAGTAGCTAAGGAGGAACTAACTGGGCGTTGTAGATCAATTGTGGGCACTGTCCCTTGAATTGGTGGATTTTCCATATTTACTTATGCCTGACCTCTGAGATTATCACAATGCTCTACAGTAACAGAGACAATGAAAGTGGAGTTGGCGAGTGTGCAGGGTATCCGATACCTGACCGTAGGATGCGCCTCATGTCCACATTCTGTAATGCTTCCTCTCCCATGCCCTCTACCACGGCCAGCTCTGTTGCCATGGAGGCGGTGCTGCTCAGGTGCTAATTCGACGGAGGAAGAAGGGGAAATGGGGGCAGACCTCTGAGTGGTGGCCCGACCGCGAGAGCCTCCTCATCTGCTGCTCATTCTAAGCTGCTCTCGTCAAATTACCGGATTCAGAGGATGAACCAGCGTACAGATACCCGGAGAGGAGAAATTAACCAGGACGGAGGCCGCAGAATTTGGCGTGCAATGCTTATAAACCACTCGCAGGCTTGGAACAATGTCTAAATTGGGCGCAGAGAAAGAATGCCCCTGAGCAATCCCCCACACCACAGAGGAGTGCGTCGGTGTTGCAGTGGTATGCCAAACGACTGCAAAGGAATGCGAAAAGGTGGCAGGAGCTCCAGGGTTATGTAGCTCCATTGCTCAGGTTACCAGGAGGCGTATTAAGGCAGACAAGACCGGAGTTAAAACCTGCATTAAAGATCCTGCATGCGACCAGCTGAAACATGTTGTGGGGTACTAGGTGGCGCGCATGGGCTGACACCTGCCCATGTGAAGCGCCACCTTGGAACTGCCAAACTCATTGATCACCCGCATCCGGGATAAAACCCCGAGGTATTATAAACCCAAGAAAATAATATTATACCCAAGGAATTAATATTATAAACCCAAGGTATATAAACCCTAAGATAAATATTATAAACCCTAAAATAAACACGGTTGACCATGGTTCATTTTCATATTGATACAATCTTTGACGCAATGTGACATTAGACCATGGTTGATTTTCATATTGAGAAAATATTTGTCACAATGTGATATTGGACCATGCTTGATTTTCATATTGAGAAAAAATTTCCACCAATGTGATGTAGGGTCATGGTCAACCAAGATTATAAACCCAATGATTTATATTAAACCCAAACATTTTTATTATAAGCCCAAGGGAATAACGCAAGGGATTGATACTAAAAAGCCAGGGGATAATAAACCCAAGAGAATAACATTAAACTCAAGGAATTAATCTAATAAACCCAAGGTATGTAAACCCTAAGATAAATATTATAAACTATGTAATAAACATGTTTGACCATGGTTGAATTTCATATTAAGGAAATCTTTGTCACAATGCAACGTTGCACCATGGTTGACCATAGTTCACCATGATTGATTTTCATATGGAGACAATCTTTGTCAAAGTGAAGCATTGGGCCATGGTTGATTTTCATATTGAGAAAATATTTGCCACAATGTGATGTTCGATCATTGTTTATTTTCATATTGAGAAAATCTTCGTCACAATGTGGCATTGAACCATGGTCGACCAAGATTATAAACCCATGTATTTATATTAAACCCAAAGATTAATATTATAAACCTAAGGAAATAATAAACCCAAGGGATTAATACTAAAAACCCAAGGCATTATAAACCATAGGGAATAATATTAAACCCAAGAGATTAATATTATAAACCCAAGGTATGTAAACCCTAAAACAAATATTATAAACTCTAAAATAAGCATGGTCTACCATGGTTTACCGTGGTTGATTTTCACATTGAGACAATATTTTGGACAATGTGACATTGAACCATGGTTGACAATGATTGAACCCTATGAATAATATTACACCCTAGGAATATGAACACTTAGATTAATAAATCCAAGGGAATAGAATCAAACCCAATGGCATAATATTATAAACCCAATGTATATAAACACTAAGATAAATATTATAAACCCTAATATAAACATGGTTGATAATACTTGACCTAAAATTAATAATATTATCATATTATTGAACCTTAAGATTAATATCAAACCTTAACAATAAGATTAATACTAAATTCTAACATTAATATTGATTTTAATGTTATTATTATTATTATTATTATAAATGTTTTTCCCAAGGAAAAATCGCAAATTTATTCATAATGAACAAAATTACATATTATAGATGCTTAAAAAGCATATGCGTAAAACAGTCGATCCTGGAAATCCAGGATCAAAATCTACTCATCAAAGAGTTAATAAAATTATACTCCTTTCTACCTTTCTTTTTTTCCACTTTCCTCCAACCATTAGAGTTTGGAGTGGAATATACAATAGAAATTTGAGTTTCATTTATATTTACAAGTAAATCTTTATCAGAATATGAACTTTCTGATGCATGAATTCTTTTGGTACTGCTAATTTCTTTTTCAGATGGGGTTTTCTCTACTTGATGTTGTTGTATGGAAGGCATAGGAACTATTGAAGAATTATCTTTTCATCATTCTTCTACATGGATTCCTGGGGCTTTTGGACATTGTCGTTTGCAGTTTTTCTGGGATTTCTACCTCTTGTGCTTCATTTTCTTGTGATTCATAAAATTACCATCATTTCGATTTAGAAACTTGTCACTTTTTTTTGGATCTATTTTTGTTTGTGGATATGTGTTTTGAAGGTGACTAGTTTGTAAGCACATACGGTAGCGGAAGGTCGTATTCTCATAAATCAAATTTTGAAATCATTTTGGAATACCTATCTGTTCATGAATCTTCTATTGCAAAACTTGTACTTGTTCACAAATCCAAATCCTCACACTTACTGACTTCCCGGTCAGAGTTTTAATAGAAAATTGTGTCAGTTCTCTTTCATTCAGATCTTAGGGTTGATAGCCTAGTTTCTCCCTCTTATGGTTTGGGTCTCCAGTGTACAGATCTGAAAATTGTTCTTCATATTCCATTCCATTATGCCTCCTTTTTAAAATAGACTTTGTTATTCCTTCCACCGGATCAACAAGTGAGAAAGAAGAAGGTATAACTTGACATAGTAGCTCCTTGAAGATATCGAATTGTATATCTTCACCTGCATCAAAATTTTTCTTATAAGAAAAATCCTTAGTAAGATCGTATTTTTTACAACCAAATCTTCTCCATGTGTTTGCCCAGAGCTCAAGTCGTCATAATGGGGGACGTCGTACATATATAAAACCAAATGGAGTTGCACGAGGTTGGTCGACTTCTAAGATGTAAACCTTACCAATCGACATTGAGCACTTCGGATCTCTCGCCAGCTTATACTTCCAACCTTAGATCTACCAAGTCCAGAGATTGTTTGGCGCGAGTTGGGTCTGGAGTGCTCGTGTCTTCATGGGTTGGCGAAAATAATTTGGAATCGTTTCCTTTGGAGCTTTTCCCCATGCATGAACGTCTTCGTCCTCTCTGCCTTCAGATCCAGAATTAGGTAGTATGGATACATAGTTGTAGAGACAACTCTGCACGAATCTAGTGTGTGAGGTTCGTTGACGCCATGACTTTGCAATCTGATCATCGACATACTCATAGGAGGAAACCTCTGCCAAATTAGTTGATATACGCCAACTCTCGTGGGGATCCCAATCCTACCTTAGGATTTGTCATCGCGACTGATGCGTGAGATCTACAAAATTGGAAAGCTCGTCCACCCACTCATGGGTCATTTCGCACATCTGTTTCCAAATTCATATGCCATCCACTTTCATGGTGTGGAAACTCTTAGCTAGGTTTTCTCTAGCTTGCCCAGATCCACCCTCACCTAGATCTGTGTAACAGAGGGTGCCTGCTCCGCAAAAGATTATGATGCCAACAACCCTCGCCTCTCTGTATTCAAGAACTTGCCATATCCATTCGGTCTTTTCTCTTTATTAATATAAATGTTTTTCCCCTAGAAAAAAGTCGTAATTTCCATTAATGTTTGAAAATTACATTTTGTAGATGTCGTAGCATATGCATATGTGAGGTGATAGCCTATAAGTATGTACAAGTACAAAAATCAAAAAACATGTGTTCCACGCAGGGAGCACTAATGTATCAACATAATATGAACATAAAATACCGTCTCTACGCAGAGAGAGCGATCATAGTACTATTTGTGTGAACAACCATAATAACTTAGATATATAATCAAAAATTTCTATCAGGCTCGTGAGCCCATTATACTGCATGTAAATCTATGAATGGCCTATGATAGTGTTGGTAGAAAGAACCATCCTTCTCCTCCTGTATTAAGCAATTGTCACCCTGTCTGTGTGCTACCTCCTTTGATAGGAAGTCTACCCCTGTGTTGCGCTCCCTGAAAATTTGATGACATAAAAAACTGTCAAATAATGATATAAGTCTGTGAGCCTCAACCAATATGTGCCTCAATGAGTATGCATTGCAATTAGCTGTTTTATTTAAGAAATTGCATACAATTTTAGAGTCCCCAAAGAGTTGTAGATGTCTGCAATGTTTTTCTAAGGCGAATCGTATGAGGTGTTTGGCAGTGCAGTGTTCAGAAAAATTATTGGTTCCCTTTCCTAGGCCCATTTGAATTTTAAAATAGTGAACATCAGATAAATATAGTAATCTCCCTCCCCCACATCCCAAATCCTGGGCTAATCCATCAAAATAGGCCCACGGGATGGACTTATAGATGATTTCAAGTTGTATGACTCTAGTGGGAGGGACAAAGTCTTCTTCTGGCAGCTGGTCGTAATCAGCAATGATCCTAGGCAATATTGAGTTCTAGTGAGGTGCCTTATGATGAAATATAGCCTGATTCCGAGCAATCCAGATAGCCCAACACATGATTAAGGGCATATTCCTTTCTTTCCCACTATGAGTAGTCCACCATAAGCTCCAAGCCTCTGAGATATTCCTTCCCTGCCAAGATTTTAGAGAAGGGTAGTGTGATGTAATATGTCTCCATTGCTCTTTAGTTACAGGACAATCCAGAAATAAATGTTCAGTGTCCTCAAAATTCTCTCTACATAAGTGACACCAAAATGGTCCATGGAAAGCTCGCTTCATCAAGTTTGAGCCTGTCAGAATCTTTTTGAAAAGGATTGTCCACATGAGAACCCGAGTTATGGGCGCCACTTTAAGTTTCCATAAGGCTTTCCACCATGGCTCAATATGTTGTGGCTTGACTGATTCCATCAAGATCAAATACCCTTCCTTTGGTGTGTATCTACCATGCTTGGCATGAGCCCAAATGATCTCGTCCTCTCCTTCTGTGATCCGAATATGAGACTCAGTAAATGCATCAGTATAAAGAAGCCAACTCTGTTGCTATTGTGCAAGTATGTTGAGGTCGAGTGCAGATTTCCATGCTTGTTGAAACATTGAGGAGTGCACCTCATCCATTATGTAACTGATATTCATGATTCCTTGGGCCGCAAGATAATGCTTCATATCCGCAGGTAGTCTATGAGCATTGCCACATCCTATCCAGGGGTCAGCCCTGATTCGAACAGAAGTTCCAAATTGTATTCTCCATGTAAGTCCATCTCGAATGAGGTTGATGGAATTTATGACAGCCTTCCAAATGATCGATATATTAGAGCTAACTCTCTATTTGCATCGAATCCAGTCCATGATATAGGAGGGACTAATATATTTGGCAGTAGCAACTTTAGTCCATAGACTGTTTGTATTGATAAGCTGCCAACCCAGTTTAGCCGCCAGAGCTTTGGAGAAGATGTCCAGCCGCTTTATTCCCCATCCTCCCCATCTTTTAGGTCTGGCAATGGTATCCCATTTTACCCAGGAAAATATTCTTCCTTGTTGGTTCCCTTTCCATAAAAAATGGCAGCAAATGTTTTGTAATCTGGCTAGAATACCTCTGGGTATCCAAGCTAGTGTCATCCAATATACCGGTGTAGCTTCCAGGACTGCTTTGATGAGGACCAGTCGGCCAGCCCTTGAAAGGTACTTGTGATACCAGATGTTGAGGTGTTTTTCAATCTTGGTGATGAGACAAATCCAATAAGAATTTTTGTATCCTTGAGGCTATAGTCTATATCCACGGTATCTTAACCCTTCTTTAATGGATAGAAGGGTAAAGGGAAAACGCCTGAGTGCAAATTGAATCTCATGTTGTGTACAACCCGTGGCTGTCAGTGTGGATTTTCTGACATTAATGGCCATACCAGTAGCTTGCTGAAATAGCCCAAAGGCATTCTAAAGTGTTGTGATATCCCCAATGCTCCCATTCAAGAAGATGAGCACATCATCCACAAATAATAGGTGTGTAAGGATGCATGATTCCATGATTTTAATGCCTTCTATCCTGCCCCTTCTATGTTTAGCATCAATGATCTTGCTCAATCCTTCCATGATGAGGAGAAATAGTAGTGGGGAGAGTGGACATCCTTGTCTGAGCCCACGCTCAGCATGAAAAAAAGGGGTAGTTGCTCCGTTGATTAATACACTACAAGATACATTAGTGATGCAGCACATGATCCATTTAATATAAGCATAGGGGAAGCCCAAATGAGTTAATAACATCCTAATATAGAGCCAGTTGGCTCTTTCAAAAGCTTTTGATAAATCAACTTTTAAAATCATGCCTTTCAATTTCCTCAGAAGCAATTCCTGAGTTGTTCCAACCACTTCATGAATTTGTCGATTTTGGAGGAAGGCAAATTGCTACGGGGATATGTGGGCTAATAGGATGGGTTTGAGGCGATTATCGATGATCTTGGCGATAATCTTATAGATGCAGTTACATAGAGATATAGGCCAGAAGTCATTGAAAGTGGAGGGGTTATCCGATTTGGGGATAAGGGCAATAAATGTAGAGTTGATGGCCACAGACATCTTGCCATTCCTTCCACATTCCTCAATGACTTTTAGTAAGTCTGAGCTTAGAATGTCAAAAAAAGCAATATAGATCTCAATGGACCAATGGGTCTTGGGCTCTTATCTTTCTTGAACCATTTTATTGTGGCCTCAAGTTCTCCCATGGTAACCTCCCTTGTAAGTTCCAGAGCCTCGTCCTGATCCACAAACCTGGGAAAAAGCTTAGCAGTGCACATAACTTCCACCAAGTTAACAATATGAGGAGCCTTGTAAATGTTTTTAAAATGTATGCCCCTACTCATTCTAGTTCCCATATAGTATTTATGGCCTTCCGTCCATTAGAAAATCTATGATAGAATTAGGTGTTATCATCACCCTCCTTTAACTAGATTGCCCTGCTTCTAAGTCTCCAGCTTTCTTCCCTATCCTTGAATATTTGTGTCCTCTGTTGGATGAGGGAGGTGATCATATCTTTGTGGTCCTGGGAGTAAAATGTGCCTTCAATGTTTTCCTCATATGTGGTGATTTCCTGTTCAACATTCCGAAGTATGAGGTCATCCTGTATCCTCTTCTTGTGGGCCCAATCTTTGGATAAAGATTTCAACTCCTTTAGGTTGCGCACAAACCCATCTGCAATATCCCCTCCTTCCCCAATCGAGTGATTAATCCAGTAATCAGATACTAGTTTGATATATGTGGGGTCTCGTAACCAAGAAGAGTTAAACTTGAAGGGGGCCTTAATTCTATGCTTATCACCTTCCAGTTCAAGAAAAATAGGTCTGTGATCAGATATGCCTCCTGATCCTACCCATTGTCGAATCCGTGGGACCTCATTGTATAAGGCCTCCTTGATGAGAAATCTATCCAGTCTCCTGGCTAGACTGTGTTCCCCAATTCTATTGTTCCTCCAGGTGAATTGAAACTTTGAAGAGGGGATGTCTATCTAGTTGTGATCCTCCAAGAGGTTTGAGAAGTAATCAGACAACCCATCAATCTAAGCCTGTTGACCCCACAATTCCATGTAACCAATAGAGAAATTTAGGTCCCCTCCCAGGATGATATTTTCTTTCTGGTTAATTGAGGAGCTAAGCAATTTCCTCCAGTAATCAACCCTATCATGACAAGGGCAATATACATTGATAATTCTGAATTCTGCCTCTATGGTGGCAGAGTATATGTCAGCCCCCAAGTGACCGATTCCCCCCCAAACTATTTTCAGTTCAATGGTACGGTTCTTAACTCCTAGGGCAATGCCCCTAGAATGACCAAAGACGTCCAGTGCATGGAATGACCAACCAGGCAACCATGATTCCAAAAGAGGGATAATAGTGTTGGACATGCCTAGGGTTTCTTGTAGAAATATGATGTCAACTGAAACAGAAGAAAAGAGTTTTCTCAAGGCTAGTTTTTTGCCAGGGCTAGCTAACCCTCAACAATTAAAAGATAGGATCTTCATGGAGTGGGGGCTGCTAGGGTATTCCTTGCTCTAAGAACCCTGTCAAGTGTCTGCTGTTTTCCTAACGCTACCTCTTCGCCAGCAATGTCCTTGGGTTTAGAGAGGGATGATGGTCGACCCCTGGGAGGTTTAAGGGGTGTAGGGGTGACCTCCAGATCAAAACCGATGGCATCCGGCTCATGAATTTTTCCTTTTGAACACATAGGATATTGATAGGTGGAGTCTACCAAGAGGGCGGGTGGGGTGTGGAATAGTGCCGAAGTGATGGATGGCTGGGTAAATGAGAATATTGGAGGGGGGGCTTGAATGGTGTAGGCCACATTGATGGGTTGAGACAACCTGGTTCCATGATAATATAAATGACCCACAGAGGGGGGACTACAATAAGATGAATGTGGATTAAGTTCAAATGAGATCGATGTGGGATATGAATTTATTTAACTATTTTTTATTTCAAATGAAGAGGTGAGAGGGAAAGAGGAAGTAGACATACCCGTGGAGAAGACATCTTCTTGAGCCGCCTGAGATCTCGTCAGAGGAGGGGAGGGTGGTTGGTAACGTGTCTTCCCACGCTTCTTCTTTTATCCTTTGATCGTGTCCACCTTCGTCTCTTCATTTTTCGTCTGTTATTCCTCTGTAACTTCCTCCTCGATCGACTATTGTGGGTGAGGTTCTGGATTTTCAAATTCCTTATTTTGTGCCTCTTTCTTGTCCTTACCGTTCAATAGATAATTTCTTAATAGGTGTCCGACCTTATGACATCTCCAGCACCGGTAAGGGACTCCCTTGTAATCCAAAAATTTCTTCCACGAGAAGGATCTCCATTGAATGGTAATGTGCTCCTGCAGTCCTCTCTAGTGTCTAAGTGCACCAAAATCCTCACATAATCCATCATTCCCGTGGTCTGGAATGATTTATCATATTCCATGCAAGTGTCGAGCGAGTTCCCAATCCTTCTTAATATATCTTTTGTGTTGAAATTTGGTACCGGAGGACAGGTGGTTCCCTTAGGCTTTGATCTTTGGCCTAGGGAAAAGTTTCCAAAAGAATTTAATTTTTCTCCTAAAGTGACTTTATAATTTTATAAAGTTAATTCTAATTTAAAAGTGACTTTAAGTGATTAAGTTACTAAGTCTAATTTTAAAGTGACTTTTATAAAGTCAATGAAAAATTAGAAAGGAAAGTGACTTTGGAAATAAATGACTAAGTGGGTCTTTATTAAAGTGGGGTGAATTAAAAAATAAAAAGTGAGATTTAAATGAGCATTTAATCTCAGCCATTGATCTAAATCTATTTCAGCCTTTGGATTTAGAGATCACCCAAAAGTCACTTGGAGTTATATTAAGGGAGGAAAAGGAGGAAAATATAACATTCGATTCAATTCTTTCACGAGCTGATTGAGAGAAGGAGAGCAAGAGAGCAAGGGAGATTTCTGGGCGGTGTATCAGCAATAGCTGCGGTGTATCAGTAGCTGTGTATCAACAACAGCTGCGGTGTATCAGCAGCTGTGTATCAACAACAGCTGCAGTGTATCAGTAGCTCTGTATCAGCAACAGCTGCGGTGTATCTGCAACAACAGCGGTGTATCACCAGCTGTGTATCAGCAACAGCAGTGGTGTATCAGCAGCTTTGTATCAACAATAGCAGCGATGTATCAGCAGTTGTGTATCAGCAACAGCAGCGGTGTATCAGCAACAGCAGCTGTGTATCAGCAACAGCAGCGGTGTATCAGCAACGATGTAACAGCTGCGGAGTATCAGCAGCAGTGTATCAGCAAGGCTGAGTTTCAGCAAGGCTGAGATAAGTTGTAAAAGTCTGTTTGCTGATTTTTGCTGAACATTTCTCTTACTGTAAAAAGGCATTTTCCATAAATAAAGAAGAGCTCTCAAACTGGTTTTCCCCAAGATTTGTAGGGGGTTTTTCCAGGGTCACATTGACCAAAAATCTCAGTGTTTAAATGTGTTTTAATGGCTGTTTATTACAGCTGATTTTTCATAAACAGCAGTTTTATCTTTACTACACCGGTGCTATTTTTTTCAGTTTTAGGACAGCAGGATGTCATTGGGATTGAGGGTGGAGGATAGGCTGGATGGGCATATAAATTACAGGGTTTGGAAGGAGAGAATGCAGAGTATCTTTGAGGAGGCCAAAGTCTGGGATGTCATGGTGCATACCACACAGAACCCTGTTGTTGTGCCTATTGATGCTACTCAGTTGGCTGCTTATAATAAAAAGAACAACAAGGGTAAGAGGCTGACTCTAGACGAAATCAAAGACCATTGCATTCCTCATGTGAGAGGAAAGAGCAATGCCCATGAGATGTGGACAGCATTGTCCAATCTCTACCAGAGTACCAATGAGAACCGGAAGATGGTCCTGAAGGAGAAGCTGAAGAACATTAAGATGGGTAATGATAGTGCAGCTGGATATCTCACAAAGATTACTAATGTGAGAGATGAGTTGGCAACGATTGGAGAGGCCATTCCACCCACTGAGTTGGTGCGGATTGCAGTGAATGGCCTCCCCCGTTCATGGTTGAACTTTGCTGATGGGGTTTGTGCATGTGAGACCCTTCCCACATGGGAGAGGTTTTGGGATGATTGCATTCAGACAGAGATCAGGAGAGGTCAGCTTGGGGCAGCGGAATTGTCGTGAAATAGCTTGATGGGGGGTTAGAGGAGATAGCGGGGTTCAAGGGAGCCTGTTCCGTAGCAGCAATGGAAACGACAAGTGTAGTGTGGGTATTCGAGGATGGCAAAGGTTCAAGAACAGGGCCAGAGTCATCGGGGCTAGGGTTAAGGCAACTCGAGATAAACCCCAAGGTTTTTGGCGAGGGGAGAGGAGAGGAGAGAGCTGGTCAGTTTGGCGGGTTGTCTAGTAAGATAATTGTAGGGTTGGAAGGACCAGAAAACTGAGGTAGCTCAACAGTAGTGCCGGTTAGAACGTCGTTGTAGGGTATCATTCCCTCCGATGCTGAATGCATGGACATCCAAATGGATCCCTCCTCCAACAGGTCTTCCGAGTAGTCCACTAGGTCTATGTCCATCGCGCCAGCTGCCAGTGGAGCAGGAAAACGAAATGAGTAGTGAATCTGGCATCAAGGGCGGTAACTGACAAAGAAACGGGAATGGTGGAGAAACAATGCCGTCAAAGGTTCTGAACCGACGAGAAGGTAGCAGGTAGCAGGTAAACAGGGAGGTATCGCGTCGGGATCGCGTCAGTGAACCAGCGAGGAGGAGAGTAATGTAAAAAACCCTTCAATTAAAAACTGAAACATATAATACCCCCCTAGACTTCTTGCTCTGAGAGAATATTGTCGAGACAGGGCGATTTCGCTGTCTGCAGCAGTATCCCGTATTGCAGACCATAAACCTTCTCATTTTTTCCAATACCCTCCCATCGCCTCTTCGTTGTCCTAAAAATTATTAATATAAACGTTATTTTAATATTTATATTAACATATATTTAAATGTTATTTTACATTTTGTAATGATTAAAATTTATTTTAATTTCATAATTTATAATTAAATTAATTTATATATATATATATATATATATATATATATATATATATATATATATATATATATATATATATATTTAAGAATACAAATTCTAATAATAAATTTAATAAACAACTAAATTTATTTAAAACAAAATATATTATTTATTCATTCATTTTAAAATATCATATACTATGAATAAAATATTAAAATAAAAATTACTATTCATTTTAATTTTAATTTTAATACTAATATTAATATTAATATTAAAATATTAACATTAATATTAAAATATTATCATTAATTACTATTAAAAAAAATTATATATATATATATATATATATAGTTAAAAATATATACAATTAAATAATTGTTAGAATTTAAGCTTCTGTGGTCATTTTTTGGAAAAGTATGATCCGGATTATCCACAGTACTATGTTCATTATGTCGACGTTTCAAACCCCAAAGGGGATCCATCATCAGGACAGAAAATGAATGATAAATTGAGAGAAGAATCTTCCGACTAGAACAGATAAATAAATACCTAATGTATGATAAATTCAAGTAGAAGCCGACTAATTTAAAAACTAAACTACATATACTATTCAATTTTTATTATTTTTAGTTTTAATTATTTTAATTTAATTTTAATTTATTTATTTTAATTAAATTCCTTATTTTAATTAACCTAATATGAATTAGTAAATAATAAAACTAATTAATTCTAATGAAATAACAAATGAATAAATAGATTTAAATAGATTAAACGTAAAAATTTTATTTTTATTATTTAATAAATTTATTTTGTATAATCAGTTTTTAGTTTTAATTTGTATCTAATTTTGATTTTAATTTTTCCTTGTAATTTAGTAACCTAATTAAATATAATTAGTTTATTTCAAATTAAATTCAAATTTTTATTCTAACCTAATATGGATTACTAAATTATAATTTCTATATATAAAAACATAAGTCTAATTAATTTTTTACTAAACAAATAAATTGATTAATTAATTAATCCACTAAATACCTAACTCGAAAAGTAATAAATGATTTGATTTGATTAAGATTTAAATTATTTTATTCTTATTTTATGTTTAATGATTTATATGTTAATCGAACTTATATTGGAATAGATAACCGAAGAGCGGAAAATCGGGAAACCAGGGTTGAGAGTTTCTGCGCATGTTTTTCTCCATGGACGGTGGTCGAGGAGGGAGCTCCACTCCCTCCTTCAGAGAGGTAGTGGTTAACAGGGGCAAGACTCCCCCAGAACCAGGCAGAAGTAACAATATGGAAGGGGGGGAAAATAGGGAAGAGGAAACAGAATGTAACAAGAAGAAGGAGAATGAAGGCACAAAAGACAAGGAAGAAAATGACAAAAAACAGAGAACAAAAGACAGGAAACCATAGGGACCGTGCAAACCTAAAGCTGAAATCACTCCTAGAGTAATCTTAAATAATCCAGAGCTACAGGCCCATAGGGAGCACATGCAGACTTATGCAATCATATGCAAATTCATGGAACTATGGCCCACCGAAAAGGCTTTACAAACATGGATCAAATACCACTGGAAGCCTAAAGGAAGAATTGATCTTCATCTAGGATCCAAGGGTTTTTTTGCTGTGGTGTTTGCAAACATTGAGGACAAAGACAGAGTGTTTGAAGGTGGGCCCTACTTTTATTCAACAACAGGGCTCTACATGCGGTCGTGGATGATGAACTTCGTGCCGGAGCGAGAAACCTTTACCTCAATCCCAGTTTGGGAAAGACTCTATTCACTACCTCTGGATTACTGGCAAATAGAATCACTAACAGCCATAGGCAATAAATTAGGGAGGTATGTCAAAACTTCTGAAGCTACAAGAAGGGGTAAATACACCTCCTTTGCCAGGATCTGTGTAGAGATGGACCTATCTGGAGCACTTCCAGACGAGGTCATACTGGAGGTTCATGATGAGGAATGGGTGCAGACTGTCGACTACGAGCATATTCCATTTAGATGCCGAAAATGTCATGAACACGGACACCTTCTTAGAGACTGCCCTCTCAGCAAGGTAGAGAACAAAAGCAAACCTAACACAATGAAAGAAACAGATGGATTTCACAAGGTAGCTCACAAAGGAAAAAATGGAAAAAAAGGGCCAAATCAACACCCAAGAGATGACCAAAAAGGGAGGTCGAATCAGTTCCATGTTCTTGAAGAGGAGGAAGATACAGCAGGTGAAAATCAAGTAATGAAGGAGGGATATGATAAGCAGGAAAAGGAAGAAGAACAGGATCAAGAACAGGTAAAGGAAAAATAGAAAGGGATAATGATGAGTGAATCAGAGATGGATATGGATCAGGAAATGACTCAGAGCGAGATGGAACTGGAAGACAATGAGTTACAAGAGATTCTTAACAAAGAAAACCTAGATCTAGAACGGTTCTTGAGTAAGGGAACAACAGGTGGGGTAGAATCTCTACCACAAGAAGAATGCAATCGAATAAAGCAGTTATTCTTATGGAAAACACAGGCAAAGAGCTTGGTAGAAGATAAAAGCATTGAAAGACCGGGAAAGCATGGAATGAATCCAGTTAAATCAACTCCAGTATTAGCTCCAAGAAACCCGGGGAAAGAAAGGGGCAGAAAAAAGCAAAACAAGCTTTTAATGGAATGTGGAAAGCTCATGGTAGACTTAGGTAAGATGAAAGATCTAACCAGTTACTCCTTTACCAATTTGTAATTATGAATTTTACAACTTGGAACGTAAGAGGTCAAGGAAGCAAAATAAAACAGAGAATGTTGAGTAATAGAATGAAACAGGTAGCTCCGGATATAATTTTTGTCCAAGAAACGAAATGCTCTGTTCAAACAATAATACAAATCCATAGTAGGTGGCTCAGCAGATATGAGTTTATAGAAGTCAAAGCAGAAAATACAGCATCGGGTATCCTCATCCTCTAGAACCCCCAAAAAATAGGTATTATTGATGCGGAGGCATCAAGAAATTATCTATCAGTTGTTATACAGCCTGTAGGATATAGGGACACATATCTTGTAACGAATGTTTATGGCCCTCAAAGGTTAGATGACAAAATCAATTTTATTGATTCCTTAGTGGACCTTCAGAGTAGATTCACAGGGTTACCGTGGGTTATAGGAGGAGATTTCAACATGATCGGATCTCTCTCAGAGAAAAAAGGAGGGACAAGAGCACTAAACAAAGATTCCTTAGCTTTCCATTGTTTTTTAGAAAACATGAAGCTGGTGGACATTGAGACAAACAATGGTCTTTGCACATGGAACAACAAAAGAGGAGGGGATTCCCAGGTAGCTTCCAAGCTAGACAGATTCATGATCTCTGAAGAGCTCCTGCTTCTAGACAAGGAAATAATAGCTGATATTCTTCCTTTTGGAGGCTCAGATCACTAGCCAATTCAAATGGAGATCAAGGGCATTGACACCCCAAGAAACAAACCGTTCAGGTTTGAAAATATGTGGCTTTCACACCCAGATTTCATCAGCAACATTGGTAAATGGTGGGCTAAAGACCTACAGATTCAGGGATCATCTATGTTCCTGCTACATAAAATATTAAAACACATCAAGCAGAAGCTAAAGGAATGGAACCAGAAGGAATTTGGCAATATTTTCACAAGTAAAAAAATCGTGGAAATCAAAATCCTAGAGCTCAATCAAGCTTTGATCAAGAATGGCTTTGACAAAGACAATAATGATCAAGCAAAGAAATACTACCAAGAATGGGAAAGGCTATGCAAGCAAGAAGAAATTTTTTGGAAACAAAAATCTAGAGTTCTATGGCTAAAAGAAGGAGAACGCAATACTAAATTTTTCCACAAATCTACCATTGTGAACAGAACTCACAACAGAATCTCTTCGATCAAGGACGAGAATGGCCAAATTCATCAAGCCCATGAGGAGATGAAAGCAGTGTTAGTAAAGCATTTTCGGGACATTGCCAAGGAAAAATTCTCATGAAGAGAAACTTTCATTAAGAATTTAATTAAACACATACCTAAATTGGTATCCAAAGAGGATAATGGTAATCGCAGCAAACCTGTAACTGAAAAGGAGATCAGTGAGGTCCTCAAGGAAATTCAAAATGGCAAGGCATCAGGCCTGGATGGATTTAATGTGCATTTCTTCAAAGTCTGCTGGAATATTGTTAAAAGGGATATTTTAGAGATAGTTTAAGACTCCAGGCGGAACAAGACCATTTTTAAAGCTCTCAATACTTCCTTTATTGCCCTTATTCCAAAATAGGATAATGCTCAAACACCAGAGAAATTTAGGCCAATCGCCTTATGCAATGTTGTCTACAAAATAATCTCCAAGGTGGTGGCCAATAGACTCAAACCCCTGCTGCCCACACTTATCTCCGAGGAACAGACAGCGTATGTTGAAGGAAGACAAATTCTGGACAACATAATTCAAGCTCACGAGGTGGCTCGTGAGGTTAACTGGCAACAAGAGAGCGGGAATGATCATGCAATTGGATATAGCCAAAGCATATGACAAAGTGAATTGGATATACATCAAAAAAGTGCTCACAGCGTTTGGTTTTGATAATAATTGGGTCAGATGGGTCATGGCCCTTGTAACTTCGTCCAGCTTTTCAATTTTAGTGAATGGCTCTCCTTCTGAGCTATTTCTCCCTTCCAGGGGTCTAAGACAGGGAGATCCGCTCTCTCCCTTTCTCTTCATCCTCATGATGGAAGGGCTAGGGCGGTCCATCAAGCATGCAAGAGTAAAAGGAAGAATTCGAGGTCTCCAACTTATGGAGAATGGGCAAGTTCTAACTCATCAACAGTTTGTAGATGATACCATGTTACAGGGAATTCCTACTGTCAAAGAAGCTCTTGCTTACAAACAGATTTTGGACGACTTCGCAAAAGCCACAGGTATGGAAGTTAACCTTACCAAATCAAAAGTCTTTTTCTTCAACACTCATATTTCCATCCAGAGAAATGTCTCTAGAATTTTAAGCTTTCAAAGAGAATCTCTTCCCTCCAAGTATTTGGGAGTTCCACTTACAGATAAACCCCGACATAAGAGTATATGGGATCGAATAATAACTAAAATGCAAGACAAGGTCAGGAAATGGACAAACATATCTTTAAATTTCGCTGGTAGGCTGGTTCTTACTAAAGCAGTCCTCCAAGCTATCCCAATCTTCATGCTATCAACCCTCCCAACTCTAGTAAGTCTTGCAGCAATTTCGGCATATTCAACGAGACTTTCTACGGGGAAAAGAAGAAACTAGGAAAAAAATGGGCTTTAGTCTCTTGGGAAAAGGTCTGCAAACCCAAGATCCAAGGAGGCCTGGGTTTAGATAACCCAAAGATTCTCAACAAGGCTCTAGGAGCCAAACTTTCGTGGAGGTGGGTTAAGGATCCTAAAGCTCAATGGGTAAGAATCTGGAAGGAAAAATATGCCAATGCCTGGCTAGACTCTGATATCATACGAATGACAGGAACAGTGAAAGGCTCCCCCATATGGAACAAGGCCTGGGAGAACAGAGAAGTGGTGCAAAAAAATAGTTTCTGGGAAATCAGAGAGGGAGATCTGGCTCTTTTCTGGGAAGACAAATGGCAACAGGAACCAAATCTACTAAAGGAAGAATTTTTAGGCCTCAAGCAAGAGACTGACAATCAAGGATTAGTAAAAGTAAAAGACTTTTGGGAGAACTCACATAATGCAGGAAAGTGGAGAATCTGGAAAAACATTGAGGGCAGAGAGGACAGAACCCTCAATAGTAAAGCAGAATCCCTCAAGAGACTGTTGGATCAGAGAATAATTTTAGTAATGGAAGGGCAGGACCAACTGAGATGGGGTAACAACAAAGAGGGCAACTTTAATATCAAGGAAGCTAAAGGTTTTCTCCTTGATAGGGAACCCCAAGCTCCTAATAAAACTTGGCAGAAGTTTTGGAAGCACAAAGGCTGGATGAAAATCAAACTTTTCATGTGGTTAGTTCACCACAGGAAAATTTTAACTTGGGACAACCTTAAAAAAAGGAGCATGCTGGGACCCTCCATATGTCAACTCTGTGAGAACCAGGAGGAGACTATAGAGCATCTTCTCAACAGCTACATTTTCACCGACAGGATATGGGAATTTTTTACCAACATCTTCAAACATTCTGATAGAGAAAAAGAAAGTATTTCTGTAAGGGTCCCACCCTAACCCCCTTATTTATGTCATGGGATCACGTCATAGTCAAGAGTCAATAAAGCCCATATTAATATTTGTAAGTGGTTAACCCGCAATTAATGACGGGACCACAGTTAGTTGCAAATGGGCCGTAGTATTAGATAGATGGTATTAATAAAACCCATGGTATTGGCCCGTGGTATTGCATGTATGAGTCATATATAAAGGATAGAGACTCCCTGCGAGGAGCATTGTGTCTTATTTTGTATTCGAGCTCTGCTCTATTGGAGGTTGCCCCCTCGAAGAGGCAAGTGAGCATTACTCTCTGAATAATAAAATCATTACTATTCTGTGTTTTGGGTATCTTTTCTTCGCATATTCTGTATTTGGGTATCATTTTGCAGGTTAAGAGCATAACAAGTGGTATCAGAGCACTTTCCAGGGCCGCTGGGATCTCCAATTCTTAGCAAAAAAAAAATTCGGCTAGAGGCGTGTTCTGACGTCTTTAAACCACGGGATATGTCGTTGAGCGCATAAAACTACGGATTTGGGGAGGCATGCACGCAGGAAATACAAGAGGTGGTCACGTCTGTTGGATTCCCTTGTAACCCCTGTGGGTACCCCTTCGAGTAGTAGCGCATTAGACAGAACCGCGCACGGACTGTCTTCCACGTACCCTCTGGGTATATCGGAAGCCCCCTAGGCTCCCTTGAAACCTCGCCATAGATAAACTGTCGGCCGTCTTGTGGCTACAGTACACCGAGAACAGCACTCGGAGAGATTACTCGCCCGTATGATAGGGAAGTCGGGTTGTACGGCTAAGGGTACGGTCGATCCTCCTTAGTTAGAGCCCTGAAACATTGGGCCGAGTACTACTGCCAGACCCTTATGTATATTGCGATCTGTAGCACCTGATGTTGGTCGCTTTAATTGTTTTCACAATTCAAGCTCCACATAAATTGTCAACCCGAGGAGGTCTTTTTATTTCAAAGATAATCACGCACTGGATATGCTCAAATTCAAAAGCAGAAACAATGTTGTAGTAAAAGAAGGACACACAATTATTAATCTCACCAATCTACTGATTCACACTCTACTTAATCAAAGCTGAAGTCAATTAAATTATAGTAGAAATGATTTCTCTGTTGCAGTTACAATCCAAACAAAGGAAGATCAATCTACAAGGGAAGAAACCAATCAACCACAGCAGGAACAGGACCCTATTCCTTAGTGAGGAACTTCAGCACCTGATGCCTGACACTTAATCACACTGTAGGAAAAGGAAAACAATCAATGGGAGCAAGACCCTATTCCTTTATGCAGGAATCTTCAGCACCTGCTTCCCAACATCATTCATTCATACCATCAAGAGTGAATGCATTCAATACATGTAGTGCTAAAGAAACAGAGTATCACTAAACTGTGTAACTAGTGTCCAACAACAGAATTAAGGTGAAGTGCAAACACACAAAGAATTAAACAAATTACAGGAACCAAAAGGGTGAATCTTGTGAGGAAGGCGGGCCCTTTCCTTCTCACAAGATTCCCCAGGAGAAAGAATTAAATTGGAACGCTCAAAGGAAGAATTTATTCATCTGTCAAAGTAACTGATACATTACAGATGGAGACTAGCTCCAGTTCTCACACAATACTCTCCTGTAGCTTACAACAACTGACCCCCTCTAATGATGATGTCTCCTCTTTTTAAAGAGGAGACATCTTTTACAATTTACATGAGAGCGAATCTACATTATCTCAATTCTGTTCTCTTTCCCAAAACAGGACTATTCTGTTCTTCCAAAAAAAAAAATACTGTTACAACAGAGACAATAAGAATTCTATCTTCAGGATAATCCAGGTAACCGTGTCTTCATGCTGCTGCTACTATTCCACAAAAAGTTCTTCCAGAATCGCAAATTACGCATAACGGGATTTGCGTGCTTGACGGCTGTTTCAGCAACTGAGTCAGCTGTTTCGGCAACTGAGTCAGCTGTTTCAGCAACGGAGTCAGCTGTTTCAGCAACGGAGTCAGCTGTTTCAGCAACGGTCGCTTGTTCCCAACAACGCATATAACTTATCTGCGATCTTTGGACTTGTGTTAGCAACAATACACTTCAATTAATGATAAAATATAAGAGTATTATGGAATTAAATGTAAAACAGATTAAACATATAATAAAGAAGAGGTTTTTATATACCTTGGGATAAAGTAGATGAAAAAGATAATGGAGTTCATGGTTATAAGAGTAGAATGGTGTCAAAGTATATAGCAAAAATGATACATAGTGGAGTCCTAACATCCCCCCCAGCTAAAAATGTTGCATGTCCTCAGGCAACCCCTAGTCTGAATCAGAGTCTGAGTACTGGGACTGAGCATGCAAATTACTCAAGCAGTAGCTGGAGAAGGTGGCATCTGTAGGAAGTCTGAATCCGCTGTTGTTCTGCAAATGTTGCCATGCCAAGGCTTCATCTCTGTCAGTCAACTGGTAATGACATTGATATTTGTCTGAAGGCAGCCATAAAATTGGAAAACGGAAATGATACCCGATCCAGTTTACTCCACAATGTTGAATGCAACCAATGTAATTAGGGACCCTGGATAATGCAGCTTGAAGATTGTGAGGGTTAAAAGGGTGATAATCCTGTCTTTCTTTACATGACTGCTGCCAAAACATATCATTGGCCTTCAATGCAGCAGTACCCTTTGCTCTAATGTGTTGTTGACACTTAGAAAGTGTTGAAGCCTGTAATTGCTGCATATACTCGTGCATTCCTGGCTTCTGTAAGAATTCATAATATTGTGCTATGAACATGGCTGGGCCTAAAGGCTCTGGTCTAATCCACAGGAGTTTATTCTCCTCATTATGACTGCTTGCAGTGAACGCAGTTTTCCAAGTGAGCTGGTTAGACAAAAATGAAACAAATGCCCTGATTTGTATATCTCCTGCAATTGGAATAAGATTAACTCTTCTATTGTCGGGAATGGCCTCATTATGAAGATAGAGTTCGCACAGCAAATGCTGGTCACTCTCGAGTGCCTCATTAAAGGTCTCAACAAATTTCTCTGAAGTCATTAATTCATATGGTCTGCCATTTTTTATTGCTTTTAATTGGAAATAAACTAATCGTTCAGAAAGAAAGAGAGAGTAGTTTACAGAGGGTTTGCGCGTAGCCATCAACTTCTGGACTAATGAAAACATCAAGGCTATCTTTGCCTTAGATTCCTTGGCTTCCTTTTTGGAGTCCTTATGCTGTTGCATCATTTGATCCCAACTATCCCAGTTGGCATATACATGGTTCTGCCATTGTAACTTATGTTGGCGTAATATTATATCTTGTTCTTCAGCATATTGCTTCTTCCATTTGTTTATCTGTTCCAATTGATTCCATGGTAAGGTCTGTGTCGTGGCATCATAAGTAGTGGGTTGGGACGTTGTTTCCTCTGTCTGGATGGCTGCATTAACCTGCAAAGGACGAGATATCTGAGGTTTGATTTCTTTTTCTTGCTTTATAGAGAGCCCTACTAGTTCTTGTGGAGCAGTAGGGCATTCCTCTTTTATTCCAGCTGACGTAGATGCCTCAGATAATTGAATTTTAACTAGTTTGTAGCCTGCATCCTGGTAAATGCTGCCACACTCCTGGCACATGTATTCCTTGCATGGCTCCTTATTTTGCATTGAGGCTGCGTGTGCTAACGTATGGAGATTCAGTTCTCTTTCAAAAGCCTCTCGAGCCATGGTTAGTTCATTCTTGTAAGCTTCTAATTCAGACTTCAGGAATTCATTCTCCTCCAATAGAGATGTCATATTATGTAAACCTTGTGCGCTGGTTGACTCTGTTGGGGTAGTTTGTTGATGCACAGTCGTAGCTGGTTCTTGTGGGATAGCTACTGCTGATTTCCCACTATCGTCCTGCTTGGTGTATTCTTGCACCACAGTGGCTGGTTCTTGTGTTTCAGTGACTGGGAAAGTGACTGGTTCTTATGTGACAGTCACTGCTGATTTCCCACTATCGTCCTGCTTGGTGTATTCTTGTACCACAGTGGTTGGTTCTTGTGTTTTAGCCACTGGGCAAGTGACTGGTTCTTGTGTGACAGTCACTTCTTGAGCCGTAAACAATGTCGTATTATCCCGGGGCACTAGTTCTTGTGTGGCAGTGCCTCCGGACGAGACGGGTTGGGGGGTTTGAGATGGGGATAAAGGTTTTAATAGAATAGTGGCAGGGTCAGGGGAAATGGAGGTGAGTTCTGTCTCAACAGTCATTTTCATTTTTCTCTTTGGTAGGAAGGTAGCAAAATCACTGCCTTTCCTTTTCTTTGAAGGGGAGGGTTTCTTTCTGGGGAAAGGGTTTTCCGAAGAAGTAATAATTTGAGATGTAGACCTTGTCCGTGGTCTGGAGACTGCGACTGTTGGGGTTCTCTTCT
Source organism: Pinus tabuliformis (assembly GCA_031772625.1). NCBI lineage: Eukaryota > Viridiplantae > Streptophyta > Pinopsida > Pinales > Pinaceae > Pinus > Pinus tabuliformis. Next base: position 1,314,399,058 of record CM062805.1, on the reverse strand, counting down.
TTTTATAAGTGGGTGGGGAAGGGGGTGTTAGAGAGTCGTCACTAGGGACAGAAATAGTGGGGATAGTTGGCTCTGCTAAATGGGGCGAGCTCAGGGTTGGGTCAACTGGGGAATGTGGAATCTCGTCCTGTTGTTCTTCATGAGGAATTTCCGGAGTATCATGAGAACTTTCGGGTTGTTGGGACGTTTGAGCCTGCTGAGGAATTTCAGGCGGCTGGGGAACAGGGAGTGGGACATGCAGAGGGGGATTTTGCTGAGCAAAACCCCTCTGTATCAACAACTGGCATAAACGGTGGTGGGTAAGGGATAACATTGGGAATTTAGCGCGTCTACAATAATAAGACATGTTTCTAATACAACCAAGCAGATAATAGGGGATATTAACCAGTCGTCCATTTCTCAAATGATTCATCAAGACAAAATCATGATTGTACACTACCTGGTAACGCCCTTCACATGTTAAGTAGTGTTTGATGAACTCTGCCACCGATGGCCATGGTTGAGGAAGTGAGTGCAGACTAACCCCGCGGCCTCTGGGTTCCACTTGCTCATCTGGGTGAAGAAATTCTTGTTGCGCATTGAGAACAACCTGCTTTCTGCTGAACCAGCGAGTACCAATAGCTGGCAACCCTGATACCTGAACTATGTCCTCCTCTGTTACTGAAATGCGAACCCCTTGGACCACTGAAAAATCGCCTTGAAGGTTTTGTGCAAACTCTAAGACTTGTTCCTGGTCAAATTCACCCAATCTTTCAAAATATACTGTCCATCCCGCTTGTTGGAAAATCTGATAGACTTCGGGAAACAATTGAAGAAGATTTATGGAGCCGGGCTCATGTCTAACGGCCGACCCTCCCATGGTTGTAGCTTTGAGTTATACGCAGAGGCACAGACACAGTAAACACAGACCCTGATCGCGCTAGTTGTTGCAACAGAGGCTGCATGGTCTATATGACGGCGGGAATAGATATGACAAGGGACGGAAGCTTGGTTAATGCGAAGTGATTGTTCAATTTTTGGAATTCCCCCCCCCTACGTATGGTGTAATAATGATTGGGTGTGTGAAGATCTGTAATCATTATGAATGAAATCCTCTCTTTACTATAATTTAACTGAATTACATTAAAACCTCATACCTTACATTTTTACCTTTGGTCTAATAATTCGAAGTGTCGATTGCTTCAAAATAGCTTAATATACATGGAAGAATCTGTAGATTTCTCTGAAGTTTAGATTCAGGTCCGTGCTGAATAATTTTTCACCAAAAGGATCTGAAGTATAATCGTGGAGAACCAAAAAGCTTATATAACAGCGAAGAGAAATACTGTTTTGATGATAACAAGTTGCTGAAACTGGTGTTTCAGCAACGGAAAAATGAACGATACGTTGCTGAAACAGGTGTTTCAGCAACGGGAAAAATCAACGATACGTTGCTGAAACAGGTGTTTCAGCAACGGGAAAAATCAACGATACGTTGCTGAAACAGGTGTTTCAGCAACGGGAAAAATCAGAGAAATGGGATAAATGACTTAGGTCTGTAAATGGGGAAAATATTTGATAGGGGATAATTTCAGCAGTAAGGGATGGGAAATACTGACTGAAGGAGGATATTTCAGGGATGGTAGGAGTGGGAATAATGGAAAAAAAATGGAAATAATGTGGGTATGGAGGGATATTGCTAGGAAAAAGGGGTAAAATGATGGGAACAAGCTTCTGTGATTAAAGCTTCAGATCTTCTCATGATGAATCTGTCCTCCTTACTGAGCTTTTTCCAGAATCTGCAAAATTCGACTGTAATATGCCAATTCTTGACAGGGATTATTAGTGCTAAATCTAATCTAATACTAAAAAAAATATAGTGCAGAAAATTAAATGCTGTGAGGAGCAGAAGACTCCCCTAGAAAAAGATAATGAATATCAGTCATGCAAGCAGTCTTGAAATCCTCTTTAGAAACAGGGCGCTGATATAGACGGAGCCTATGGCCATTGACTAGTAGAGGTGTTTTAGCATCATCAATTGTTACAAGTCTTACCGTTCCATTTGGAAAAACAGCATCCACTTCATATGGTCCAAGCCAGCGTGTACGTAGCTTACCCTGAAAATTTTCAAACCGAGAGTCATACAACAAGGCCCAATTACCTTTTTGGAACTGCTTGTGTTTGATAATTTTGTCATGCCACTTCATCCTTTGTTGCTGTATCATGGTTGTTTGATGGATGGCATCTAATCTCTTTTCATCCAACTCCAGAAGCTGCTGCAACCTAGCTGTCTGCACATCAGTCAAATCAAGATTAACAGCTAAAGCAGTTCTTAAAGTTTTAATCTCAAATTCCACAGGAAAAACAGCATTTTTACCGTAAACCAATTCATAGGGAGAAAAACCTATAGTGTTTCTCCAAGTAGTTCTGTAAGCCCATAATGCCTCAGGGAGCCTTTGGGACCAATCCTTCCGGTTGTCCTTCACTGTTTTAGTTAGAATGGCTTCTAAAACTTTGTTTGTGCTTTCCACCTGTCCATTGTCCTGGGGGTGGTATGGTGTAGTCATTCTATGTTGAATATGATATTTGTGAAGGGTAGATTTAAAACCATGAGAATTGAATGGAGGTCCTCCATCAGTAACTAGCTCTCTAGGAATTCCAAATCTAGTGAAGATTTCTTCAAATAAGAAAGCTAGGACAGCCTCTTCATTGGCTCTAATAAGTGCTTTGGCCTCCACCCACTTAGTCATATAGTCTGTACAGACTAATATATAAGTTCTTTGATTGGATGGAGGGTTAATGGGTCCTATGAAGTCCAAGGCCCATCTTTCAAATGGTTCAGAAACTACCTGGGGGTTTAATGGCATTTGGTCTCTATGATTGGGTTGACCCATTCTCTGGCAGCTGCCACAAGCCCTTACATATTTCTTTGCATCCTTGAATAATGAGGGCCAATAGTAACCCATCCTCAGAATTTTGTGTGATGTTCTCTTATCAGCGAAATGCCCTCCACAAGGGCCATCATGACAAGCTTTCAATATGTCATACACTTCATCTTCTCTAATGCATCTTCGGATCTCCTGATCAAGCCTAGTATAGAAAAGACACCCACTTATCCAGCTGTATCTGGCACTTTGTTGAACAATTCTTCTCTTTTCTCTGTATGACAGGTGTGCTGGTAATTTTCCTGCAACCAAATAATTAGCAATATCTGCATACCATGGAGAGTGAGCAGAAACTGCAAACAAATACTCATCAGGAAAAGAATCATCTACTGGAATATCATTGTCAGTTTTTAACCGTGAAAGGAAATCAGCCACCACATTTTCTTTACCAGGCCGATCTACAATTGTGATATCAAATTCCTGCAATAATAATAGCCATCTGGTAACTCTAACATTTGTGACAGATTTGTTCATTAAATATTTAATAGCTGAATGATCAGTGTGCACAAAAGTAGAATAACCAGTGATATAGTGTCGGAATTTATTAATGGCATAGATTACTGCAAGAAATTCTTTCTCGGTAACTGTATAGTTAAGCTCAGCTGGGGTCATATTCTTACTGATAAAGTATATAGCATAAGGAAGATGATTTTCCTCTTGTCCCAAAACAGCTCCAATTGCAATGTCTGAAGCATCAGAAGATATGTGAAAAGGAAGATTCCAATCAGGCCCCCTCAAAATAGGAGCAGTAGACAACTGATGCTTGAGTTCTTCAAAAGCTTTCTGACAAGAATTAGTCCACTTAAATTCAGCATTTTTCATAAGCAACACAAATAATGGAGAAGCTATTTTAGAGAAATCTTTAATAAATCTCCTGTAATATCCAGCATGTCCTAGAAAACTTCTCACATCAGTTTGATTTTTAGGAACAGAAAGATTCTGAATGACCAATATTTTAGATGGATCTACCTGAATACCTTGAGATGAAATAAAATGTCCAAGCACTATTCCTTCACTCATCATCATGTGGCATTTTTCAGTACTTAAGGAGAGGTGAGCTTGTATACACCTTTTAAGTACTTTCTCAAGGTTTTGTAATGCCTCTTCGAAAGACACACCATAAGGGGTAAAATCATCCATAAATATTTCCATAGAATCATTCAGCATATCAGAAAAAATTCCTATAACGGCTCTTTGAAAAGTTGCTGGTGCATTGCATAACCCAAATGGAAGAACTCTATAGGCAAAAGTTCCCCAGGGGCTGGTGAAAGTGGTCTTGTCTTGGTCTTGGGTTGCAATTCTTATCTGATTATACCCACTGAATCCATCCAGAAAAGAAAAGAATTTCTTCCCTGCCAGACTGTCCAACACCTGATCAATGAAGGGTAAAGGAAAGTGATCCTTTTGAGTAGCTTTGTTTAAAGCTCTGTAGTCAACACATACTCTCCATTTCCCGTTTTTCTTAGGGACAATTACTAATGGGGAAACCCATTCACTGTCAGATATGGGGTATATAAATCCTGCATTAAGCAATTTTTGAAGTTCTTCCTTAACAATTTCTCGTAAATTAGGATTCATTCGTCTTTGGGGTTGACAAACAGGTCGACATCCCTCTTTAATGTAAATTCGATGAGTACATAATTCAGAAGAAATACCTTTCATATCTGTGTAATCCCATGCAAATGCCTCCTTATATTCATGCAATAACTTCATTAATTGCTGTGTTTCCACATCTGTTAGATCAGGATTTATGTTTAATGTCTTCCCGGGTTCAATTTCAACTGTTATGCTTTTAGATGAGATCGTGGTTAAAGTCTGAGATGAATCTTCAGATTCAATCTTTTCTTGTGCATCAGTTTCAAAAATTGCAGTTAATTGATTGTGTGTTTCAGCAATGACAGAAGAAGGTTCACAAATAAAATTATTGATTATCTCATCCTCTGTATTGTCTTTAAGAGTTAAAGCTTGTCCTATAGTTAGAATAGGCTGAACAGCATTATCATCATAATCCATCCATATAGAATCTTCATTATTAACTACCGGTGTAGCATGAGGATAAAGAGTAAGCTGTTTTGTTTCATAACCATTAGAAATTGTCATTGAACCAGATCTGCAACTAATAAAAGCATCGGCTGTGGCCAGCCATGGCCTTCCTAGAATTAAGGGATGTCCCCCCAGCTTTGTTTTAGTCTGCAATACAACAAAATCAGCTGGGTATTTCCAGGATTCAACTGAAATAAGTAGATCTTCAACAATTCCTTCCGGTTTAATTGTGGAACGGTCAGCCAACTCTAAAATGGTGGGTGTATCTCTGATTGTGTTATTCAGCTGTAACAATTGTGAAGTTTCAAGAGTCATTATATTAATTGCAGCACCTAAATCTACCAGAACTCGGGGAATCATTGTTTTACCAATCTGAACTATGACTGTAGGATGGCCGGGATCACCATATTTTACAAGAGGGGCTTTTCCGGACATTAATGCAGACAAGTCTCCCATCACATGTACTGTAAGGGGGTCCTTGGTTTTCCTACCAGGTTTCTTAACACAAATATCCCTTAATGTTCTGGCATAAATTGGTACATCTCTTAATGCTTGTAAAAGTGGAATTTTAATATACAAATTTTGCAATTCCCCTAGAAAATTAAAAGCAGGTGTTTCAGCTGTTCTGGTTAAAACCAAACGCTCGGGGAATGGTGGTTCTGTTATTTCAACATTCTTGTTAGGAGGTGGTTGTGCTTCTTTATGTTTCTCGGTTTCGTTTTTATCTGAATCAGAAGAAGTTATGTCATCAATAATAGGCTCTACTATTTTTCCAGATCTCAAATGAATATCATTACATTGCATAGTAGGAAATATAGACTGATTCTGAATATCAATGACTTGCACAACTTTATTATTGGGGTTAGGATTTGGTTGCACAGGTAGCTGGGGTCTCATTTGGTTATTTGGCGGAGCATTTGATGGCAGAGGGAGTGGTTGTTGGAATTGAGGCAATTGATTTGGATACGGGAGTGGTTGACTATTCCAATTTGGATTCCAAGGATTGAAAGGAGATGGTTGCTGTGGAGGCCAAGGAATCCACATTGAAGGATCAACAAAGGGAGGGTTTTGCATTTGCATGGGTGGGAAATTCATTTGATTGAAGGGTGGGTATTGCATTTGGTTGAAGGGAGGGTAACTTGTTTGGCCAAAAGAAGAATAATTGTTCCAATGATTAAATGGCATACTAGAGTTCATACCTTGTCCTTTGGGTTGCCATTGTCTTCTTTGAGTTAGCAGGTAAACTGCTTCAGCTTCTTCTTCCGTTGGCTGCAATGCTGCTTTTATTCCTGGTAGAGATGGACATTGTTCTGTCTCATTATATTTCTCACAAAGGGTGCAAATTGGTATTTTGTCCCTTGGGCATTCCCTTAGTGGATGTTTGTCTCTGCACTTCGGGCAAAAGACAGCCAGAGTTGCTTCTGCTTCGGCCTGCTTCTTTTTAACCTGCAAAGTGTCAATTTGCGAAGCAAAAGAACTTAACATCTCAGTTTTAAATTCTTCAAGTAACTTACCTATTTCAGCTCTTGTTGCTCCTCCATTGGTTGATTTCTGCACTCTTGAATAGGTGGAATCTCTTATTCTGTTTCTTGCAGCTCCCCTCGAGCACCTCTTAGCAAGTTCACAAATCTCATCATATGATTCCTTAGATATATCTCCCTTAGCAAGCATATTTAACATATTTAAACAATCATCCCTTAAACCTCTAAGTAATATTGTTTTACGAATTTCCTTACTTATATCTGAATGATCAGATCTCTGTATGTTGTACTGCAGCCTTTCTATGTAGTCCTCCAGACTCTCATCCGGCTTTTGTGCCATATTGAATAGTTCATCCTTCTTTTCTCTCGTCCAGCAGTGGTCTTGATATTTAAGCAGAAATTTTTGTTTCATCTGCTCCCATGTTGTGATTACCTGACTTCCAAGGCTCATGAACCATCTTAAGGCATTCCCTTTTAAGGTGGCTGGAAACAGTTTCAACTTTTGAGCATTAGTAACATAATCGTAACTTCTGCATAATATATCAAATTCAAAAAGAAATTCATCCGGGTCCTCAGAGGATAAACCATGAAAGTTAGGTAAAGCAGACAATGGAATATTTTTCATTGTTCCTGTAGGGAGATCACTGATAGGAAATCCCAAGGTAGAGAGGGAATTTTCATCTCTTCTTTCTTCTTCAGGACCTGCACGTCCTCCACCAAAGAAAGCATCATTGTTATCTTCCATTGTTGGCCCTCCTACTACACTTTCTCGATCGTCAAGATCTTCTATTGGCTCTTCAATGTTCTCTATCGGTCGTCCAACGCTTTCTATTATTTCCTCAATGTGCTCTGCTGATCTACTAACACTTTCCTCTGACTCTTCAGTACTGACTGCTGGTTCTTCTATATTTTCAGGACCCACAACTTCCTCTGTTTTGTAATCTGACTGAGGGGAGTGCTGAAGTTTTGATTTTCGAGAACTTAATCTCTGTGATGATTCAGCCTTTGATACAATCTCGTCAATAAAAGTTTTTCGTCCTCCCCAGCCTTTGCCACCTGTGCGGTTAGTTTTCTTCTGGTTTCCGCGTCCTCTCATACAATCTGCACATTAAAAAAAAAAAAAATAGATGAATGCTTTTGAAATCTATAATTACCTTCCCCGGCAACGGCGCCAAAATGTTGGTCGCTTTAATTGTTTTCACAATTCAAGCTCCACATAAATTGTCAACCCGAGGAGGTCTTTTTATTTCAAAGATAATCACGCACTGGATATGCTCAAATTCAAAAGCAGAAACAATGTTGTAGTAAAAGAAGGACACACAATTATTAATCTCACCAATCTACTGATTCACACTCTACTTAATCAAAGCTGAAGTCAATTAAATTATAGTAGAAATGATTTCTCTGTTGCAGTTACAATCCAAACAAAGGAAGATCAATCTACAAGGGAAGAAACCAATCAACCATAGCAGGAACAGGACCCTATTCCTTAGTGAGGAACTTCAGCACCTGATGCCTGACACTTAATCACACTGTAGGAAAAGGAAAACAATCAATGGGAGCAAGACCCTATTCCTTTATGCAGGAATCTTCAGCACCTGCTTCCCAACATCATTCATTCATACCATCAAGAGTGAATGCATTCAATACATGTAGTGCTAAAGAAACAGAGTATCACTAAACTGTGTAACTAGTGTCCAACAACAGAATTAAGGTGAAGTGCAAACACACAAAGAATTAAACAAATTACAGGAACCAAAAGGGTGAATCTTGTGAGGAAGGCGGGCCCTTTCCTTCTCAAAAGATTCCCCAGGAGAAAGAATTAAATTGGAACGCTCAAAGGAAGAATTTATTCATCTGTCAAAGTAACTAATACATTACAGATGGAGACTAGCTCCAGTTCTCACACAATACTCTCCTGTAGCTTACAACAACTGACCCCCTCTAATGATGATGTCTCCTCTTTTTAAAGAGGAGACATAGACATCTTTTACAATTTACATGAGAGCGAATCTACATTATCTCAATTCTGTTCTCTTTCCCAAAACAGGACTATTCTGTTCTTCCAAAAAAAAAAAAAATGTTACAACAGAGACAATAAGAATGCTATCTTCAGGATAATCCAGGTAACCGTGTCTTCATGCTGCTACTACTATTCCACAAAAAGTTCTTCCAGAATCGCAAATTACGCATAACGGGATTTGCGTGCTTGACGGCTGTTTCAGCAACTGAGTCAGCTGTTTCGGCAACTGAGTCAGCTGTTTCAGCAACGGAGTCAGCTGTTTCAGCAACGGCCGCTTGTTCCCAACAAGGCATATAACTTATCTGCGATCTTTGGACTTGTGTTAGCAACAATACACTTCAATTAATGATAAAATATAAGAGTATTATGGAATTAAATGTAAAACAGATTAAACATATAATAAAGAAGAGGTTTTTATATACCTTGGGATAAAGTAGATGAAAAAGATAATGGAGTTCATGGTTATAAGAGTAGAATGGTGTCAAAGTATATAGCAAAAATGATACATAGTGGAGTCCTAACACCTGACACTCCTCATGACCATAGTTTCCTTTTCTATCGGGGGATCACACATCACCTATTCCCGATCCGCGTGTGTAAAGAGGTGCAGTAGCAGCAGACATCAGTCCCGTAGATCCATCAGATCCGCCGCAGCAGTTGTTCCGCAATTCAGATCTCTCAGACCCACGAGATCGGAGTTGTTGTGAAGGGTTCCTATACCGGGGTATACTTTTCGCAGGACTTTTGGCAGCATTGACATTTTGAGGATTTGGCGACTGCAGTATTGATCAAGAAGGAGTAAAACTCCATTAGGAGTTTTCCAAAAAAAAAAAAGTCTGAGATCTTCCGGGGCGCTTATTGGTAATCTAGCCCATCAGAATCAGGACGACGAGCTGAGCAAGGTGGTACCATTCAATTTATTAGTAAAAAAATTTAGGCGGTCCCAATTTTTCATCAGGTTGGTGTATGGTAGAAACTAGAGCTCAAGCGATGGCCAATGAAAGGATGGACAAACTTGAAGACACTGTGAACTCCATCCAAACTGAGATGAACTCCCTCCAAACTGAGATTTGCGGACTAAGTCTCCAGATACAGCAATTCCTCCCGAAGGGCAAGGAGCATGCCCACGAGGAGGCGTATAATGGCCATGAATACAATGAGGGTGAGTCTAGCCACTCTCCTCACGTCTGGCACACCCATCCACCACCCAGTCAGCGGCCTCCCAAGTTGGATGTGCATAAATTTGATGGTTCTCACCCGTCCGCATGGCTAGCACAAATGAAGCAGTATTTCAAATTTAATCATATCCCAGATGATGCGAATAAGCTTATGTTGGGGAGCATGTACTTAGACAATGAATGGTGGCAATGGTGGGACTGGCATCAGCGTTGCAATGGACCTTTTAAGACCTGGACCCAATTTACCAAAGCTCTTCGAGATCGCTTTGAACAGGAAGACTCTTTTTTGGGTCGTCTCACTAAGCTCCGACAGACTGGTACAGTGGAGGAATATATTACCGCTTTTGAAGCCTTAGCCTTCCGCACTAGGGGTCTCACAGATGAGTTCTACACGGAATGTTTTATCAGCGGTCTTAAAGAAGCCATCAAAGCTCAAGTTCTACTTCACCACCCTCCCACGTGGACGGAGGCTTGTCAGGTAGCTTGTAAGGTGGAACGTGCATTAGCAGCCCAATACAGTCGCCCAAATTTCCCCGCTAAAGGTCGTCCCCCACAATCTCACAACACGACTCAAACACTTAAGGTCCAAAAGGTGTCACCTACGGAAATGGCCGAAAGAAGGAAGCAAGGACTATGTTACTACTGTGATGAAAAATACTCCTCGGGTCATAAATGCAAGGAGCCCAAATTTTTTCAAATAGATGCCACTGACTACAGCTCAACAGAGGAAGATCCATCACTTGAGGAACATGAGGCACTAGAAGAAGACAACCCAAAGGAGAATGTCTCTAACGAACCAGTTATTTCGCTGCATGCATTGGCAGAGATTTCTTCCCCTCAAACTCTCAAAATCCGGGGTTTTCTTAAACATCGCCCAGTAGTAGTCTTGATTGATAGTGGAAGTACCCATAATTTCATCCATCAAAAAATCGCAGAAGCAGCGCATTGTTTTGTACGAGCAGTTTCTAACTTCCAAGTCCAAATTGCGGATGGGGGCACAATGAAATGTGAAGGCCGTTGTGAAAATGTCAAACTTCAAATGGGGGATTATCAGTTGAAAACCCACATGTTTGCCATACACATGGGGGGTTACGACATTGTCCTCGGCGCTGAATGGCTCCGCACTCTTGGGCCAATCACAATGGATTTCCAGGAGTTATATATGAGTTTTAAGCAGAACAACTCCACACATACCCTCCGTGGACTCCATGCGGGAGCCCCCTCTATCATCAGCTCGCATAGGATGGAAAAATTGTTAAAAAAGGGTCATCATGGAGTAGTATCTCAATTTAATGCCATCCAGGTAGTCGAAACCATGTCTCTGCCAATTCATCCTGAGATGCAACAGATTTTAAATAACCATCGGACGGTCTTTGATAAGCCTAATGAGATTCCACCCTTGCGAGGGGAACATGATCATAGCATCACCTTGGTTCCAGGGGCCCAACCCCCAAATGTGCGGCCATACAGATATCCATTCACCCAAAAGAATGAAATAGAAAAAATCATCAAGGAACTCTTGGAAGCAGGTGTCATTCGTCCCAGCATTAGTCCCTATTCATCCCTAGTGGTCATGGTGCTCAAGAATATGGGGAGTGGCGGATGTGTCCCGACTTCAGGGCCCTCAATAAGTTGACAGTCAAAGATAAATTTCCCATCCCGGTGGTTGACGATTCGCTGGACGAACTCAATGGGGCTCAATTCTTCACTAAGTTGGATCTTCGCTCAGGCTACCACCAAATTCGCATGAAGGAAGTCGACATTTCCAAGACGGCTTTCAAAACTCATGAAGGCCATTATGAGTTCCTGGTCATGCCATTTGGTCTTTGTAATGCCCCCTCTACTTTTTAGAGCCTTATGAATCACATTCTCAAACCATATCTCAGAAAATTTTTCCTTGTCTTCTTCGATGACATCCTCATCTATAGTGGCACTTGGGCTGCACATCTTCAGCATGTAGATCTACTCTTGCAACTGCTCTGCAAGCATAAATTATTTGGCAAGATGTCCAAGTGTTCGTTTGGCATGGAAGAAGTTGAGTATTTGGGCCACATTGTGGGGCATGAAGGTGTCAAGGTGGACCCCAAAAATATCCAGGCAATGCAAGAATGGCCTCAACCTAAGACCTTGAAGAGCTTGAGAGGATTTTTGGGTCTCACAGGCTATTATCGTAAAATTTTCCGCAACTATGGCCGCATAGCGAAACCCCTCACTCAACTCTCAAAGAAAAATTCCTTCTTCTGGAACGAGGAAGCACAACAGGCATTTACCGCTCTCAAAAATGCCATGTGTTCCACTCCAGTCTTAGCACTACCTGACTTCACCAAATCCTTTCTCATTGAATGTGATGCTTCGGGTACAGGTATTGGGGCGGTCTTAATGCAGGAAGGGTGATCGTTGGCCTTCACAAGCCAACAACTCAGTGGGAGGAATCTGGGCCAATCTACCTACGAGAAGGAAATGATGGCCATCTTACATGCAGCCGAGACCTGGCGACCTTACTTATTGGGGCAACGTTTCCAAATCCGCACAGATCATCACAGTCTTAAATATTTTTTGGAGCAACGCCTATCCTCCCCACAACAAAATAAATGGTTAGCCAAAATGCTGGGATATGATTATGAGATCATTTACAAGAAAGGGAAAAACAATAGTGTAGCAGATGCATTATCGCGCCAATTTGAGGAGGAAAGTACTATGCTTGCAATTTCCCTCCCCATTCCAGACTGGATTGAAGAGGCTCGCAGGGAATGGTTTTCACACCCCGGGCTCTCCCAACTCATTTCTCAATTGCAGGTAGATCCTAATTCCACCAAGGGCTACTCGTGGCAGAATGATATTCTTCGCTACAAGGACAGAGTCGTAATCTCACGAACATCCACCCTCAAAAGTCGCATTTTAGTAGAATTGCACTCATCTCCCATTGCAGGACATTCGGGCTTTCAGAAGACGTATGCTCGCACCAGAAGATCATTTTTTTAGACAGGCATGAAAAAGGACATCCTCACCTTCGTAGCAAAATGTGATGTCTGTCAACGCCACAAAGGGGAAACCGTCAACACACTAGGCACATTACAACCATTGCCCATTCCGGCATCAATTTGGACGGAGCTTTCTATGGATTTCATAACAAGTCTTCCAAAGTCAGGGAACAAGTCAGTCATCATGGTGGTGGTGGACCGACTATCAAAGTATGCTCATTTCTGCGCCCTACCCCACCCGTTTACACCAACTTTGGTTTCTCAATCTTTCATGGATCAGATCTTCAAATTGCATGGCATGCCCACTTCTATTGTGTCCGACCGCGACCCGATCTTCACCAGTAATTTTTGGCAGGAACTCTTCAGAATACAAGGCACTCAACTCAAACTCAGTACTTCATATCATCCGCAAACAGATGGTCAAACCGAAGCAGTCAACAAATGTCTAGAAACCTACCTTAGGTGTTTCACTTCAGAAAGCAACACCTTTGGGTACAGTGGTTACCTCTGGCTGAATGGTGGTATAACACCAACTATCATGCCACCACCAAAATGACTCCCTATGAAGCAGTATATGGTCAACTTCCGCCTTCCCCTACTTCTTATCTCAAGGGGTGCTCCAAAGTACAAGCAGTGGATCAACTCCTACAACACCGCGCAACCATGCTCGCCCATCTTAGAGAGAACCTTCATCAAGCTCAGAACCGCATGAAGCAACAGGTCGACCAGCATCGCTCAGAGCGCCAATTTCAAGAACGGGATCAGGTCTTTTTGAGGCTGCAACCATATAAGCAAACATCACTCAAAGACAAGGGTTGTCAAAAGCTCTCTCCAAAATTCTACGGACCATACCAAGTACTTCACCTCATTGGAGAAGTGGCTTACAAGTTGGCTTTGCCACCAACGTCAAAAATCCATCCAGTTTTCCATATATCGTGGTTCAAGAAAGTGATTGGGAACAATTGTCGAGTTCAAACCAGCCTACCTGAATTGGACGAAGAAGGGTCAATCTGGCTTCAACCCGAATAGGTTCTAGACACACGAGACAAGCACCTGCGCGGCCGCATGATTAAGGAAGTCCTCGTCAAATGGAAAGACACCTCTCCGGAAGATGCAACTTGGGAACCAGCCACTATTCTTCAGCAGTTTCCACAGCTTCAGCCTTGAGGACAAGGCTAGTCTTAAGGGGGAGGGCATGTTAGGGTCCCACCCTAACCCCCTTATTTATGTCATGGGATCACGTCATAGTCAAGAGTCAATAAAGCCCATATTAATATTTGTAAGTGGTTAACCCGCAATTAATGACGGGACCATAGTTAGTTGCAAATGGGCCGTAGTATTAGATAGATGGTATTAATAAAACCCACGGTATTGGCCCGTGGTATTGCATGTATGAGTCATATATAAAGGATAGAGACTCCCTGCGAGGAGCATTGTGTCTTATTTTGTATTCGAGCTCTGCTCTATTGGAGGTTGCCCCCTCGAAGAGGCAAGTGAAAATTACTCTCTGAATAATAAAATCATTGCTATTCTGTGTTCTGGGTATCTTTTCTTCGCATATTCTGTATTTGGGTATCATTTTGCAGGTTAAGAGCATAACAATTTCCAACACTCTAAACAACTAGAGGAATAATTTTTCAAATATTTAAATTCTCAACTATGTATGGAATCTTCTGCCGAGTTTCATCATTTGGAATGTGTGGAAGGAAAGGAACAAAAGAATATTCAAAGAGGAAAAGTCTGCCCCACTTAGCCTAGTGGAGTTGATCGTAAAACAACTAAAGGAGACAGTGGGTACCACGGTTAGGAATCTCCCCAAAAATCCTCCCTCAGTTGGAGAGTTGAGAATCCTCCAGCTGTTAGACTTGCAGGGGCTTATTCCTCAAGGTCTAGACAGGATAGCAAGCATGAGAGAAAAGGTGGAGGAATTCTGGCATCCCCCCCTGAAGGTTTTTTAAAGTACAACATTGATGGAGCTTCCAAAGGCAACCCGGGAGATGCTGGTTTTGGGGGAGTTCTAAGGGATGATACAGGTAGCATAATCTCCCTCTTCCATGGTCACTTAGGAAAAGCCACCAACAAAATGGCAGAACTAATGGCTTTAGAACAATGCTTAGAATTTTTGATACAAATCAATTGCCAAAATGTCGTAATAGAAGTGGATTCAGAGTTAGTCATAAATGTTGCCAAGAGAATCAGTAATGGAACAGGGCCGGAAAAGGTCACAAAATACTGGAGGTTAATTGTAGTCCTTCAGAGAATTCAAGTGCATCTACAGGAACTTCATACTCTCAAATTTATTCATGTGAGGAGAAAGGCCAACAAATTGGCTGACATTCTAGCCAACCAAGGTGTTAGCAACAAGGACAGCGCAATCTTAAGGAGGTGGAACACAATGGTGCAGAGTAACCTAAAAAAACTCTGCCATAACCAGGTGGAGGAGGACAAACAAGAGTACAGATGCAAAATGATAGAACCCAATTAGTGATGTCAGCGGTCAGAGGGCTACACCAAGTGGGACAAAAAGATGCACAATGAAAGGTAAGCCAAGGTTAGAGGTAAAGTGGACCACAGTCAGCACTATTCTCAATGACGGGCATCAGAGCTTCCCGGACCGTAGAAAGCAGCATCAAAAACTTCCGCATCATCCTAATTTTTCAGTGACGGAAGTCAAAACCGCCTCTGGGCGGTTTCGTAGCGATCGCATCGCTCTCAGGTTAAAAGGGGTTTCAAATTTTTGGCAGCGATGCCATAGGAATCATGCCACGTGGTGGAGGGCCCGGTACAATAACCACTTTCCCCGCGCCCTAAAGGTCGATTACTTCAGGCGTGCAATTTTCTACTCTACCGTCCGATGGCACAAGGTAAATCAATGCTCAGGATCCATCGAGCAGTTTGGTAGGGCCCGGGGGTTTGGTGGGGTAGGCGGTTTTGCAGCAATCGCACCGCTTTTTTGTTATAAGTGGTTTTTGTTTATTGGCAGCGATGCCATAGATAACATGACACGTGGTGGAGGGCCTGGTCCTAAAACCACTCTCCCCGCACCCTAAAGTTCGACGACTTCAGGCACACAATTTTTGGCTTAGCCGTCTAATGGCGCTAGGGGTTTTCAATGCTCTGGATTCATCAAGCAGTTTGGTGGGGCCATGGGTTTGGTGGGGTCCACAGTTTCCTCGAGCATTTTTGGTGGTGCGAAACTTCGGGGTGTCGTCCATTTGCATGGGGATGTGTTTACCGTCAGTTCGGTAGGTGATTTTTTATTGGGGCCATGTGTCCTGTTTGGCTTTTCGCTTGAGTTACATGGATGTTTGTTTGTCGGAGATCAGGCCTTTGTTTTGAATGGTTCAGCCAAAAGTATGTATTGAAAAATTTTGCTATTTGTTGTAACGGGGTGATGCTTCACTTTGGCATCATGCCCTTTGTTTCCCTGTCAACTCTTGGAGTGCAGGGTTCTTGTATATTCTGTAAATTTATTCTCGATATTATGAAACAGAAGGAACTACTCTTGCTTTAGCAAAAAAAGAATGATTTATATCTTAATCAAATCAAATCATTTATTACTTTCCGGGTTAAGTATTTAGTTTATTATTAATCAATTAATTTATTTGTTTCAGTAAAAAGTTAATTAGACTTTTATATATATATATATATATATATATATATAAATTATAATTTAGTAATCCATATTAGGTTAGAATAAAAATTTGAATTTAAATTGAAATAAACTAATTATATATAATTAGTTTACTAAATCAAAAGGAAAAATTAAATTAAAATTAGATACAAATTAAAATTAAAAACTAATTATACAAAATAAACTTATTACATAATAAAAATAAACTTATTACATTTAATCTATTTAAATCTAGTTATTCATTTGTTATTTCATTGGAATTAATTAGTTTTATTATTTACTAATTCATGATGATGATGATGGTGGTGGTTAATGTCCACTGAAACCAAAATTTGGTCTTTCGCACCTAAAGAAACGAATTATTTAGTTTAATTTAAGATTTTATTCCTATGCTCAAAAAACTTGGAGAGAAGCCTTCTGAGCTCACTATAATTTTGACATCGTAAAACGCTAGGAAGGTTAGTATTGAAACAGAGATTTGAAACTCAGATCTAATGTGGTTGTATGTGGGGCACTCTAAGAGGAAGTGATTTTCATCCTTGATGTTCGTATTCTCACAGAGATGGCAGAACCTTTCCATCCATGGTGTTTTAGGAAATGCCCAACGACCCATTTCACTATGGAGTTCATGAGAGTTCGTTCTAATCTTGGCCATATTAATTTTCTTCTTTGAGGTAGTTAAAACAGAGAAATACTTTTGATCTTCTAGGGTGGGGTTGATGACCTCCTTATAATATCTTAATTTTCTTTTAGCTGCTAAATCTTTCTCACACCACATTTTTTCTTTGAACTTAGAAGTAACAATATTTTTAATGTTATTAATGTTTTGCAATGCAACATTCTCGTCGATCTCCCAATGGTTTAACCAGGCCCTGGTGTCTTTATACTAGCCTCGCTTGAGCACGGGGGCTTCACTCAATGAACCTATAACATATCACGTGCATTCATGGCATATTAAACAATACCCTTAATTTGACTACATATTGGAAAATACCTCTAAAAATTACATTATTTAACCCCCTACCAATACAAACTCAATACACCTTCACAATTTAAAAACCCCTACCTTCACTAGATATTGTAGGTATCCAGGTTTTTCATTAACATTTTTTATACCACTTTATATTTTTTCATTAACTTTGGACTCCATTTTTTATACCTACTGATATAAAAACCCTCTCCCCCCTATATATCCCACAATATATTATGTCATTTTTTTCCTTAATAAATATCCCCCAATATGAACCCACGTGCTATGGTATTGCTCCCAAAGTGAAGCCCCTATGCGCTTGAGCCTTAGGTGGTTTTGGTTGGAATTTAAAGCTAGTTTAGGAAGTCTATGGTCTCCTATGTTATTAGGTTAATTAATATGAGGAATTTAATTAAAATAAATAAATTAAAATTAAATTGAAATAATTAAAACTAAAAATAATAAAAATTGAATAGTATATGTAGTTTAGTTTTTAAATCAGTCGGATTCTACTTGAATTTATCATACATTAGGTATGTATTTATCTACTCTTGTCGGAAGATTCTTCTCTCAATTTATCATTCATTTTATGTTCTGATGATGGACCCTCTTTAGGGTTCGAAACGTCAACATAATGAACATAGTACTAGGGATAATCTCGATCATACTTTTCCAAATTAAATAATTTTTATTTTAGTATGTGATAGTAATATTAATTTAAATTTAAATAGTAATAATTAATTTTAATTTTAATTTTAATATTAAATTTTGCCTAAATATCATACACATATAATTATTAATTAAAAATTAAATAATATATAATTAAATATTTATTTATTTATTTTTATTTTTTATTTTTATTTTTTTTGCGCATGGTTCACGGACACCTTTGATCAACGGATGGCGCTACGTCCACTGGAAAAATCTGGGATGACGCCCCTCAGCCTACTGCAAGACTTGACCCCAGGAACTTTCGGGAATTGATCCTATGACCTCCCATCTAGTGAGGCCCCGCCTTAACCGATTGAGCTAACCCTTGGGGCTAGATAATTTTTATTTTAATATGTAATAGTAATATCAATTTAAATTTAAATAGTAATAATTAATATTAATATTAATTTAAGTTTAATTTTTCCTGTGTAATTGTAATTGATTTAATTTTAATATTAATATTAATTAAAAATTAATATCAAAATTAAATTAAAATTAAATCAAATTAAAATTCCTATTTCTATTTCTAGTATTATTAAAATAAAAATATTAATATTAATATTAATTACTATTAAAATTAAAATTAAAATATTAATTACATAGGGAAAAATTAAAATTAAAATTAATATTAATTATTATTACTTAAATTTAAGTTACTAAGTACTATCACATACTAAAATGAAAATTATTTAATTATATATATTTTTAATTATTATTTCTTAAAATTAAAATTATTTAATTATGAATTAATAATTTTATATATATATATATATATATATATATATATATATTTAATTATTAATACTTGAAATTAAAATTATTTATTTTTTAAATTATTTAAATTTTAATAATTTTCTAAAATATCGAAAAATATTATTGTGACTACTCTCACTAACACAAGTAGGACTAAGTCAACTTAATCAACATTTGATTTAATCAGGCAAGTCAGGCAAGTCAGATAACAAGCAAGTCAGATAACAAGTTTGGTCGAGCTGGAAAGTCAATCTGCTTGTATGTGAAGGCCCTGAGTCTAGAGTAATCATGCTCGAACCCCCACCAAGTGTGGGACTGCTAAACAAATTCAAAGTTGAGTCTGACCTCTAGCGGCATAGTCAGGCCTTAAGTACTCCATTGTGAAAAAATAAAATCCCAACTGCCAATGAGTCAACTATCCATAGGCACACTTACAAGGTCAGAGTCGGGGTGGTGTTTAAAATTAGCGCACAAACATTTGGGCCTACTTCCGATCACTCCTACAACTCGACTCGCACCAATAACTCACAAGCTATATGCTTATTTCAATTCCTTCTTTGCAAATACTTCTTTTTCTCGATGCCCAAAAAATTTCAAGGTTAGAGAGTCTGTTTCTTTTGGATTTTGAATATCACAATTTAGGAATACCAACCTACAAAGAATCATTAATCATTCACTTAATAAAATAAAATAGACTTCAAATTATCTAGCAGAGAATATTACGACCCCAAAGTGTATTAATTCAATTAACCTGTGTGTCATCCTCTGCTCAATTTCGCAACATATCGATTTTCACATCAGTTTAAAACTACGTATTAGATTACCATTTCAAATTGTTTTAGTAATAAAAAAACTAGATATTTATGAAAGTAAAATGTTACCTATTAATAAAGTAGGCCACATATTTGACAATCCCTACCGCTTAGTTTAAATATAGTTAAGTTAAAGTAAAAATCAATAAAGATATAATGAGACAAAGCCTTCAACTATAGTGTGTAAAATTGACACATTACCAGAGAATCTGTTATGTAGTTCACTGCACCATTGAATTTATTGAGTATGAGTGGACATGGTAGATTGACTATTGTGATATGAAATTGGCCCATCT
Source organism: Pinus tabuliformis (assembly GCA_031772625.1). NCBI lineage: Eukaryota > Viridiplantae > Streptophyta > Pinopsida > Pinales > Pinaceae > Pinus > Pinus tabuliformis. Next base: position 1,314,379,252 of record CM062805.1, on the reverse strand, counting down.
TTCTAGAGAATCTGTCATGCTATGGATTGTACCATAGATGTATTTATGATGTGGCCAGGTGATTAATTCTTGCATGAAGTTATTTGATGCTTTTTGCATTAAATGCTTTTATTGGTTGGTTGCTTTTGTTGTCGTTGAATAGTTTTATAGCAATATAGATTATGTGAGTTGGAGGCTAAACGTACAATTGAATAATTTAAGAAATCATTGGAAATTTCCCAAGATTGTTTGAAATACAGTTAAAAATAGAAAGAGATCTAGTACGGTTCTGTGAGTGCACAATCGTCAAGGGCTTACGGTAAAACCATCATTACAAAATAACCTAAGAAGCCTCAAATAACATGTATAGGACATTTCACACTAAATCATCACAATAGCAGACAAGAATACCATGTATAGGACATGTCACACTAAATCATCAAAATAGTAGACAAGAATACCAAGTTTACATTATAGTATATATCGACTCTCCATGAGATTTGTAAACTCAGCAAAACTCAAACCCTAAACCCTATTGAATTAGTCAAAGAGTGCTACCCAACATAACTAGCCCTATCATCCCTTAACATTAAAATAGATGCGGTTGAAATTTTTTGATACAAACCCAATTTTGGAAGCTAGTGTAGTTGTGGCTCTGTACATTTTGTGCACAGAAATTTCAAGTCGAGCCCGAAAATAAAGGAGGAGAGACCCCTATGCACTTTACAATTTTGTCATGTTTATCATCCAGTGAAACAAGCACAAATATATTTAAATGTGTTTAATGACACCAAGAGTCTAAAAGCCTTCATTAGGTCTTTTGGCCCAATAACACTTCATTTACTTGCATCACATTAAATTTTAACAACATATTTGATTTTGGTTTAGAGTTGTATCTATAGGAAAAACCAAAACAACAAAATAATTTTTTATGTTGTAATGATTTCTCACTTTCATATTTTCATAAGTGGGAAACATGAATGCATTTTACATTGAAAAATGCATTATAAAATAGCCTAATAAACCTTAAAGAATATAACGTAACCTAAATTAAGAAAAATAAGATGTTATAAAAAATAAAATGAATTATAAAAGAAATATTATAAAATATATATATATATATATGGGGATGTCTAACAGAAAAAGGAGTAAGAGGAAAAATATTTATTTAATAGATATATATATTAAAAACAAAACACCTTTAAACTCATATGAATATTAACAAGAACAATAAAATAAATTTGTCTTTTAATGAAGAAATTGGAGTTTGTACTGTAGCTAAGAAATGCAGTTTTTCTATAATTTGAATATTATAAAAACAATTAAAAATAGTACAAATCGGTTGGAGCCTTCTTTGGAAGTGTTTAAATGTTTAAAACTTCATATATGATACCTATAATATTTTTAATCTGAGATTTATAAATATTTCACTAGTATAGAAATAAAGTGAATTTTGATCCTCAAAGCAAGAGGAAGTGATTAATAACCATGATAGAAGAGAAATGTGGGTTCTTCGGAAACAATGCATTTCTGATGACTTTCTTGGCCCGAGAGATATCTGTTATGGATACAAATACAACATTTATGCAGACATAAATGGGCGGGATGGAAAGAGCATGACTGACAGGATGTACTAGTTGTCCTTTATCTTCTAAATCTTTGCCATCTCCACGCGTAAAATGGAAAATAGAAATATGAATGGTACAAAGAAAAATAGAAACATGAACTGTTGTTATAGAGTGTTTTTAGGATGTGTTGTAGTTATGACTAACTTTGGATGCTAGTTTGTTGCATGGACAGTACATGACAAGAACCTCTTGGAAAATGCAAGCTGTAACATAAATACAAGTAACATCAATATGATTACTTATAGTACTATGCCCATGGATTAGCATTGATGAATAGCCTTTGGAAAGAGAAATGGAGTCTGTTACTATTCTCTAGATATGCAAATGCTTCCAGGTTTTTTTTGTTCAGAGAGAAATCCTCATATGGCCGAAGTCTACAGATATTTTTTTTACAATTAATATGGCCGAAGCCAGCAAAATAAGGCATAGCCGTTACAAATCGCCAAGCGAGGGGCCGCCGCAGGACTCGAACACGGCTGAGATGCGAAAACCAACCACCCCAACCGTCATATCATGCACGTCATATCCATAATGATATGTCCCAAACATCAATTCCAGATTTGGTCATTAATATCGCACATTATGTTTTCAGACTTACAGACTCGAAATGCGGTACGATCTTCATTGAATATTTTGATGGTTGACTGCGATAGTGCAATTGTATAATGACTGCATAATAAGATTCGATTGTTCTTAACCGAAAATAAATAAACTAAATTAATAATAAACAAAAATAAAGTCCAATACTATAATGATAACTTTGTGAAATGTTGTTTAATTTTTGGTCAGCAGCCGAACTAATTGCAATTCAACGGAAAATCAAATTCATTACTCTGCCTGCGACAAGGTGATAAATTAGCAACAAAAAAGCTTTTAACTTTCTGCCAATAAACTCAACCCTTTAAACTTTGTTGCATCACTAGTAACAATCCAACCTCGGATCTCCTAGAATAGGTTTCATCTTGTGATACTATAACGTGCAACGGTTGGTGGACAAGATTAATTTATAAGTATATGGGTTTATGCAGCCCTGTGACAATCCAACCTCAGATCTCTTAGAATAAGTTTCATCTTATGATACTGTAATGTGAAACCGTTGGTGAACAATATTGATTTATAGGTATACGTGTTTATGCAGCCCTGTAATGTATACACAATGTGGGTGAATTTTATGTTTTGAACAATGGCATGCCAATAAAATATAAAAATAATGGTGAATTTCATGAAGCAAGAAAACATTGGTGCCATAACAAATATAAATGAATTTAAATCACACTCACTACAGTGAAATAAAACAGTCGACAAAAGGAGGCGGTCAACGAAAGATGGTTGCATAACACTCTCTCTCATACATAAACATATATAATCATGAAATAACTCAATATCATATGTTTAGGTTGAGCACTTATCATGCACAAGGTTTCAGTAATAGTTTATGCTTTCTTCTCTAAGTTATCCTCACCGCTGCTCATACTTTAAGATTTTTTTTGTTTTCTCAAAAGAAAAAAACACTTTCGTCACTTAGTTAAAAAACCCATCAAAATCCCTATTTATTAATGTGGGCTTGTGTCGGCTTATTTATTAATGTGGGCTTATTTAATAATCTAATAAATAAGATATTGGGTTTATTTAAGAATACAAAGTTAGGCCTTTGAGTTGCTTGTTGGTGATTGGGCATCAAAGGAGGTTGGTCCGTTAATTTTTTGACAACTTGGGAGGTACTCTAAGCCCTAGGGTTTGGGGTTTGGAGATTCAAGCACCACAATACGCCATTGTGAGCTTGGAACCCAAGGTTGGAGTTTTGCACCCATTGATGTTTGGACCAAAACCATGGAGAGTTTTGGACATGTGATGGATGAAGATGATAGAGGATGGCGAGGAAAATCCAATGCTTCGAGAATCATCAAATTCTGAGTTGTCTACAATGAGTTATGAATTTTTGAAGTTAATGGTTGCATTTACACATGTTTTGGTCAAATAGGCCTAGTGTTTAGAGGCCTAATGACAGTTGGCAAGCCCTCTTAAGGAAATTCGTTGGAGCTCTCACATTTGAGTATAAATTGAGGTGAGTTGATATCATTTTAAAGCATCCCATGTGCAACATTTTATAGAAACACAACTTCTGAAGCAACCGCAATCACTTGAGGACAAGATGTGGAGGTGAATAGGATTATTTTGGGTTATAATTTGTCTCCTATGCAGGTCTGAGTAGAGGAACAGGAAAGCCGCAACTCCTAGATGAATTATGGGCTATTTTGGAGTATCCTAAGGGTTGGTTCTTCTCTTGTTCGAGTCGCAAGGTGGTTGTAGCCTTCAGGAGGTGCAGGTCTATTTAGGCAACATTAAAGAGGGGACGAGACCCTGTTTTGAGGAGAATTCTATCTTAGATTGAAGGAGAGAATTCGCAGCGATAGAAGGCAATTTGGGAGGAATAAAGTGGGCAGGTGTGGACTAGTATCTTGCCCTAACCAGTAAGCCTAAGTTGCAACAGTGTTATACCAGTCAAAGAGGTATGTGTATGTTGTGTTTATGTTGGAATTGTTGCGAGGAGGATAGGTCTAAGTGTGGACAAGACAGGTATTCTATGGAAGCCAAAGAGGAGGGGCAAACTTGGTGGTTAGATGCCCTAACCAGTGGGCAGATTCTACAGTGGATGATAGAAGTATGTATTGGGCACATTTGCACTATTGGAGGGCAGCGTGTAGGTAGCCCAAGTGTATCCCTTGATTAGTTGTCACAGAGAAAAGTTGGAAGCTAAGGGTGGGTGATGTTTGGAGCCTAATGTGCAAAACTTTAATGGACAAAAATGACTGCTAGATTGATTGTTGGATAGATCATGTATTAGCTAGCCTAGAGGAGCAGATTGATGAGCCAAAGTTCATTGTAGAAAAAGCGACTTGTAGCAGTGATAAAAAGAAGCCCTCCTGGAGTATTTATGTGTTGTTCCTTGATGAACTAAGGAGCATCTAGAGATAATATCGGAAGTGAAGGACCGGCAGGACGAGATATGTCATAGAAGTTGTGATTGTGCACTAGAGCAGCGAGATTGTCATTATATCTTGTATTCTTCTACTTGTGGATAGTTTAGGGCCACTATCCCTTGTACGGGAGCCCTAGAAAGTTGTATGATATGTTGATAATATAGCGAAGTTGGGTTACATATACTATTGTTATTATTGTGCTCGATTTACTGCATTATATTGTTTCGCTGTACAAAGTAGCTTTGTTGTGATTCTTGGTTTTGTAGCGTCAGTGATTTAAGATTATATCCTAGTCACCAAGATCATGGAAAAACAACATGGTATCGGAGGGTGTCTTAGCTACTTTGGAAGATAGTGAATCAAAGAGTGCACAATGAAGTACAGCTTAAGCGGGAATTTTCACATAGTAGATGAAGGGCTCACTACAATGTTGAAGTTACATGTGGGTATCCAGTATGAGGACAGGTTCGAGGGGTTGTCCAACTATAGTCCTTAGAAGGAAATGACCAAGTTGGTATTGTGGGTCAACATAATCTAAGAGTTCGTTGAGAAATAGATCAAGAAGTCAACTGACCTTAAGGAGATGGAAGTGTACAAGGAATTGGATACAAGGGTGATATTGATCATCCTTGATGGTGTGAAGGACCCCCTAATACCTCATTTTTCCAGGAAGAACACTGCACATGAGATGTGGATGGCTCTTCAAAATTTGTTCCAGAATAAGAACGAGAACCAGATATTATTGCTGGAGGATAATTTGAAATCCACCAAGATGATACATGGTGAAGGAGTGACTTCATATCTAACGAGGTTGTCTCAGGTCAAATATGAGCTTGTTGTCGTCGGTGTGACTATTTCAAATTTTGATATGGTGAGGATTTCTTTGAAAGGGTTCATCGAGGAATGGAAGCCCTTCATCAAGGGGATGATTTCTAGAGAGAAGTTTCCATACTAGAATAGGCTATGGGATGACTTTATTTAGGAAGAGTTGTGAGACAAGGATCTTCATCCAAAAAAGTGGGCTTCAGATGATGATGTGGCACTTGCAAAATATATAAAGGGTAAGTAAAAGGAGGACTTGAGTAAGATCAAGTGTTTAAATTGTGGCGAGATGGGTCATTTTTTGTTGAGATGTCCAATGAAGAAGAAGACAGGAAATGATGAGAAATATAAACGGAAGCAAGTCATTGGTGTTTCCACTTCTGCTGAGATAGATGCTCTCACCAGGAGGTTGAAGGAGGAGGATTTTGCTATGATCTCTCATATCTCACACGGGTAATATCGATGAGGTTGCATGGTACGTGGACAGTGGTGCATCGAAAGATATGATAGCGTCATAGGAGGTATTCGAGACTCTAGATGAGTGGGACTCGAAGATGCACATGGTGTTGGGCGACAAGAATCAGAAGGAGATCTGAGGATTAGGAGTTGTGTCATTTAAGATGGAGTCAGGATGAGTGATGCGACTTCAGGGTGTACTATTTGTACGAGGACTCAGATATAGCATAATATTTGTATCGGTGATCGAGAAGAAGGGGTTTGAGGTCTTATTCCAAGATGGGAAGGCAAGACTCAGACTCAGAGGCTCTAGCTGTGTAGGTATTGTGATTGGAGTTAGAGAGCATGGTCTATACAAGCTGACGGGCAAGCTTATGGATCATGGGTAGAAAACGCAAGAGGACCAGGGATAGGTTCCAGAGAAGAAGTTGCAGGTGCAGGCTTCAGAGGTGCACGTACAGGTTCCAGAAAAGAAGGTCCAAGTTCTAGAGGCTCAGAGAGAGTCGAGTTCTAGAGGGAGCTTACAAGGTCATATGGAGACTTTGCAACCCAAGAAGAGCGTGTGGTCAATGGGGAGCAAGGGTGCTCCTATAGATTCCAAGAAGGAATCATGGAGAGAGTGGAATACATTTCAGTAGAAGAAGAATCATCAAGGTGCTTCAAGTGATAGTGGCACTTCCAAGAGAGGCGTAGTTCACGCTACAGGGATTGTTGCAGTTATGAGCGCCAGGGGTTATGCAAGTGTTGCAAGTAGTGATGATGATGACAAGCTACTTCCTAGTCTTGGAAGTACCTCCCTCGCTAAGCGGAGTGTTGATTTTTTGATAGCTTGGGAGGTACTCCAATCCCTAGGGTTTGAGGTTTGGAGGTTAGAGCACCACAATAGGTTATTGTGGGCTTGGAACCCAAGGTTGAGATTTTGTACCCATTGATGTTTGGGCCAAAAACCATGGATCATTTTGGATATGTGATGGATGAAGATGATAGAGGATGGCGAGGAGAATCCAACGCTCATGAATCATCAAATTTGAGTTGTCTATGATGAGTTACGAATTTTTGAAGTTAATGGTTGGGTTTGTTAGAAAATCAAAAAGGCAGAAAGATTTTCTTTATGTTCATAATTACTTGTGATATTCTTATGTTTTTATTAACTTTATTGTGTTCTTATTTTATCTTAGTTCACCAATTTATTACCAATAACCATAACATGAAGATCAAAGACACCAGATGTAGGTGGATAGCCAAGGAAAAACCCCTATCTAGGGGAAACCCCAATCAACAACTCTTCATTTAATAGTTTCGCGAGATGATCCAAGACTCCTGACCTAGACACAGACTTCTTCCCATCACCAAGTCGACCCTTCCCTTCTTATATAGATAATAACCTTACAGTAACAACTTCGACCTAGAATTTTGACCTTGCATCAACAATTGGTAGCAGCAAATGAACTTCGACCTAGATGCAGCACTTCGACCTTGAAGCAGCACTTCGACCTAGAAGCAACACTTTGACCTAGAGACAACAACAGAATTTTGAGCTTCCCAGCAATAGAATTTCAACCCAATAGCAGAATTTTGATCCTGATGCAGTAATTCGACCTCCCAACAATATCACAAAAAATTCATACGTGTGAGAGAGATGACCCAAAAACTTCGAATTTTATCCTTCTTCAATAATTCTCCTTCTTCTCTTGGAATTTCACACTTTTTCTGCTCCTCCTTCTTCTATATCAAACTTATGAGAGTGTGTCTTCCAAATGAATCGAATTGCATTGTATATATACCCTTTTCTGGAGTTTGAATTACCCTCATGTAGGTCGACTTGATCAGGTAAGGGTCGAATTGGTGTGGACAAATTACCTATTTTACTCAATAATAATTATTTTTACATGATTCAAAAGCCCAAGAAAGATCTCTTTAAATGGACAATGACTCTAATGACTTTATATAAGACCTAGAAGTCCTCAATGGGGACTTTGACCTAAAACATGATGACCCAAGCATGAAACCCATGCTTTAATAAGTCATAATAATAATAATAAATCTTCTTTTTCTTTATTTTGATAAATACATTTCATTATGACTCAAATAGAATTATGAAGATCGAACCTAGTTACATTCTTCAACACTCCCTCTTAACTAGGGAGGTACTCATACATACATAGTATATGGAATATATCAAAACACATGAACCATGAAGATTTTAGGCACTTACGATGCCACGGACTATATTCCTGACCAGTGAAATCTATCCGGGTGGGACTAAGATGGAATAAAGCGTTTATCCTCTCTAGGTACCATTAGGCTTACTTACTAACCACCAACCTAGGGAACTAGGCTTACTTATTAACCACCAACGTAGGAAACTAGGTGTGTAATTCAAGGTTAGAGCTCTATGACCAACACCACCCTCCCTTACTTCGGGAACTAGACATAAACACACAAGTCGACCAAATGTCCTCCCAGGTATTACACATAATGCCTCAACACATCAAATCTCTCCCAAAACTGATCGGTAACATCAAGCATGCTTTCAAAAATTCAAGAGATTTACCTTAACAATCACAACCCTAATCAGTAAAAACTTTTCACATAAGTAAACACAAACCTTCGGAGTATTCCAACATCTTGATGTTGCTTCACAATTTTTCACAGTAGGACTTAGATGCTTCGCAAACAGATCTTGACAGAATATTCCACAATCATACAACTTCTTTTCCTACTTCATATGTAGCAACATATTCTACAACTTGATCTTGCTTCTCTTCTTTCAACAACACCTCAATATTCATTCTCTAATTTCTTCAAGGTATCCATTGCGACTATAATATGCCCTCCCTCTCAACTTGGGAGATATACCCTTTCTTTTATCTATGCTCCCTCTTAACTTAGGGAGATAAACTTCTTTCATTGATATCGGATAATATTTCATGGCTTCAATCCTTCTTATCAGTGTCATCTTGATCATCATCAACCATATAACTTCCTTCCTCATGCTTATCAAATCAAATTTACTTACAAATATCTTCAACATCTTGAAGATTATGTACCTGCACAAATTAAACAACAAGTACAACCAAAATACATATATAGAAGCATGGATTTAACTATATCATAATCATGGTAGCATTATACTTTAGATACCAAATACCTAAACTTAGTTAGGTTCATAGTCAGCAAGAGACACATACTTCTATACATCAACTTCTTGCCCGGATTTTGTTACAAACCCTAGATCACATTAGTAACTTAACCAAGATATTAGTCTCATTATATATAGGGCCTCAATATTTCTTTTGGAGACATGACAGACTCTACTATCATATATTGCAAACCCTAGAATCAATTGAAACAAGTATAGTTCTATAATTTATCCAGCAATTTAGAATCCATATGTTAGACTACTATTAGGATTTAATGCAAACCCTAGATTCCATCTTTGAGACAATAAGCCTTAGATGTCAATAATCAAAACCAATCATAACACAATCTAAGGTTTCAACTAAATGACCAACTTCTACTAGGGTTTGTTGTAAACCCTAGATTTTATCATCATAATGGAAACAATATCACCATATCCAAGAATTTCAAACTTCTACTAGGGCTTAGTTACAAACCCTAAAATTTACATACTATCAATGATTAGGTTAGCACATATTCATATCTAGGATTTCATAATCATGCATAAGCACATCGTTACAAATTTTACACCCAAACATATAATAATCTTGATTAGGCTATGGTTTTAATCAGAGGGACAAACAGACACCTAGGGTTTCATTCCTAGGAGTTTACTCTCGATACATAAGGGTTTTACTTATAAACCCTAATTTACCAAAGCCTCATGTTACAAGAATACATTACTATTCAAACCTAAAGGACTAAGGTTTCCATAACAGTACTAAAACTTCAAACATGGCATTACCATCAAAACCCCAAACATCAAAAGAATGGTATTTTCTAGATTTCATTGGTAACCTTAAGTAGGCTACAGTTTCTCACATTACCATTGTATACCCTTAGGTTAGGGTTTTACAGAGAACCTTTTAGGGTTCCACAAACATGATGTTTTTAATTAGGGTAGATTCAATCTAATGATTAATCACCCAAACAAGAATCTCTATGATTCAAAGGTCCTAGACATAACACTTGTTAGTAATGTCAAGAAGATTTAAATGAATATCCCTTTATCATGAAGGGAACAAAACTTATGATCTAAAACATACCTTTGAGTTATTTTCTAGAAAAAACTTATAGGACATCAATTCCAATGCTTTATCTTGTGAGATATTCTCCATATCCCTTGAGCATATCAACAAGCTTTTCCTAATATAAAAGAAATGTTATTAGCATCTAGTATAAACACATCTAGATAAGGAAAAGGAAAAGAAAATATAAAAGACAATACGAGTAAGATACTTATATTTGGAAAAATGGTGGGGGCTCCCTCTTAATCCGATCTCGATGGATACCTATAGCTTTAACAAAACAATTCAACAATGTTTTTCCAAAGCATGTTTAACCTATAAGTACTAAAAATCAAAATACAAAACAATTGAAAAAACTAGAGTAGAGGGACTTAGTAGTATAATTCCTTTATTTCTGATTCTTCAGTCTTGTTCTTCTTTGGATATCCTTCTTGGGAAATTTTTTCTTGATCCCTGTTTCACTTTCTATTTCTCATATTCTCAAGACAATCACTTCTATAGTGACCCATCTTGTGACAATTGTAGCATTCAATCTTTGATAGGTCTATGTTCCTTCTAGGCCTTTTAAACTTCTTGAAGGTTCCTTTGTTCCTGTGATGAGCAGAATAGGCATTTGAAACTTTCTCCTCTTCATTCTCTTTGTTGCTTACTAATGAAATTCTGACTTCTTCTTGACTACATGCATTTCATAATTGTTCTAATGTAGGAGTTTCCTTCCACCAGTTGAGACCTAAATGAAAAGTCACTCAAAGATGTTGGTAATCCTAGAAGTGTAGTGATTACAAGCTCCTTTTCAAGTACTATCTCATTGATTATCTGGCCCTTCATCTCTTATTCTAGTTATTCTTACAAATAAGGATGCCACATTGTCCTCCTTTGTCATCTTTATAGTTCTCAGTTCATTCTTAAGACTTGCTATTTGACCAAGATTCTTGATTATGAATAATTTAGATAATGCTTCATACATCTCTTGAGAAGAATCTATTTTGGATATATATGGGATGAGGTTATCCATTATTCCATCCACGATTAGGGTTATGGTCAATATCTTTGTTTCTCTGAACTTTTCTTTTTTTGCATCACTTGACTCATTTGTAGGCTTCTTTACTTTTACTTTGGCTAGATCCAAGACTTTATTCTTATCAAGGATGAGATCTATCCTCTTTTTCCATGCCCTATAATTGGATTTTCCTTCTAATTTGTTTTCTCCCTTCATTGAGTTAGACATTGTTCTTGAAGATGGTAGGTTTGAATTCTTATATGATCCTTTTCCTTGATGGACCTTATTCAAACTTCTTAAAACTCATTATTCTCCTTTCAATAGATCTTCAAGTTCATTTTTTCCTTCTTCTCCACCTTAGCTCTGATACCATGTTAGAAAGTGAGAAAGGAGAAAATATTTTCTTTATGTTGATAATTACTTGTGATATTACTATGTTATTAACTTTCTTTTGTTTTTCTTTTATCTTAGTTCATCAAGCAATTACTAATAACCATAACAAGAAGATCGAAGACACCAGATGTAGGCATACGACTAAGGGAAAAGCCCTATCTAGGGGAAAATCCAGTCAACAACACTTCCTTTAATATTTTCATGAGATGATCCAAGACCCTTGATGTAGACACAAACTTCCTCCAATCACCAAGTCAACCCTTCCCTTCTTTTGCAGATGACAACCTTCCAGTAACAACTTCGACCTAGAATTTTGACCTTGCAACAACAACTGGCAGCAACAACTGAACTTCGACCTAGATGCATCTCTTTGATCTTGAAGCAGCACTTCGACCTAGAAGCAACACTTCAACCTAGCGGAAGTAACAAAATTTTGACCTCCCTAGCAACAAAATAACTTTGATCATGATGCAATAATTCGACCTCCCAACAATAGTCCATGAAATTCACACGTGTGAGAGAGATGACCCAGAAACATAAACTTTTATCCTTCAGTAATTCTCCTTCTTCTCTTGGACGTTCACACTTTTTCTTCTCCGCCTTATTCTATATCGAACTTATGAGAATGAGTCTTCCAAATGAATTGAACTGTACTGTATATATACCATTTTCTAGATTTTGGATTACCCTCATGTAGGCCGACTTGATCATGTAAGGGTCAACTTGGTGTGGAGGTGACAAATTACATATTTTACTCAATAATAATTCTTTTTAAATGATTCAAAAGCCCACGAAGGGTCTATTTAAATGGACAATGACTCTAGTGAATTGATATAAGACATAGAAGTCCTCAATGGGGATTTTGACCTAAAACATTATGACCTATGCATGAAACTTATGCTTTAACAAGTCATAAAAATAATAATAATAAATTCCTTTTTCTTTCTTTTGATAAAATTATACATTTCATTATGACTCAAATATAATTATGAAGACCGAACCTAGTTACATTCTTCAACGGGGTTTGCACATGTGTTGGTCAAGTCGTCCTAGTGTTTAGAGGCCTAATGACAGTTGGCAAGCCCTGTAAAAACAAATTGTTGCAACCCTCACATTTGTGTATAAATTGAGTTGAGTTGAGATCATTTTATAAAATCACATGTGCAACATTCCATAGAAACACAACTTCTGAAGCAGTTGCAATCACTTGAGGACAAGACGTGGAGGTGAATAGGACTTTTTTGGGTTAGAATTTATCTTCTATGCAGATCTAAGTAGAGGAGCAGGCAAGCCACAACTCCTAGATGAATTATGGGCTAACTTGGAGTATCTTAAGGGCCGATTCTTCTCCCATTCAAGAAGTTGCAAGGTGCATTAGTGGAATTTTGAGGTCTAAAATGGGCCTCCTAAGAAAAATGTACGAAAAAAATAAACTTTATAAGGACCAATAGGATTCAAGATGATGATGTCAACCATGGGGGATGATTCACCACTTTTTGAGTAAAAAAGTAAAAAGATTAAAAAATAATAAAATGATAAAATTACTTTTTCAACTCGTATTTTCAACTTATCTCCCTAAGTTTTTACTCAAATTTTGAGCAGGAGAACTCATTGGATGAAAGCTTTAAATCCTCATCCAAGGAATACCCATGTTGCATACTTTCAATGGACCCTGCTACACAAAAAATGAGAAATACATGAAAAAATGCGATTGCAATCACATTTTTCATGTATTTCTCATTTCTTGTGTAGCAGGGTCCATCTAAAGTATGCAATATGGATACTCCTTGGATGAGGAATCAAATTCTACATCCAACGAGTGTTTCCGCTCAAAATTTGAGTAAACCCATAGGGAGATAAGTTGAAAATACGAGTTGAAAAAAATAGTTTTTTCTTTTTCCCCTCTAAAATTTGATGATGTAATCTAATCTTATTTTATTATTTCCACTATTATTTTACAATTTCCTTAGGAGACCCATTTTAGACCTCAAAACTACCCTAATGGTTGTAGCCTTCAGGAGGCTGCAGGTATGTTTGGGAAGCATTAAAGAGGTGCTAAGACCTTGTTTTGACAAGCAATCTAGCTCAAATTGAAGGAGAGAAGAAGTTGCAGCAATAGAAGGCAGTTTGGGAGGATTGAAGTGGGAAGGTGTGGATTGTTACCTTTCCCTAACGAGTAAACCTAAGTTGCAGCAGCGTTACACCAGTCAAAGAGGTATGTGTATGTTATGGTTATGTTGGAATTGTTGTTAGGAGGATAGTTCCAAGTGTGGACAGAACAAGTAGTCTGTGGAATCCAAAGAGGAGGGGAAGACTTGGTGGTTAGATGCCCTAACTAGTGGGTATATTCTATAGTGGATGATAGAAGTATGTATTGGGCACCTTTGGACTATTGGAGGGTAGCGTGTAGGCAGCCTGAGTGTAGCCCTTGATCAGTTGTCACAAAGAGAACTTGGAAGCTAAAGGTGGGTGATGTTTGAAGCCTAATGTGCATCACTTTGATGGACAAAAGTGACTCCTAGATTAGAAATTTGATAGCTCGGGTATTGGCTAGCCTAGAGGAGCAGATTGATGAGCCAAATTTCTTTGTAGCAGAAGCGACTTGCAACATTGATAGAAAATAACCCTCCTGGATTCTAAATGTGTTGTCCTTAATGGACTAAGGGGCAGCTAGAAAGAAAATCAGAAGTGAAGGACCAGCAGGACGAGATATGAAATAGTGGTTGTGATTGTGCACTAGAGGGGCGAGATTATCATTATATCTTGTATTCTTGTACTTGTGGATGGTTGAGGGCCATTATCCCTTATATGGGGGCCCTAGACTATTGTATTATATGTTGATAATATAACGAAGTTGGGTTACATATACTATTGTTATTATTGTGCTTGATTTACTGCATTATAGTGTTCCATTGTGCAAAGTAGTTTTGTTGTGATTCTTGGTTTGGTAGCGTCAATAATTTAAGATTCTATCCTAGTCATCGGGATCATGGAAAAACAACACGACCTCCGACCAATAAGTTGGGTTGACCCCCCGACCTACATGGTCATCTGATTGGACAAGTCAAATTTGCATCTCTCCAAAAACCAAATCTTCTGCTACAAGTACGCAGTTAATGGAAAAGCCCATGGTATTTTTCAATTTTTGTTACCGATAGAATATATCTATGGGTGAATATGATTGAGATAGACCTATCACCTGAAAAAATGTTTGTTTACCTGCATATGATAGACTTGTTTCACCTCTCCTTTTCCATACAAGAGAAATTGTTGATGCTTAAAACAAGATACCATAACTACATCATTCGTGAAGTGATTCTACTTTTCGCTAGTTAGAAAACATTTGATTCCAAATCCCCATGAACGTGGAAGCCTTATTAAAATTTCATATCCCAGGTTAAGTAAATGAAATCTTCCCGACTACCAATTACTATTTTAACAAGAAATTGTAATGCATTGTGGGCTAGTCATTGCAATATAAATTGAATGTATTTCTCACCATGTTAAGTTTCTTAGTAGACATGCTTGATTCATTTACCCTTTGTGTTGTTCGTTTAACTCTTTTTCGACGCCCACCTTTATTCAAACATATATTCCCTCATAGGTGGGTTATATGCAAAGAGGACATGAATAAAACAAAACAAATAATCATATAGAATTAAGAAATCACCATATAGGCATGAATGCAAAATATGAATTTATACAAATATATTAGATTAATAATGACTATGGTGAGTTTTATTTATCGAACATTTGTCTTAAATTGTATATTTAACAGCATTAAAAGCGCTTCTTCATCACATATTTGTTAAGTTCTTTGGTGAATGTGGAAGAAAATAGTAAATTATTTTTATTCATTGGGAAGTTTGCATGCAATTATCCATTGGACATAAACTATCAACACAGTGAATATAAATTGAATTTGTTTCTCACTATGTTAAGTTTCTTGGTGGACACATTGACTCGTTTAGCCTCCATCCTATCGTCTTAACTCTTTTTCGACCCCTAACATTAGAATAAAACCAAACAAATAATCATATAGAATTAATAAATCACTTTATAGACATGAATGCAAAACATTCGCAAAAGTATTACATATATCGCCATACATCGTTAACTTGTGATCTGAAATTTGATTGAAAACATAAAGCTAATAATCACAATTTATTAATTTCGTATAATAAAAATGTGTTAATTTCACCGAACTTTAACCAAACATTGTATGCATGTGAACAAATTTTCACTAAAGAGAAAGGAATTGATATCGTGAGACAATATTATAATTAATATGCAACAAACTATCTCTAATAAACAAATCCTCTTATAATGAAAGTCATTAATAATGGATAGAAATCCCATATATTTTGCTACAATTAACTAAAATTTAATTTGGTAAACTTTAATTTAATTTATCTTTATGTATTAAAATAAAAAGTTAAAAACAAATCCTCTTATAATAATAGTCATTAATGATTGATAATTATAAATTCAATATATTTTATTATTGTTTGACACTTAATTTAGTGAGTGTAATTATGGTGTAAAATGTGAAAGGTTATTGGAGTACAAGAGACCACTTGGAATATGAATCCAATGATCATGGAAAATAAATAAATGTATATCATTGTGAATAGTAAATGGAATCTCATGATTTACTGTATTTATTACTTATTATCTTGGGTTGTTCAGCATGGTATAAAAGTAGGTACCTTCCTAGCCTACTCAATTATGTGAGAGCCACCAAATTGTGGTCATGTATGCCCTTCGTTATATTTGTTGCAATATGTGTAGCATTTGATGCTCTAGGTGTTTGATAACGTCTCTTTTGCATGCCCAATCTATTCCTACTTGGCATTTTTTCTCTCAAGGTTTTCTTTGCATATTTTAGACGACGCTAATTGGGGAGTCCATTATTCAAACATAGCCCATTAGTTGTTCCAACTTATCATAGCACAGTGGTCTCAGTGCATTATGCTAGTTCTATCCATTATTGTTTTCCAAAACCATTTTTTCTTACAAATCGATAGAAATTTGTATTCTTTTTTAGTTCATTTTTTTTATACATGGAATTTCTGTCATTTATGAGTGCACAAGTTCATTATAACAGCCCTAGTTAAAAATACATGTAAAAAAATATAAGACCATGGTCATGGGACACGTATTCCAAGCTGAATGGTGGGAAAAACACCATATTGTGGGTGTTCATTTCGAAATTGGCAAAGGCGTTGGAAAGACATGAGCCACTTAATGGCATTATATTTATGAAAATAATGGAAATTAGGAAAAAAGGAAGGTGAAAAGTCACAAGTTGCATTTGAGGAAGAAAATAATGGAAATTGAAGAAAATAGAGGCATCATTGATAAAAAGGCTTTTGAAGATCAGTTGGCAAGCTTTTGGCTCGGGTATGCTCACTGTAACTTTTTGTCATTCAGTTTTGAAGCTCTCATTCTATTCTCTCTCTCATACTCTTGGACACTTAGAGTTTCCTTGGAGCACTCTTGGAGAGTGTGGCATACTTACATGCTTGGAGCAAGAAGGCAAAGAAATAGCAAGAAAGCGCAAGAAGACATTGCAAGCAGTGGCTACAACGGTTTTTCCTTGTGGCTACTGAGTTGCATGTATGTTTTCCTCACTTGTTTTGTTATGCATGGCATATGCATGTGGTTTATTGGTCATGATTTGTCATTGGCATGGAGAATTGTTTGGATGGACAGTGGATTTACCTAACCTTTCCATTTCCGAGATAGCTATGGTGTTGTAGGTTCATTTCTTTATTTTTCTAGTTGGTTCTCATGTTTCCTTTAGCTTCGATTGAGTTACTAGTTCCTAGAGCCTTGGTTGGACAAATGCTCTGGAGCCCTGTAACAACTTGGGTTGAGTTACTAGTCCTGGAGCTTTGGTTGGACAAACGCTATGGAGCCCTTGGTGGGTTGAGTTATTAGCCTTGGAGCCTTGGTTGGACAAACACTATGGAGCCCGACAGTAGTTATGGGTGAGTTTCTAGTCCTAGAAGCTTTGGTTGGAACAAACGCTCTAGAGCCCTGGAATGCTTGGGGTAGAGACCAATCTAGTGATGGTTTATGATGCCCAACCGTGAGCTGGAATCATTGTGTTGAGGTGGTTTGGCCTCTGTAAGCCCCGAGTCGGTTTTGATGGATTGTTCCATGAGATCCCACATTAATTCTTAGAATATGGCACAGGGGTGATTGGCTGAAAGAAAGATTCGGTTCAGCCAATCTATGGTCAGATGGTTCATGGAAGTCCCAAACCTAGTTGGTTGTTGCATCATTAATATGAGGTTATTTCTCCTTGTTATTTCATGAGTATTATACTGGTTCGTATGTGGCTATTGTTTTCTTGTTATTTATGTTGTTATTATGTTGGTTATGAATATGTATTATGACAGTGGTGATGTATAACTCTCATCATGTTTTTACTTGTAAATGAATGAACAATGTATCTATGGCCTAATAGATGATAATGCAGCTAATGTGATAAGGAAACAATGTTTCATAGTGAATTTCAAATAAGTATGAGACCTTTATGGTCAAATTTGTTGTTAAGACCTGTAGATTTCATATTTGTGATATGTTTGACGAAATATCTGTCATGGCTAGTAGGGGTCCAATATAGTCCTTGATGTTTTTTCAAATGTATCTTTGTTCCGCTATGAAATTTCATTTATGAAGGTGTCATTGAGTTGTGGGAAATGATCTGGGCTCTGGGCCTGAAAAAGTGGCACAAATCCCGAAGTCACAGACACAACATCGAGGAAAAAATTCCCCAGAAACTCCCTTGCCCTTGTTGTGGGAGCTTCTAGAGCCTTCTAGAAGCAGCCTGGTCCATATCAAAGGAGCGTCCATGGGTTTGACACACTAAAACTTCAGTTGCTCTCAAGGGTTGGTTACCTGAGTGGTTGAAATGGCTCTTGGGAGTTTTTTTGCTGATGTGGAAGGTCTATGTAATTTCTTCCGTCGATTCCACTTCCTTAACTGACACATACGGAGTCGAATCATATCGTAGTAACCTCTCATCACATGGTTACAACAACTGGTCGATTATCACATGGTTACCCCAACTGGTCGATTACTTGAGTAGATGTGGGAGGAGGGCATTACAGAGTGGTATCAGATTGGATTTCGCTCTCTTCAGATCATATATGATACCACAAAGTGGCATCAGAGCCGGTTGCACTCTCTTTGGGTCATATCTGATACCACAGATTGGTATCAAAACGGGTTTCGTTCTCTTTGGGTGGTGTCTAGTTTATGTTATTTTAAGTGACATCTGATACTACAAGGTGGTATCAGAGCATGGTTCACCCCTCGGACTGGATAGGCGGTGTGTTGGTCATGCATTCATATCACTTGCATATGTGTTCCTTATGCTTGTAGTCCATGCGCTTGTTGCATTTGCATAGTGTTGATAATGGTTGTAGTGTTTTCGCCATGTGAAATTGATGATGTTGTTGTGAAGATGTCTTCGTCATGAATGCAAGTCAGTTGTATATGCATTTTTATGCATGCCAGTGTCTATATGTTGTCATGCATGCATTGTCATGGTTATGGTTATGTATGTATGGTAGGTCAGACATGCATTGTGAGACCATTGTATGCAATTAAGTCATCATGATGTTATTAGTATGTTATGATGCTAATCAGTTGGTTGAGATAGAGCAAGAGATGCATATCATTAAAGTGAAGTTGCAACAATGGACTTCGGGGTAAGAATATATCATCATACAGGTTTGTATGGTGGGCATGCAGATATGTTGGTTAATGTTTGTTATAAGCATTAGAGTTACTGATATGCTTGTCATTCTATTATTATTATGGTTACATATATGATAAATGCTAGTTGATTAGTGTAGTCATATGCATATGTGTTGGATAAGCATTAATGATATTAACATGTAGTTGTATGCATGTTTATTGTTGTTTTATGATAGTTGACTTGATGATTAAGTTATATGTTGTTGATGAGCATGTTATATGTTAATTTGTTGTTATATGTTAGTTAATGATTAGGGTTATTGCATTAAGATCTCTATGTTATATGTATCATGCTAAATTAGGTTGGCCAATGCATATGGTTAGGGTTATGAAATTAAGGTATGAGTTTGGCTATGTCACCTATTTGATGTTTGAATGTGTGATTATGTCATCTGGTTGATTTATTTAACATGGTATGTTTGCAATTTGGTTGAATGTTTAATTAATTGCATGATAAGAGTATGTATCTGTAATATTGCATAAAAAAATGATCTTGTTTTAAGATGGTCGTACTAACACGTGTTGAGACAGTTGATATGTACTTGAGTGTAACATTATGTATTATGACTGATGAATGTGAGTTGATTTTAATTATGAGATGGTTGTTAGACTTGGTGAAAGTTGATTTCCAATTAATAGATATGTTTCCTTGATCCTTGGAACACGTAATCAACATGTGTGAACAGTTGCAGGAAATATGCTTGGTATTAGCATGACAAGGTAATAGTTGATTTGTTTACATAACTATCCATTGGGTGATGTGACAGTACATAGTAAACCTCAGTTGTAGCAAAGTAAAGGTAAAAGAATAGAATTGAGTGAGAATTCCTTTGGCTATATTTGGAAACTGCAATTCCAAACGAATGAATGCTTTGCATACAGGGAGTCTTTTTAACCCTAATTTGTATGAAATTATGTGGATAAGTGTTATATTCATAGACATCTATTTGATAGGTATAAAAACTCGTGTCTAGTTATAGCTAGATCTGTCAAAAGAATTAGAGTCCCTTGAGATATGGCACGGATGTGTTCAGCTACAAGGCAACGTACTTGGCATAACAAGGTAAATTGACTGGTATATTGTTATATTTATTTATACATTAACAATTATGTGTTTATGTTAGTGTGATGTTGGGAGTTGCGTCGCAAGAGAGATTGTCATGAAATCTTGAAGAAGGATCGGGTTAACCTTTCCTTGGGAACCATGGGATTGAATCATGGTGTCTATTGTTAGTCTTGTGCTTTCGGTCTTTTGTGATTTGTTTGCGCTTGATTTGCAACTTGTTTATGTCTAGTATATGGCCATGCCACTTTGTTTGTGGTGTCGTATTGTTATTAATTTTCATGGTCCCCTTATTTTTGCTTCTTGGTATTGCCTTTTATGTTTTGAGAGTCTTGGGAATTAGTTGGGAAAAAAGAAAGTTGATGGAACCCTAGGAGAGTTGTGTGGAACCCAACAAACAATGTAAGACTAAGATGAAGTTGGTACATGTATAAGGGAAGCTAAAGGTAAGAGTATGGTGGTCGACTAAGTTGATTGGGGCCATTAATGTAAATGGATGGTCGCAGGACAATCATGAGAAAGCTAACAAGAAAGGTAAAGTGAATGGATGTGAGGAATCTGATTCCTTGGCTATGTTGGGAACGGTTGTTCTCAATTTTATGCATGTTGTGCATGGATAAAGAGAGTTTTCTTAACTTTGATCTTATGGTATTTGGTAATTATGTTGTGATTGTGTTTATGCTAATGTTTATATATATGCATGTATGTATGTCGTTGTTTGACAAGATCATGATTGTTTTATGTTGATATATATATATATATATATATATATATATATATATATATAACGTTGTCTAACGGGGTCATTAGGAATAGTTATTGTCAATGAATGATTTTATTATGCAGGTGAATGGCAAAAGATTCGTGGTTCATAAGGAATCAAGTGGAAAGATTAGCCTGACGGATCTCTAAGGTCAATATCATGTGGATATGAATTGATATTATGTGATTATACTATGTGTATGTTTATGTTATGGACAGACTAATGCTGAAAGATACATCAACGGAATGAAAACAGTGTGATCTGCGACATGCTAGGATAAGCATGGATGGCAGAGAGACATTGGAAGCAAAGTTGCTTGGTAGAGTTAGTGTGGTCTTAGATGTGTAGTGCTATTGTGGTGTATATGTTGTTCACATTTTATATTTAATGATTGTACCTATGGTGTTATGTGCATATTGCATATGCAGTGCTGGGCATAGATGGTGCTATGTACATGTTGGATGTGTGGTGATGTGTACATATCGTACTGTGTGCATGATGGATATGCGACATTGTGTTCATGTTAGATATGCAGCGTTGTGTACATATGATGTTATGTACATATTGTATATGTAGTGCTATGTACATATGGTGTTGTGTGCATGTTGTACAAGTGGTACTATGTACATATGGTGTTGTGTGCAGGGGGTGTTGTGTACTTGTCGTCCATGTGATGTTGTATACATGTCATGCATGTGGTACTACGCACATGTAATATTGTGTACACGTTGTACAGGTGGTGCGTTGTACATGTTGTACTATGTACGCGTTGTGCAAGTGTTGTCGTGTACATATGATGTTGTGCACACGTTGTGCAGGTGGTGTTTTGTACATGTTGTACTGGTGTACATGGTATTGTGCACAAGTTATACATGTGTTGTGGGCATGTGGTACTATGTATGTGCCTTGTGTCGTCGTAGTATCGTGACATATGTATTCATTGTGTTGTACTTTGTGTACGTATTTGTGTTGTATTGTACACCAGGTGTAGGTGTATGTATTGTGTTGTGTACACCAAATGTAGGGGTATGTATTGTGTTGTGTTGTACACTAGGTGTAAGTGTATGCATGGGATGTCAGGTGTATGTGCATGTATTGCAAGGGGTTGTATGTCGTTGTGTGGTTGTATGTGTGTGATGCACCCTATGTGTGTGTGCACATGGTTGAAAAGAAGGCAATGGATGTTTATCGGGTGTGGCAACTGATCCGGTGTGCGCATGTAATAAGGACAAAGGTAGAAGTTAAAGATTGATTAAAGGATAAGTATCATTATTTTATTTCAGTTTTATTATGCATGTGATCTATGATTCTAGTTTATGATGGTTACATGTGTATATGTGTGTATTATTGTAAATATTGTATCGAACTTGATTTCTAAAGCTCCAAAGACAGTATGATTATTTTTTGGGTGAAGCAAATGTGTATATGTCTATATGTCTATATGTGGTTATTATTGTAAATACCATAATGAGTTGTATTATAAAGCTCCAGTAAACGATAGGTTTGTCATGTTTTAGCAGATGGTCATTGTAAGTATTGCAACGAGTTGTATTATAAAGCTCCATGGGAAGTATGTTTTGTTTTCAACGGTCTTGTTGGTTATAGGTATGATTGAACACAGAGGATGATGTTCCCCTGGGGGGAGGGTTCTGTAACAACCTCAGTTAAAAATCCATGTAAAAAAATATAAGACCATGGTCACGGGACATGTATTCCAAGCTGAATGGTGAGAAAAGCATCCTAGTGTGGGTGTTCATTTCGGTTATTATGGCTAAAGGAAATTGGAAAAGGCATGAGACATTTATTGACATTTTATTTATGAAAATAATGGAAATTAGGAGAAAATGAAGGTGAAAGGTCACAGGTTGCATGTGAGGAGGAAAATAATAGAAATTGAAGAAAATAGAGGGCTCATTGATAAAAATGACTATGAGAATCAGTTGGCAAGCTTTTGGCTCATGCTTGGTTAGTATAACATTTTGTCAGTTCAGTTTTGGAGCTCTCATTCTATTCTCTCTCTCTCATACTCTTGGACACTTTGAGTTTTCATGGGGCACTCTTGGAGAGTGTGGCATACTTGGATGCTTAGAGCAAGAAGGCAAAGGAAGAGCAGGAAAGCGCAAAAGGACATCAAGATCAACAACTACAGTGGGTTTTTCTTGCAGATACCGAGTTGCATGTATGTTTTCCTCACTAGTTTTGTCATGCATGGCATATGCATGTAGTTTATTAGTCATGATCTATCATTGGCATGGAGATTGTCTGGATTGATAGTAATTTGCCTAGCCTTGCCATTTTCAGAATAGTCATGGTGTTTTGTATTCATTTTTTCTTTTTTCTGGTTGGTTCTCATGTTTTCTTTAGCTTGGGTTGAGTTACTAGTTCCTGGAGCCTTAGTAGGACAAATGCTCTGGAGCACTGTAACAGCTTGGGTTGAGCTACTAGTCCTAGAGATTTGGTTGGACAAACTCTTTGAAGCCCTTGGTGGGTTGAGTTACTAGTCTTGGAGCCTTGGTTGGACAAGCCCTTGGTGGGTTGAGTTACTAGTCTTAGAAGCTTTAGTTGGAACAAACCCTCTAGATCCCTAAAAATCTTGGGGTAGAAACCAATCTAGTGATGGTTTGTGATGTCCGACCGTGAGGTGGAATCGCTGTTTGATGGGTTGAGGTGGTTTGGCCTCTGGAAGCCCTGGTTCAGTTTTGATGGATTGTTCCATGAGGTCCCACATTCATGCTTAGAATATAGCACAAGGGTGATTGGCTGAAAGAAAGATTCGGTTCAGCCAATCTATGGTCAGGTGGTTCGTGGAAGTCCCAAACCTAATTGGTCGTTGCATCATTAATATGAGATTATTTCTCCTTGTTATTTCATGAGTATTATACTAGTTCATATGTGGATTATATGGTTGTCGTTTCCTTGGTATTTATGTTGTTATTATGTTGGTTATGAGTATGTATTATGACAGTGGTGATGTATGGCTCTCATCATGTTTTTACTTGTAAATGAATGAACAATGTATCTATGGCCTAATAGATGATAATGTAGCTAATGTGCTAAGGAAATAATGTTTCACAGAGAATCTCAGATAAGTATGAGACCCCTATACCCTGCGTTGTTGTTAAGACCTATATATTTCATATTTATGATATGTTTGACGAAATGTCAATCATGGTTAGTAGGCATCCAATATAGTCCTTGTTGATGTTTTTGCAAATGTATCTTTGTTCCACTATGAAATTTCATTTCTGAAGATGTCATTGAGTTTTGGGCAATAACTTGGGCTCTGGGCCTGAAAAAGTGGCACAAATCTTGGAGTCGCAGCACAACATTGGGGAAAAAATCCCTATAAGCTCCCTTACCCTTGTTGTGGGAACTTTTGGAGCCTCCTAGACGCACCCTGGTCCATATCGAGGGAGCATCCAAGGGTTTGACGCATTAAAAATGCAATTGGTCTTAAGGGTTGGTTACTAGAGTAGTTGGGGATGGGTCCTAGGAGTTCTGGTGCTGATGTGGAAGGTATGTGTGATGTGCTTCGATGGTTCCACTTCCTTAACTAACACATAAAGAGTCGAATCATATCATAGTAACTTCTCATCACATGTTTACCCCGATTGGTTGGTTAATTAGGTAGATATGTGAGGAGGGCGTTACAATTGCTATGGATTGAGACTTCAAAAATGCTTCTACCAATCCGCCTACGCCTTTTCAACTGTCATGCTAAGAATTGTGAGTCATGCCCTCATCAATCAATAGTTGTGTTGAGCAAAAACAGACGTTATCACCAAAGGTAGCCATTTCATCTATCTCTGTTATACTATATCCAAATGCCTCTCTCATCGCAAACGTTCCAAACACCTCTCTCATTGTAAGTCAACCAAGTCCTTGTTGCATAGAGCTCGAGACTCTAATTGACTTATGTTATCATTATTAAAACGTCCGAGAATCGGTTCAAGACCAAGCTTGAGAAGTCGTCCCAAGTGGATCTCTTCTTGATCAAGAGTTCAAAGTGTTTTTTATTACTCTGAAGTCTTAATCCATTGTTTTCATTGAGAGGGTGAATTACTTCTACGAAGCCATTGCAAGTAACATGGGCTAGGGAGAATTTAGACGATGTGGTCAATGTGAATTTTGTGTGTTGCATAAGATTCAATCTAGCGAAGTTGCATTATTCTCACTATCATGTAAGTATTCCTCTGTAATGGAAAGTGAAAAGAATTTGCTTGCGTACATCTCTAATTGCTTGTGTGCATCATGGAGTTTGTTTCCTCGACTTCAAAGTGAAAGTGAACCCGCATCTATCCTCTTCGAATGTCAGTGATGGGAATCAAGTTTCTATGATCACTGATAAGGCTAGAGAAGTAAGACCAGTATAATTATACGTATTCAGTGAAGTTGATAACATATTTAAGTGTAGTCTCAGGTAGGCAAAAGTGACAATAATAGAGCCAGGAAAAGCACCATTTTGGGTCTTGCACCTAATTTCTCCTTTACTTGGTACTTCATTGCCATAGAGCAGATGAATGTGAGCAATGTGTCTGAGATTTGTTGAGCAACGTGTATGAGATTTGTGGCACAAGGTATGAGCTTTGGAGTAGCGTGGGCAGCTTTAGTGGTGAGCAGCGTATGAACTGTAAGTAGCATTGGTGGATATTTTTTTCCAATCATCATTTTATTGCAGCAATCTAAATTTACATTTGTTCATGAGAAATGGTCAAAGGCCTATAAAGTTTATTGATATTAGCATAGGAACTCTGCGTCCTCTGAGCATTGAATAGCACATATGCAGTGTTGTTTCTGTATGAACAAAGAATCCTGAACGATTCTATACTTTTGGGCAAAGTGTGGATCTACAAAAATTATTCATAAATTGTTTGATCGTTTCCGATTGTGTGTTGGTTATGGTAAATAAATTGTTAGCAAATTACTTCTATAGCTACAAATCTCAGTGGGTTTGAATTTTACAGTGTTTGAATTTTGGCTAGTAGTAAATTGCTCATTTTGAAGATCATTGTCCATTCTCAATAGAGTCACAAAATTGACATTGTCGACACCTTACGTTTGTTGAAGTTGAGTTGTTGACAAAATGACCAAAATCACTGAGTTATTAGAATTGTTAAATACTTTAAAACAATCAATTGGTCATGATACAATCACAATTGGCAAGGGCACTCTCTCTAAAATTAGAACCAAAACGCACAAGAAAAGATTGAATTTTTGCAACTCAAATCACAACTACAACAAGATGAATTACAGCAGAAAAGACATCATTTTAAACTTGTTTTTGTTCATAACATTCCTTTATGTAAGGTTGAGATGGCCTTCCATTAGCACGCAGAAACTAATCAAATTAGTGAAGATGTGGATTAAGTGCCCAATTCAAGAGTAGTTTTGCATAAAGATGCAGAAGTTTAGGTTCCTCTTCCCAAGCCTATCATTAGACCTTGGGAAGAGCTTGTCAACAAAAAGAACAAAATTGGTCTTGGATATGACAAGGAAGTGTCATTTCATATTCTAGACTACTCAAAGCCCATCAAAATTCAAAGTGTTGGATTTCTTAAGGACAACTTGTCTTCACCTGCTTCTCTTCCTCCTTCACAGCAGATTGTCAAATGCCAACACTGTAATCAAGTTGGGCAAGCGAAATATCATTGTTTTGATCTTCATCTACGTGAGCATTGTGGTCAGCACACTCATCATTCAAACAAATGCTTAAGAAACAAGCCTCCTACAAGAACGCAAATTCACCTTGGATGAGTCACTTTTTGGCAATGTGCTTCAACAACCACGAAGATATTTTGCTCATACCATAGGATTTATTCTCAAGTATTGAAAAGTTTTGCAACTGAGTTCTCTTCATCTTCTCACCTTGTATTTGATATGAGGGGAATTGATGGTCATCTACGAGTTTCAAAGATAAATCGAGCAAGCCTAAGTCGTAACCTAAATCTGTTGCCTAAGCCTAGAGCTAGAATTAGCCATACCCAAATTCAGAGTTTTAGCTAGAGACAAAGAAGCTCATGAGAATGTCTTTAGTTGGTGACCTCCATTTTCAAATTGAGATTCTCCCTTTTTCTGCAAGTTGAGACCTCTCTTTTCCAGGTTGATAGTCTCCCTTTTCAAAACATTACGGATATTCCATCTAGCAGAAGACTAAAAACTTCTTGTCAAATTTGGAACCATTCCGGGAATTGCACTAAGCGTTCGAGGTTGAGACCCAAATGGTCTCCTTTTTCAAAACAATAGAGAGCACTTCCTCTAGCAAAAGACTTCAACTTCTTGCCAAATTTGAAAGAGTTCCAAGAACTACACTAAGCATTCCAGTATTGGTGGTCATCCTCAAGCCACCATTAGTTGAGACCTCGAGTTCTCCCACCTTATACCTTCATTTGAAAGAGCACATTCATCGTATCGTTGTCATGTATTGTTGTATTTTTGTATTATAGTTGTCTTCTTGGATTCATATATACCCCTTCGGATTAAAGGAGGGAATGTTAGACACCTAGTCCGCTAAGAATTATGATATAAAATGTGAAAAGTCATTAGAGTCCAAGAGATCACTTAGAATATGAAAACCAAAAACCATTAAACATTATATAAAATATTCTATGTAAATGACATGCATCTCACATTTATCTTTCATATCTAATCCATTATTTGTATATGAGTGCAACAACTACAATTAATTAAAATTGAATTTAGTTAACTTTAATGTACTTTATTTTATTTTTATATACTATAATAAAATTTATTAAATTAAAATTACAATTAAAATGAATTCCTTTGAAACCTAACCTATGTTCATAGCCTTTATTTTATTCTCTTCACTTGTCAAGCTCATCATCACGAGCATCCCTCACTAAACCAAAAAGTTACCCAAAAAAAAATCATATGTTATTAAAAAAATATATATTAAATTACGATCACTATGAATTCTTTTGAAGGCAAACCTATGTTTTATTAGTATTTATTTTCTCATTTTTCACTGGTAAAGCTCGTCATCACCAGCATCCCTCTCTGAACCAAAAATTTAAATACTAATATATATATATATATATAGAGGCTCTGTATATAATTTATTAACAAACTTTTTTGAAAATTTTGCATTTTTACATATCACTCAATCATACAAATATTTGAATTTTTAAAAGATTTATGAGGTTTACATTTGATCATTTTTAAGAAATTCTCTCCTGATGAGACAAACAAGCACCCCTGTACTATCAATGCTCCACCTGGTACTTACGAAATCAACATAGACAGAATGAAAAAACGCTAATTTAAGTAACAGATGCCTTGCGTGGATTAAAAGAAACAAAATTTGATCCATGGTAGAGTTTGTTGAAGGAGATGATCCATCTTGAAACCCTCTTCCGTGGCTTATTAATTTTAGGCCAAGGTTCACTAGATTTGTGTGTAAGTCCAACCAGCTATACAATTGCAATTTCAAGATTGTCTGCATCCAAGAACTTTTTGAATACAGTAAAACATTTGCTACTAGTTAGGTGACTGGAGGGCTCTACTTTTATGCAGTAATGGTTGGACTTTGATCAATCAATCATATGATTCAAGGTTAGGCTGTTTAATCAAGAAGGCATTGTGGAAGCGCTATAAGCAAGCAGATGTGCTCACAGTAAAGCCAAACTAGGTACGTTGTGCAATTTTCCTCCATTCAACAATTGAATTAAACTGGACGATGGCAGGTTTAGCATTCTGAGTTCATTCCACCTCATTATTTAAATTGAAATCACTAAAATTAGAATTGGCTGTGGTAACATATGGCAATTGTTGTTAATGTTTATGGAGGTTCTTTGTTCAACTGCATCTTATTGAGTATCAGTGGGAATGCAATAACAGCACAAATCTTGTAACAAAATTCTGGAAAATTTTAATTTCCTTGATATCTAGGGCTGATATCCACGTTACAATATATGGCGTGTGTGATGTGGTAAATGCTTGCAAAGGGGTATGCTGAACTTAGGATTGACCACTTTCTTTTGTGAAAATTGTGTCTAATATTGCATTACTAAATAATAAAAAAGGTACATAAAGAATGGTTCATCCTGGAGCCAAACTACAATCACAGATTTCCCCTCCCCACATAAGCAAGGAGAGCTAATACATCCGCCTTCGCTCCAATCTCATGACAATGTACATCTTTTCTGAAAATGCCAATCCTGGCTAAAATATGTAAGGCCAGCTCTGATTGTAAAGTTGTGACTTCTCCCCAAGGGAATGGATTAGTTGCCCTATAAAAGGCTGCATGACAGCTTCTTTTCCATAAAAGAGACATGCATGCCAGTCGGATCACATTCCACAATGGCTATTGAAGTCTGAAAAACCCTACTTTTGTTGTTGGAGATCTCTACTACTAATATATACTCTGTGCTGCTTGAAATTCTGTTGAATGTTCTGGGTTTCTATTTCAGGTTGAAGCAATTTGCGATATTCCATACGAAGAAATCACAAGCACGGCTAAATTGAAGTAACGCAATGATAATTGATAAAACATTCAAAAGACCAACAGAGGAATTGTAGACAATGCAACCCCCCATTTTAATCTGCAGCATGATAGGCATCATTAATTAAATTCATGAGCATGGTAAGAAGGGTAATGGACATTTAGACTACTTGCATTGTCATTCTCTACACAAATGGAATGAGAATATTTCTACCAATAATTTGTCGCTCAAATCAACAAAGTATAATTTCAGTATTCATGCTTCAGAGCAATGTTTGCATCAGCTGAGAGAGTGGACTTGTTTAGCATATAGCATCAACAAGCAGACATACTTGAAAAAGATTAAAAAAGGATGATAAATTTGAATTTCCTATGGCTAGGCCTTATCCTTTTCTGATGATTATAGTCTTCATTTGACATGTTAGGTCTGTGCTAGTTTAATATGTTATCAGTTTTCATGAAAAATATTAGTCATAACCCGCTGAGTGTCATGTAACTAAATATTATAATTAATATGTATTTTAGGTCGTTCCCTTTCTTTCATCCCGTGTATATATGAATATTATATAATATATGCACTTCTCTCACCGTATGTCAACTTTTCATCTTTTTTCTTCCATTCATGGATGATATTGCTCAAGGAAATTCCTTAAACTGAAATTTTCCAGTGTGAGCATTCCGGTGTAGAGTAACATATCAATACTGGAATCAGTGTTTGATATGGGGTCAATTTACAGAGATTTTATATAGGCAGGGTTTGTTATTTGCATGAAAAAGCTGATCCAAACAGGTTTAACCTTAACTGTGCATCAATTTGGTTAACTTTCCAAAGGCTCTTAGTCATTTTCCTATACTTGTGATGATGCATGAGAATCCTTGGCCAATTAAGCTATCCTGCGTGCAATTGAATGCATAGATAGGTGTGGAAGACTTACAAGTATTCCAATTCAGATTTCAGGACTTGAGCATGTTTACATTGCCCTGGGTGTGCATTCCCTGAGCTGAAGAAATAAGGGCAAATTTTCTTCAAGTACACTAGAAGTTAGAAGTTTATTTAGAGTGTGAGATAAAATAGGTTTATAGATAATTGACCGCAGAATCAAAAACAACTTTGAAAACTTGTTTTGAGTCATTGATGAGACCTTGGCAAGCATTTTAGTGATGATGACATGCATTTTCTGGAAATGTCAAAAACAGTGTCAGAGAGCAGTTTGGTAGACCAGCCAGGTGCATTTGAAGATGGATCAAGAAAATCTAGGACATGCATTTAGAAGCCAGCATGGCAGAATAGTGAACTGCATCTTCAATTTTATCTTTTGATTCATTTAAGGAGGGCTGGTGGGCATTTTGGAAACTCTGTAAAGAAGGAAATTTTATGGTATTTTTGCACAGCGGGTATTTTTCAGATCAGAATTGAAATTCCAGAATTGTAGGAAGGTGGGGAATGGAAAAACAAACATCTTCCAAGTTTAATCATTCAATTTGAATTTGAAATGAACCATAGATATGCATTTTGGTGAAGCAATGCAAACTTGGTTGCCCTTGATAAAAAAAATGCAGAAATCACTGAGTTGGCAGATTAACTGCTTGCATATGGCAATGAAATTGGAAATAGCCAGATTTAAGGAGGGCTGGTGGGCATTTTGGACACTCTGTAAAGAAGGAAATTTTATGGTATTTTTGCACAGCAGGTATTTTTCAGATCAGAATTGAAATTCCAGAATTGTAGGAAGGTGGGGAATGGAGAAACAAACATCTTCCAAGTTTAATCACTCAATTTGAATTTGAAATGAACCACAGATGTGCATTTTGGTGAAGCAATGCAAACTTGGTTGCCCTTGGTAAAAAAATTGCAGAAATCAGTGAGTTGGCAGATTAACTGCTTGCATATGGCAATGAAATTGGAAATAGCCAGATTTAAGGAGGGCTGGTGGGCATTTTGGACACTCTGTAAAGAAGGAAATTTTATGGTATTTTTGCACAGCGGGTATTTTTCAGATCAGAATTGAAATTCCAGAATCGTAGGAAGGTGGGGAATGGAGAAACAAACATCTTCCAAGTTTAATCACTCAATTTGAATTTGCAATGAACCATAGATGTGTATTTTGGTGAAGCAATGCAAACTTGGTTGCCCTTGATAAAAAAATGCAGAAATCACTGA
This sequence comes from Pinus tabuliformis, assembly GCA_031772625.1. Taxonomy (NCBI): domain Eukaryota; kingdom Viridiplantae; phylum Streptophyta; class Pinopsida; order Pinales; family Pinaceae; genus Pinus; species Pinus tabuliformis. The sequence continues at coordinate 1,314,347,567 of CM062805.1, read as the reverse complement.
GTTGGCAGATTAACTGCTTGCATATGGCAATGAAATTGGAAATAGCCAGAGTTTCAGACTTCAATCCTGTGCCTTTGGATTCCACTTGGCATGCTTCTCTGACGCTAGCGGGCATATTTCTGACTCAATGTTTTAAAACTCCGACTCCGACTCCGACTCGGCCGAGGGTCGACTCCGACTCCGACTCGGACTCGGTCGACTCGATTTCAATGACTCGGTCATTGTAAAAAATACATTAAATATTTATTTTTTATGAAAACACATAATTTTAAAGATTTTCATTCATGTTTCCAAACACACAGCATTAGAATATAGATAGAAGACAACATATGATCAAAGTAGGCTCATGAATATATCCATTATATCAAAATGGCACCCAATGCATTGTCCAATACATACACGATGATGATATAGAGATCAAAACAAAAACACATAACCAAGGAGGCTATAAATGGCCTCTACAACAAAAGTCTGTGACCAGTACTACTGGCTACTGCTAGAGTTGCCAACATCATCTGGCTCAAGTGTTATTTGGAAGTTGGGAGCAGGAGCGAAAGTGGGGAGCGAGAGCGAAAACGGGAGCGGGAGTGACATTTTCAGAAGCTCCTGGTTTGGGAGCGAATCCCAGAGGAGTTCGACAACCAATGTCACTAACATCAAGGTACATAGAGGGATTGGTGCTCTTGATTAAATACGAGTTCCATACCCTAATACATGACAAAAGTCAATGGAAACATTGCAATCCTCCAATCCTGAAATCCTGAAAAACTGATAAGTCTGCTGGATTTTGAATGAAATCTAAAATTCTACTTTCTCCATATGAAATCCAATGAGGCCGAAACCCCTCTCAAATATCCTGAGTCATTTCATGGTAATGTTAAAAATTTAAGTAAAAGGATGAAAATGAAGATTAAGGAGAATGTCACTTTTACTTTAAGAATTTTACATGACCATGAAATTTGAATAGCATATCAATAGTAGAGAGCATTTGAGTGTGTTAAATAGGGTTTGGGAGGGGGAAATGGACCCCAAATAACATTTAACTAATTCATAAAACACATTGGAGTTCAAACCAATCAGCAAACACTTCAAAATTTCATTAAAAAAATGTCAAATCGTTGTTTTGATGGGGTTACAGGCCACTGGTTATGACTCAACCGAGTCAATACAGAAACGGCCGAGTTAGCCATGACTTGGCCTACTGAACCGTTTCCTCCACCGAGTCACATTTCTGGGCAATGAAATGGATCAACTCGGCCGTTTCCGTTTCGAATCGGCCGAATTTTAAAACTATGTTTCTGAGCCACTTGAAGCTGATGTAGATCCTGTGTCTTAAGCTTTTAACATCAAACTTAGATTTTTAGCACTTCATGGAAATTTGATATTGCTGCATGAATTTTGAGCTTGGGACAAGGAGATAGGTATGATGAAACATCCTCTACAACCTCTGAGCCTTCAACAATGCATAATTCATCGGGGAGTGCATTTTAAAAATGCATTTAGCCCAAAATTATAACAATTTGTAATTTTATTGTCCTTAGTGAATTTTTACAAACCCCTGGAATTTGAAGCATTGCATTTGGTTGGTTATCGTGGGAAGGCATGATTAGAGTAGTGGGAACAGGGTTGTAGGGGAGCGCCTCCCCCTCCCCCTCACGCCCCCTCTCCCATTTCGCGTTCCGAGCAGGAGCAGCTCAGGAGCGTGCTCCTTGGAAAAAAAACGCTCCCTGGTTTTTCAGGAGTGTTTACTCTTTTTTGCAATAATATTCAAAATGCAATTTTTTTCAAAGAAACAAATAAGTTTTGAGTGGGGCAGCCTAATGATCAAGCCTATGGCCCTAGTATCGATATGTGATTCATGATAAAAGTGACATTCTCCTTAATCTTCATTTTCATCATTTTACTTAAAATATTTAACATTACCATGAAATGACACAGGATGTTTGAGAGTGGTTCTGACCTCATTGGATTTCATATGGAAAAAGTAGAATTTTAGATTTCATTAAAATCCAGCAGAGTTATCAGTTTTTCAGGATTGGGGGGATTGCAATGTTTTCATTGGATTTTGTCATGTAGTAAGGTATGGAACTTGTATTTAATCAAGAGCACCAATCCCTCTATGTACCTTGATGTTAGTGACATTGGTTGTCGAACTCCTCTATCATGATCCTCCTAAAAATGTGCGCATCACTCAAACAAAATCTTGACTTGACATGCTATGTTTTTTCTATCTTATGTTTAATGCTTAGAGGATGATATCAATGATAAAGATCCCTATACAGATCTAGAGGTAATGACAAAGATACCTCTGGATATTAATGTTTAGAGGGTGATATTAATGACATAGATCCTGAGTTTCCAACAAGGCTAAAAAATTAGACATTTCTCGTGGTAGCACTCCGGGCAGGAGCGACTCGGGAGCGCGCTCCCGTAAAAAAATTTGCGCTCCCTGCCTATTTCCGGAGCGAAGCAGGGAGTGCTTTTTATAACCAAGGAGCGGTCAGGGAGTGATCGCTCCCGACCACTCCTGGGTTATAAAAATCGCTTCCAGAGCGATGTGAGCGACCAACGGGAGCGAAACGCGTGAAAAAAATAAATAAAACTAGATAAATTTGGCGGTAAAAAAAAAATTGTGGAAAATTTGTGAGGGAGGGAGCGAGGGTTAAATAGACCCTCCCTCATTTCATTTCATCATTGTGAGAGTGAGAATGAGATTGAGATTGAGAGAGGGTGAGAGTGAGGAGCAAGGAGAGAGTGAGAGAGAGCAAGAGAGAGCAAGGAGAGAGTGAGGAGCAAGGAGCAAGAGAATGAGAGAGCAAGAGAAAGCAAGGAGCAAGGGGAGATTGGAGAGCTTGCAAGGGGAGATTGGATGCCAAAGAGGTAGGCTCTACAATATTGAATAGAGTGTCTGACAATTTTTTTTTAATGTTTATTCCTGAATAAATAAATAAATAAATTTTTCTCTATTTCCCATTCCATTTTTTTTAATTTTGCAGATTCAAAACTTCAAATTTCAAACATCATGGTTATATTTCTTGGCATTTTCTTCTTCTTGGTTCCTTTTTTGGTTATTATGGTGCTGGAGAGTAGAAAAAGGAGGGTTAAAATTGAAAATGAAGAAGGGGGGCATAGTGGATTTGATGAAAACCCCTGTGAGGAGGAGCTGGAGGAGAGTGAACATGAGTCAACTCAAAAAACTAAACAAGACCAAACCCCTTTGTGGAAATATGTTAACAGGCCTGAAGCAGGGAAAGGGGGTGGAACCACTAAATTTCATTGCCCCCATTGCAACAATAATTACACAGGTTCATACATCCGTGCCAGAAAACACCTCTGCGAGAAAATGCCATGGGATGGAGATAAACAAATAGGAATCAAAACTTGTACAGGTGTTTCAGCAGCAGATAGAGCCAAATACATAAGGGAAGAGGAGGAAGCCCAATACAAATCTAAAAAATCAAAGGGTTTCTTTGAACCAAGCTCACAATCACATGCACAAAGAACTCCTTCAGCATCCTCCCAAGGCAGTGGATATGGAGGCACAGGGTCACCAAGTTTAAGACGTAGAACCATATCAAATTTCCTTGATGAAGGGTGTAGGAATGATGTGGAATCAAAAGTTTATAGGTTTCTCTATGCATGTGGGATATTATTCAATGTTCTTCGCTCACCTTATTGGCACCAAATGGTTTTGGCCATAAATGATACCCCTAAAGGATACAAGAGCCCTGGGTATGACAAGGCAAGAACAATTGGACTTGATCATGAAAAAGAAAAAATATCACATTCTTTGAATAGAATGACAAGTTCTTGGATTGACCATGGGGTGTCCATTGTATCTGATGGATGGACAAATGTAAAAGGCAAGCCATTGATAAATGTTCTTAATGTGTTTGTTAGTGTTGCCATCTTTCTTTTAGCATATGATTACTCAGACAAGTTCAAGACCGCCATCAACATTGCAGAACCATTACTTGAAACAATTGACCATATTGGGCCATACAATGTCATCCAAGTCATCACTGATAATGCTTCTAATTGTAAGGCAGCGGGAGCAATTATTGAGGATAAATACCCCAACATATTTTGGTCTGGGTGTTTGGTTCACACAATGAACCTTTTGATGCATGATATTGTTAAGAACAAAAACGAACAATACAAATGGATTGGTGATTTGTACAAGAAAGGCAAACAAATGATAAAATTTATTACAAATCATAGCAATACCCATGGCCTTTTCCGCAGTCACTCAAGATTGGAGTTGTTGAAGATTGCGAGGACTAGATTTGGTAGCTATTACCTCACCTTCAGGCGCCTTTTGAAGGTAAGAGAGTCATTGGCTAGCATGGTATCAAGTCCACACTGGCAGGTATTAAAGGAAAGGGCTACAAATGCAGCTGACAGGCAAGGTTTTGAACAGGTGGAGGAGGTTGCTCTTGATGGTATGTTTTGGGCACGTGTGAGGTAAGTATTGGATTTCACCAAGCCCATTTATCACATGATTTGGTTTGCAGATACAGATAGACCAGTGATTGGCGAGGTGTATGAGCAGATGGATACCATGTTGGGGCAAATAAAAGATATTATTCATAACAATGATCCCAACTTGTCCAAATTGATTCACGATTGTGTGTGTATACGGTGGGATAAACTTAATGCTGCACTACATTTCTTGGCGTATATCCTTACGCCAAAATACTAGTCTACATCTTGGTTGGGCCAACCTGCACCAGGGGGTGGGGTTAGGGCCAAACCCCATATAGATGAAGAGGTATCTACAGAATATTTGCAAGCATTAGAAAAGTTGATACCTGATAGGGAAAAATGTGCTAGTGTGCGTCTTGAAATAGGGAGATACTTCAGTTGCACTGGTTTGTTTGGTACCTTTCATACAATGGAAGATAGAGACAGATTTGATGCTCTCACATGCTGGGAATCATATGGCGGCCATGGACTTTTGCCAAAATTGGCAAAAAAAGTTCTCTCACAAGTTGTAAATACTTCTTCTACAGAGAGGTGTTGGAGCACCTACAACTTCATACATAATGTGAAAAGACACAGACTCAATGAAAACCGGGCAAAAAGCTTGGTTTATGTGCACTACAACTTGAGGTTGTTGAGTCATTACTGTGATCGGGCTTATGAGGATCTAACATATAAAATTTGGGACAACCACTCAGAGGATGATAATTTGGAGGATGGCACTATACATCTTGAAGAACTGGAAGCAGAACTTATAAGAGAGGAAGATGAAGCAACAACCATGCCACCTCCACCATCCAATAGCAGTGCTTGAGTTCCGAGTCTTGTTCCTTTACTGTCGCCGCCTCCATCTACACCCTCACGTGGAGGGCATGTTCCTTCTGGTTCTGGTCGTCGATCTGTGCGGGAGACTCCTAGAAGACCACCACGACCTGCTTATACATTAGACAATTCTCGTGGCAAGGGCCACATGTAGTAGTAGATAATAGATTTATAGTTTACTTGTCTTTTCTAGTTTCTATTAGTTTTCATAACTGTTGAGTCTTGACTCTTTCATATCATAATGATATTTTTTGTAAACAATATATGACTGTGACAATTTAAGTTTGAAGTTTGAAGTTGGCAATTATAACTCATTGGTAATGATTATGAATTATGAATATGATGCTTCGTGAAAGTTGTTTCATTTCATTTCATAATTCATTTTATAACATTTCATTTCATGTTAGATATTATTTCTTGTAATGGTTAAAGTTTAAAGTTTAAACTTAGCTTACAAGTACAACTTTGGTGATCAATGATGATAAATGTTATATATTGAATTTTCAATTTTGAAAGCTTGAAGTTGAAACTTTAAGATTGATGAATCATGATTCATGAGACTCAATATGTTGTATGTTACTAACTTGTGGACATGGTTGATGAAGATTATAACTTCTAGATGATAAATGTTATATGGTTGATGGTTCAATGATCAATCTATGTTTTTTTGTTTTTTATATCTAATTCATCATTCTACATGTTTTTGTTGACATATATGTATCATATATATATATATATATATATATATATATATATATATATAAATCACTCCGAGATTCGCTCCCAAACACAGAGCTTTTGAAAATGTCGCTCCCGCTCCCAAGTAACACTGGGCCCAAGCATTAGCAATAGATAATAGATTTACTTGTATTTTCTAGTTTCTAGTAGTTTTTATAACTATTGACTCTTTCATATTTATTATGATATTTTTTGTAAACCATTTATGACAATATAAGTTTGAAGTTGGCAAATAAAACTCATTAGTAATGAGTTACGAATATGATGCTTCGTGAAAGTCGAAAGTTGTTTCATTTCATTTTATTTTAGATATTATTTGTTGTAATGGTTACACTTAGCTTACAAGTACAACTTTGGTGATCAATGATGATAAATGTTATATATTGAATTTTGAAAGCCTAAAACTTTAAGATTGATGAATCATGAGACTCAATATGTTGTATGTTACTATGTTACTAACTTGTGGACGTGGTTGATGAAGATTATAACTTCTAGATGATTGTTGTTATATGGTTCAATCTATGTTTTTTATGTTTTTTATATCTAATTCATCATTCGACATGATTTTGTTGACATATATGCATCAAAATATAAAAAATATATATTATATAAAAAATGCTCCAGAATCACTCCCAAACCAAGAGCTTCTGAAAATGTCGCTCCCCCTCCTGCTCCCAAGTAACCTTGAGTGGGAAGGCTAGAGTCCAAATATCACAAGCATAAATGCAAGAACTGTGAATGAGTGAAGGACCTTTGGCTCTCGTAGTTTAGCCTTTTGTAGTTGTGATCAGTGGAGAATCTAGAGACCATGATGGCTTTATGAATGTAATAGGACTGAGAGTTTGGGCCATTTCCATTGAACAAGAGGCAGCAAAACCTCAAATTGATGGATTCTGTGTCTATGTTTGATTGTTGTGTCTATTTCTGTTCAATGCATGGTGTGTGTGTTTGATAGTTTACGGTGTGTAACTCTGAATTTCTGATTGGACTGCCATACTGCACCACCTGAGGTAAAGCCCATTAGTTGTAATAAATAGCAGTAACTAAGCCTTCTGACTCACGAAAGCTTTGAATAATCAGAAAAGATTATCCATAGTTAAAATTAAGCATTTTTCAGATTTAGCATTTTATGTACAAACTCCTCTAGCTGTTCTGATGTTATCATATGGGTTTACTGTTTACCAAATAAAGAGTAATCTTCCTTAGATTACATTCTCTTAATTCTACACTTGCGATGACCAACCTTCTTTATTTATCATTCAGCTATTTACTATTTTTCACTAGACTCAGATACATGAAAGATCTTTCTTCCTATTTAGGCAAGTTATTGTGCGTCAAATCTTTCCCTACAATTTCAAATCGATGGGCTTCATAAAAACACATGTGATAACTAGCTAATCACTTCCAGCGGTCATGTTATAAAGAGAATATCATCTTTATCATTACAAATCAAAACATTACAAAATTTTCTATTAAAATAAAGGCATGAAAGCACTCAACATATATTACAAAAGGTCAGAAAAAGGTTTCGATGTAGTTGGTCACTCACAAACAAAATATTAAGTTTTTATAGTCTACAGGAAACCTCCTACTATCGTTTTGATTATCATACCTGTTGACGGGAGAATATCTAGAATATGTATCCCACCATTACAGATCTACTACGAAGCAACTTAAGGATAACCAACCAGTTTTTTGAGTTCAAGGTGATTTAGAACAATGCAAAAGGAGGTAGGGAAGCTAAGTGGTAGGAGAGGTCAACAGCTTAGAAGATCATATAAATCCATTCTTGGAGAAGAGAAAAATACCACTATTAACAGCCTTTTGAGCATTAATTCAGATCACAAAGGTTTTGGGGCATATATAATGTCTTTCTCCAAAAGACGGAACTTCAACTAGGCTTGATAAAGTGGTTTTCTCGTTCTATGTCCAATATATCTTCCTTCAACAATTATAAGATTAGAATATGCTAGTATAATATGGAGCTTTCTTTATATGTACTTTCTGTATACAGATATTACAATGTATATTTGGATGGGAGACCGGCCCATACAGATAGAGTCATAGACCATTAAGATTTGTGTTTGTAGGGTGATAAGTCATTGTATCCATATTTAGACATAGGGAACATGCAGGAATAGCTGGCCAACGCATGATTTAAGACAGAATTTTATATGTTCCATATTAGTGAGATTTTTGTTGTTTCCCTCGAGATCTGGCCAAAGATAGAGTTAAGTGCAAACCCTTCCTTGAAATGCTCCCGGATTAATCTTCTACAATAGTAAGAAGTAGGAATTCTAGATTTCCTTGGGCATCACTTCTAAAAATACTGCAATGACAATTGCATTGATCTAAGGGTAAACAAGACAAGATATTTGGGCTTTAATAAGGCCAAAGTGATTGGGGGCTCCAAGCTCTTAAGAAATTTTGGTAACAAAAGGGGTTTTCAAAGATCCTGCAATAAAAGATAATGTTTTTCAAATTTACTAAAACACTTCAAATTTGATAGACACTGATTTCACTCGTGGTTGTAGATCTTGGAACTGCGGGACTGGTTCACTTGGCAAGAGAGGGGTCCATTTAGCTGAAGGAGGGGAAACTGCAAAGAGATTTCAAAACAACTCATGGGAAACAGTCCACGGGTCTGTCAGTTTGCTTGATTATGTTCTTTCAATCTAGAGATAAGTAACCTTTCATCTGAGAAAGGTTCATAAAAAGAGTAAATCATGAGTGTTTTGATATTTGCCAATTCCTTAAAAGATTATTCTGGGAATCTGAGATACAAAGCATTAAAATCATGAAGCATTTGGTGGATGTCATCCTTCTTATTTTATTTAAACAAGGCCTAGTATAAAAGGGTCTCACTACTGAAGTAACTTGAAGAGTAGGCAGTCAATTGGGTTTAGCTCAGGTGGTTGGGAGGAACAATTGCTATCCTCCCACCCCAGGTTCAATTCCCGAAAGTGACATGGCCTTGTTGTCGATTCTCAGCAGTCCCGTGAGGACTGAAACATGTATATTCCTCATATGGATATCAAAGGAGAACCACATTGTAGAAAGGCAGCTCAAAGTTGATGTTCGGAGGCTTGAAGACATGGTAGAGAACTGCATTGGATTTCTAAATAAAGGAGAGAAAATGTTTGCACACAAGGCTAGTATTTAGAAGAAAAAGTGGAAGATAGAGACCCTGACTAATCTCTATTTTAGTGACTAGGTTCTGTGTATAGTATAAGGATCAGAGTAGACCATACTGCCATAGTTAATGGAATCACCTAGGAAAGGTGCCAAATCTCTGAATTGGAATCTCTGAATCCCTGAACTGCATCAGAGCTGCTTCCTGCAAACGGAAAAAATTTGACATGTGATGGATCCATTTACAAGAAGATGAAACACATCATTTGTCGAAAAAACACCACCAAAAAAAACATAAAAAATCAAAGCTGCATGAGAAAGGGAAGGGCACATTGCAGGAAAGAGGATGTAGGAGAGGACCAAAAGCACAGAAAGTAAACCTAAACCCTAGAAAACCAAGACCTAAACATCAACAACATTATTTTTCACTTTCGCTTGCAAACTATGAGAGGTTGAGACCTGAAAGCAACTAACAATAACAGGCATTTGGAGCATCAACATAGTGACAGTGACAACCTGATATCAAGCATTCGGAGAGTGGATTTGGCATATCAGCATTCTCATTTGGCAAGTTCGGAGTGCAACATCTTTAGAAATCTTCCTTTTCAGCCAGAAAAACCTTCTCTCTACGATTATGATTATAACTCACGAATTTATGATGTAATTTGTCAGTCATAATTTTGACATATCTGAAATTAGAGTTTAGAAATTTTGTTTATATGTACTATGAATCTGAATTTTTGTTAAATGTTTATATGTACTATGAATCTGAATTTTTTTAAATGTTCAATCATTTATTATTCAGAAATCAGAAATTTTAATTCTGGAATTTGTTTATGTATTATTCTGCGAATGATAAATCTTAATATATAATATAAATTGTGACTATGAATGATGAATCTGAATATAGAAGATGAATTGTGACTGTATAAATGGTGAAGTTAGAAACGGGGTAATCTGTAATTTTAATGTTTTCCCAAAACTTTATTCTCTTTTTACAGCATATAAGTTAAATATATATTTATTTAAAAATTAGGATTTGGAGTATGATTCCCTTATTCCTAATTTCGGGATGGTTGCCACACCCACACAAGAACCTTCTGCCATTCCCGATTGCACCCACAATTCTTGTAACTTTGGAGCATGCTGAGTTCTGTATCATTTTTGTATAAGAACTGTGCTCAACTCTAGCAGAGTCTAAGACCTCTATAGGATATGCCAGGCTATCTGAAGTGTTAAGAGTTTGGTTTAGACAGAGCCAATGTAGCATAATTTTTGTAAATAAGAATCTAAGATTGGTTTCTTTTCCAAAAGTTATAATATTTTCCAACCAGAACTTTATTCTCTTTTTATCAGTATATAAGTTAAATATATATTTATTAAAAAATTAGGGTTTGGATGCTGATTCCTAATTTCGGGATGGTTGCCACAACCATAGAAGAACCTTCTGCCATTCCCGATTGCACCCACAATTCTTCTAACTTTGGAGTATGCTGAGTTATGTTTTCCCAAAACTTTATTCTCTTTTTATCAGCATATAAGTTAAATATATATTTATTAAAAAAATTAGGGTTTGTATGCTGATTCCCTGATTCCTAGGGATGGTTGCCACGCCCACACAAGAACCTTTGCCATTCCCGATTGCATCCACAATTGTTGTAACTTTGGAGTAGGCTGAGTTCTGTATCATTTTTGTATAAGAACTGTGCTCAACTCTAGTAGAGACTAAGACCTCTATAGGATATGCCAGGCTATCCGAAGGGTTAAGAGTTTGGTTTAGACTGGTTTTTTAAATAAGAATCTGAGACTGGTTTCTTTTCCAACCAAAAATGCCTTTTAATTCTACAGCAATTTAATTTCATTTCAGAAATGTAGCTTAAAAAAAGAACACTTCGATCCTTAAACCAAAACATGCCAACAACCAAACAAGAATAAAGAATTTCTGAAGACTTTATATTCTAAAACATTTGAAAATCAACTTCTCCACTAATATGAAGTGGAGACAGTACATGTAGACAATTATATATAAAGGATGGAGCGGAATGAAAAACAAATACAGAGCTGCAGAATTCTAAATATGGCTATGCATAAACACAAATATAAAATTGGGGTGGGTGTATCAATTATTGATACGAGAAGCCTAATCCTCTCTCTAAACCATCATATTTGCATGCAACTCAGTAAATTTCCATTTCCCCACTCTCTTGAGACGCCCTTCTCTCAGCCTTCCAACATAGTATTCCAATTTGGAGGTCTAATCAGTGAACTTACGCCTTTTCTTCAAGCTATTACTTTAGATGCCCCAACATTCAGACATCCCGGTATGGCAATTCCAAATGACACTATTGATACAATGATGGCGGAAAGGGCATATTTTGTATGAGTTCAGACGTAAGCAATGGCTATGGTTATTGATTCTAGAGTCTAGACTCAAGGAATGCCTAGAGCCATTCTGGGTCTTCAAGAAAAAGGTCAATAGAATTTTCCAAAGCATTAAACAGAGCTGCTTTCTTGGCCGGCCACGCAGACCATTCTGAGGTCTTCCCTATCCTTTCATGTACTGGTGCAAACTAGACTCATGGTCAATAGGCCTGCAGCTCGACATTAAAAGGATATCTTTAGGATGACTCCACAGACCTTATTCATCTGCTGGACTTGCATGCAACCTTGAGGTGGTGACTGCAACAGCTTTCTCAATTCTGTCAGCAAGAATTTAAGATGGAGGCCAGTATGCTGGACAGAGAGTCTGTAGGCGCTAGCACACTTTGGGCTTTTAAAAAGTATTAACTTCACAGAACAAAGTTACAATGTTCAATCCTAGTTTATGGATGAAAAGTTTAAGAAGGACGACTCTGGCAAGAAATCCAAGGGAAAATGGATCCATATGTAGCCAAGCTTACATGATCTAACAGCCCCCAAAAGACATCCAGATTGTATTCAATGGAGAAAGAGTCTACAATGGAATCTCTTCTTATGCAGGCTATGTTGCAAAAGGCCTAAATTCTGAAATGGGTACTCCTCCTTGTGGGTTTACATGACAGTTTTCTGATTGTAGAACCAGTAACCACTACACTAGGCCCATTTCAAGAACCCAATAGTCACCTGACCGCTGAGCTATTTTAACATGCCTCCTGTGCTAGATTGTGTGTACACTACAGAGACAAATATTTTTCAGGAAAAGATATTTGCATAGAAGACAATAGAATTTTAAAATCAAAAACATTTTAAATGCTGATAATTCAATTCTACCCACGTACAGAGTAAAACCATCATCTAGTCCAGGAAGAAATTTACCGTTAAAAAGTAGGTCAATCCAATCCCAATGTAAGTTGCAGCTCTTCCAAAGCTTCAGAAAGCACGTCCAAGCACAAAGCAGCCAATCTTGTCAGTTCCACCATCAATCCCCAGTTAGCCATATATATCTCTTAGCTCATCTTCTGTTGCTTTCAGCAATTCAGTATACTGCTCTTCTGGCAGATAAGGATTCCAGCACATATCTTTATGATAATGAATATTGATCAGACCTGAGACAGAAGCTTTCGTTAGCAAAGGAGCTTCCAATTCAGGGGAGGTCTTGTGTCATATTTCATCGTCTCGAAAATGCTTGGAGTCCAGATGGACAGCACACAACGAAAATCGAGTGTCGGCCGATTTGAATTCTGAACATGGGAACTCTCAAATTTAGGTGGGACCATGTCGTACACGGAAGTGACATGAGCTTTTCCAGAAAGATAATGACTCCTCTATCTAAGCCTTTAATTCAGGGATTTTGTTTTGTGAACCAAGCTTTTCCAAAAGATAATTACACTTAATTTAAGGGCTTTTCCAAAAGATAATTACACTTAACTTAAGTCACGGACTTTATTTATGGTTCTAATTCAGGGATTTTGTTTTGATGGAGTTACTGCTCTTATATGTGTAGTTTAAAGGAAAAAAAATATATATATATATATATTTTTTTTTATTTATTTTTTTTTTTTTTTTTTTTTTTTTTTTTGTTCAAAATTTAGTATTTTTATTTTTAAATCATGATTTTAAGTTTAATTCAGTGAGATAAAATGTCAAAAGTATATTTTAAACAAGAAATGATAATCTGGCTAAAAATTGTATTAATATTTGGACAAAAAGTCATTTGATTTATGACATTTTTTTGAAATGTCCAATATTTTTTTAGTAAAATTTAATATATTTTTTTAATACATTAATTTCATTTAAAAGATTTTGAATTAAGAAAGTCATTTAATTTATTAATTAGATTTGGCATTTTTTCCATATGTCAAATATTAAGTAAAGTTTTGAGGTAAAAATCACATAAGAAAAATTTTTGGCCTATACGTTTCGAACCAACAAGTGTGGTTCATCATGAGGATGAGATTTCTACCCAAACGTGTCTGCCAAAAATTTCTCTTATGTGATTTCTACCGAAAAACTTTACTTAATTCATTATGGATCACAGAAGTTTGAATACAGAAATGTCAAATATCATTTTGAATAAAATTTAATATAGTTTTTTTAATTAAACATTAATTTCATTTAAAAGATTTTGAATTTTACCCACAAAGCATACATCAAATGGTCATAGGGTGTTCCATTAAGGTACTCTGTGATGAAAAGGTCATCTGTTTGAAGCTCTGTGAGAAAAAATCCAGTCATGGCAAGGGTTGGTGTGCCCTAGGTCGGGTGCACTCCCCTAGTTATGGCTACTAAAGTCACAAGTTAGGCGTGAGGACTCATATTACCTAGCAAACAAAAAAATTTGTTTTGAATTTAATATATTTTAAGGCGTTATGTAAACATTATATGTTTTGGAGTTTTTCCTTAAAATCTAGTCAATTTTGTTTTAGCCAAATTTTGATCTTTGTTGTTTAAAATCATGTTTTCAATGTATATATAGATTCATCACCATAAAAACCCCTAGGGCACTTGGATTATGGAGAATTCACAACTCAAATTTATTCCAACAAATCCCTCCCAATTTTTGAGCAAATTATACTTGAAAATACCCCTGAATATCCTATGAAACATATAACACTTATACTAACATTGATTTAATATATAGAAATCATTAATAGCAAGTTATAAGCATTACCTAATAAATAAATAAAAAAAGATGTTTTCTATTTAATATAGTGTAAATATTTATTTAATTTTTCAAGTAATGAAAAGCTTATAATATTTAACGTTATTTATTTATTGTTTATTGATTTTAGCTTAACATTTTTATTGATATAATATTTGGGCTTGGAGTATATTCTAAAATTGATTTTTCTTAGCTAAGAGCTCATCTTCCTGGGATATTAAAAAACAAGTTAATAGCCCAAGACCCAGAGGAATATGGTGGGGGTGAAAACATGCCCCCTTATAGACCGATAGGGGGTAATTCCAAGTTGCGTGTTTTTCCTTGAATAACAGTGACGAGTTAGCTTTCATTCTCTAATAACAACCAATGATGGTTGTTCTCATTGTTGGTTTGACAACTAAGTTTTTATGTGTAACATCATTTTGTGAAAAAAAAATCAGTTTTAAAATTTTTAGTTGTGTTAAATGTTTTTGGGTTTGAATTGTTTTTTTTTTTTTCATTTAGGGAAATGAGGACTTAGATGAATTACAAATATGTTATAGGTTCGGACCCAAAAAAAATTTGTTTTGTTGAAAATAAATAAATAAATAAATCTTTATTTTGAAATACAAAAATTTTGAGGGGGTAGGAGCAAGAGGGGTTATTCTTCGCCCTAATGGAGAAACAGAGAAAAAATTTGCTTGGGGATTAAGCATCTCTTCAATTAATCAGGCATAAGCATTAGGCCTTTGGCAAGGACTGAAAATTGCATTTGCAAAAGATATCCACCATATAAGTGTATTTGTGGATTTATTGATTATCATACAAAAATGTCACAAGATGAAGGATCACATGGAGAACAATTTTCCTCCAATAGATCATTGAATAAAGCTCCTTCTAGATAGGTTTGAAAATTTTGACCTCTATCGTGTTAAAAGGGATAATAATCATTTAATTGATGAGCGGGCCAATATTGAGGTTAATTCGGCTCAAGGAATTCTTATGGAAGATCAAAACAAGCCAAAAGAATGGAATATCCCATGAATGTGCCCATACAAAGGATGATATATAGTTCCCAGGGATCACATCAAGAGGGAATTATGGTCTAACAATCTGCATAAACATGTTTTTTATCTCAAGATCCAGAAGAGCGTCGAGGATTGCTAATTATGGATGAAGGAGTCCACTAAACAAGAAACTAGATGGGAACACGAGGTGTATGGACATGTATCATGTGAGGTGGAGTAAAGACGACAATATATTAACTACCTATATCAAGGTTGAACCTAGTAGTACAACTTGAGATCTGGATCGACCATCCTTGTGTGTGCTCTCAAATTGGTGGTTTTAATAATGGATCTTCAAAATCAATCTGAGCGAGGACAAGATGTAAACATTCAATGTGATAAGAGCTTCTTTGCAGTTGTCTCGGACCCAGATACTCAAGGTAAAACTACATTTGATTAGCATCAGAGAGTGAAGAGCAAAGACATGGCTTTCACATCCAAGAGCGGTGTCAGTAAGTCCCTAAATGAGTAGCTGGACGTGATAAAAAAGGAGATCTCGAAGCTAGTTTCTAAAATGGGAGAGAAGATAGTGATTGAGGCTCGTTCCCACATTGTTCTAGTATCAAAACAACTTGGTGACCTAAAGAAAGACGTGGAGTGCATGTAGGCAACAGTAGATTTGTTAATCGCTAAAACGGAAAAGTTGGATTACAAGGTGGATAATGCGGAAGTGAAAGTGGAAATAGTCATCGTTAATGTGCTGAAAGAGTTATTTGGTCTCAATGAATAGTAGAATGGAATGCAAGAAAGGCAGCAAGTGGAGATGGGCAGTGGAGCTTCAACAAATCCACCACTACACATTGAACAGAACACGCAACAGACTGAAACAAGCCAGGATATTACAACGGATCTGCCTCTACAAATGGATGTCGATCACATTGGCTCAGATGGGCTCAATTGGAACTAGGACGAGGGCAGCGGGTAGCTTCTTCATAAACTTTAAGTTACCCAATGTTTTGCAATTTTGTTATTTTCAATAGAGTGTTTTGGAGATCCTACAAGAAAAACTCTATTACATATTTGGTGAAGAAATCTCAGTCTATGGGAAGGCTTTGACTTGAGCACTTTTGGAAGACCATGAAAGAAACTTGTTTTTGAATATAAAGGCATTTCTAACTAGATTAATACAAAGTTAACCATTTCTTTATATATATATATATATATATATATATATATATATATATATATATATATAATTTTTGGAATTGGTAATTATAAAATGTTTAACCATATTTTTATTAAATTATTTAAATTTTCCAATGGGATATAGAGTCGCAGGTGATAGGGTATTTTATTAAGGTACTTTGTGGTGTAAAGTTCATAGGTTTTAAACTCTATGGGAAAAACTCTAGTCATGTGAAGGATTGGTTGGTGTAGTCCAGATAGACACATCCTCGAGTGATTATAACGACTTAAATACCTTTGGGTGGTAGAGACTAAAGCCATAAATTAAGTATATCAGTCATCTCAATACTCACATAATCTAGTAAACAATAAAAAAAATACTAACTATTTAAATTTATAAAAACTTTATATAATTTTTTTAATATTTTATTGATTTTGAAAAAAAAACTTTTTATATTAAAATAAAAATTAATAAATTAAAAAAAATATAAATAAAGTTTAACTTTTTAACCTTTCTTTCTTAATTAACTAAAAATAATTTTAAATAAACTATATTTAAAATTTAAAATTTTATATAATTTTTAACTAATTGAAATTAGATAATTTTAATTGCAAACAATATTTATAAAAAATATCAATATAGATTATTCATAAAACTACATAGTATTCTATTATAATTTAGTTTCTCCTCCAAAAGGAGCACATACATACTTTAACATAAAAGAACTCGTGAATTTTAAATTTTAATGTCATTATCACGCTATGCAATGATTGATTATTTAAGATAATTTTATTGAAAGCTGTAGTTATACTTTTAAATATCTTGAATGATCATT
Source organism: Pinus tabuliformis (assembly GCA_031772625.1). Classification (NCBI taxonomy): domain Eukaryota; kingdom Viridiplantae; phylum Streptophyta; class Pinopsida; order Pinales; family Pinaceae; genus Pinus; species Pinus tabuliformis. Next base: position 1,314,330,306 of record CM062805.1, on the reverse strand, counting down.
TTTCCTTTTCTACTTTTGTGTGGAATTTGTATGTTTCTTTGCTTTTTTTTCTCTCTTTTTTTTATTATAAATATAGGTCTGAGTTTGAATAATAAATTTAATAACAATAATACATCATGATAAGTTTTATATTAAAATACTTTTGCGTGGAATTTGTATGTTTCTTTGTTTTTTTTTTCTTTCTTTTATTATTAATATAGGTATGAATTTGTATGTTTCTTTGCTTTTTTTTCTCTCTTTTTTTTATTATAAATATAGGTCTGAGTTTGAATAATAAATTTAATAATAATAATACATCATGATAAGTTTTATATTAAAATACTTTTGCGTGGAATTTGTATGTTTCTTTGTTTTTTTTTTTCTTTCTTTTATTATTAATATAGGTATGAATTTGAATAATAATAATAATACATAATAATGGTAAGTTTTATATTAAAATAGAGTTGAAGTTTTAGTATGTAATAAAAAAAAATATAATAATAAAAAATAAAAAAATTATAAAAAGTTTTATTTGTCATATTTTATGCATTGCCATTAAAAAAAATGCTATTTGTAATGCTAGACAAATTAATTTAGCAAAAGCAAAACTTTACATAATTATATAAGTAGGTTGACTTAGGATTAGTGTTTCACTTCTATCTCAATTGAATGTTGTGCCTTCTCACTTAGAATTTAAGTATTTATTATTTCAAAACAAGATTTTAACTTGGAAGGCAAGGAGTTTAAGTCTTTATTTTCTCCTCATTTATTTTGGGTTAAAAAGGAGCTTATAGAGAAATTTGTAAGGTGGCCTAAAAACTATATAGGCATTGAGAATAAATGAACGATCATAACAATTTTGTGCCCTATAGAGCAAAATGGTTTTGAGCTTGGAGTCCATGATGGCATATTTCTTTTATTGACTTCCATAATGATGTAGGGGTATCCAGTAAAATTCAAATGACCAATAGCTCAAGTTCCTTTACCAAGAGCTCAAGTTCCTTTACTAGAGGAGGTTCCTCGATGTGTAGATTTGTTAGGATAGAATTTGTTAATTTTCCTTGTAAATAGATTGATTTAGCTATTTGTTGTAATTAGTTGATAATATGCCAAAATTGCGCTCATATGATCCTGTCTTTGTGGAACAGGAATGAGACTCATCTATGTATTTTGTTAATGGTTTGAATTAATATAAGATCATAGAGAGAATTGAGATGAGTGGATTGAGTTGATAACACATGGCTTAAAAACTAGTTCTTCTGCAATCCTTTTTATTTTCATTTGAATGCACATATGTACGATATTAAATGTTGCAGGGGTTATTGTGTTAAAGTCATGAGCCTTTAATCAAATCCTGTGCTCATTGAAAAAGGTTGGAATAGGCAACAACAAACCATTCTTCAAGATTAGCGTGATTCTGGAGGCTTGTAGCAGTGACATAGTTGTGTCCATTAATTCAAAAAAGATTCTTTGTCATGGAGTGTTTCCCTGGAAATTTCTAAAGGAGGTGTAGAAGGGTTTAAACATAAAAGGTCGAAACCTAGGTTGTATTTTGACAGACGGAAGGTAGCGATAATATTCGACATGAAAATTCTTGTTTCGTGGGGCTTTCTCCCTCAAAGGTTCTTCCCCGAAGATACAATTTGATGTGTGCTTTGAAAATTCGGGTGACATTGATTACTAATGAACTATGGTGATGTCTGGAGGCATGGATGGGACCCACTTCTTCCCCAAGTTTATTTCCATGGTTTTTTTTAAGAGCGGATTTGTGTGTTTATTAACAAAAGGTCGGTGTCCAAGGTCAACATTTAATAGGGATCGAACACAGTAGTTGACAAGAACATTCTTGTCCCCTATGGTCTGTCTCTCTAGAAATTTGCAAGGAAATTATTTTTTTCATCGGACTTTAAATCATTGAGGTCCAGGGTTCCAGTGCCCAAGTCACGTGTCCATGTTACATGGGGCTCGTTTCATCGCATTGGTGCTAAAATGTATTGGCCACAGGTGCATATATTTACAAGGTTTAAATCGAGGGGATTTTGGAAAAGGGCTTTCCTTTAGCACCCATTATATGAATAAAGGCTTGGATACAGTGGTTTTAAAACCTATAACACTCCTCCCACTTGTTTAATATATTTTTTAGCGTGGCTTGGACGTCCCATGTTTTAGCTGGGTGGTTCTATGAGTAAATAATTTGAGGTGTAAAGGAAAATTTGGCCTAGTTTCCAATAATAGTTTTATAAAAATCCCCTTTGCCTACACTAGTTTGGTATCAAAGAAAATTTTGTATATGCTCCAAGAATAAATATGGCTCACAAAGTTGGAAGAGTTGGATGAGGTGGAAGAGGAGGTTAGAGAGGACAAAGGCTTGTAGTCGATGTTGAGTGATGCAATCTATGCAATGGTTGGAAGACTGAATGGAAGCCATGGAAATCGATAGACAGAGAGATCCTGAAGCTAGAGATGTGAGTGAGGAGGGAAAAATGTCTTCAAAAGAAGAAGAAGTTGAAGATTCTGCGGAGGTTAAAGTACTAAAAAAAGTTTTAGGATTTGTTTCCAAACCTAATCATGATATATCCACCTATACTGGTAGCATGAAACCAAAGGAGCTTGTGGATTGGATCACAAAGATGGATGATTTCTTTGAGTATGAGGAGATGAGGAGAAGAAAGTTAAATTTGTTGTCACCAAATTGAAGGGACACACAGCTCTATAGTGGGATGGTGTGCAAGATGAGATGAAATTAAGGAAGAACAAGGAGAAGATCAAGAGTTGGGATAGTATGATTGCAAAGCTCAGAGGTAAGTTTTTTCCAAAATATTATTAGCTTACTTTATTAAGGAAAATGTGAAATCTCAGACAAAGGTTAATGTTTGTGAGGAAGTATACATAGAAGTTATATAAGGTGAATATTAGGATTGGTTATGTAAAAGAGTTTATAGAGAAGACAACTAGATACATTAATGGTCTTAGGTTGGATATCTAGGATGATATTAGTGTGTTATCTTCCAAAACCGTGGAGGAAACATACCAGTTGGATTTCAAGGCTTATGAGAAGCTTACGAGGAAGCAGTTGGGTAGAGGGAAAAGCATTGCTAGAGCAAGCGAACAACAATCAAATAGAGGAAGATCTACAACAGAGAATTAAGGAGCTAGTAGCTCAAGCCCACAATGACAGCAAGAGGGAGACTTCAGAGGCCAACAATCATTTTCGAGAGGATGGAGAAGAAGTAGAGGAAGAGAGGTTCAGTGTTATAGGTGTGGAAAAATTGGACACATGGCATATGAATTTATAGAGAATAGAGACACGGTCTAGAGAAGTGTTTTTGTTGCCCTAGTGGAAGAATGGGAACCAAAGGTACAAGAGGCATGAGATGTACTAGAGATAGGAGAGTCTCTATTGCTTAAGAAAGTGTTGTTGAAACCAAAGAATCAAGTTGTTGAATCGGTTAAGAGGAAATCATGTTTGCAAAATCCAAAGGAAATGCTACAAAGTGATGATTGATGGTGGCAACACAGAAAACTTAATGTCTACAAAAGTAGTGGAGAAATTGAGTTTGAAGAAGATGAAGTATCCAACACCTTGTAAGGTGTCATGTATTCAAAAGGGTCATCAATTGTTGATGAATGAATAGTGTGAAGTGGAGTTGCAAATAGGTAACTACCCAGACAAAATCATTTGTTACATCATGCTCATGGATGTGTGCCACATTTTATTGGGTAGATCATGGCAATTTGACAACAATTTTATACATAATGGGAAAAAGAACACTTACAAATTTTAGAAGGATGGCATAAATCATACTTTGTTTCCATTACAGGAAGAAGGTACATTAGAGAAAAATGACTCAAAGGCATCAAAGGCATTATTGTTGAGCAAAAAAATATTTTTTGCAGCAAATGGAGGACAATGAGGTAAATTTTGGTTTTGTTTTTAAACCCAGAGTAATCCTTACTTCAACTATTGTGACATGCTTTCCTTTTGAAATTAAAGACCTATTGAATGAATATAGTGACATTTAGTAGATGACTCGCCTAATGAGTTACCACCTATGAGGAGTATACGTCATCATATTGACTTGATACCGGGAACAAGTCTAAGAAACAAGGTTGCGTATAGAATGACCCCTAAGGAGAATGAAGAAATAAAAAAGAAAGTGTAAGAGTTGTTAAATAAAAGAATGATTAGAGAGAACCTTAATGCATGTGCAATGCTGACAGTGTTAAGCCCTAAGAAAGATGGTGTTTGGTGAATGTGTACATTCTCTAAGGCATTGAATAAGATTACAATCAAGAACAAATTTCCTTTACGTCATATAGATGATTTGTTGGATTGTTTAGGTTATGCTAGTTGTTTCTCTAAGATTGATATGAAGAGTGGGTACCATCATATCAAGATTAGAGAAGGAGATGAGTGGAGGACAACTTTTAAAGCCAATGATGGGTTGCATTAATACTCGTCATGCCATTTGAACTGTCTAATGCACTTAATACCTTCATGAGGTTGATTAATGAGGTGTTAAAGGAATTCATAGGGAAATATGTGATTGTATACCTAGATTATAATACACATGGGGCATATGGGTGAGTAAAAAGGGGGCATATATTACATCTATTCACTCTAGACTTGTCTAAATGGAGAAAATAATCTTGGCATTTCATGCCATGTGGAAGTTATAAATGCAACCTTGACATTTTATCAATTACAAAGGCTTATACAAAAGGGAGGTGCCTTAACTGGTGCTTTTATTTTACAAATGAGTTGATTAAGGCCATTAACGAGGCCTGCACCAAGAACCCACCCTTCAACTATAGTGATTTTTAGATTTCCTTTGTGATATTCAGTTGGAAGCCACCAAAGGGGTGCAAGTTGCTCAAACAAAGAAGATAGTCACCTTAAAAATATTCAAGCTATGGAGGTTGAGGCAGGATATTAATAACATGGAGTGCAACGACAATGATTTCAAATAGTGTTATGACTAGACCTCAATCTGCATTTTCAATTGGGGCCTCATCTTGGTAATAAAAGATCTACTTTAGATCTACCAATCCTCACACAATTGGTTTTGAGCACCCTACTAACTTAAGAGGATTGGTGTATTGTGGGTGATTTATGTGGTCATACTACAGTCAATAATTCTAATTAATTATCCCAACTTATTCTAAGAAAGTAACATAATAGAGCTATAACCCCACCTACATCTTAGGAGCCATTACAATTACTTAAGGTTTTAGATCCCTCCCCTCTTCATTTGTATGTAAGGGACTCCACTCATTAAGGCCTTAACATAGAAAGGAAAAAAAACTTACCTTTCTACCTAGTTTGTTGGAAGCGACTCACAAGCTGTTGCAAGCTTATCACTAGAATCCATCCTACCATATGGAATAACTTAATGAGCATAGCTCCTATTTTTCATTCATGAAAATCCATGAAATTTGATGATTAAGACCACAATATCCATAATCACTTAAGCCCAATAAAACAAAATATATGCTAACCTTAATTACTTGCATCCACATGTTGCCATTTTTTTCTTCTATGTCCAATATCACACCATTCCTTGTACCCACATGCATGTGTATGTATTTGTCCAATGTTTGTGGCATGAAATAAAATTACACCCGAAGAACTTAAAATGCATGCTTGAAATGATTCCCAGTGTAGCTAGTTATGAGGCTACTATTAGGGATATAAACATATAAGAAATAATTATAAATTACAAAAATAATGATTGTAATATTAGTTCTATGCTTTCTCTCTATTGTTCTTTAGAGAAGATTCAAGAGATAATAAGACAAAAAAAAAGAAATCTAAGAGATATCCCCCATATTTTTCTATATTTTTCTTTTAAAGTAAAGTGAATATATGTACTACTCTGCATATTACATGTGAGCTACATAATTTTGAGTGTAAGTTCAAATGGATAACCCTATGGAAAGGAAGGGTAAGGGAATTTTGGCTAAGTTGGGTCTATGCACTTTGTGCTAAGGAGTGCAGGGGGGTGTTGTTAAAACTCTAAAGATGCCTCACACTCTGAGTTGGTTCATGTTTTCCTCTGAGTATTGGTTCAGGTTGTCGATTCATGGTGTGGTGCAGTGCAGACAGGTGGTGCTCATGCTCTTCGGTTCTTCTCTTATGCCTAAGTATAACTTATATTATTTGTTGCTTTTATGTCCTTCTATTAATCTAGGTCTGCATAAATGACTTCTCCCTCCAGCCTCTCCACAATGTGTTGGGTCTCAAGCGAGGGTAGGTCTAAGTAAGTTGATGAGGAGTGGTCTATTATCGCCCATCATGGTGGAATCCCCTCCTGTTGTTGGTGCCTCTAGGAACGGAGGCCATGGCCGTAAAACTTAGGTTGGTAAATATAAAGAAAGAGGCTTGACTTCAGGCAAGCCTTCTCGACAATGCGACAAAAAATTAGATGCCCAGATCCTGCAAAGCACTATCCAGGCTTATTATGAGGGGACTCTAACCCACGTGAAGAAATTGATATCGACTTGGGAGGCATAATTAAATCAGAAGGCTAAGATGGAGCTCTCGACGGAGGACTGGAGTGGTCTAATCCTCGACCCTGGTCACACCTGCGGATGCTTCAACTCTGTATAAATAATATTTTCATCTTTTTTGGCTAATGAAAAGCATTGTTGCAAACGCCATGACATCCTCTCTCCCAATTTCTCCGACTATAGATCTTGGTCTCAATGAGATTCAGAAAGAACTACATTTGATTCAACTCCAACTCCAGCAATAGAACGCTCACCTAGGCTGCATTAAGCGCCACATTCCTTGTCTGCCTCAATCAAAATTGTCAGGATCAAGTGTAAAATACTCCGCTCTGGTGGAATCATCAGATGAATAGATGGTGGAAGGTTCCTATTTGTTATCATTTTTTATTTATTTTTATGTATATGTCGAGTAGCATTTATGTTTATAGTTATATGGTTAGTAGATGGTTTATAGACTATATGTCCTATAAGGTTTTGGTAGATAGACTCAGACTATTTAGGTTTTGGATGACATATAATGCAGCCGGTTGCCAACAAACTTGGTTTCCCATTGGGCAGGTTGAGGTCACCGAACATTTCTTGTGGTTATAACCTACGAGATTATTTGAAATGAATGAATGAATAGGTACTTCTAAGCTTCCAAAAACAAAGTGAATATATCTACTTTTCATTTTCCCCTAATGAATTATTAGCTTATCTTACCATGTATTTTTCATTCCTTAAGGTCTTGAATGGTTCTCATAGCTCTTCAATAAGAAGAACATGCAAGATGTTGGAGAGCTAGAAGTAGTGTGATAGAGGAAGTGGTGGATCCATTTGTTGCATTGAGAGGAACTCTTCAACTCAGTATGATAGAGATGTTGCAATGTTTAACATTTTGATAGTCGAAATAAAATAAAATAATTAATTATTATTATAATTATTGCCCCAAGAGTCACTCTCTAACCCAGTATGGAAGAGATGTAATGTATTGTAAATATTTTGACTCAATCAAATTCCATAAAAATAAAAATAAAACAAAATTTAAAAATAAGAAATAAAATGAAATTGAGGTAAAATAATGAATTTACCGTTGTTTGCTTTTGGGCTCTAGGTTTTGACAAGCCATTGTTTTGCTAATGGTATTCTTATTTAATAAATATACCAACGTAGATCCATCTTAGCGCCAGATCTTTCAAGCACCAAGAGGGATCAAATCTCTTTTCACTTTAAAAGAGGTTTGTATCTCAAGAAATTTGATCCCAAAAGAGACTTGATCCCTCTCGGTGCTTGATAGATCTGAGGTTAAGATGGATCTAGGCTGGTTATATTGATTTTTAATTAGGGTCATCATTGACATTAAATTACATTTCTTAAATGTTAAATGCTAAACATTTACCTTTACATATGCCCCATATTGAGTTGTAGAGCACCTCTCGATGCGCGCACACACACACACATATAAATTCTAACTCATGTGTCTGTGTATGAGTTAGACATACATATACATTTAAAAAAGTATGCAACAAGATTTTTTATAAAGAGACAGGTATTGAGTTGCACTAAGAACCATTTGGTTTTAAGGCCAAAACCTTTTACATAAAATGTCATTTTGTTTCCACCCGAGTTCCAAAATTCCCACCCCATTACATTTAGAAGTTTCTTCAAAACGCATACTATTTTTTTGTTGTTGGTAAAAAAAGCTTCTATTATATGATTAGGAAAATACAAAATAAAAAATGAATTTCAAAAGCTCTCCCAGCTTCACTCTGACCGGATTTGTTAGCTAGGAGAGTCAGAATAGAATGCATAGGATTTTTCCATTGAACCTTTATTTCTAAAGAGCTAGACAACCATACATGCCAAAAGAGAGACAAAGTAAGTAGAAATCCCGTGGACGACATATCAAGGTGGTGGCTGAGGAGGACGCATGGGCGGAGCTACCATTAGGCCATGTCGATCGTGTATATAGAAATCAATGTTCCATTTTGACCTCAATTTCATGCAGGTGGTCATTAGCCTGTCGGCTCTAGCGCATATTGGCCAGTTGCTCCAAAATATTTGTTTGGCTAGAGTGAATATCCTTCATATAGGCCACTAACTCATTCCGGTCCTCATATTTGTGCTCTTTGAGAGTATCCAATTTGTCATGGATTCCCCTCAATTGTTCATCTAACGATTCAAAGATGACTTTGCCCTCTCTTTCCATGCTTGCAGAATCTTCCTCGATGGATGAACTTTCTTTGTCAGCTCTTGTCGTGGCCTACCCTTACTGGGTGCCACCTTTGCAGGTTTGTCCCATTGTTGGGGCGTACCTGCATACAAAACAATGACCCAAACCTAGACCACTACTCGGTCAACAACACACTCATAGTCTCCCACCTAACTTCTATACTTTAGAACAAAAGGGACCCAGAACAAACACCAATAAACTAACCCAGATGAAAGTGAAACACACCCTAATATTTGGTGAACCCTGCAAGGACCAAGGGTGGAAGAATTCTCGACCAAAATCAGATGGTGCTTCTAAGTGGTGCGAAGGCCTTTTGGATTTAATACAATTCCCCACCCCAGGTAGTTCCCCCAGATAAACACAACTCTACAACAATCCTAGTGACTAATAGACTTTTCACATTCAAAATGACATCATACACAATTTAATAGCTCTAGGGAGATGCTAAATTGAAGGCACCACTGGACATTATGTAACAATATGGGAATGAAATTAAGGGAATCAAAGGCTTCACCACATTAAAGAAGTAAGTGATGATACATAAATCACAACCTGGAGAGAATTAAAAGCAACTCTTTGACACTAGAGCATAACAAGTCAGACCTTAATAGGTGAGCCCAATACTCAGAGCACAAGATCACCCAAGAAGAAAATGGGTTCCTATCACCACAAACACAAATGATCCATGTTGAAACGACAAGTTAGATGGAAGGAATACCTAAATTCCAGTGAGAGGATCCCAAGACAGAGGCCAACAATGCTTACAAAATCCATCACTGGCAGTTACAATTTCTAGACAGAGAAGGAGACCTCCAGTGTAGGAAGGTTGCGCGCCTGGATCCCAAATGAATGCCTGAGAGTTGCACGGTAATGAAACTCCAACATTAAGAACTTCCTTAATTTCTTGTTGCCCATTCTGCTCCCAGAGCAATCCTCCTTCGTAGCCACTGTAAAGTCTTGCCTCCCTATTCCCTTTATTCATCTCCCAATTCATAGAACCATGCCAAATTCACCTAAGGAGAGAAATAAGTATGCCCAACACCTCTAGAGGCTTCATTTTCCAGAATCACCATTGATTAATGTCGTTTCTGACTGAGAGTATGTTTGAAGGATGGTAGATGGGGGAGGCCCCAAGGTCACATGAACCGTTGATCGCTCACCCCATTAGGGAAAAAACATACTATTATACTAAGCAAGTTTTTCTCATATATCCTCCAAAAAAAACTCCATTAAAAACTCTCTCTAAATCTATATCTATATCTATATTAAAATTAATTATTTACTAGTTCTCCTTAGTTGGAATGACTTAGTCTTCCTCGACATTCTCAACGTGTGGTATGTCGTTTTCCCCGATAGCCTCGCTACTGTAATTGAGATCCTCAACATGTTGCATTGAGATCTTCAACATGTTGCATGGCGTTTTCCCCGAAGTCTTCAGAACTAGAGCTCAAATCCTCGTTAACTATTATTGGTTGACCTTGTTCTCGTCAATGCCTATGACCTCATGGCCTCCATTGATGTCCTCATTGTGCACCACCTCATTTCCATCCAGCCTTCGCCCGAGGCTCTCCACGTTGAACAAGTCGTTGATTGCCTTGGTTTCAATCAATTGCGTTTCTGATTAGCAAGATGTCAAAGTAATTAATAACGCTACTGACCCTGCAATATCAACTAGATGAGCATCAATCTTGTCACTTGTTGTGTTTCTGATTAGCAGGATGTCAAAGTAATTAATAACTCTACTGACCCTGCAATCTCAACTAGATGAGCATCAATCTTGTCACTTGTTGCGTTTCTTATTAGTAGGACGTCAAAGTAATTAATAACTCTACTGACTCTGCAATCTCAACTAGATGAGCATCAATCTTGTCACTTGCCTCTCCCACTACACACTCCATATTCACCTATAAAACCCGCAAATGTTGTCTCAACGCCGTGAGAGATAGAGCTAGTTTTGCCTTAATTTCCTTATTGCCTTCATGCTCCATATATACTATTGCCTTTCCTTTCTCAAGCCTGCTCCACAATCTTGAAACATTTAAGGTTGTTGCGCTCCTCCATTCCATTTGCATGGGCTCCTTTAATGGCTCAGCATGGAAACTCTACCAAAATACCCTCTTCCCTTCGCAAATCTGATATAACCTCACCGAATTATGGTTTTCACACATCTACATGATTTCAAAATTCAAATCACAACAGAATCTTTTGTCTCCTTTGTCTGATGTCGATTCCATACTAACATATCCACTCCAGGCACCCATGCATACACAACTTCCCACATTATAATGACACATCACCTTTAATATAATTAATGAAAATTGCAACTGACTTAACTCCACCATTTGTTAGCCCACGGGGTTTTGGATTAACTGTGAATGGGTGCATTGTTAAGGCACTCCTTATGATAGGTCACTAGTTCAAATCCCTCGTGGGTGCTTACCTACCAAAAAAAAAAAAAACTCCACCATTTGTTTACTGATATCGAGCTTAGTGCACCTCTTGGTCTGTCTAATATCCAATTGCTTTTTCAACATCTTTTAATGTGATAAAAATCAATAGAATCAAATTGACCCATCAGCAATTTAACCCTATGCAAAAGTGTTGGGAGCTTAAGATCTTCTATTGTAATTTAATCCTACGCAAAAGCGTGGGGAGCCTAAGATTTTCTCGAGCTTAGTGCACCTCTTGGTCTGTCTAATATCCAATTTCTTTTTCAACATCTTTTAATCTGATAAAAATCAATAGAATCAAATTGACCCATTAGCAATTTAATCCTATGAAAAAGCGTTGGGAGCTTAAGATCTTGTATTGTAATTTAATCCTATGCAAAAGCATTGGGAGCCTAAGATTTTTTATCATTGCTTGTTGAATGACAATTTTAGAGTTACTAAAGATTCTTATTTTTTACATTCTATTGGCTAGAGCTAGATCTAGTCCTTGCCATAATGCCATATATTCTGCTTGGTTATTAGTCATCACCCCTAACCCTAAGTGTACTCTTGCTCCTACCTCCCTGACATGCAACAAGATCTCCCTTTCTTCCTCAAGGTAAGTAACAACCCCTCCTGCTCCCACTTCCCTGACATGCAACAAGATTCTTAACCATGGAGACTCACTCCACTTTTCCATGGCGATTCTCAACACATAAGAAGGATTTGTTACAAATACCATGGGTCGATACAATGGCTCAAATACCTCGTGGGTGTTTACCTACGAAAAAAAAAAAAAAACTCCACCATTTGTTTACTCATCTCGAGCTTAGTGCACCTCTTGGTCTGTCTAATATCCAATTGCTTTTTCAACATCTTTTAATGTGATAAAAATCAATAGAATCAAATTGAACCATTAACAATTTAATCCTATGCAAAAGCATTGGGAGCTTAAGATCTTCTATTGTAATTTAATCCTAGTATGCAAAAGCGTTGGGAGCCTAAGATTTTCTCGAGCTTAGTGCACCTCATGGTCTGTCTAATATCCAATTGCTTTTTCAACATCTTTTATGTGATAAAAATCAATAGAATCAAATTGACCTATTAGCAATTTAATCCTATGAAAAAGCGTTGGGAGCCTAAGATTTTCTATCGTTGCTTGTTGAATGACAATTTTAGAGTTACTAAAGATTCTTATTTTTAACATTCTATTGGGTAGAGCTAGATCTAGTCCTTGCCATAATGCCATATATTCTGCTTGGTTATTAGTCATCACCCCTAACCCCTAAGTGTACTCTTGCTCCTACCTCCCTGACATGCAACAAGATCTCCCTTTCTTCCTCGAGGTAAGTAACAACCCCTCCCCTCCCACTTCCCCGACATGCAACAAGATTCTTGACCATGGAGATTCATTCCACTTTTCCATATAAGAAGGATTTGTTACAAATACCATGAGTCAATACAATGGTTTACTAATACCATATGCCTAAAAAAAAATCACTCATATTCATGTGACACACGTTCACCAAAGCTCACATGAATTTTTTTTTAATTAATCAATTCAATTAAAAAATCAAACTAAAATTTTGGAAATGTTATTTCAAAATAAATATGCATACATAATTAACTTAAAAAATAATATACTTATATTTTTTTAATTGTTACACATCATAGTGGCTATGTCACCAGGCCTGGAAATTGACGTCCTACAAGACGTATTTTAAGTTTCAGCACGTATTTTATGGTTGGTGAAAATTTTTGCATGTCAAATCTGACGTCTAAAATATATTGGGGTCCCGTCATTCTGACATTTAATTAAAAATCCAAACCATAAAAATCTATTGTACTGAAATTTACTAATCCCCAAAATTATTTATTATAACTAAGGTTGAGTTTACAAATACCGGAATTTACTAATCCCCAAAATTATTTATTTATTTATTATTTATGACATAATTTAATGACCTATTTACTAGCATTGGATTTCACTCTCTTGCGAAACAACTTTAGAATTTACCAGGGTCCAAATACCACTTTCGCCTTTAGAATTTACCAGGGTCCACTTAGTCCACTTACCACTTTCGCCTTTAGAATTTACCAGGGTCCAGTTTAGAATTTACCAAGGTCCAATTACCACTTTCGCCTTTAGAATTTACCATGGTCCAGTTACCACTTTCGCCTTTCGCATCTAACCATATGTGGTTTGATGAATTATGTGTTTTATGGTCTTACATTTTCCTCTGTGATTGCTCTTTCTTTCTAATTGGGAAAAGCAATAACATCCCTGCAATCTTTTAATTTACCCTACTTCACTGTTGAATTTGTTTTTACCCTATTGCAGTGTTGAGTGTTGAATTTGTTAGCCTGTGAATATGGCATGCTTAAAAACTGCTAGACTGGTGGTATCAGCCTATGAGGTATGTACTCTTTATTTACTTATGCCATTAGTTTATTGTAAAACCTGAAAAATACATACAAGTTATGTAAAATTTGATATGGTATACAACCCTGGGAAATTTTGAAGTAAATTAAGGCATGGTTGGTTTTGATTTTGTTTTTATCCTACTACAGTGTTGAATTTGTTAGCCTTTGAATATGGCATGCTTTTTGGTTCAAAACTGCTAGACTGTTGGTATTAGCCTATGAGGTATGTACTCTTTATTTACTTATGTCATTAGTTTATTGTAAAACTTGAAAAATACTTAAAAGTTATGTAAAATTTGATATGGTATACAACTCGTCACGAAATTTTGAAGTAAATTAAGACATGGTTGCTTTTGAATTCGTTTTTATCCAAAGTAAATTAAGGGTGGTTGCTTTTGAATTTGTTTTTACTCTATTGGAGTGTTGAATTTGTTAGGCTCTAAATATGGCATGCTTTCTCGTTCAAAATTGCTAGACTAGTGGCATCAGCCTATGAGGTGTGTACTCTTTATGTCACGCTCCAATACATGCAATAAATTTTTTTTGACATAAGTAACTATACATTTACCATACCACTTATATATCATTGAATAACCCACCAGTAATATGATCATTCAAGGGGTTGACTCTATACATATATCACGTAATAAAGTTACCGCATACACAAATAAATCCTATTGATTTGATACACTCTTATACTACTGCATAAAATAGCACTTTACAATCTTCACGGTCATTACTCATTGGATTACAATCTTAGCTGTACTCAATGCATGTACATATATTCATTCGATCTCCTATCTTGTTATCAAAGGTTTATATAACTATATAGATAAGGGTTTGTATTGTAGTGGCGGTCATGGGTTTACTGCCATGACAGGTCTCGGTTACCAAGGCTGGCTCCACCTTAAATGTGATCTGATGGTTGATCGACCCGTGACCGGTTAACTTGCTCCTTGAGTTATACGCGTACAGGTAAGGTACCATCCATCGCAGCATTGTTAGCTGAGGTTCATCCATCTGGCAAGATCCACGGCTCATAGTGTTGTGCCATGTGCGGTGGCGTGAACAAGTGTTACGAGGCTGGCTCCTCGAACTTACCAATCTCGCGCCCAAACCTTTCCGGATCCTTCTCCAAGATCGAACGGCAGTGGCAGTCTTACCCAGATCGATGGCCGAAACTATGCCACGAGGCAAGGTCTTGCAAGGGATATTTAAGGTTCGTTTTTACATTGGTTGGTCATTGTTTCCATTCGGTGTCGAGTGTTTGGCTGCTGCAGTCTTCGGCTCTCCTGCGCTCGGCCGAGGACTTGCAAACTCTCACTGCTCCAGGGTTTCATCTTATACCAAGGCGTAAGGAACCTTGACAGCTTATTACCCAGGTTAAGACGAGCTTTGCAAAGCAGTTTAGTTTTCAACTTTAATTACTTGAGTTTTTCTTCGGTAAATATACTTTCTCAGTCAATGTTTTTTTTTATGACAATTGCAGGGAAGGCCGCGGATGTCCAGACAGCGTTTGGAAGAGGCTACTGGCTTATCGACCTCGACCATCCTGCCACAGGTAGGAGCACCACCTTATTTGCTTAGAGTAGATTTTTGGGTCTTCTCATCTCGGAACAATGGCTAATCCACTGTTCTGCTGAACAGGGATGCCGAGTTCCTTGCTTTCGAACTCCTCTCTCAGCTGTACATTCAGGGTTTTGCATGTAATGGACCTGTATGGGTCGGTCCTTCGTCTGTTATGTGAATGTGTTTAGACATGTTATTCAGCTTTTGTTTAATGACTCTTGTTAAGACGGCCTCCGTCTAGTCTTGTTCACTGAGATGTATATTTGCACAGTTATCACTGGTTTGGATGCCGATTCACGGCTAACTGATAATCGAATGCAGAGTTATCTTTTGTAAATTTGTCCATTGAAATTTATGTTCATTTCGAGTTCGTCTTTATACTGTCAGCATTTGATTTGCTTAAGCTTCGATTCTCTGTATAAGAGCATTGTTTCCTCTTTATTAATATGGAGTCTGTATATAAGTTACAGGTCCAAGGTTGGGTTTTAGCTCTGCTATGCACTAGCTTGTTTATGTGTTTACTGTTTATGTGTTCAAGATATGTTTATGGCGCCTGGCCGTTTCGAATGGCTTCAACCCGGCTCATGTAACTTTTCTGAGCGAGGGTTTTTACTAAACAGGTTCTAACCGAGACCGTTGTAACCTCGGTTACCTTGCGGTCTGCGGCTTACCTCCTTCTTTAAAGTTTATGCATACAACTCTGTATACGTGTATTCTGTGTTGTTAAGCTATACATGTGAATATTATTATTGTGGGTTGGTTCTCTGACCCGGAGGTTCTAGCGAGCTTAGGGTTCACTAAGTGTATACGCTCTTTTGGATTGTTGAATATGATAATATCTTCCGGTTTTAGGCATGCTGGCTTTACAAGACATACCAGTCCCGTGCTATATAAAGAATGTCTCAATGATATAAGCGTAATACATTATCTTGCACAAAATGCCTGTTTGTTTCTTTTTGATTCTGCATGTAAAAAAAGTATTCTGTTCTTTTCCGCAGTATATAAAACTAGATAGAGCTTATTACAGTTTTCATCTCTGTTTATAATTCTTACTGTCTCTGTGATAATGAAACTTAGTATTTATTCCGTTCCGCTACTATTTTTTTGGCTAAAAGAAATAGGCAAGGGTGTAATATTCTTCATTCAGATTGCCATGTCTCGGTTTCTATCTATAAGGCACAGCTATTGTCCTTTTCACATTTTCAGCTACGAATGACAGTTATAGAAATTACACAGTATCAATCTTTCTAATACAGAATAGTGAATCCTTTAGCCTAACTCCACGTCAGAGATAACTAAATAAATAAATGTATACTTAGTAGGCCGTACCTGTTCCGGTACCAACCTACTTGATTTGCTTGTCAGTCCACCCGTCCGTAGGAAGTTTTTCTTCTTTATTCTTCCACCCCCAAGCACTTGCTGGTCCTGCTCGACCGCAATTACACTGGCTTTGCCAGTAAACGCTATCTGATCCTAACCAGACATAGCGTACAGGAAAATTCCTTTCCTCTTATGCCATCTGATCCTAACCAGACATAGCATGAATGTTTTCTTTTTTTCCCTCTGCCATCTGATCCTAACCAGACTTGGCATTTTCCCCTTTTTCCTCTGGGGTCTCAACTACCTCAAGGTAGTTAGGGTTCCAATGTAACTGATTCCTCAGTTACTAACCATGATTAATCATAACTCAGTTCAAAATGGTATCAACACAACTGTCTTTTTTTATTAACATAATATTAATAACCAGAATATATATAATTTCAAATAAAGTCTCTGTTCAATAATTACTTTTAACATTTACCAACATTAACTTTTCACAGGGGATATTACACTTTATTTATTGTAAAACTTGAAACATACTTACAAGTTATGTCAAATTTGATATGGTATACAGTCCTTGAGGAAATTTTGAAGTAAATTAAGGCGTGGTTGCTTTATTTACTTATGTAGTTAGTTATTGTAAAACCTAAAAAATACTTACAAGTTATATGTACATTTTGATATGGTATACAACCCTTCACGAAATTTTGAAGTAAATTAAGGCGTGATTTCTTCCAACCAGCTTAGGGAGCCCCTTAAAGAAATTTTGAAGTAAACTAGGGCATGATTTATTCCAATTAGCTTGGGGAGTAGCTCAAACTCGGGTTGGTAGCGATAAACCCTCAAATTCAAGAAAAAAAAGTGTGTATTTTACTTTTTTTATTCTAATCTATTATGTGTTTTATGGTCTTATGTTATTTGGTATTTTGAATTTTCAAAATTTCACTGGATAAGAGGTTTAATGTTATTTGGTAGTTTTGTGGAATGGGAAGTTGAAGATTTTGAATTTACAGGGGCTGAAATTTACAAGGGCGTGACTTCAAAATTGAAAGTTGAAACCATTCATTATCATTCATCATCTTATAATGCGATATGAAATTTCTATCTCAAAGCTTATCATTTCTATATTTGCAGGGACATGACTACAAAATTGAAACCATTCATTATCATTCATCATCTTATAACGTAATCTTAAATTCCTATCTGAAAGCTTATCATTTCTATGATTTTAAGATTCTAATTTATTTATTAACTCATAAAATTATATTAGTAAAATTTAGAACTGTGATCTTATAAGGGAGCTGAAAAAATTCTATCCTAAAGCTTATCGTTTCTGTGACTTTAAGATTTTGAAAACGTTCGCCATGAATATTAATTTTATTTATTAACTCATAAAATTGTATTAATAAAATTTAGAACTGCGAGAGTGTCATTTGAAATTTTCATGTCCGGTTTTAAATAGTTTGAAATGAATATAAATTTATTTTATAATTAGATGTGATGGTATAACTTTACGTGATCATGAATTTGCATGTGAAGGCCATTGAGGTTGTTGAATTGAGTTATATATAATAGTTAAATTTTATTTAACAATTTCTTTTGTTTTAAATGCAATTGTTAAAACCTTGTTTTTTAACATTTAATATTTTTTTAACAAATATTTTTTTGGGTAATGTGTTTAACAATGTTTATGCTTTTTTAGGTAATAAATAAATATCCATTATTAGAAAGTATTAACTTGGCCAATTTGTATGATTTAATGAACTTTAATTTTCATATGTATTTTTTATATAGGTGATTACAAATCTACAAATGTCTCAAAAGAGAAAACTACAAACTACAATTGGGGAAATGTACGGATGGATGAAAGGGAAAACTTCCAAGACTCAAAACATTTAGAAACATGTGAAAAAACCCATAATGCTGATGTGGAACAACAATTACATGAAATTTTTGGAAGTTCTTCTAATCGTGATCTAGATGAAGAAACAAATGAAGTTGAAGAAGAAGTTGCTAATAATTCAAAAATGAAAGTGCAAACAAAAAGAAACTTTCGTATGGAATGGTTAGATAAGTTTCTTTGGTTGAATTATGTGAGGTTTGATGATAAAATAGCTATGAAGTGTAGTTATTTTGAGAAGTATAAGATGAATGGGCCATGGGGTTTAGGTAATGGTTGCACAAGATTACAACATGATGCTCTTGTTACTCATGAAAAATCGTTGGTGCATAAAGATGCGCAGGCAAGATGGATAAATTCTCTAGAGGGAAAGATGAAACCAATTCCAGATCATATTAGACAACTTGAACATGTCAATAAGGAAAGAGTGATTTCTATAATGAAAGTAGCATATTTCATATGTCAAGAAGATTTATCTCTTTCAAAGTATGATAAACTTTGCAAATTTCTAATGGATGCAAAAACTCCATATATGCCAAAGTCTCAAGAGTACTCTTCATACACAAATTGTAAGTTTGCAAATGATTTTATATATTGCATATCAAAACATCTTGAACAGATTGAGATAAAAAATATGATGGAAAACCCTTTCTTCTCATTAATGGTTGATGAAAGCACTGATCGAACCTTAGAGCAACACCTTGTTGTTTATGCAACATATTTGGACTCAAAGGGTATTGGTCCACCTATCTCACAGTTTATGAAGCTCAATGATGTAGTGGATGGAAAAGGGAAAACCATATATGATAATGTCAATCAATTAATAAATGTTAGAGGCCTTCAATATAAAGATTTGATAGATGTTTCTACAGATGGAGCTTCAAAAATGATTGGACATGAAAATGGTCTTGTTTCATTTTTGAAAAAGAACAGTCCAAACCTTATTATAGTTCATTGTGGCTCATCGTGAGTCTTTAGCAGTAATAGATGCTTCTAAGAAAATACCTGAGTTATTATATGCTGTAAAATTGCAAACAAAGTGTATTCATGGGTTCAAAACTCCCCAAAAAGAAATAATTAACTTAATGATTTGCTTAGAGTCATGAAAATTGATGTTCTTGATGTTCTAAAAATACATTCAGTGAGATGGTTATTGAGAGAGGAAGTTATTATAAGGCTTGTGAAGCTTATGCTAGCAATTTTAACATTGTGGAAAAATGAAAAAAAAAAACTTCAACATGGTATGATAAGGCACGGATATATTCTATCCAATATTGTTTACATATGCTTACTGATGTTCTAGGGGAATTGAACAAGTTGAATATGACTTTTCAAGAAGAAAATGTAGACATTACAACTATTGGGTTAGCTCTTGAAGTAACTATAAGTACATTATCTAGATGGTTTTTGAGAAAAGAGACATTTGCAGAAGACACAATTTATCTTTCAAAATTTTTAAGTGATTCTCAAAATGGATACATTGATATTAAATATGAAGGGACATTGGTAGATAGACATGAATTACGATACATCTCTATCTCAGCCATGGATATTGAATGCAATGAAGCAAGGAAACAATCTATGAAACCTTGTATTGAAGGTACACAAGAGAGTTGTCAACAACTCACAAAAGGTTATATAGAGACTCTCATAGACTCTTTAAATGAAATATTTCCAGACCTTCATCTTTTTAATGCAGCAAAATTGTTCAGCCCTTGCTATTATCCAGAAGAGTGTCGTAATCGTGAGAAAAATTCAGAACGTTGGCTTTTAAAGCTTTTTCAACATTTGCAACATACCATATCAAGTGATGTTGGATTTGTAGCTTTATTTGATGTTAAAGCTTGTAAAAGAGAGTTGCACCCTTTTGTTGATTCATTAAATCTGGCTTGTGAGGGTTATAATGAGTTGTTCAATCATAGTCAATATTGTGTATTGCTAACAAGATATCGCGTAGTCTAATCAAGTGGAGGAGTTGCTCGAAAAGTTATGGAAATTCTGGTCATATTTAGAGAAAATCTGGCAAGGATTTTTGTAAATCCAAGGTATAGTTCTTAAACTTCAAAATTTTAGATGTCCTAGACGTTTTTGATAGTGTTGAATCCATTTCCACCATAAAAACACGATTCAAACACTACCTCTACAAGATTTTTTGAAATTTTTTTATCGAGATTCCAGCCATTTTTGACTATCTAAACAATTCCTCCGCCTCATTAAAAAAAACATTGGATTGTTCAATCATTGTAAATCGTATGGATTGCTATGACACATTTAGTTTTATATATTGAGACCAATATTGTGTATTTCTAGCCGGACATTGGGTTCTTCAATCATTGTAAATCGTATGTATTTATATATATAGCATATCACTGTCGAAGGAGAAGAATGAATAGCATCTGATAATGTGCCAATGACTGGTGGCTACGCCGGGCTGATCAGTTTTGTGAGCACAGATCGCCAAACCTTAAGGTCGGTAATGTGCCGACAACTTCCTTGTGATTAACTAAATTTTAGTTCACGCAAGCTTAAACTGAATTTAATCATTAAATGTTCAACGTGGTTTCAAGAAATGTACTAGAGAACTTCATATAAAGAAACTCAAAAGCCTTTGAATATGTATGTACATGCATTTTATTTTATTTGTTGGTTATGGGTTATCAGAAGTCAAGATTGATGTGATAATTGTACGCCAAAACATCCTATCCATGACCAAGAAAGATTCACACCCTACGAAGGAATTGAATTTTTAATGGTAACAAAGCTTTTCAAATGTTGTTTTCCTTAATATAAAAGTGGGGAAAATGAAAGTCTAACCAAGCCTATTTGTCGAATCCAGTTACGCAACCCTAGCCCTAATGTTTGCATGTCATTGAATCGTGCACTTCACATATGTATGGCTGAGATGTGCTCATGGGATGAGATGTGGTCATGACTTTTAACCAATAATAAATTTTTAAAAGAGTTAGAGAGGGTTCCCATAGGTGATAGAAATATAAACTTACATAAATAACAACTATATAACTACAGTGCAAATGATAAAAGGAATACTTCCCATTCCACTGTCAAAAACCATATCCTCTTTATCCCACTTGTAACTCACTGAAGGAACAAGGATAGATATCATAATAATAAAAAATACTCTTGTTCATTCTCTTTTTCAAATACTCTTGTTCATTCCCTTGCAACACAAAAAAAAATAATATATCATAGAAATTGCAGAGTGGTGGGAATGAGTCAAATACGAAAGTGATGTTAAGCCTCCAAAGGTACAACCATTAAATATCACCAATTTGATACTTACTAATGTGATGAGAAGTGTAAAAAGTAAGCTAAGTTACTCTAACGACTAAGAAAATTTTATAACAATTAAATTATTATGATGAGTAATATGCTTAATCATAAGAGTTAGGTTACATAATTAATAATTTTTTAGATGATAATAATATTTCTTGTGTGATTATGTCTTCTGGATTCATCGCATTTTACTATTTTATGTATTGATGTTTCGAACCATCCTCTGTGGTTCATCATCAAGATTAGATATATGAAGAAGTCATAGAATAATAATAATATTTCTAATTAAATATTAATATTAATAATAATAATATAAAAAATAAATATAATTTTTCAAATTAAATATTTTTAGCAATATTTTACTATTAATTATAATTATATAAAATGAAATATAATATATTTATATATTTATATAAAATGAAAAATATTTATTTGTTTTTATAGTTTTACAATTTTAAAATTTAATTATTTAATGCTATGAACCAAAGAGATTAATAAACTTAAAGGGATTATTAATATTATTATCAATATCACAATACGATAATTAATAAATATCGGGGTCTTGGATAGCCAATGGTGCTCTGTTATGGAACTCGTTGATGTGAAGTTACCAGTTCAGTTCCCCACCCTGACCAGGGTGATATATTGAACATGTTGAAGATGTAGTCCTGCCAAGTTTACAAAAAAATATATTGTAAACCCTTTGAATAATGTTGTACTCTAGGAATATGAACCCTTAGATTAAAAAATCCAAGGGGTCGATATTATAAACCCAATGGAGTAATGAACAAAAGAAATTAATACTAAAAACCCAAGGGATCATATTAAACCCTAGGAATTAATATTATAAATCCAAGGCCTATAAACCTTAAGATAAATATTATAAACCCTTACTAAAAACTCAAGGGATCATAAACCCAGGGGAATAATATTAAACCCAAGGAATTAATATTATAAATCCAATGTCTATAAACCTTAAGATAAATATTATAAACCCTGAAATAAACATAGTTGACCATGGTTGATTTTCATATTGAAACAATCTTTGAAACAATGCGATGTTACACCGTCGTTGACCATAGTTTTCACATTGTGACAAAGATTGTATCAATATGAAAATGAACCATGGACAACCATTGTTAACCATCGGCAATGATGGTCAATCATGGTTAGCCATGGTCCAACATCACATTGTGACAAAGATTGTCTCAATATGAAAACCAACCATGGTCAACTATGGTTGGCCATTGTCAATTATGGTTAACCATGGTCAACCATGGTCCAACGTTGCATTGTGAGAAAGATTGTGTCAATATGAAATTCATTCATGGTGAACCATGGTCACATTGTGATAAAGATTGTCCGATGGTCCAACACCACATTGTGACAACAATGGTCCAACGTTACATTGTGACAACAATGGTCAACGATGGTCCAACGTCGCATTGTGACAACAATGGTCCAATGTCGCATTGTCACAAAGATTGTGTCAATATGAAAATCAACCATCGTAAACCATGATCAACCATGTTTATTTAAGGGTTTATAATATTTATCTTAGGGTTTATATACCTTGGCTTTATAATATTAATCCCTCAGGTTTAATATTATTCCCATGGGTTTATAATCCATTAGGTTTTTAGTATTAATCCCATGGGTTTATTATTCTCTTAGGTTTATAATATCGATCCCTTGGGTTTAATATAGATTGCTTGGATTTATAATTATAGTCAACCATGGTCAACCATCGTCCAATGTCACATTGTGACAAAGATTGTCTCAATATGAAAATTAACCATGATCAACCATAGTCAACCATCATCAGCCATGGTCAATCATGATCAACCATGGTCCAATGTCACATTGTGACAATAATTGTCTAAATATGGAAATAAACCACGATCAACCATTGTCAGACATGGTCAATCATGGTCAACCATGATCGAATGTCACAATGTGATAAATATTGTCTCAATATGGAAATCAACCATGGTTAACCATTGTCAACCATCATCAGCCATGGTCAATCATGGTCAACCATGGTTGATCTGAAAATGGAATGTACTTGTTTAAGGGTACAAGGTATCCATTTCCCATAATTTCAAATGTGAGTTATACACTCCAAGTGACCTCTGAAAATGTGAAAACTTCTTATTTCTTATACAGAGATAGACTATAGGGGCATTCACCGGACATGTCACATCTAAAGAGAGGATGAGTTCGAGAGGCTACCTGGCCATCTACAGGCTCTGCCTAAAGAAATAATGAAGTAAACACTTAGAAGTCTTTGACATACACATACTTGAAGTTTGATGTCTTGCGGAATAAGACAAATAACTTTCTGCAGCTGCCTAGGTGATTATGTGTGTATGCAAGTTATGTATATTTGTTGTTTAACACTTTATATCAGTTTTGTTTAGCATATCATCTTCAGAAAATAAAGACATCAAAATGATAAAGCAGTTCACCCCCTCTGGGCTACATCTGTTGGACCAAACCTCTCAAACTAGGCTTGTCCTCTTGTATTAAAAATGGTACAAAGGCTAATAAAAAAATACGAGTGTTTCGAAAGACAGATCTGACTGTAAATACAGAATTAGAAGATAGGAATTAGCTAAATATGCTCTTTCCCAAACACTAAACAGTGAAATTGTACCTTATACAGTACTTTCCCCAATTGGCCCTAGTGGCCCTTTAAACTTTCATGGAGAATTTCGAGGTGAAGATGACCTCAATTGGTTCTAAAACCTCTGCCATTAGACTCAGAAGGTATAAAATAGCAGACATAGGCTTTTGAATCACCAAAAATGGATGAACATAGCACCCAAACAGCTCAAGCACTGAAATGGCCCTAGTGGACCTGAAAGCTTCCCTGAAGCTAAACAGTGAGAAGAATGCTTAAACAGGAAAAACGAGCTGTAGAAATGGATTCAGAATGCTAAAAACCTTCAGGAATGACCTTCGTTCCACATTCACTGGCTGCACAATTCCCAATGCAGCTCCCAAACTGATTTGGCCCTAGTGGCTCCTGGAACTTCCACGAAGAAAAATCACCTACAAACGACCTCAGATGGCTGTGAAACCTATGCCAATGGCTTCAGAAGGTCGAAGATACCCAAAATAAATAAAAAAATTTGTCCAAAAAAGACTTTCCTAGCCAAAGTTATGGCTCATTAAAGTTTCTCCAGTCTGCCCTAGAAAAACTCCAATTAAAACTGGCTAACTGCCAGATAACCCCGCTAAATTTGGCAATTCCGCCTTTTTGGAGTGCTCCGCCAGACAGACCACCGGTTAACGGATTGTTTTAATGGCACATGTGAACGCATTTATCAACGGGCAGTTTACCTTAGATGGCGCGCCTGGACGGTTAGTGGACGGGCGGTGAGCTATGTTTTAACTCCCGCATTTGGTGGCAATGTGAACACGTATATATTCTAACCGTTGAATGGTTTAATACCCGATGGTTTAGGGTGGAGCGCCATGGTCCCAGAGGATGGGCATATGGTATGGGGGCTGGCCCCCTTCAGGCCCCACCCAAGCGTAATACAAAGGTCTTATATCATATGATCCGCTATACAAACACGAACCACCTGTTTGGTCCAACGATAAGGCATGGAATTGTTACGTGGTAGGTTGTGGGTTCAAACCACAATTCGACCAAAATTTTAAACATGCGCCCAAAGTACTTATGTCATGCTGATGTCACCTTTGGCCACGTGGCGGTCTCCGAGTGTGCCACGTGGCAACTTGTGATTGGCTGCTCAAATGGAATATTCCAAAGAATATTCTACAGAATATTCTTTTTTAATTTTTTTGAAAAAATTCAAAAATTAAGAATCATTGAGCGATTTTGTTTTTGGCATAACTTCTACATACGGAGACCATTTTCGAACCGTTCGCGGCGCCAGAATAAGGAAGACAAGATCTATCTGGTCCTTTAGGTTCAAACCAGTTCTGAGCACTTTTATTTTTGACCATTTTACGACACTTGGTCCTGAGCTCCTAATTAATGGTCCAATGTCACATTGTGACATAGATTGTCTCAATATGGAAATCAATCATGGTCAACTATGGTTCAATGTGGCATTTTAACAAAGATTTTCCAATATAAAAATCAATCACAGTCAACCATGGTCTAACATCACATTGTGACAACCGTGGTCAACAATGATCCAACATCACGTTGTTACAAAGATTGTGTCAATATGAAAATCAATCATGGTAAACCATGGTCAACCATGTTTCTCTTAGAGTTTATATACCTTGTGTTTATGACATTAATTCCTTGTGTTTATGACATTAATTCCTTGGGTTTAATATTATTTCCTCGGGTTTATAATCCCTTGGGTTTTTAGTATTAGTCCCTTGGGTTCATTGTTCCATTGGATCCCTTGGGTCTAATATAGATTGCTTGGATTTACAATTATATTCAACCATGGTCAACCATTGTCCAATGTCACATTGTGACAAAGATTGTCTCAATATGAAAATTAACCATGATCAACCATAGTCAACAATCATCATCTGCGGTCAATCATGGTTCAATGTGACATTGTGACAAAAGATTGTCTCAATATGGAAATCAACCATTATCAACCATTGTCAGCTATGGTCAAACATGGTCAACCATGCTCCAATGTCACATTGTGACAAATATTGACTCAATATGGAAATCAACCA
Source organism: Pinus tabuliformis (assembly GCA_031772625.1). Lineage (NCBI taxonomy): Eukaryota > Viridiplantae > Streptophyta > Pinopsida > Pinales > Pinaceae > Pinus > Pinus tabuliformis. The sequence continues at coordinate 1,314,303,989 of CM062805.1, read as the reverse complement.
TGGTCAACCATGGTCAACCATTGTCAACCATTTTTAACCATCATCAACCATGGTCAATCATGGTCAACCAATGTCAACCATCATCAACCATGGTCCAATGTCACATTGTGACAAAGATTGTCTCAATATGGAAATCAACCATGGTCAACTATGGTTCAATGTTGCATTTTAACAAATATTGTCCAAATGAAAATCAATCATGATCAACCATGGTCCAACATTATACTGTGATAATCATGGTTAACTACGGCCAACAATGATCCAACATCACATTGTTACAAAGATTGTGTCAATATGAAAATCAACCATGGTCAACCATGTTTCTCTTAGAGTTTATATACCTTGGGTTTATGACATTAATTCCTTGGGTTTAATATTATTTCCTCAGGTTTATAATCCCTTGGGTTTTTATTATCAATCCCTTGGGTTTATTATCCCCTTGGGTTTATAATATCAATCATTTTGGTTTTTAATCTTAGGGTTCATGTTCCTGTTGAGATTTTCTGTTTTAATTAATTTTGGAAAAAATCTCATGTATGTGACAACAATAGGATTAGTTTCTATATTAGCTCCAGTATTTTATGAGGAGGAGTTAATGCATCCTATATTTGTTGTGAGGGAATTTATGATTTAGTTTTATACTCCAGCTATAAAAAATGTAATCCCGTAGAGGATTGTGAGAGTGTAGAGAAAATAGGGTGAGCTGAGAGTATGTGTGAAGAATTAAAATTGTTGTAATCTCCTATTGAATAATAAGATTGTAGATGCCTATGTTCTGGTGGATGTATCCCATATTGGTTGGGTGAACCACGTTAAAATCTTTGTGTTATGGTTTTGTGATTTTGTATGTGCTGTGTATGTATGTTTATTTTTATTTCCGTTGCGCATTGTTTGGTCTAACAATTGGTATCAGAGCGGCGCAGCGGAAGGGTGGAGGGCCCATAACCTACCGGTCTTTGGTTGTGGAGCTAATACGTGTGACAGAGCTACGAAAGGTGGAGCTTTTCCGTTGGCGCGGTTTTGTCAGAAACAGTCGCGCCAATTTTTTGACAGTGAACGGGTTGGCGTGATTTATTTTGGAACAGGCACGCCAATTGACGCGGTTCTGAGTGCAATACTCACGCTAGTGCGCCAGGATCCCAATTGGCGCGGAAACGACAGGTATACTCGTCCGAATTTTGTGAATTATACCGTTTTTGTCTCTGGCACGGATCTTCTGTTGTCAAGGAAGCGCCAAGTCCCTTTCGGCGCGCCAAGCATTTTTCGCTATGATAAAACTGCAATTTTTTTTTTAATTGTAATCTGAAATTTGTACAACAGAGGAATTTTATGATAAGGAAAAGGCATTTTTTATATTAACTTTATTTATTAAAAAGTTGGAATTGGAGATTTTTTTGTTTGTTACAACATGGCAAAAACTGAAAGTGCTCGTTTTGAGATCGAGAAGTTCAATGGCAAAAATAACTTCAAAATCTGGAAAGTGAAGATGCATGATCTACTTGTGCAACAAGGCGTGGCGAAAGCGTTGTTGGGAAAATCCAAACAGCCTTACACCATGACAAATGATGAATGGAATGAGTTGGATGGAAGAGCTCTGAGCGGTATTCGACTGTGTTTGGCGCATGATGTTTTGTTTAACATCGTGTCAGAGAAAACTGCTGCTGGTTTGTGGAAAAAGCTTGAGAAGCTGCACATGACAAAATCCTTAACCAATATGATTCTTCTGAAGCGAAAATTGTACAGTCTGCACATGAAGGAAGGTACAACTATTACTAATCATTTGAATGTATTTAATACTCTCCTGGTGAAATTAGAAAGTATAGAAGTAAAATTTGAATTATAGGATAAAGCTATAACTTTATTATGCTCGTTGCCCGAGTCATGGGATCATTTTGTTACTTCTATAAGTCTAAGTATATTAGAAACCCTTGAATTTGATGATGTTGTTGGAGCTTTGTTGTCCGAAGAGACAAGGAAAAGGTCAAATTCTGAAACCTCTACATCAGAAGCAATGATGGCTAGAGGTTGTTCTAGAGAAAGACGCTCCGGTAAGCACAGCGACTCGCGTTCAAAATCGAAAGGGAAGAAGAGTAAGGTAAAGTGCTGGTTTTGTGGCAAATCGGGACATTTGAAGAAGGACTATTGGAAGAGACAGCAAGCATCCAAAGAAGACTCCTCAACAAAGAAGAAAGAAGCAAACACGACAAATACAGGTTCGACATCCAAGACAGGTATGAGTGATGAAGTGTTATCAGTTGATTTGTCTAGTCATGATCAACATTGGCTGTTAGATTCTGGTGCATCAAATCACATGTGTATTCATAGGGAATGGTTTAAAACTTATAAACCAATCAATGATGGAGTAGTTTACATGGGAAATGATGTCACAAGTAACATTGTGGGAATTGGAAGCATTCAGCTTAAAATGTTTGATGGGACAAATAAAATTTTAACTGATGTAAGACATGTACCTGAACTAAGGAAAAACCTCATTTTATTAGGAGTACTAGACACTAGTGGATATAAAACCTTTATTCAAGGTGGAGTAATGAAATTTTATAAAGGAATTTTACTAGTAATGAAAGCAAAGAAGGTTGGAAACCTTTTTCAGTTAGAAGAAGAACATAGTCAGATCATGTTTCTACAGTGTCTGAAAACGACAGTAATTCTATTCGTTTATGGCATCAAAGGTTGGGCCATATGAGCAAAAGAGGTTTAAAGATTTTATCTGATCGTAATTTACTTCCTAATTTAAAGCCTGATAAGTTAGATTCCTCCAACGAAACAAAGCAAGCAGAAGTTTAAAACTGGAAAACATACTAGTAAGGGAATCCTTGATTATATCCATTCTGATGTTTGGGGTCCATCTCCTACAACCTCATATGAAGGTTCATCATATTTTGTATCTTTTATTGATGATTTCTCTAGAAAAGTGTGGGTCTACATGTTAAAGAAGAAGTATGATGTGTTTACAGTTTTCAAATAGTTTAGAGCATTAGTTGAAAACATCACTGGAAGAACTATTAAATGTCTAATAACTGACAATGGTGGTGAGTTTACTTCAAAGGAATTTGATAATTATTGCAAGGAAGCTGGGATCGAAAGACATAAAACCACTGTGTATACTCCTCAGCAAAATGTAATTGCTGAACACATGAACATGACTCTTTTAGAGAGAGCAAGAAGTATGCTGAGTAACGCCAATTTGCAAAAGGAATTGTGGACAGAAGCGGTTGCTACAGCTTTCTATTTGATAAATCGATCACCATCAACTGCAATAGGATGAAAAATTCCTCAAGAGGTATGGAAAGGTCATCCTTGTGATTATTCTAAACTGAAAGTTTTTGGTTGTGATGCATGTGCTCTAGTTCCAAAACATCAGCGTTCTAAATTAGATCCTAAATCAAAAAGATATATCTTTGTTGGATATGGTGATGGGACTAAGGGATACAGATTGTGGGATCCTACTACTCACAAGATCATCATTAACAGAGATGTTAAATTTAATGAATCCTCACTTGAAAGATCAGATGTAGATGATAAATTAAAACAGGATAATGTATCTAAGCTTCAACACATTCAGTTTGAAACCAATTCAAATACTGATGATTATCAAGATGAACATGGTTCAGATGCTAGTCATGAACAAGTTTCAAATGTAGATCATGAACAAGTTTCAGATGTAGATCATGAACATGTTTCAAATGCAGATCATGAAGAAGTTCCTATAGATAATAATCAACAAATTGTGGAAGTACCAGAAACATCTTTAAGGAGGTCCACGAGAATTAAACGTCCTCCTGGAAGGTATGATGATTATGTTACTTCAGTTGCTTTAACCGCTAAGGATGATGAACCTTTGTGCTATCAGGAAGCTGTAGAAGGTTCTAAAAGTGAAAAGTGGAAAGAAGCTATGAAGGATGAGATGATGGCATTAGACAAAAATGACACATGGGATCTGGTAGAACTTCCTAAAGACAGAAAAACTGTGGGATGTAAATGGGTTTACAAATTGAAAAGGGGTGTTGATGGTTCAAAGGACAGGTACAAAGCAAGGCTGGTCGCGAAAGTTTTTTCTCAGAAAACAGGCATTGATTTTCATGAGATATTTTCACCAGTTGTAAAAATTGTTTCAATTCGAATTGTATTAGCATTAGTTGCCTTACTTGATTTAGAATTACAACAACTTGATGTTAAAACTGCATTTTTACATGGAGATTTAGATGAGGAGATTTACATGGAACAACCGGAAGGGTTCGTTCAAGATTGCAACAAGAAATTTGTCTGCAGGCTCAAGAAATCATTGTATGGTCTGAAGCAATCGCCTCGACAATGGTACAAGAAATTTGATTCTTTCATGTTGAGTGAAAATTATAGAAGAAGTGAATATGATCATTGTGTTTACTTTAAGAAATTAAGTAATGGCATGTTCATTATCTTAGTGTTATATGTTGACGATATGCTTTTAGCAAGAAAAAGGATAACAGAGATCAACAGGTTAAAGGCTCAGATGGATAGGACATTTGATATGAAAGATCTAGGAGCAGCAAGACAAATTTTGGGCATGGAGATTTTTAGAGACAGGAACAATGGTAAGCTGTGGCTATGGAGTAGTAGGTTGTTTAATGTATGCGATGGTTTGTACTTGACCAGATATTTCACATGCAGTTAGGGTTGTCAGCAGGTATATGGCAAATCCAGGAAAAGAAAACTGGTCAGCAGTGAAATGGGTGCTTCGGTATTTGAGAGGCACAAGTGATTATTGTATCAATTATAACAGAAGTAGTGAATTTGTTTGCGGATATGTTGATTCCGATTTTGCAAGTGATTTGGATAAGAGAAGGTCAACTTCAGGGTATGTCTTTACTCTTGCAGGTGGAGCTATTAGCTGGATGTCAAAGCTACAGAATATTGTTGCTTTATCCACTACTGAAGCATAATACGTAGTTTCTTTGCATGCTTGCAAAGAAGTGGTTTGGTTGAAAGGTTTGATTAGTGAGTTTGGTAGGTTACAGGACAACATCAAGTTATTTTGTGATAGTCAAAGTGCAATTCATTTGGCTAAGAATCTGGCCTATCATAGTAAATATAAGCATATACCTATCAATTACCATTTTGTAAGACAGGTTATCACTGAAAAGGGGTATTTCTCTTGAAAAAGTGCATACGAAGGAAAATTGTGTAGACATGTTCACGAAACCAGTTTTGATAGAGAAGCTACGTTGGTGTCTGGCTTCTCTTGGCTTGCAGAAAAGATAAAAATAATAAATGAACAGGATATTAGGCTAATTGTTGTGAAGGTGGAGATTGTTGAGATTTTCTGTTTTAATTAATTTTGGAAAAAATCTCATGTATGTGACAACAATAGGATTAATTGCTATATTATCTCCAGTATTTTTTGAGGAGTTAATGCATCCTATATTTGTTGTGAGGGAATTTATGATTCAGTTTTATACTCCAACTATAAAAAATGTAATCCCGTAGAGGGTTGTGAGAGTGTAGAGAAAATAGGGTGAGCTGAGAGTATGTGTGAAGAATTAAAAATGTTGTAATCTCCTGTTGAATAATAAGATTGTCGATGCCTCTGTTCTGGTGGATGTAGCCCAGATTGGTTGGGTGAACCACGTTAAAATCTTTGTGTTATGGTTTTGTGATTTTGTATGTGCTGTGTGTGTATGTTTATTTTTATTTCCGCTGCTCATTGTTTGGTGTAACGGTTCCTAGGATATAATATTATTCATAGGGTTTATACTATTAATCTTGGGGGTTTATTATAAATCCATTGGGTTTATACTCATGGTCAACCATGGTCCAACGTTAAATTATGAAAAAGATTGCTTGAATATGAAAATGAACCATGGACGTCTATTGTCAATCATTGTAAACCATGGTCCATTGTCACATTTTGACAAATATTTAGTCGATATGAAAATCAACCATGGTCAATCATGCTCAACCATGTTTATTTTTAGGTTTATAATGTTTATCTTAGGGTTTATATACCTTAGGTTTAGAGTATTAATCCCTTGGGTTTAATATTGTTCCCTTGGATTTATAATCCTTTGGGGTTTTAGTATTAAGCCTTTAAGTTTATTATTCCCTTCAGTTTATAATATTAATCCCTTGAGTTTATTGTCAACCATGGTCCAACGTTGCATTGTGAAAAAGATCCTCAATATGAAAATCAATCATGGTCAACCATGGTCATATTGTGACAAAGATTGTCTTATGGTTGAATGCCACATTGCGACAAGCATGGACAACCATGGTCCAACTTTGCATTGTTACAAAGATTGTGTCCATATAAAAATCAACCATGTTTATTTTAGGTTTTCTAATATTTATCTTAAGGTTTATATACATTGGGTTTATAATATTAATCCCTCACGTTTAATATTATTCTCATGAGTTTATTGATTATTAATTTAATATCTAGTAATTTATAATTATTACTATTTTTTTGTTATTAATACTTAATAATTTTCAATTATAATAATTTTTTAAATTATTAATTATTAATAATTAATAATTAAAAATAATATGAATATTAATAACAACAATAACTATTATGGTTAATATCGATATTAATTTATTTTTAATTATTAAAATATTAATAGTTAAATTATAATAATTAGAAGCTATTAATAACTAATAACTAATAATTGTTAATAATATAAAATTTGTTATAATTATTACTAATTATAAACTATTAAATATTAATTAATAAATATTAAATATTAATAATTTATAATTTATAAATAATAATAAAATTATTAATGTTTATATTTATAAATAAATAATTATAAATATGGTTGATATATGCCTATCTATATTTATCAACCATGTTTAGTAATATGGTTGTGCTCTTAGTAAATTACCAACATCTTATTGGTGTCATAGTATTTATTTTCATTATCAACCACGTTTATTAATATGGTTGTGCTCGTAGCAAATTACCAACATCTTATTGGTGTTATGGTATTTATTTTCATTACAAAGAGTTTTCAGATAAAATCCATTGCTTTGATATGATTTTCTTATTTATTTTATGTAAAACTTTAACAAACCTATATGTAAAATCCAAAAAAGAACATTATTAAAAAGCTTGAATGTTTCATTTTTCTATATATTAAATTTTACAAATAAGATCATAAATACTCTTTTATTTTTTCCTATTAAAAGACTACTACTCCTTTTATGGCTTACATTTCAAGGTTTCTATCTATTTTGTTATACCTACCATGTCTCCAATTAGTCTTGAAGTTATCTTTTACCTGATCTCAGAGTTGTCTTTCATCTTATTTCATTTTATATGTGTTTTTATTTAGCCATAATATTTATCACATGTTGGTAAACTCATTTATCCCATACTGGGAAGATAATAAGTCTTTTGTACAACCTACTAAATGGATGCTTAGAAATCTAGGGTAATTGGCATGGTAAAAGATTATTTTCATGTTAGTTTATGTGAAGCATGATAACACCTTATTATAAGAGGGTTGCAAGTCACTATTTGATGCAAGAACATCCAGCTGAGGGAGGTCATGGCTGGAGTGTTTGTCTTTGCAAACAGATATGTTTTAGTTAGTTTTTTTTTATTTTCATTTAAATTTCTAGGAATGACTGTCTCATCCCACTGTTAAGTTTTTGCTTACGTTTCTTTTTATTTATTTATTTAAACTTTACTTTTAGATTATAGTCCAGAAAGAACAGTTATCCAGAAATAACCAAGTGTAACTACTGGTAGTTTAATAACTATCCAGTGATCTTTACAAAACAGAGAAAGGAAACCGTTACTGTAATCTTTTAACCATCATAGAATTGAATAGAAAGAAGCACAAAAAATTCTAAAAAAAAAGAAAAAAAAAGAAAAAAAAAAAAGAGAATCTGGACAAGTTCAACAAGGTAACAGAGCAAGCTTGCAAAAGAAACAAGATTGTCACTATCGAAGGAATACACAAAAAGTTACAGGTACCAAACCGAACTCATATCACTTCCTTTGCTAATTAATTGTCAACAAAAATCATTGTATAAATACATATATATCCAAAATTGAACATACACAGTCCAATATCCAGTTATCAGTTATAAAAGAACCATGAAACATAGTTAACATTGCCCAAAACCACCACGAGGTCACTACAGGACTGTTAACATTACAAAACATAAGTTGAATAGCAGAAGCATAAATACACAGCGAGGCTGTAGCCACAACAAGGCCAAGCCACAGCAAGGCCAATGAACAATAAGACAAAGAAATAGTAAGGCCAAAGCTAAACCCTCGACTACAAACCCATAGAACACTACAACAGCAAAACACTTCGGATAGACAAACAGAGGACTATCAAGGAGCGACCCTACCCAGTTCAAGTGTAGGAGTCAGGGCACGAGGTCAATAAATGGAGCCCAGTCGCACACCTGCATGGCCAAACAACAAGCCATTAGAACCAGCAAAACCGAACCATAGATACAGATTTGAAAGCAGAAGAAAGGGTTACCAAGGAACTTACTGAAAGAGCCGAAACCTTGCGAACCAGGGGAGAAGCCACGGACTAAGGTCACAGCCGCAAAGTGCTCACTGCCCACAAGGAGCAAGAATAGTCAACGACAGAAGAAAACGAGGCAGAAAAGAATAGTAGAGAGAGAGAACTTACCTCTGGAAGAACACCGAATGAGAGCCGAGAGCCGAGCCACCCCGCAACCATAACCTGTGACAAAAGCCAAGCAAATAATCAAATAGTGGAGCAAGCGCTTTGAGAACAACAACATATATCAAAAGCCCACAACCGAAATTGTAACCGGGGCCGAACAAAATTGAAACCAGAGACTGAGACCAAGGGTTCCAGAGTCGAAGCCTCGAAACCGAGCTCAAAACAGGAAGCATCGTCAACGCATGCACGTGGAAACCCTCACAGGAATTCATGCCTAAGGCCGGTGAACGAAACCCCTGTAAAGCAACCAGAACCAGAAACCTCACCTCGCGGAGTAGTAGAGTGAAAGAACCAGGGACCTCACCTCGCGAAGAAACATAGTGAAGCAGTGGCGAAATGACCTAGCTTAGGGTTTCGAAGGCATGGTAAGAGGCGGGAAGGAGTGAGCCCCAAGACCAGGACACTTGTCCTCCAAATAATTAAACCACAATACCACGCCATTAAGTCAACCAACCACACAACTATCAAAACTACAATCAACATTAAATAATTAAACCGTAGGTGTTCAGGGCTAGACCCATCAAATTTTGGTATCAGAGTTGGTTAGAGTTAATTGTTTCTTTTTACAAAATGGATGTCGGAAGAAGAGGTCCTGGCAGAGCCATTTGAAGGGTAGTAGATGAAGGATTGAGGGAAGAGATTAGGATCCTGAATGCCTGTTTGGCAGTAGTAGAACCAGGAAGGAGAAGGGATCCTGAATGCCTGTTTGGTAGTAGTAGAAGCAGGAAGGAGAAGGGATCCTGAATGCCCGTTTGGCAGTAGTAGAAGTAGGAAGGAGAAGGGATCCTGAAGGAGGAGATGATAGTGCTGAAGAAGCTGCAGCTGTTATAGATGGATCAGATGAGGAAGGACCTGAAATTAGATTATTAAGGTCAGTTTTGTTGGCTAGCAGTAAACCAAAGCCTGAGATTTCAAACTATGATGGTAGTTTATCCACATAAGTGTTGTTGGACTGGATTAGCGAGTTAGACAAATAATTTGAATGTGAGGAGATCAGCGAAGATAGGAAAGTTAAATTCGCTACCACCAAGTTGAAAGGACATGTGGCCTTATGGTGGGATAGTGTCCAAGCAGAGAGGAGAAGATCAAATAAGTTACCTATTAAAAAGTGGACCAGAATGGTTGCTAAGATGAAGGGTAAGTTTTTGACCAAATATTACCAGATTGATCTGTATCGGTAGGTGCAGAATTTGAAGCAGAGAGGAATGACTGTGAAAGAATATACCGAAGAATTTTAGCTGGTGAATCTGAGAGCTGGTTACATTGAAGACACCCCAGAAAAGACAATAAGGTTTGTGAATGGCCTAAGGCTATAGATATTAGACGAGATAAGTATTCTTTCTCCAAAAACCATAGAGGAAGCATACCAGAGTGCCTTAAAGGCAGAAGAAAAGATCGCAAGGAAGCAGAATGCCAGAAGAGGACGTGGAACTGGCAGAGGGAAAGGACAATCCTTTGGCAGAGGAAGGATTGCCAACAATAGTGAAGAAGGGAGTAGTTCAAAGACCTCAGGGACAGTAGAAAAGGAAGGTAGCACTAGGGGAGGCAGGCCATAACATAAAGGAAGGGGTAATTGCAGAGGTAGAGGGGCTACCTACCAGTGTTACAAGTGCCACAAGTGGGGGCATAGGTCCTTTGAGTGCCCTCAAGGTGAACAGGCTGGACAAAGAGGAGCATATGTTTCTCAAACAGAGGAAGCGGAGGCACCACCCCAAGAGGTAGAGAATGCACCGGAGACAAGAGAGGCCTTAGTCTTGAATAAGGTACTACTGAAACCGGCGAAGGAGATAGTTGAACAAACCCAAAGAAAGGTATTATTTCGGACTATGTGCAAGTCACATGGAAAATGCTGCAAACTGATTATAGACAGTGGGAGCACTGATAATCTGGTTGTAATAGATATGGTGGAGAAATTGGGTTTGAAAAGGTTGAAGCACCCAACTCCCTATAAGGTGTCTTGGTTACAGAAAGGTCACCAACTGCTAGTTGATGAGCAGTGTGAGGTGGAGTTCCATATTGGAAAGTATAGGGATAAGGTGATTTGTGATATCATGCCCATGGACGTGTGTCATATTCTGCTAGGGAGACCATGGCAGTATGACTGAAAAGTTATTCATGATGGGAAAACAAACTGTTACAAGTTTGTCAAGGATGGGATTAAGCATACACTAGTACCCATCAAGGAAGAAGAAACAACATAAACTAGTGGCACAAAAGTGCTGCTGCTGGGTGGAAACGAATTTCTAAAACAGATTGAAGATGACAAGGTAAAGTGTGCTGTTGTAAGGAGACCGAGAGCAGTGTTGTTGCACACTGAAATTTCTGACTTACCTGAAGAAATCTACGATTTTTTGCAGGAATTCAATGACATTGTGGTGGATGATTTACCAGATAAATTACCACCAAAGCGAAGTATTAGTCATCACATAGATTTCATCCCTAGAGCTAGTTTACCAAACAAAGCTGCTTACCGGATGAGTCCCAAGGACAACAAAGAGATTAGGAAGTAGGTAAAGGAATTGTTGGAAAAAGGCTTGATACGGGAAATTTTAAGTCCCTGTGCAGTTCCGACAGTTTTAGTTCCCAAGAAAGGAGGCGAGTGGTGGATGTGTACAGATTCAAGAGCAATAAATAAAATTACTATCAGGTATAGGTTTCCATTGCCACGAATGGATGACATGATGGACTTCTTGAGTGGAGCAACATATTTTTCGAAGATAGATCTGAAGAGCGGATATCACCAGATAAGAATAAGAGAGGGGGACGAATGGAAAACAAATTTCAAAACCAATGAAGGACTGTATGAATTGCTGGTGATGCTAGAGTAACGCTCCTAGTACTTTCATGCGCCTGATGAACGAGATGTTGAAGGAGTTCATTGGGAAATTCGTGATTGTTTATCTTGACGATATATTGATTTTTAGCACGACCAAGGAAGAACATTTTCGACACATCAGATATGTTCTGGAGAAGTTGCAGCAAAACAAGTTGCCGATAAATTTGAAAAAATGTTCTTTCTTTCAGAAGGAGTTAGTCTATTTGGGTTTTGCGATTGCAGAAAATGAGCTGAAGATGGACCTAGAAAAAGTTGCAGCTATACTTAGTTGGCCATCCCCTAAGAGTCTATTCGAAGTTCGAAGTTTTCACAGGTTGGCAAGTTTCTATCGCAAATTTATAAATAATTTTAGTGGAATCTGCACACCCATGTTAGATGCCATCAAAAAGGCAAGTCAACCTTTCCATTGGACTGAAGTTGCAGAGAAGAGCTTCCAGATATTGAAGAAGAAGATCACTGAAAGGCCAATTTTGAGGTTGCCTAATTTTAACAAACTTTTCCAAGTTTGTTGTGATGCCAGTGGTATAGCCATTGGAGCCATACTCAACCAGGAAGACAAACCAGTAGCCTATTTCAGCGAAAAATTAAATGAAAGTAGGCAAAAGTATACGTCTTATGACAAGGAGTTTTATGCCATCGTCCAAGCCTTAAAGCATTGGAGACATTATCTATTGGGTAATGAGTTTGTCTTGTTTTTTGATAATTCCGCATTACAGTATGTTATGCAACAAAATAAGCTGAATCATAAGCACACAAAATGGGTGGAGTACTTGCAGAGTTTTACATTTGTATTGAAGCATATCAGTGGTCAAGCCAACAAGGTAGCAGATGCATTAAGCAGAAGAGTTTTACTCTTGCAGGAAAGCACGATACAAGTGTTGGGTTTTGAACACCTGAAGTACTTGTATCAAACAGATGCAGACTTCAAGGAGGCTTATGAGGCCTGCCAAAATCCTTTGTTGAGGAACAATAGTCCATGGCTGGACTATAACTTGCAAGAGGAGCTACTATTCAAGGGATGACAACTATGTGTTCTAGTGTGTTCGATGAGGGAGAACATCATCCGGGAAAAACATAGTGGATGAATAGCTGGACATTTCGGCATTGATAAGGCCTTAGATCAAGTCAGTCATTTCTATTACTTGTCAAATATGCGAAGAGACGTGCAATGATATGTGACCAGGTGTAAGATATGTCAGTTGGTGAAAGGGTACAGTCAGAACACAGGGTTGTATGCACCGTTGCCTATTCCAAACAGACCATGGGACTCAATCAGTCTGGAATTTGTCCTGGGTCTGCCCAAAACACAACGGGGTTTTGATTCCATCATGGTGGTGGTGGACCGTTTTTCCAAGATGGCACATTTCATCCCTTGCAGGAAAACCAATGACGCTACCCATGTAGCACACTTGTTTTTCACTAAAGTTGTCAGACTGCACGGCTTACTCAAGTCCATTATTTCCGACAAGGATGTGAAATTCATAGGACATTTCTGGCATACCATGTGGAAAAAGCTAGATACGAAGTTAAATTTCAGCTCTGCTTATCACCCACAGACCGATGGGCAGACGGAGGTGGTGAACAAAAGCTTAGGAAACCTGTTGCGGAGTCTAGTTGGGGAAAATTCATGAATGTGGGATCGTGTACTTGCCCAAGCGAAATTTTCTTACAATGATTCACCAAATCGAAGCACAGGAAGTAGTCCTTTCCAGATCTTGTATGGAATGCATCCTCAAGGAGTGCATGAGTTATGAGATTTGGGACAATTAGAGAGAAGAAGTGCTGATGGGGAAGATTTTGCAAAAGCAATTAACGACCTACATGAGCAGGTGAAGTCAAAATTATAGGACAACAGTCAAAGGTACAAACAGAAAGCAGATTTGAAACGACGAGAGGTACAATTTAATGTAGGGGACCAAGTTCTAGCACATTTGCTCAATGAAAGATTCCCTAAGGGCAAATACAATAAGATGAAATGAAAAACAAAATGGACCTTGCAAAATTCTGCGTAAGTTTTCTACAAATGCCTATGAGCTGCAATTGCCTCAAGGTATAGGAATATCTCCCATCTTTAATGTGGCGGATTTATTCCCATACAATGCCAGCCCGGTAGAGGATAGTTCGATGCAGCCAAAGTGGGATACCGAGGAAGAGAGTAGTTCGTGGATGAGACAAATGCCTTCAACTCAGCCACTTGAAATCGAAGGAATCCTCGATACATAGGTGGCCAGGCAGACTCGAAGAAAGGAGTACCTACAGTACCTCATCAAGTGGAAGAACTGCCTCATTGAGGACAGTTCGTGGCTTGACGTAGGACAGATACAAAGTGCAGGGTATTCTATCGAGGAGCTCATGGACCGGAGCCATGAATTTTCATCTACCTCGGGAGCCTGATGCAGGAGCATCCAACTCAGGGAGGTCATGGATGGAGTGTTTGTCTTTGCAAACAGATATGTTTTAGTTAGTTTTTCTTTTAATTTTCATTTAAATTTTTAGGAATGACTGTCTCAGCCCATTGTTAAGTTTTTGTTTACGTTTCTTTTTATTTTATTTATTTATTTAAACTTTACTTTTAGATTACAGTAAAGAAAGAATAGTTATCCGGAAATAACCAAATGTAACTATTGGCAGTTTAATAACTGTCCAGTGAGCTTTACAAAAAAGAGAAAGGAAACAGTTACTGTAATATTTTAACCATCATAGAATTGAATAGAAAGAAGCACAAAAACATTCTAAAAAAAAATTCTAAGCCCATATATTGTAGCTTAAGTATTTTTTGCTTAATTCAATTAAATTCATTTTCTTTTCCATATCATAATGATGATAGAGAGTGAACAATAAACACAGAAGTAAGAAGAGCATCTGTACAAGTTCAGCAAGATAACGGAGCAAGATTGCAGAAGAAACAAGAGTGTCACTATCGAAGGGATACACAAAAAGCTATAGGTACCAAACCGAACTCATATCACTTCCTTTGCTAATTAATTGTCAATAGAAATAACTGTATATATATATATATATATATATATATATATATATATATATATATATATATATCCAAAATCGAACATCCATATTCCAATATCCAATTATCAGTTATAAACAAGCCATGAAACAGAGTTAACATTGCCAAAAACCACCGAGAGGTCACTACAGGACCGTTAACATTACAAAACATAAGTTGAATAGCGGAAGCATAAATACATAGCAATATATATATATATATATATATATATCCAAAATCAAACATCCATATTCCAATATCCAATTATCAGTTATAAACAAGCCATGAAACAGAGTTAACATTGCCAAAAACCACCGCGAGGTCACTACAGGACTGTTAACATTACAAAACATAAGTTGAATAGCGGAAGCATAAATACATAGTAAGGTTGTAGCCACATCAAGGCCAAGCCAGAGCAAGGCCAAGGAACAGTAAGCCCAAGACACAGTAAGGCCGAAGCCAAACCCTTGACTATAGACCCATAAAACACTACGAACAATAAAACACTTCGGACAGACAAACAGAGGACTATCAAGGAGCGACCCTACCCGGTTCAAGCGTAGGAGTAAGGGCGCGAGGTCAACAAAGAGAGCCCAATCACACACTTGCATGACCAACTAGCAAGCCATTAGAACCAGCAAAACAGAACCATAGATACAGATTTGAAAGCAGAGGAAAGGGTTACCAAGGAACTTACCGAAAGAGCTGAGCCCTTGTGAACTAGGGGAGAAGCCATGGGCTAAGGTCATGGCCACAACGTGTTCACTGCCCACAAGGAGCAAGAACAGTCAGTGACAGAAGAAAATGAGGAAGAAAAGAATAGCATAGAGAGAGAACTTACCTCTAGAAGAACGTCGAATGAGAGTCGAGAGCCGAGCCACCCCGCAACCATAACCTGTGACAAAAGCCAAGCAAATAATCAAACAGTGGAGCAAGCGCTTTGAGAACAATAGCATATATCAAAAGCCCACAACCAAAATCGTAACCAGGGTCGAACAAAATTGAAACCAGAGACTGAGACCAAGGGTTCTAGACCCAGAGCCTCGAAACCGAGCTCAGAACAGGAAGAATTGTCAACGCATGTAGGTGGAAACCCTCACAGGAATTCATGCCCAAGGCCGGTGAAACGAAACCCCTGTAAAGCAACCAGAACCAGAAACCTCACCTCGCGGAGAAGCAGAGTGAAAGAACTAGAGACCTCACCTCGTGAAGCAACATAGTGAAACAATGGCGAAATGACCCAGCTTAGGGTTTCGAAGGCATGGTAAGAGGCGGGAAGGAGCTAGCCCCAAGACTAGGACACTTGTCCTCCAAATAATTAAACCACAGTACCGTGCCATTAAGTCAACTAACCACACAGTTATCAAAAGTACAATCAGCATTAAATAATTAAACTGCAGGTGTTTAGGGTTGGACCCATCACTGTTCTTGTGGGTTGTTAAATCATTGTCAATATTGTGTATTGCTCGCATGACATTGGGTTGTTCAATCATTGTCAATAGTATGCATTGCTAGTGAGACATTCGGTTTGTTGGTTGATTCTTCACAAGTTTTCGAGAGACATTTGGTTTGATGTTTGATTCTTAGCAAGTTTTTTGTTGCATACAAATGTTGATAAATATTGGAACAATTTATTTTGATGGTATATTCTAGAATATTGTTAGGAAAAATTATTTTGATTGTGGATTCCATATTAATTTGAAAAACTAAGAGAGAAGAGTGATGCCAATTTTTTTAATCTCATTGGTTTTCTAATCGGACAATATTGGTAGAATCTACAAATAAATTAAATTTACCATTATCTTCTATAACGAGAATTACCCAACATCTTATTAATATTACAATATTTATTTTCATTGTAAAAAAATTTCAGATAAAATCTATTGTTCTTATATGATTTGCATTTATTTATTTTATATAAATTTTAATAAAATTATATAGGTAAAACCCAAAAAAAATTAAATATTTCATTTTTCTATATATTAAATTTTACAAATAATATTATAAATACTTCTTCTTCTTTTTTTTTTTTAATTTTTTATTATCAAAATACTACTTCTTTTATTACTTCTTTTATAGTTTCGGGGTTGCTCTCTATTTTTTTATTCCTATTATGCCTCCACTTAGTCATGAAACTATCTTTTACCTGATTTTAGAGTTGTATTCCATATTATTTCATTTTAATGATAAAAGATTATTTACATGTTATTTTATTTTTATTTTAATGATAAAAGATTATTTGAATGTTATTTTATGTGTCAAACATGAAAACACTTTATCATAAGAGGGTTGTATGTTAATATTCTAGTGGGTTGTTCAATCGTTATCAATATTGTGTATTGCTAGCCCGGCATTGGGTTGTTTAATCATAGTCAATAATATGTATCGTTATTAAGACATTTGGTTTGTTAAGTGATTTTTCCCAAGTTTTTGGCAGACATTTGGTTTTGATAATGTAAAATTCTGATTGTAAATTTGAGAAATATTGTTATTTTAATTAGAAAATTATACTTTTAAATTTATTTGAAAAATTAATAAAAAAAATCAATATGTTTACTCTCATTGATTTTTTAGTTTTCTGATTAGACAATATTCCTAAGATCTCCACACCATTGCCCAACGGTATTATTGGTGTTACCATCATCATACATTCCTAAAATCTCCACACCATTCCCAACGGTCTTATTGGTGCTGCCATCATCATCCATTCCTAAAATCTCCACACAATTACCCAACGTCTTATTGGTGTTGCGATCATCATACCCTTTCTTCACTGTCAACGAGCTTGGTCACAGATTTATCGCCCACAAATCCGCCACACAACTCGGCCGCAGTGAACGAAGAAAATGGAGACCGCGAGTTGAATAAGAGTGTGGGCAGCGTTGGAATTTCAAAACCAAATTATGGGTTTTTTTTTTCAATGTGGTTCACGGGTACTGTAGAGAAGAGTGGCCGCTAAGGCCACGTAGAGAAGCGGGGCAGTTCCACCCGAAGGGATTTGCCGGTCGGCCATATCAGGCCTAACTCCGAGGGCGTCGAGGAGATTTGACCCCGTGACCTCCCAACTGGGAAAGTGCTTAGCAACGGGAACTCGACCATTTGAGCTATCCCTTGGGGCTAAAACCAAATTATGGGTTAAATTCGAAGGTTTTCACAATTTTTTTTTTTTTTTCCGTATTTACAATTTTAATAAAGAAAAATAGTTTTGTAATTTCTTTTTTGTAGTTTTGTAATTTTTCTTACTAATATTTTATGGACAAATTACTTTTAATAAAAAAATTGTCCATCAAATTCCATCCTTAATTATGAATAATTACCTCCAAAATCCGCACACAACTTTGCCCAATGCCCCAATGCCGTGACACGCGATTAAGGCCAGCAATGATCAAGCTGCGCGTTAAATATAGATCTGCCCTGTCTCCTTGATTGATTTAGCTGAGTGTTAAATATAGATCTGAAACACAGGTTAAAAATCATATGTTGGGACACCGATATCTGTCTCTGGTTTCTCTTCTCTTCACAGCCTGGGTTCAATTCTAGGATAATATTTAACTACAATGGTTGAAACAGTTCCAGTGAATTTCTGTTTAAAATACGCGGTGTAAGTTTTTCTAACCCCAAAAAAGTTGATAAATGTTTATTTTTTCTATAAATTACGAATACATTATATATCAAATTTAAGACGACATTTGAAATTTTAAACCATCAAAGTTGATTAATAATTATCAAAATAAAATAATTATCAAAAAAATACGCGGTGTAAGTTTTTCTAACCCGAAAAAAGTTGATAAATGTTGAAAACATTTAAAAATTAAATGTTTATTTTTTCTATAAATTACGAATACATTATATATCAAATTTAAGACGACATTTGAAATTTTAAACCATCAAAGTTGATTAATAATTATCAAAATAAATTTATTCTATTTTTAGGGGAAAATAAGGTGAATTTTAAACCATAAATATATATTAAATATTTATAAATAATTTTGTAATAATATATATTTTTTAGTTTGTTAGTTTGTTTTTGTCTCGCATTATTAGCTTTTGTTAAGAAACAATCATTGAAGAGTAAGTTTGTAAAATTATTTATTATACTTAGTTTAGATTATAGTAATATGTAACATGGTTATATTTTTTTTATGGTTAGATATAAACAAAGTTTATGGTCTCCCATCTAAAGAGATTCCATGCCTGGATCATAACCAGTTTTGATCCACTGAAACACATTGACATAAATAGGGAATCCCATCAGGAAATTGTGGAATTGAAGGGAGTCGATCACAGGTGCCTTGCAAAGGGTCATTCAAAGTTAGCCCATAAAAAGGGGTGCCCTTCCACTTATCCTCAGTCAATGTCCCTTTAGGAATATTGTGAATCAAGAATATGAATTGCTCGCTAG
Source organism: Pinus tabuliformis (assembly GCA_031772625.1). Classification (NCBI taxonomy): domain Eukaryota; kingdom Viridiplantae; phylum Streptophyta; class Pinopsida; order Pinales; family Pinaceae; genus Pinus; species Pinus tabuliformis. The sequence continues at coordinate 1,314,285,036 of CM062805.1, read as the reverse complement.
TCTCAGAGATATTTTTGTTAGCATAGCCTCCCAACTTTTGCACAAAACTTTGAGGTTATCGTATGACTTGTAAGTCACTCTCCGCAGGAATTATCGACCGATTTCATTTGGAATGTTCAAAATAATATCCATTAATCTTACTATAAATACTTGGTTACTTGAAATTAAATAGGATGCAGATAATAAAATGACATTCGCACTCACGTTGCAGAACCTTTGATCCTTCTTCGTACTCTTGACTCATGGGAGTCGAAGGTTGTGTAGTGCGAGTGCAAGTGCCCCTACATTCTGTTTAATTTCAAGTAATTGAGGATTTATAGTAGGATTAATGGATATTACTCCGACTATTTCAAACAAAATTGGTTAAGAAAGCCTATTGAGAGTGACTTACAAGTCACATGATAACCTCAAAGCTATGTCAGAAAGATCTCTGGGACTAGCGAGCAGTTCATATGTTTGATTCAAGCTATTCCTAAAGGGACATTAGTTGAGGATACGTGGCAGGGTGCCCCTATTTATGGGTTAACTTAGTATGACCCTTTGCAAGGCACCTGGGATTGACTTCATTCAATTCCACAATTTCCTCAAAGGATTCCCTGCTTTTGTCACAACATTTCGGTGGATCAAAAACTAGTTATGTTTGGGTGATGGAAACCCTTCAGCTAGGAGATAATGAACTCTATCTATATCTATGACTTAATAGTACTTGGCACAAGGGAGAAAATATTCTCAGGATTTGATCCCTCTTCATGTGTTCTATTTCTCCCGATGGGCTTATCTATGTTTCCATAGGACATGGCAATAAGAAAATCACTCTGCGAACTACAAAGGCATATTGTCATGGCCCTACACTTGCGGTAGTCTTTCAACTGCTTATAGTGAGGTGCGGCACTACCAATCGTTTTCTTTTCACCAATACTTACGATTGTAGACTATGCCTAACATTCCACTTATCCTACTTAGTTTGTGTTTCGCAACCAAGCATTATTATGTTTCCTTTATACAAGTGAAAGCCCATAAAATTCACATAAACAACATTATACAAGAGAAATGCACAACAGTATGAAGGGAGAGGCAACTCCCTGTAATATGAGTCTGCCCGAATCAATATATTATACAATCTTCACTTTTACGAAGTACAAGTTAAATCTCAGGAAACCCCAAATTTACACTTAGCCAATTTTCAACTCCAGCAAACTTGGTTGCCCAGCTCGTCGGCACCTCCGCACGGTTGCTGCATGACTCACCAACCCTTCGTTCACCTTGTTGCACGATCGTGTTGTTTGCCCAACTTGGGCGTGCCTCGTCATAACTAAGTCGCCACACACGAGTGCCTCTGCACGAGTCACACCTCCGTTCACAATCTCAACACTTCACCATTTCCACTGTACACAACTTCCGTGTTTGCCTCTGCACGACGAGCGGGCGCTCACCCGAGCTGCCCAAGAACCCATGCACAACCACCCAACCGTGCAACCGCACACAACCGGGTGTTCATGCCTTCACCCATGTGCCTTCGCACAACCGAGCGCCCTCGCCTTCACCCGTGCACGCCTTGCATGACCGGGCGCCCACGCCTTACCCGTGCATGCCTTACCTGCGCTCTCACCCAAGTCTTTAAGCCTGTGCGTTTCACCTCCGTGCGGCCTCGCCCAAGGCTGGGTGCATAGAACTGCACCTCACCTTCCTTTGCTGCGGCTACACCTTAGTACTTCACACTTCTTCTTTGCTTGAGTGTGTTGAGCGATGTTCGATGGTTCAAATGAGCCATCATGCATATAGTATATATGCTCAGCAACACGGTCGTGCCATTCCCTTGGCCGACCCTTACAACTCTTCAACCAACGTTCCTGTTCATGTTCGTGGCTTGGTCGGCCCATCGACCAACGCCCTCAACCATAACCTCCAATCGTCCGCTTCATAGATGGATGCCCACGCTCATCCATCATATAAACACTTGTTCGCTCTCCTTCATTCATGCATATTAACATTTGTCTCTTGTGCACTTCAAGTCTAAGCTTGTTCGTCCATCCTTTTCCTTCGCTCGTTTCACCACAAGTTCACACTTCATGACTGTGGGCGTGCCAAGGACCGCAGGTCCTTACACATGATGTTAGACATGAAAAGTGGGACGTTTTGCCTCCCATGAGCCGAGAGCGAGATCAATGCCATGGGGCCTTTTTAGATTGAAAATTCAATGTGATTGGTGGGTACAGGGCAAAAGTGTATGGTCATGAATTCCATAATACAATCAAAGTATGTGAACAAAATAAACAAATTGGAGTACAATGGAGAATAAATGTAGTAGGGAAAAGTTGATATCGTGCTTAGTTGTGTTAGGGCACTTGTATTTGTTCCTTAACCAACAAATGAGTAGATATATTAGTAGTGGTAGGTAATCTTCTTGAAGTGGTAGTGTCTCTTCTTGAAAATATATTAGATGTTGCTCCTTATGTCATAGTGTGGCATGCCAAAATATTTGTGAGTAGTTCTATGAGTTGTTGGGGTGAGTAGGTGTGTTACATGTACCACAACTCTAGAAAGTGGGTTCCCATTGAGAGGCCACATGAATTTAAGGGATTTTTTCAGAGTGAAGTAACTATGGAGCTATGAGGATATCGACTTGGGTGCACGATTATTATAACTCTCCAAACTAGAATTATGTGAAACGTAGTTTCTCCCTTGCCTTGTAGCAGAGGATATTTTACACGTCCAAGCCATTTTCTTGCATTCATCCAATGATATTCCTATTAGAAATAATCAACAATTTATCAAATAAATATAATTTCTGTTTGTGTGAAGTATTTTAGGTTCTTATTTGCAAGTGTGAATTTTTTAATTCTAGAGTACATAATTTTTCCTTATTGGACACGTCAAGATGCATTTAATGATGATGATGATGATGATGGTTAACATCCACTAAGACCAATGCGGTCTATCAAACCTAAAGAAAATAAGAAATTAATTATGATTCTTCAAGATCTTATTTCTATGATAAAAAAGGGAAAGAAGCACTCCAAGATCACTATAGTTAGGTTGACTTAACAAGTCAAGAAGATTGGAAGTGTGGAAAATATTATGGAAATGAATGATCTAGACTTATGTAGGAATGCAACAGAATAAAAATATAAACATGAACACAGAGATGCAACAAAAACAAATATTCATTTCATTAATATTAAAGAAATGAAAGATGCTTACAAGCATAATGGAAATAAATTAGCTCGGGTGATGGTAACTTATCTATGAGAAGAGATGTGGTGGCTACATGCCTCTGAACTGGGTTACAATGAGGCTCAAGGGAATTTTTATTATTAAAAAACAAAGGGAAACCCTAAATAACCAAAACCCTAACCCCAAGAGATGGAACGCCAAGAGTTTGTGGGCCCCATTGGGGTTAGTTGGGAAACCAACTTCCTAGGATCATAACTTGGTCATATGATCTCTATTTGATGCATATGATACCTTGTTGGAAATATATCTATGAGGACTACATGATTTGCGGCAGACTAAGGGCTTGTTGCAGACCTCAGAAAAACATTGTTTAGGGGGTCTAAACAAATCCAGAAGTTCAAGATCTGAAAAATTGCCAAAGCTACTATAATCAAGGAAACTAATGAAACTGGTTAAAGGTGTAGGTGGAATAGGCGGGTGTCCACCAATATCCGCTTAGATTATTCATCCCCCCTTAGGAAGCAATGGTCCCCATTGCGTGCAGTGCCTCCATGAGGTGAGGAAATTTCTGTTGAACCTGGTCCTTGGTGAACCACTTGCCCTAGTGAAGGAGTTGGCCTGCTTTAACAACTCGATATAACTGGATCCTCTGCTAGTGAGTGTTCTTGAATGTGTGTCCATGATCTTGTCAGTTGTGGCTTGTCCGATCCAGCTTGGGTTGAGATCTGTTGGTGTCACCAACTCAACAATGTCGGATGTGTCCAACAATGAGGGAAAGTATGATCCCAATCGGTCCACATTAAATACTAGGTGCAGGACAAGGAGCGATGAAATGTTGAGCTCAAAGGTATTGTCCCCGAGTCTTGGTGATGGTGTACGACCCATATCAAAGCGAGTAAAGCTTGCGGTGGGGCCCAACTGTTATAGACATTTTTGTGCCTTATAGCTCTGAGCATGAAATGTCCATAATCCAAGGGATCCAAAGTCCCTAAAAGTGTTGTTCCTGCCCCTAAAGGAACAAGGTCAACCAATGACAGCTTCTCCCAGAAGTTCTCCACCAAAAACTACTCAGAATCAGTCAAATCAGGATCAATTCAAGTGCTCCACTAGCTGCCTGCGTTGCAAAGCACCCCAGTACACTAGCTAGGTGCATTGCAACGCACCTAAATGCACTACCAGGGTGCGTTGAGCGGGAAATGCCAAATGGCAGTGTCATTCCGCGAGGTGTAAAGACAATGGAAGCTTCCAGAATCTTCCTCAATGACACTTGCCTCACTGAGTTCGACTAAAGATGAGTAAGAGGCTCTCAGCCTCCAAGTGGAAGCAAGAACTGACAGAGAGAAGCCACAAGTCAAAACATAAGCTGACTCATCCTCTCTGCTTACATCTATATATGGATCCCTCATCCCAGAGATCCAGAGGCTGGAATTTTGTACTTTGCAGAGAATTGCTGTTGGTTTGAGATTGAGATTAGTGCATTGGGTGATTTATGCTTTGTTGGAGGAGAGGAAGGGATTCCTTTGCTGGGAGGTAGATGCTGGATCGAGACTCACTTGGTTGTATCTCCTCTTGGACTTTCTTATTATATCAATAAAACTATTTGAGTTTCTTCTACATGCTGTGTATCAATGATGCTTTGTTATATTTGCATGTTTAGCTTAAATCTAATCCTAAGCTAGTTATGAATGTAAATATATGTCTTTTGTGTAGTTTTCCTCTTATGTGATCTTGCAGGAACTTGGTGAAGCTGGACCAGTAAGGGAGCAGGCAGCGGGAAGCGAACAAAGAGGAGAGTGATTGGATCAACAAACTAGCGAAAGACACAGGTTAGTTACATCCTTCCTCTTCGTTTACATTTCATAAAGAAGAATACGAAAGTAGTTTTCCTTGTTTGTTGTTAAGGCACTGTCACACCTTAGAGTGGGATAGGGGCATTCTGAATAGATACTTTTCCCAACAACAGAATGGCGACTCCACTGGGGATCGTATCTAGTTAGTTTATTTGTGTTTCTATTGTTGTTCTTCTCATAAACTTAGGAGTGGCGAATCGAACTGCATTTGCCATTTACAAATGCAAAGTAGAGATCTGCTACTCTAGTCCATTCACTGGGCCTGTTTATGATCTGAACAGCTGATCCAAAAATGCTCTAACTGCCCTTTGTGATAGCTCTTAGTCCTCCTTTAAATCATCCCTCTAATTGTACCTTATTGATAGCTTTTATCCGGCCAAAAACCATAGATTAAACTGCAAACCGTGACCCAGAACCCAGAGAAAATTCTCGTTTCTGCTTCAGCGCAGGCTCTGTGAAGAGGTTCTGCATTTCAACACAGGTCCCGAGAGGGCTACCTGCGCTGCAATTCAGTTTCTCTGTGCAACAGGTGCAGCCTTTTCCCTGTGCAACAGTGGTTCTTTGCTTCATTTTGTTCAGTTTTATCTCTGATTTTTGCAGCCTGTTATCAGTGTGTGTACCTATATGAAAACCCCTTTTCTTTGCCTTAATTCCGCCTCAGTTGTATAAAAGAAACTGTATTTGTTTTTGTGTATTTGTTACATCATTTGCAGTTTCCCATTACAAAAGTAAACTAGTCATACTGTCGCCCTTAGATCTAGACCTGTCGTAAGTGTCGTTTTGATCTTAGGAGTAAGTGTGTTTACTGTTGACAGTTGATTACGCTTTTACTTTTGTCTTTTGGTTTGAATTTGTGAATTTCTAGTGTCGAAACAAGTGTTTACTTCAAAATCATAAAGTGTCGTAATCGTCTTTTTGATTTCGAAAAGAAGCTTGTTTGTGTTTTTCACTTGAAATCGAATTCAAGTTTGTAGAACAACTTTCTTTTTAGGCATCAATATTAAGAAAGTGAAAACAAATACATGCATATGTGCATTTGCATTTTGACAGTTTGTATGGCTTGATTTAGGAAAAGTGCATTTACAGTGTGCTCTTTGCTCTTTGAGAAAAGGTTGTGTCTTTCTTTTCCCCTTGTAGCTAGGATTTTCATTGTTGAAAAGAGATAAAAAGCTTGCTTATCATCTTTAGACTGCATTTAGGAATTATATCTACATCTCGTGGTGATCCAAAAAGGCAAACTTCTAAGAAAGATCAACCTAAAATAAATTGAATGAACTTAACAACGCTTTGTAACTTAACGCACAACATAGTGGTCTAGGCTAGAGACGTGTTCCGGCGTCGTAAAGCCTGGTAACTGTTGTCCTCACTGTTGGTTGGGTGATTCCTCCACTGTGAGACGATAAGTGACAGTACGGATTGTGCTCCCACGTACCGTCGAGTATATATTGGGAGACCCCTATAGGCATAAAACCTTTATCCAGAGGAAGCCGTGTCGGTCGCCCTACTGATCGCAATGCACTGAACACAGCATTCGGGAAGATTGACCGCCCGTACCCTAAAAAGTATTCTGCGGTTTTGCGATTGGTTTGGCACACCCTCTACCTAGATCTCCATAGCAGTCCCTTTCGTTCCTTTTCAGACTCCTTAACGGAAAAGGTCCATCTGAGCACTTGTCACTTCAGGCTCATTAAAAATCGAAGGAGACTAGAGTCATCTTTTTCTTTTTCTCGACTCTTTAAAATTGAAAAAGCAAGTTGTGTCCAAGCGTCGCTAAAATTTATTTTAAATGGAATATTCATACCCTTTTTCCTGCGTTGATCTTTAGGTTGAGAAAATGGAGCCTACCAACCAAGGAATTCCCCTTCTCCTCTTGGGGAGATGTTGGTGCGCCCCATATGGAAAAATTGTCGCTTCCAGTACTGACAATTGGCTTGCCGGTCTGGCTCTTCTCAACCAATGTTGTTCAGAACACCACTATTCCTGAACAGTCGAATCAACAGTTAGATGAGTCCAGAATTTCCCACCAACCTTCTACTTCCTCTAATTCTTCCTCTCTTCCTTCCTCTTCGCGTGACGGGACTGGTAAAACTAAAAACCAAGTTCCTAAGGAGGAAAAGGAAAAGAAGAAGAAAGAGAAAAAGAAGAAAGAGCCAAAGGCAAATAAGGGAAAACAAGTGTCGTCTGATGAAAATCCACACACAGCACCGACCAGGCCTAAATCGCCATGTGTCATTTGTAGAGGAGACCACTTTCACAGAGATTGTCCTTGCATCCCTCGGATACTAAGGGACTGGTCTCCTCATTTGCACAATCCGGTGTCGTCAACCTCTGATGGCCATGTTGAAAGAACACCGTCAAATAGCGAAAGTGAAGTCTTAGGACAAAAAGGGAGGGATAGACCTCCCTGTAGACTGTGCGAAGGCAACCATGCCCTCCACCGTTGTCCCTTCTTAGACGAAGCTAAAAGAGTTTTGGATGATCGTCCGGTTTCACCGTTACGACTTCCTCCTGGATATAAAAAAACTCTTGCCGAGTCCTTCGTTAGTTGAGAATCCGGCTGGCCTGCTCAAGTGGTCAACTGAAGCGTCTATCATTGAAGATAAACCAACTGAATCCATACCAGACAAAAGTCAAAAGGTCGAGGCGACAGTTGACCAGGTCTTGCCTTCAGAGGTTTTATCTTCGAATGATACAGTCACTGAAGAGGATAAGGATGACACCGTCCAAATTCTCTTCATCAACACAGACTCCGACGAACACGGGGGTAATCCACCCATTCCTTTATCGCAGGAAGTGTTAGCTACCTATATCAATAGGTTTCATATTTCATGATTGGCAAAGAAAGTTCCAAATATGCTCTGCTTTGGTGATACAAAGATCCCATATTTCCATGAGAAAACAATGTGTGTATATAGCTTTATGTTGACTCAATTTTGATGGATGGTCCAACAGCCTAATCTGGATCATGCCATGTTTCAATTTTTTGTTGTAGAATAGAGAAAGAAGTCTGTACAAACTGTTTAATCTTGGCAGACCAGTAGCTTAGGTAGAGAATTAAGGCTCCCAACTGCTTAATCTGGGACCTTGGAAGCAATAAGGGTAGTGCTATATAGACAATCAAAAGAAAAAGCCAATGGAAAAGAAAAGGCACATATGGGTCTGCAAGTCCAAGTGCACCCTCCAAGAAGAAACAAAAAATGCTAGGCAAGCAGATGGGTAGGTAGATGGGGTTGCAGAAATGTCATTCCTTTCCAACTGAATCTTGCTGGTCAAAACAAGGAAAGCATCAATGGATAGAAAAGCTCCTCTTCTCTATCACTTTACTGTAACACAATGGAGCATGTCTAACTTCCTTTTTCCCTTTCTCATATTCATTACTAACATCCCTACACCAGTGGTGTTCATGAAAGAATTCAAGGTTTTATGTTGGTTCTGGTTTCCTTTAGAGCCACATTTCTTGTCTAAAAATTCTTTCCATTTTGATCTACTTCCTATACTAAGTTGATTTCATACGAAAACTTAGTGTTTCACCCCTTCCCCCACTCTTACTAAACCCTCACTTCATAACTAGCTTAAAATCCCCACAAAACAGAGATAAATCTTAAAGAGAGAGCCCTCTCTGATTACAGTTTGGCTAGAGACTGTAATCCAAAGCTTGGTTAGTGGTTACCCCGGCCGTATTCCCTTGGGAGTCATAGGGAACAACCTGGGTGTTAACATAATTGGCGACTCCGCTGGGGACATCTTATTTTTCAACTGTTGTCTGTCTAGACAGTGGTTCTAAAAATTTGAGCAGTCCCTTGAAACAGTTCTAAAAATATCCTAAAAAATCAAAAAACAAGTTCAGAAGCTGGCTCCTAAAAGGGAACCTAGACACACTAGGTCAAACCCTGACCCTAATCCACCAGCTATTTTTGAAAATCCTAATACCATCCCCAAGATCATTAGGAAGCAGCGGGAACAGGAGACCCTTGCTGACTCAAGTCCTGAGACAGCTCATCCAAACCCTGTTCCAACTCCAATCAAGGTTCTATTTCGGTCTACCCTTGGTTCCCCCAGTTCACCATCCACATCTCAAAGCCCTCCTTTCACACCTCCATCCACTGCACATATTCCCTTGACTAACACTCTAGTCTCCACTTTTCCCACTACCCCTGTTATACCAGTCATTCATGCTATCCCAGTCATCCCTGTTAACCCTCTAAATCCTGCAAATATGGCAAACAGATATGCTCCCCTGCAGTTACCTGCCAATGCTCCAGCTCTACCTCAGGACTATCAATCCAAGATCTCATATTTTGACTCCACTGGCCCTTTCACAGCAATTCAGCATGCCAGAAGGATGCAAGACCACTTTGAGAACTATGAAATTGATGATGACAGTGTGAGAATGAGAGTATTTGTTTAGAGCCTCACAGGGGATGTAAGAACTTGGTTTAGATCACTAGCTGCAAATACCATCACAACTCCTGATGACCTTTATCAAGCCTTTACTAATAGGTGGGAGAAGAAGAAATATCCCCTGCACATACTTGGTGAATATGACACAATCAAACGAGGTCCTCAAGAGACCGTGTTGGAGTATTATGCAAGATTTAATAATGTATATAATGCAATACCACAGAATTTAAGACCTCCCCCTGATCTGGCCTTGTACAAATTTCCTGATGGTTTTGACCCTGATATGGCATATCAATTAAAAGAAAGGGCACTTGAGACCCTTGAAGAAGCCCAAAAGGTTGCTGTCACAGTAGAGGCTAACCTGATTGCCAAAAGAAACAGGGCAAGACTAGAAAAGAGAACCACCTTCAAAGAAGAACCCTCAGCCTTTGATCAAAAACTGGATGCAATACTCACTGGCATGAAGAGGTTGGGGGACAGAGTAGAATCAGTTGAGAGAAAGTCATCATGGGATGCACCACAAAATAACCCTAACAGGAATCCAAACTTTAGGAGAAATCAAAACCCAAACGTTGGCAAGACTGGTTCTGACCCAGACATAAGACCTCCTTTCCAGGAAAACTATACTGAGGCATCCACTTCGGATGAACAAACAGACGACACCAACATTAACCTGATGGGCCTGAATGATGAGCAGCAAGTTTTTCTAAGTCAAGAGGATCATAAAGATGATGACATTCAGCAATTCCAAACCAGGTCAGGTGAGTCATTTGACTTTAAACAAGGATATGACACAGCTGTTTATGAAGTTCATAAACAATATAAGCTAAGAAGCAGAACTATAAATGTGACCCAGCCTGACAAGACAAAGGACACTCCGCAGCCTAAGAAAGCTATTATCACAGAACCAAGTGACAAAACTGGTCCAATTACAGATGAGGTAACAGTTGAGGAAATAGCTGTAACTTCTCCCTCAAAACAACAACCAGTAGAGTCATCACCCTTGCAGCCCAACCCAACTAACATTCCTCAAGAGGTCAGTAACAAGGACAAGCTTCAAGATCAAGACAAGGATCAAGAAGAAAACTTACTAAACAAAGAAAAGGTTGTCACCCACAACACTAAGGTTCAATCTGAAAGACCCTTTGACTTGGAAGCTGAAATTGGCAAACTGAAGGTAGCCATCCCTCTTTCAGAACTAGCCAAGCATGACATTTATAGACAACAAATCAAGAAGTCCCTTCAGCTAACTCGTAATAAAGATGATGTAAATGTGTTAGATGACACCCCAGAATTGCTTTTCGGTCCAGAAGTTTATGGAAAAACAGCCGTTGCAGGTATCTTACCTTTTTATGTCAGTTTACATGTTCATGATAAGATACTACACAATGCAATGTTTGATTCAGGTGCCTCTCATAACCTGATGCCGAAATCAGTCATGGAAAGGTTGAATCTAGATATTACAAGACCATATAAGGACCTATTCTCATTTGACTCCAGCCAAGTTAAGTGTTTAGGCTTGATAAAAGACTTATGTGTATCCCTGGTCCAATATCCAAATAAAACAATCTTAATGGATGTTGTAGTTGCTGATATCCCACCCAAATATGGGATGCTGTTATCAAGGTCATGGGGAGCTAAACTCCAAGGTTCCCTACAACTAGACATGTCATATGCAACCATCTCTGTCTTTGGGCAACCAAAAAGACTATACAGAGAAACACTTATGAAATACATGGTCAGCAGTGAAGAAAAACCTCAAAATTTTCCCATATATGCTGTTCATTCTGATATAGACTCATATATTCTTTTCAATGACAATACAGGTCTTACAAATAATGATGTTGAAACCAAAACACTTGAGCAAGACCAGGATATTAATGAACAAGCTGCTGCTCAAGAAATCAAGCTACTTCAATCAAGTGATCAGACTGTCCTAGAAGACAAACCAGGTGAAAAACCAGAGCTTCAACTCACTATCCCAGATCACAGAGAAATTATTAAATTACCCCTAGAAAAAGAGAACCTATGGTTTCTAGAATTTGATGGGTCAGTCAACAAGTTAGGGGCAGGAGCAGGGGTTTGGATACATAACAAACAAAACAATCATGCAGAGGGTCGAGCCTATAGGTTAAACTTCAGGTGCACCAACAATATGGCTGAATATGAAGCTCTCTTGCTAGGCCTTAAGCTAGTAAAATCCTTACAAGCCATAAAAGTTTCAATTATGGGAGATTCAGACTTGATTATCCAACAGGTAAAGGGAAATTTTGTTACTAATGATAAAAGACTGAGATCTTATAGATCTGCTGCTGCTGAACTACTGCAGTCCTTCACTGAATTTCAAATTACCAAGATTCCCAGGACTCATAACCTGCATGCTCATAGCTTGGCCACATTTGCAAGCACCTGCAAGTTACCTTTTGAGCCCCATCATTGCTTTACAGCTGAGGTAAAACACAGACCTTCTGTCCCAAACAATGTCAAAGACTGGCAAGTATTTGAAGATGATGCACAGATAAATAATTTCCTGACCTTGCAACAAGAATTTGCAGGACTAAATATTGACACTGAGGGAGCAAGTCAATCACAAATACTTGAGGGAGCAAGTCAATCACAAATACTTGAAAGAGCAAGTTAATCACAAATACTTGAAAGAGCAAGTCAATCACAAATACTTGAAAGAGCAAGTCAATCACAAATACAGAGTAAACAGAATAACAAGCCAATGTCACCTAAAACAACAAACCAAATGTTACATCCAACAATTTTTAACAAAGAAAACATACAAGAACTTGGACAAAACAGTTGTGAAGAGATAGCTGATGATGAAGCCGAAGTTATACAATTGAAAGACAATTTTCTTCCAACAGGCTTAGCTCCATTAGAAGACATTTTCGACTCCAATGATGTTCCCAGCAAACCAAAAATCCAGCCCCTCAACACTGCCATAGAAGAGTGTAACATTGGGACTGCTGAACAACCCAAAATAATAAAACTGTCTGCTTCATTACCTCCTGATCAAAAGCCTAAATACATTGACCTCTTCAAGGAGTTCCAGGATGTTTTTTCATGGAGTTATGAGGATTTAAAATCCTATGACACCTCTGTAATTCAACACACTATCCCTCTCAAACCAGATCAAAAACCCTTTAAGCAAAAATTGAGGAGAATCAATCCTATGCTTCTCCCAGCAATGGAACAAGAGGTACAAAAAATGTTTAAGGCTGGCATCATAGCACCAATCAGATTTTCTGATTGGATTTCAAACTTAGTCCCTACAAGAAAGAAAACTGGTGAAATAAGGCTCTGTGTTGATCTAAGGAACTTAAATCAAGTGTCCTTGAAAGATAACTACCCCTTACCCAAGATGGATCACATCTTGCAGAGAGTAGTGGGGGCCTCAAGAATTTCTCTACTTGATGGATTCTCAGGTTTCAACCAGATCCTAGTTCACCCTGATGATCAGGACAAAACAGCCTTTACAACCCCTTGGGGAACCTTCAAATATGTGAAAATGCCTTTCGGATTGAAAAATGCAGGGGCTACCTTTCAAAGAGCAATGGATATTGCTTTTTCCAAAGAGATCCATGATTTCCTTGTGGTCTACTTAGATGACCTTACACCATTTTCAAAATCTGACCCTGAACATCTGAAACATCTAAGGCAGATATTCATAACTTGTAGGAAATATGGAATTTCCTTAAATCCCAAGAAATCCCTGTTTGGTTTGGAAGAAGGTAAACTGTTGGGTCACATCATTTCAAAGGATGGCATTAGGATCGACCCAGACAGAATCCAGGCCATCTTACAAATGCCTCATCCAAGAAATGTAAAGGAATTACAAGCCTTTCTGGGTAAAATCAACTTCCTAAGGAGATTTATCCCAAATTTGGCTGAATTAGGCAGATTACTCAATAACATGCTAAAAAAGGATTCAAAAGTAAAATGGACAGTAGAAGCAAATCAAGCTTTTGAAGGTATCAAACTAGCCCTCACCCAAACCCCAGTCTTAACCAACCCTCAGTTTGATAGGGAATTTATCATATTTTCCTTTGCTTCCCAACACACAATTGCTGCTGTCCTATTACAGAAAGATGACCAAGGAAACGAGAAACCAATTGCTTTCTTCAGTAGAGCTCTTAGATATGCACCCCTGAAATACCAGATCATGGAAAAAAAAGCATATGCTTTGGTCAAAGCTATTAAAGACTTTAGGATCTACATCCTATACTCCCATGTTATAGCATATGTACCAAGCCCAATTGTGAAAGACATACTTACTCAAGAAAATTTAGAGGGCAGAAGAGGAAAATGGATTGCCAACATCTTGGAATTTGACATTGAGATAAAACCAACAAAACTAATAAAAGGGCAAGGTTTGGCCAAACTGATGACAGAAGCAAACTTCCAAGCCCTAGACATAAACCAGCTGGACAATGAACCGGAGCTGGCGACTCCAAAGATCAATGTAGCCTTTGAACAATCCCCTTGGTATTCTGATATATGTTATGTGTTACAAAACCTGTGTGCTCCACCAGGATTGTCCAGAACTAAGTGTAGGTTCCTAAAAATGAAAGCTTCAAAATTTTGTGTTATGAATGGAAATTTGCTTTGGAAAAACCATGAGGGTATATTGTTAAACTGCTTAATGGAAAATGAGTCTAACAAAATCATGGAAGAATTTCATGCAGGTGACTGTGGTGGACACTTGTATTGGAAGTCCACTGTGGATAAGATACTGAGGGCTGGCTACTATTGGCCCACTGTTTTCTCTGATGTCCAGAAATTTACCACCTCTTGTCATAAATGCCAAGTGTTTGAGGGAAAGAGAAAGTTACTGCCACTTCCTTTGAGGCCTATTGCAACAGAGAGACCTTTTCAACAATGGGGCTTGGATTTCATTGGGGAAATTCACCCTTCATCTTCAGGCCAACATAGATGGATTCTAACAGCTACAGACTACTTTACTAAATGGATTGAAGCTGTTCCATGCAGACAAGTAAATGATTCCACTATCATTCAGTTCCTTGAGACCAATATTCTTTCTAGATTTGGTTGTCCTGATAAAATAATAACAGACAATGCTGCTGCCTTCAGATCTAAGAAGATGGTGAATTTCTGTCACAAATTTCACATTACCTTGGGCCATTCTACTGCATATTATCCCCAAGGAAATGGCCTTGCTGAATCATCAAAGAAAAGCCTTGTGAACATCATAAAGAAGGTATTGGAAGAAAATAAGAAGAATTGGCATAAGAAGCTTGTGAATGCCTTATGGGCAGATAGACTAACAACCAAAAGATCAATTGGGGTCAGCCCATATGAGTTAGTCTATGGACTAGAGGCCAAATTCCCTTCTTCACTAGGGATCCCTGTCATGAAACTACTTCAAGAGACTCAAGCTGAGCCCAATGATATGCAAAGGAGGGTAAATCAAATAATATGTTTGCAGCAAACTAGAGACCAAGTTTACAGCAGAGTTCAAGTTTTGCAAGAAAAGTTAAAGAAAGCCTTTGACAGAAGGACCAAGGCAGAAGATTTTAATGTTGGAGACAAAGTCCTCAAGTGGGATTCAAGAAGGGAAGATAAAGGAAAACATGGAAAATTTGATTCCCTTTGGAGAGGACCATTTGCTGTTCAAGCAGTACAAGGAAACAATACTTATTTCCTTAAAAGTCTTAATGAAACTGATTTGGATGAAGGTCCTGTGAATGGCAGGATGTTAAAGCACTATTTTGACTACTATCCATAAGTGCAACCTGAGTTTCCCTTGTACATATCCAGGTGTATATATTACTTTCTGTTAAATATGTAAAAATACAGTTTCTCAAGTTTTATTAGCTATCAGCAAAGAGCAAATGAGTTCAGAGATCTACCAAGATGGGAAGAGTACAATTGGGCATGTCAAAGCAGCATACTTCAAGTTTTAAAAGCAGTCAAGGGCCCAAGGCATTCTGACCTGCTGTTCTTGGCCTTTCAAATAGAAAAGCCATCCCCATGTGGAGCCACTGTTAGCTACCTATATCAATAGGTTTCATATTTCATGATTGGCAAAGAAAGTTCCAAATATGCTCTGCTTTGGTGATACAAAGATCCCATATTTCCATGAGAAAACAATGTGTGTATATAGCTTTATGTTGACTCAATTTTGATGGATGGTCCAACAGCCTAATCTGGATCATGCCATGTTTCAATTTTCTGTTGTAGAATAGAGAAAGAAGTCTGTCCAAACTGTTTAATCTTGGCAGACCAGTAGCTTAGGTAGAGAATTAAGGTTCCCAACTGCTTAATCTGGGACCTTGGAAGCAATAAGGGTAGTGCTAGATAGACAATCAAAAGAAAAAGCCAATGGAAAAGAAAAGGCACATATGGGTCTGCAAGTCCAAGTGCACCCTCCAAGAAGAAACAAAAAATGCTAGGCAAGCAGATGGGTAGGTAGATGGGGTTGCAGAAATGTCATTCCTTTCCAACTGAATCTTGTTGGTCAAAACAAGGAAAGCATCAATGGAAAGAAAAGCTCCTCTTCTCTATCACTTTGCTGTAACACAATGGAGCATGTCTAACTTCCTTTTTCCCTTTCTCATATTCATTACTAACATCCCTACACCAGTGGTGTTCATGAAAGAATTCAAGGTTTGATGTTGGTTCTGGTTTCCTTTAGAGCCACATTTCTTGTCTAAAAATTCTTTCCATTTTGATCTACTTCCTATACTAAGTTGATTTCATACGAAAACTTAGTGTTTCACCCCTTCCCCCACTCTTACTAAACCCTCACTTCATAACTAGCCTAAAATCCCCACAAAACAGAGATAAATCTTAAAGAGAGAGCCCTCCCTGATTACAGTTTGGCTAGAGACTGTAATCCAAAGCTTGGTTAGTGGTTACCCCGGCCGTATTCCCTTGGGAGTCATAGGGAACAACCTGGGTGTTAACAGGAAGGAAGCTCGTCAGAGCCATACCTGGCCGTCTACTCGGTCCCACTACCAAGCAACCTAGTTGTATCCTTCCACTGGAACCAACTAGGCAGACCCCGTTTGCCAGCAAGCATATCATTCCGAATTATCGTTCAAATATACAGAATGGTCATGGCTGGCACCATCATTGATGAGGGGGCATCTGTGAGTATCCTTTCCTCTATTGCTTGGAAAGCGCTTGGTTCGCCATCGCTTTTGCTTGAAATGAGAAATCTGACAGGCTTTGATAAAGGAACCAGTCGACCTTTAGGGATCCTCCCCAATGTGCCCATAACATTGAAAGGGAAGACCGTTCAAATGAACGTGATGGTCGTTCAAGGACCCTGGGATTATAACCTACTCCTTGGACGAGACTATATATATTGCATGGGAGCCATCGTCTCCTCACTCTTTAGAGTAATGTGTTTTCCGCACGAAGGAAGAGTGGTCAAGCTCGTAGACCAGCTTTCATTTCCCGGATCACGCATCGCAAATAGTCATATACCATCCCTAAATGGTCTCTTCATGCAAGAAATGTCTCAACCCACGGTCCATCCTCCCGATGAGCGCGAGTAATTCGGAAGGATATGACTGGAACCCAGGGGGCATGTGTCCTGGTCTGCTTCGGCAGGAAAACTTTGGGTATAGGGTAGGTTTCCGCGGGAGAATATGACTAGTATGTACCCCGCCCATGCTGGAAGAGGGTTATTCTAGAATAAGATTCTCTTGTCAAAGTTATGTAAGCTGGGTCGACGCCGCTTACCTTTGTTTATCTTGGTAGACATCGTCGAAGAAGTGTTTTGTTTGCACCACAAATAAAACAGACTTTGAATAACCTGAAAGAGGTAGGCCTTTCCCGGTAGAACAAATGTTTTATCTGCAAATTGAGGGGTAACCTTGAAGTCGCACTTTATACCTGGGGGCATGCAAACCTTTTGGAGTGCAAGCAAGGGGCGGCTATTTATTTTTTAAATTTTTAGGACCTCTAACCCTTTAAACTCGTAGGATTAGTCGTTTCCGAACTTGCATAAAGAAAGGATGCGGGGCAAAGCTTTGTAAGGTGCAAGCTCCATAAAAAATGGCATCTTCAATGAGACATTCTTATCATATGACTAGATTAATCGAGCAGTTTTAGCACATAGTTCATGCTCGTTAAAAAATAAACATAAGATCGAGCAGTTTTAGCACATAGTTCATGCTCGTTAAAAAAATAAACATAAGATCGAGCAAGTGTTTCAACCCGCGTTTAAGCTCGTTAAAAAATGAACTATCCTCCGGTAAATAACCACCGTGAATGTAACATTATCAGCCATTAAAGCCTTCGTCGTGTTTGCACCGTCACCTCCACTTTTTCATTGGCCGATCATTCACATTCATTTGATTGTTTACCCATTTTGAGGAACAGCTGCGAAGAGTGATTTCACTAGCCATCGTTGTGACCCTGCCGTGATTGGAAAATTCCAACCCTTACCTGGAATCAGCTGCTACCCGTTTTTATCACTCGTTCCTCAAAAGACGAGTCTTCTTTAAGCTCTTTTCATCTGACTCGTAAAATATGAAAAGATTGTCGAGTTTTGGCCTTCTAGCTCGTTAAAGCGACGGGAAGAGCTATCCCTCCTCTAGATTTTAATCTTTTTGGACCTGAGGGATTATTGCACAAAAAGATCGAGCGCTTGTTTTGTTCGGCTCGTTAAAACTATCGAAAATTCATCCCTTCTGTATTGCTTTATACTTTTTCGGACTTAAGGGATTAGATGACGAAAAAGGAATTCCGGAGTTAACTTTACGTACCTTTTCAGACTCTCTAAAAATGAAAAGGACCGAGTTATCTTTGTCGTTAGACTCGTTAAAAAGATTAATAGCGACAAACTTGTCTTTAGACGAGAACGAGTTTCACTATCGCTAGGCTCGTTAAAACATAGCGATGGGTTTGCCCGAAGGGCAAATTATAGAACAAGCATATGTTATCCTCCTCAAGCTTGACAAAAATAAAGAGGTATTGGTCAGCAATGACTGGGGAAAAATTGGGAAGAAACTCAAAGAACCTTTATTGGTAGCAAGTCGCTCTTGAACATGACACTTCCACTCCGTGCCTGAGTCGGGTTGGGTTGTTTCATTCACCGGTCACATCACCATGGTCTCGCCATACCATCCACATTTGGGGTAAATGCTACCGATCCATCACATAAGTGTCGCCGACATGTTCAAGAGAAGTCATCCAGAGAAGTCAACCGTGTCCCATCCACTGCCATACATTATACTTCATTCTTTCATGACCGCCACCCTGAACCATATATCATCAGATTGTTTTCACCTCCATCAAAATCATTTGCTCTGTTCCGTGTCATTGATGTGGGATTCATCAAGGCCCTCCTTTGACGGATCGCTTCTTGTCGACATCAGCTCATTATCCAAGAAGTTGATCTAGGAACACCCCCTTCAGTACTTTGAAGCTTGCATGCCTCAATGGCAAGTTTCTCACTTCCGGCGACAGGTATACATCAATGACCTTCGACCGAAAGATTTTGCGTGGTGTTCGACGCCAAGTCCTTTATTCACACCACGTGAATTGTACTACAGTACCTTGAGGGTCATTATCATTATCGGTGATTCCTCTCGTGCTTGTTAACAGTTTACATCATTGACTGGTAATCAAGCGATGTCTTTCCATGTTCGACTTCAAAACATTTCTCACATGGATCGACTTGTACTTAGAGTGAAGATCGGACGAGATTGAAGACCTCGGATCTAGTTTCATCCATCCAGGCTGCGATATATATTCAAGAAAAATAAAGACATTGACATGTACAGCATTGCAGCACAGATAATCATCCTACCAAAAGGATGATGATTTCAGCAGGATCATCAGTCTACAATCAGACGATTGTCTGTCCTATGCACATAAAAATGAATTTATAAAGCTGAGCATGGGAATGCCCGCCTCAGCTAGATCATGAAAATAGTATGAAAAATAATGTATTTTATTGTATCTTATTACAGGTCTCCTCCCAGCATTGAAAGAACTTCAGATCCTCCTAATAAAGCATTTCACCCGATAAACGACCTCATACTTTAGGGGGCAACTGTTATAGACATTTTTGTGCCTTACAGCTCTGAGCATGAAATGTCCATAATCCAAGGGATCCAAAGTCCCTAAAAGTGTTTTTCCTGCCCCTAAAGGAACAAGGTCAACCAATGACAGCTTCTCCCAGAAGTTCTCCACCAAAAACTACTCAGAATCAGTCAAATCAGGATCAATTCAAGTGCTCCACTAGCTGCCTGCGTTGCAAAGCACCCCAGTACACTAGCTAGGTGTGTTGCAACGCACCTAAATGCACTACCAAGGTGCGCTGAGTGGGAAATGCCAAATGGCAGTGTCATTCCGCGAGGTGTACATGTTGTGGGGAAAAGTATCCAACACGGAATGACCCTATCCCACTCTAAGGGTGATAGTTCCTTAGCAACAGCTGAAGCAAAGCTATCTAAAGTTACTTCTTTATGACATGCAAGAGATGAAAGGAAGATATCCACTTACCGATGTCTTGCGCAAATGGTCGATCCAATCTCCTCTGTTTGCCGCTCGCTCCCAGCTCCAAGTCTTCTCACGGGCCCAGCTACACGAGATCCTGCGAACAAGACAAGAAAAGGAGACTACAAGAAGCATGCATTCATAATTGATTCAAGGATTAGCATAAATCAAATACGCAAGTAAGACAATACACCATTGAAACACATGCGAATAGAAGAACCTCAAATGCTTTATTAATATAAGGAAGTAAGGTTCAGGCGGTGATACAACCGTGAGAGGTCCAATCCAGCATCACCTTCCCGACGGAAAGAAATCTCCTCTTCACCTCCCTCAAGCAATCACCCAATACTCTCAACTGTAAACCAACAACAATTCTTTGCACAAAATTCCGGCCTCCAGATCCCATGGGATGAGATCCTTATATAGAGTTTTGGAGTGAAGATAAGTCAGCTTGATGTGTGACTTGTTGTCCTCTTCAACTCCAGTTGTTCTTCAGTCCTTGAGTCCACTCGGAGTTTCTACCTTCCACTTGGAGTTTTAGAAGCTCTTAACTCATCATTAGGCAAATCTTCTGATCCAAGTGTCATTTTGGAAGCTTCCTGGGCACTGGCACATTGAGAAAAGATTCCTCCACATGTCAAAGTACGCCCAGCGCAGGTAGCCTTTGTTGCACTTGCTATGTAGCGCAGGTACACCATAGAGCTTTTGACATTCAGTGCAGATGCTTAGTGGAGCAGCTGCTTTGATCCAAAATTGACCTGTTTTTGAGTGTTTTTCAGTGGAGAACTGATTTGCAGTGCTGTGGTTTGCTGACCTTGTTCCTCTAATGGTAAGAACAACATGTTTAGGGACTTTGGATCCCTCAGATTATTGACATTTCATGCTCCATGTTGTAAGGCACAAAAATGTCTATAACAGTTTCCCCCTAAAGTATGAGGTCGTTTATCGGGTGAAATGCTTTATTAGGAGGATCCGAAGTTCATTCAATCGTCGGGAGGTGACCTGTAACAAAATACAATACAATACATTATCTTTTCATACTTTCTTTTCATGATCTAGCTGATGCGGGCATTTCCCATGCTCAGCTTTATAAATACATTTGCTGTACATAAACAGACGATCGCCTGATAATAGACTGATTATTCTCTGCTTTTAATTATCATCCTTTTAGTAGGATGATCATCTACTGCACATGTCTATGTTTTTATCTCCTGAATATATATCGCAGCCCGGATGGATGAAACTAGATCCGGGGTCTTCAAACTTGTCCGATCTTCACTCTAGTACAAGTCGATCCATGTGAGAATTTCTTGAAGTCGAACATGGAAAGACATCGCTTGATTACCAGTCAATAATGTAAACTGTTAACAAGCGCGAGAGGAATCACCGATAATGATGATGACCCTCAAGGTACTGCAGCACAATTCACGTGGTGTGAATATAAGATCTGACGTCGAACACCACGCAAAGTCTCCCGGTCGAAGGTCATTAATGTATACTTATCGCCGGAAGTGAGAAACTTGCCATTGAGGCATGCAAGCTTCAAAGTACTGAGGGGGTGTCCCTAGATCAACTTCTTGGATAGTGAGCTGATGTCGACAAGAAGTGATCCGTCAAAGGAGGGCCTTAATGAATCCCACATCAGTGACACGGAACGGAGCTAGTGATGATGGTGAAAACGATCTGTGAAATATGATTCAGGGTGGCGGTCATGGAAGGACGAAAGATGATGTATGGTAGTGGATGGGACCTGGTTGACACTTTCTGAATGACATCTCTTGAACATATAACGACACTGATGTGATGGATCGGTAGCATTACCCCATGTATGGATGGTATGGCGAGACCATGGTGAAGGGACCGGTGAATGATAACAACCCAACCCGATATTTACGGAGGCAAAAGTGTCATGTTCAAGAGCGACTTGCTACCATTAAGCTTTGAGGTTCTCCCAATTTTTCCCCAGTCATTTCTGACCAGTACCTCTTTATTTTTGTCAAGCTTGAGGAGGATAACATATGCTTGTTCTATAACCTGCCCTTCGGGCAAGCCCATCGCTATGTTTTAACGAGCCTAGCGATAGGGAAACTCGTTCTCGTCTAAAGACAAGTTTGTCGCTATTTAATGTTTTTAACGAGTCTAGCGACAAAGACAACTCGGTCCTTTTCATTTTTAGAGAGTCTAAAAAGGTACATAAAGTTAACTCCAAAGGCCCTTTTTCGTCATCTAATCCCTTAAGTCCGAAAAAGTATAAAACAATACAGAAGGGATGAATGTTCGATAGCTTTATCGAGCCGAACTAGACAAGCGCTCGATCTTTTTGTGCAATAATCCCTCAGGTCCAAAAAGATTAAAATCTAGAGGAGGGATAGCTCTTCCGGTCCTTTTAACGAGTTGGAAGGCCAAAACTCGGCAAACTTTTCATTTTTTACGAGTCAGTGAAAAGAGCTCAAAGAAGACTCGTATTTTGGGGAACGAGTGATAAACAGGGATAGCAGCAGATTCCAGGTACAGGTTGGGATTTTCCAATCACGACCGTATTACAAGGATGGCTAAGTGAAATCACTCTTCGCAGCTGTTCCTCAAAATAGGTAAACAATCAAGTGGATGTGAATGATCGGCCAAATGAAAAGTGGAGGTGACGGTGCACAAACACGACCAAGGCTTTTATGGCTGATGAATTTATGGTCTCAAATGGTTATTTACCAGTTCATTTTTTTTGGATGAGCTTGAACTCTGGGGGGAAGCTTGCTCACATGCTTATGTTTATTTTTTAACGAGCATGAAGTCCGCGTTAAAACTGCTCGGTTTTGCGTTTATTTTTTAACGAGCATGAACTATGCCAAAACTGCTCGTTTGATAAGGTCAAATTCATATTTTACCATGACTAGTTTTTCTTTTCCAGAGATAGTACTGCTTCATCAATTGCTGCAACAAACTTGTTAGAAACGGATAACATGAAGTAAAAATACTAATATTTCACTTTGAACTACGTAAAAAGCAATTTAAAAGATGTTTTTACCTCTCATTTTACCATTTCATGTGCATTTGGTTTGTTGGAGCTTTGGAGGTGCCTCTTCCTCTCGATTTTTTACCAGCTGATTTCAGGAGATTCTGTGGACGATTTTCAGTGCCGTTTCCACCAGGTAGGAGCTAAACCCTAGCTCTATCTTTTCATGGTCTTATTTCTCAGTTTTATGCTTGTTTTCCTGCCCCCATGAGCCCCTGGGGTTTCTCTAGGGCGCTCTGCCATCAGCGCAGGTGCCCCATATCGAAACCTGCGTTGGGGGTTTTCATTTTCAAAGGCAGTTTGTCTCCCAACGCAGGTGAGACCCTTCCCCACCTGCGTTGGGTGCAGAAAATTTTTTGGTTGCATACTTTTTCATGAGAATTTTGCCATTTTCTTTACCGAGTCAGGGATCTTACTCCTCCTCTTGTTTGTTTTGCAGAGTTTATTGGAGCAGAATGACTCTTACGTGGCGAGAACGAGAGCATGAAGAGGAGGACACGATTGCCCTCCATGATCCTGTTACCGTGAGTGCGTTGCGGAACTGTGGCTTGCTAAAATTCTTCCGTATATCTAGCATGAGGGCACAGATACGTTTACTGCAGTACCTGCTTGATGCTTGGGATCCTGTTAACCAAGTGTTCCAGATTAGGGGCAAGTCCATCCCTTTGACCATAGTGGACATTTACTTCTTGACTGGGTTGTCAAGGCGGGGTGCCCCCATTTCCTTGTCCGGTTCGGCCCGAGGGAGCAATTCCGTGAAAGATTATATCCGTCAGTATTGTAGGGAGGGATCCCATCCGAGCAGAGACGGCAAGGTTTCTATCCGTGATATCACTGACAGGTCTCTCAGGTCTATTCTGTACACGATTTGTAGGATGGCCGGCAGCGCATCCCCTCATGTTGCCAACAGGTCATATGTGCAGCACGCCCTGGAGTGTCTTCAGCCGAAAGTTTTTAACTGGTGTGATGCAGTACTGGTTCAGATGAAAAACCAGTTGACCAAAGTAAAGGATGGGAAACTGAAGAATTTTGGCTTCGGTTCAGTTTTGACTGCCTTCGCTTTGGAGAAGATACCCTTGATGCAACCTCAGTATATTGTTCTCGACTTGCCATCTCCTACTGAGCCACTCATGCAGAGGTGGGTCGACCACATGGCTAGACATGCAGGTCAATCTCAGATTACTTTTACTGATGCCTTCTTTAGGTGGTTCGAGCGGCAGGATATGGCTTTTTCCGAGTATCCATATATTGGCATGGATTTCCGAGGTGATCCGGATTTGGTACTACCGGATGGCGAGCAGTGGGGTGATCTTGGTAAATATTTTGACCTTATCACTGTTTACTGTTTTTTATTTATAATGTCCTTGTGCTTTACTCTTTCAAGACTCTAATCAAACTCATGTGTGCATGCAGATGTGGGTCCCGTCCGTCCAGCAGTTCGTCCGAGAGCTCCGGCCGCTGCCCCAGCAGGGGAGGCTCCAGGGAGAGCTATTCTCCGTGACCTTGACTTGGCCGAGACTCTTGCAGCTGTGCAGGAACAGGTCGAGGGTCTTACCCTTGGGATTCCGGATGTACGGATTGACGAGTTGCCTTTGCGATTGCAGCGACATACTGCTGGTGTTCCTAGACGATGGTCTCGTCTTCTGCACATGATCGCACAGGCCGTGGCATGTTATCATGAGAATCACTAGGCTAGGGTGCCCCCCAGCCATTTTTGAGTTTTGGGGTCGTATGACCGATTTTGTCTTGGTTACAGAACATTATATGTAAACCGTAAACAGTTATATATATTTTTGATTTTCGGGGTTTATTCCAGTTTTTATGTGATCCATGTATGAAACATCGATGATGCTTCTCTTTTTATCAATTTTGCAAATGTCTATCTAACACATAGTTTGCTAATGAGTCGGTTAATGTGTTTAAGTTTCTGGAAATGTGTTGATATTGGATAAAATCAAACTGTCTTTCCAAGATTTTAACTCTTAGGAACTTGCGATAAATAGCTGGATTTCGGACAGAGTAGGTACTATTGAGCTGTAGTACCACGAGCTGTGAGTCTAGCCTGACGACTAGCCGGCGTATGCCATGTGTGATGGCATCAGAGAGGAGCTCTATCAACGCGCTATACTCAGCGAGATTATTTGTTGATTGACCAATACATACCCCCCTAAAACTCACTAACTCGCCGCTTGGGTCAAAAATGGCCCACGCTGCAGAGGATAGGTTCCTCGAACTACGACTCGCTCCGTCAGCATATCCAACCCACGGTTCCAATGGATTTGACATCTACAATAAGTTTAAAAAGCGGATTACTTAAACCGGAACAAACGCTTTAGCGAAAACAAAAATGTAACAAAAGCATACAGGTTACTATTAGGCATAGTAACGCTTAAGGTA
Source organism: Pinus tabuliformis (assembly GCA_031772625.1). Lineage (NCBI taxonomy): Eukaryota > Viridiplantae > Streptophyta > Pinopsida > Pinales > Pinaceae > Pinus > Pinus tabuliformis. Next base: position 1,314,259,719 of record CM062805.1, on the reverse strand, counting down.
CAACCCGTTGCGGGGTTGCGCCAGTGGAATTCCGTCATAATATACCAACTCGTAGGCACCTTTTTCTAACACACTTTTAACAATATAAGGGCCCATCCATAAGGACTTGAATTTCCCAGCTCCCAATTTATCGGATTCTTGGTCATAAAGCAAGACCAAATCACCTTCCGAGAAGACATGGGGTTTGACATTTTTGTTGAACTGCGCTTTGACTCGTTTCTTATGGGCTTCGTTGGCCAAGGCGGCATCACGACGGGTTTCATCCAACTGGATTAACTCCAAGAAACGAGCTTCTTCTTCTGAGGTTCCGGGGAGGAGATCAATTGCGAGTTTAAGGGACGAAATTTCACACTGGATCGGTAGGATTGCTTCTAGGCCATATACCAGTTGGAACGGTGTGAACCCAGTGGCATTACTTACCGACATTCGGTAGGCCCACAAAGCCGAGTACAGGATCAAATTCCATCTTCTTTTGTGAACCCCCACCATCCTTTGCAGCATGCGCTTCAGGACCTTGTTGATCGCTTCAACTTGTCCGTTAGCTTGCGGATAGTACGGAGTAGAGCTGTCGTGAGACAATCCTAGTTTGGCAGTTAATTCAACCATCATGTGATTGCGAAAATGTGATCCATGATCTGTTACTATGGCCTATGGTATGCCGAATCTAGCGACCACATGATTAAAAAAGAATAGGGCTGCTGTTTCACCAGTGTTATCCAATGTAGGCATCGCCTCGGCCCATTTGGTAAAATAGTCAACTGCGACTATAATATACCCATGCCCCCCGGTCGAGGTGGGGTTACATTGCATGAAATCGATGCCCCACTTGGCGAAAGGCCCCACAGCTATTATTGGCTGTAAAGGAGCGGGGGGTCTTCTGGTTTTGCTATCAAAAATTTGACATGCATGGCAACTTCTAACTGCGGTTATGCAATCTTTGTACATGGTTGGCCAGAAGTATCCTGCTCGTAAGATTCTTTGTGCTGTAGCATATCCAGATTGATGCCCCCCACAGGTGCCTGAATGACATTCATTCAGGGCTTTTTCGGCTTCCTCATGGGTTAGACACCTTCTCAGCACCGTGTCGACACCACGACGGTAAAGCGTATCACCGACGATCATGTAGTCTTTTGCTTGGTATCGAATGCATTTTTGTTCTGAGTGAGAGGTGTCTGGCCGAAACTTTTGGGTTTGGAGATAAACTATTATATCTCCATACCACTCATCTTTTGCTGATATCAGAAACAAACTCTCGTCCACGATCGATTCTTTGGACGTTTCATCGTTGGACGATGATGGGAGATCGCATAACAATTCTGCGAAAACTAAAGCTTTCTTTGATTTGGATTTCACAAATTCCAGATCAAACTCTTGAAGGATAGATATCCACTTTGAATATTTGCCCCCAAGCAACTGTCGCGACAGTATATAAGTCATGGGGTTGCAATCTGACAATACGGTGGTCTTCCTGAAGAGGACATAATGCCGAAATCTTTGTATCGCTTGAACAGCAGCAAGTTCTAGCTTTTCAACATGAGAATATTTACTTTCTGTATCATTTAAGTTTTTACTTAAATAATATATAGGGTGTTCAATTCCATCGACTTCTTGAACTAAAACCATTGCAATGGTCGTATCTGCTGCAGCCAGATACAGGTTAAAGTCTCTTTGATAGTCCGGGGCGTACATTAATGATGCTTTTACTAGCGCTTCTTTCAGAGCATCAAAGGAAGCTTGCGCAACCTGGTCCCAGACGAAAGGTACATCCTTTTTCAAGAGACGGGTATAACCTTTAGCAAGTTCTGCGTAATTTGGAATGAACCTCCTCAGAAAGTTTGCTTTCCCTTGGAGTTTCTGAATGTGAAGCAAGTTCGAAGGTGGAGGCAAATTAATGATTGCCTGCACCTTGCAAGGGTCGAGACGAATTCCATCCTTGGAGACTATAAAGCCAAGTAAACGACCAGAACCGACGCAAAACACACATTTGTGTGGATTGAGTCTTATCTTGTAGTGTCGGCAACGTAGAAATATCGCTCTTAAATGCTGCAGATGATCAGTCCGCTTTTGCGAATGATCCGGAAGATCGTCAAGATAAGGTTGAACGATGTTCTTGATGTCATGGAAAGCATAATTCATTGCTCTCTGAAACGTCGCTCCTGCGTTCTTTAAACCAAAGGGTAATTTTCGATAAGCGAAGGTGCCCCACGGACAAATAAATGCAGTCTTTGACTGGTCCTGTGGGAAGATATTAATTTGATTATACCCGGAAAATCCGTCCATAAACGAAAAGATTTCACATCCGGCGCATTCATCAATTATCTGGTCGATGAAGGGTGTAGGGTAGTTGTCCTTTGGACAGGCTTGATTTACATCCCTATAATCGACGCACACTCGTATTGTTCCTTGTTTTTTCATAACAGGGACAATATTCGATACCCAATCGGTTAGAGGAACCGGGTAGATGAAACCAGCATGGAGAAGTTTCTCAACTTCCGCTTTAATGGCAGTGGCCTTCTTAGGGTGTACCTGCCGAAGCCGCTGTCTTACTGGTTTGACATCAGGATACATCTTAATTTCATGTTCAACGATACTCGAGTCAATGCCTGGCATTTCATCATATGACCAGGCAAAGACATCTCTAAATTCGCGGAAAAGAGCTTTATATATTTCTTGTTCTGAAGGGGAACAACCTTTGCCGACATAAATATTCTCTACAATGTCTGTTTTGGTCGAGATATTTATGGCTATAGTCTCTTCTATATTGGATAGGTTTCTCTCGGAATCCACCGTATTTACAGTATTTGTTAGGAATTCAAATACTGAAGGGTGATATAGGTCGCCTTGAGTATCTTCCTGAGGAAGGGAACGATGGTGGTTATCATCCCATGGTGCCCCCTCAATCAACATTGATTGCAGGATTCCTTCGTCACTTGCATGCACTCGTGACCAAGGATCCAAAGGGGTACCACATTCTCCTGACCTATCTACCCAAACGCTTGGCGAGCATTGATTTGGGCTCGCCTCCCATGCCTGAAACATTGATTGCTACAATATTTCGATTGGGCTCGGGTGCAAGACCATTGCCCGATCCATGACGACTTTGTCTTTTGCGACCTTCGTGGAAGATATCATGTTGCAGGTAGCCACCAATGGTACATTTCCTATGTACATATGATTTGGTAGCGAGAAAGTCCCCATCATCGTGGGGTCTTTCAACAGGCCTACTCCTATATCTTGAATTGAATGGTCGCTTTCATGGATCATGGGAATGCTTCCCGTAACTTGTGAACCATTAAGGAGGAAGTTCTGTTGGTCGACGACCGTAATCCCTCCTTCAAACGGGAAAACGATCTTCCTAAAATAAGTCGACACGACAGCTTCCATGGCATAAATCCATGGTCTTCCCAGTAGGATGTTGTAATCCAGATTCCCATCTATGACTTCAACATCAATCTCTACTGTTTTTCCACCTAGTTCAACCTTCAAGTTACTTAGGATACCGTAAGGGGTATATGTCCTACCGTCGAAAGCCTTTAGTGTTGTCGAAGATCTCAACAAGGTTGGTGACCCTAGCGTTTTCCAGCAGCTCATCGACATAATACATGTCGATGCCCCCTCGTCAATAATTGTTCTGTGAACAGTTTTGTTGAGGGCCTTCACTTGAATAAGGAAAGCTAGTTGAGCTGGTAACTGAGGGTCATACCCTTTGTGATCAAAGGACACAAGATTGGAATCCTTAGGATCAACCCCCCCTATTGCCGATAACAATGCCTGCCTTGGGATGGACAATTTTGTAGTACTTCTAGAGTCGACATAGCGGATGGCGATTGAGCCAAATCTTCTACTATGTTATAATGCTGCGCCGCTCTAGCACGAGGATTAAAAGTCGACTTGTGTACTACCCCCTTAGGTGGTTTTATCGTTAATTCTGGCATTATGGGTGGGACAACTTCTGTCAAAGTTGTTGTCGAACTACTAGGTTGATCTTTACCTTTTTCGTTTGACAGTTGTGGATTCCCGTAATCTTTGTTCCTTGTCGAAATCAAAGCATCATTTTGCTGCTTGGAGATCGATAACATTAGCACTTGCGACGGGGAAGCATTTCCACTATCAACCATATTTTGACCTGGATTGGGAAATGGATCAGTCAACACAGCTGGGTTCTTTGGACTTTTAAAGAATCTCTTGAGCTCAGCTTTGTACGGACACTCTGATGTCTTGTGATCTTCGTCACATATCTTACAGGGCCATTTCTTTTTCCCTTTCTCAGGAGAGTTCGAAGAAGTTTTTTCAGGTGACTGATCGCCCTGTTGCTTCTTCTTCCCTTTGTTTTGCTTCTTCTTGCTTCCTGGTTGATTGGTTTCTTTGCCTTTATCTGCTGATATGGCATTTACTTCCGAAGCAAGAATCTCTTCATGGGCATTTCGATCTGAAGTCTTACGGGCTTTCTGAGGTGAAGCCTTTTTCGACTTCGCGCTTGCAGTGCCAATCACGCCATCTCCGGCATGAGAGTCAATATTCGATTTAGGAGGGGGAGGAATTGAAAATTCAGGTCTGGGGGCATCAGGTATTTTGTCGTAGAGCGTGCCAGACTGAGTATATACCAAGTCTAAATATTGAGCACGAGCGATGACTTGCTCCTCTGTTACGACTCCCCCCTTGGCCACATCTGCCATTATAGCCGGAAGTAATGACTTTATAAACCATTCGGCTAATAGCTGATCAGGAACGTATGTTTTCACCATCCTACGATGGCGACGCCACTCATGTATGTGATCAGATATGTGAGTGGCTGTCGTCTGTTTGAAGTTGGTCAGTATCTCGGTTCCTGTTTCATACCTGATAGGTAATTGAAAATGGGTTAAGAAAGTCGTGGCTAAGGAGCTGAAATTGTCGAAAGAGGCTCTTGGCAATTCTATATACCATTTAGCCGCTGGACCTGTCAATGTCCTCTGGAAGAGGCGAAGTCTTATCGAATCATCGTTCAGAGTGTTCGATGAACACCACAGATGAAAGGTCATGACGTGATTCGACGGGTCTTCACCTGGATTTCCATTGAATTTAGGAATGTCTGAGGGAAGTTTGTGAGGAATCGCTGGCCACCAAGGGGCGTAGGCAATCGGATCGTTTGTCAGCCGATGTAAATCGGGTAACTCTAGAGTTGCCACGAATGACAGCTGTTGACTCAGATTAGGTGAAGCGTACCCAGGATACGATGGAATCGCCTGAGCAGTTGGTCTTTGCATACCGGCATAATGCAATTGATGCTAATATGATTGATACGGTTGATGGACTACTCCACTATAGAGTGGTTGGTTTTGACCGTATTGTAAGTACGGTTGTCCATTGTTCGCAAAAATCTGCTGCTCGGTACCTTGGTACACTTGCTGGAATTGCGGTTGTTGATACTGCACCAACCATGGTTGTGACACCATTGGTTGTTGTGCTATACTAACCACTGGACCAAGATGAGGGGTAATGGTACCCGTTTATGCTTGTGCCGCCCCGTCAGCTGGCGATTGTGGTTGAGTCGCAGGGTCAAAGGGCTGTTGCATTACAACCTGAGGAAACTGAGGTTGACATACAACAGGCATCGTTTGAACTTGCGACACGGTTACAATCGCTGGTGTCGTTGGGATGTTCGTCACAGGCATTTGTTGTTGCATAGAGTACACAACTCTTGGTTGCTGGGGTAGCATAGGTATCCAACCACTTGTAGTTATTCCAGTATAACCTGAATACGGTTGCGAACTCCCGTATGGGTAACCTCCCGGAGGGGGTAACGAAAAGGCATATTGCCCCCCATACGGTGGTGGTCCGAAACCGAGGGGATTTATTACACCTCGAGGACCAGATTGCCCAAACTGATTTCCGAAAGGATCAATTTGTTGAGTTCCAACATAGGAGTTACCGGGTATTATCCCGGGAGAACAAACAGGAACAGACCATACTGTCGTAATGGCCCCCGAAGGGACCCCTTCCAGCTGTTGAGAGTTAGGGACAGATGGTATGCCGGCGAACATTGTCGGAATGACTGCAGGGAGTTCTGCTGTCGCTGTGTCATTTGGCACAGTCCTAGATGTTGACGGTTGTTCAGACATTTTGAGTCTATCCAGTAGATTGCCTAGTGATTCTTCAGGAACTTCTCTGGGTGATAGGCTAGCTTCTGATGCAGTAGGAAGTAGATTGATCCCTGCTCCAAAATGTGTTGGAGTAGTTGCTTGCGGATCTTCTACAATTTCTTCTATTGCGATCAGACCGGGTGGAAGAGGAAGACCGTCAGGTCCGTAGAATATTTCTAGTGCCGAAGAAGGGGTTGTTTCGACAGCGACAGTTGTTTGAGGAGCAAGACTCTCTGAACCGATCACTGATGGAACTGATTCAGTAACACAAGTATTTGCTCTCAGACTAGGATCAGTGTTACTGTCCTTCTGGGGCTGTTGAACTTCTTCAATAGGGGCAGGGTTTCCAGAAATGTTTGGAGTAACCGGAACCTCAGACGTCGTTGGAACACTTGTTCTAACTTTGACAGGAGATTTGGAACCAGTTGAACAAGATCGCTTTGCCCGGGTTGTTTTCGATTCCGGAGACAAAGACGGTTGACTCGTACGCCTCCGCGAACGACGGTTCATCGATTGACTTTCTTCCACGATTGCGGATTACTTGATCAACCAACAATGCACAGGGTAAAATGTGTTTTCGAATTGAATTAATTTTAGACGCTTTTTAAGACACAACTTGCTTTTTCACTTTTTAAGAGTCGAGAAAAAGCTAAAGATGACTCTAGTCTCCTTCGATGTATTAACGAGCCCGAAGTGACAAATGCTCGAATGGACTTTTTCAGTTATAGAGTTTGAAAAAGGCCAAAAGAAACTACTCTGGAGTTCTAGGCAGAGGGTGTGCCAAACCTTTCGCGAAACCACAGAATACGTTTTACGGTACGAGTGGTCGATCTTCGTGAATGCTGTGTTCACTGCATCGCGATCAGTAGGGCGGCCGACACGGCTTCCTATGGATAAAGGCTTTGTTCCTATAGGGGTCTCCCAATATACGCGACGGTACGCGGGAGCACAAATCTGTATTAGTGCTATCGTCCCTCAGGAGGAATCACCCACCTTCGTAGAGATCGACAGTCACTATGTTTAACGACGTCGGTTCACGTCTCTACCTAGACCTCTACTGTGTTTCGTTATGTTTCAAAGCGTTGTTAGATAAATTCAGTTCTTTTTAGGTTGATCTTGCTTAGCAGTTTGCCTTTATGGATCACCACGTGATGTATGATAAAACTCCTAAATGCAGTCTAAGAATGATAAGCAAGCTTTTTCAATTCTTTCAACTTATGAAAATCTTAACTACTGAGGGAAAAGAAAGACATCATCTTTTCAAACAGATCATAGAGCACACACTAATGCACTTTTCCTAAATCGACATGCAAACTGTCAAAATGCACATGCACAATGCAAGTATTTCTTTTCTTCTTCCTTAATGTTGATGTATTACAAAAAGAAAGTTGTTGTTTAATTTCGAATTCAATTTCAAGCGAAAGCAAACAAGTTTTTGTCCAATAATCAAAAGAACACCTTAAGATTCACTCATTTCAACACAAGAAATACTGAAATTCGAACCATATAACGAAAGCAAATGTTCAAGCAGCTATGAACAACAATAAACTAGCTCTTAGAATCACAACGACACTTTCTTACAGGCCTAGATCCAAGAGGTCACAGCAAGACTAGTTCACTTTCGCTACGGGAAACTGTGAATGAAAGCAAGAAATACAATAAGAACAATCACGGTTTCTTCATACAACTGAGGCGGAATGAAGGCAAAGAAAGGTAGTTTCAGCTGGGTATACAGGTTGACAACAGGCTGCAAAAACAATATTGAAAACTGGGCAACAGACAGTGGGGAATCCCAGTTGCACAAGGCAAAACTGGATCAGCGCAGGTGCTGCACTGTCAATCTGACATGCAGCGCAGGTAGCCCCTTCGGGACCTGCGTTGCAGTGCAGGTAGCCTTTGCTGCAGCTGCACTGAAGAGACAACTCTCGTCTCTCTCAGATTCCGGGTCACAGTTTGCTCAAAAATCAATGGTTTTTGGCCAAATCAGAGGCTATCAGTCAAGTATACACTAGAGGATGATTAAAGGAAGATGAACACTATCACAAAGAGCTAAAAAGAGTCCTTGTGGATCAGATCTTCAAATCATAAACATGCCTAGCACTGAGCTAGAGTAGCTGCCCTCTACTTTGTATTCGAAGGATTCGAATGCAGTTCGATTCGGTACTCCCTTCGTTTAGGAAATGAATAGCAAGAAACACAAGCTACCAACAAGACACGATCCCCAGCGGAGTCGCCAGTCTGTTGTGGGGAAAAGTATCCAACACGGAATGACCCTATCCCACTCTAAGGGTGATAGTTCCTTAGCAACAGCTGAAGCAAAGCTATATAAAGTTACTTCTTTATGACATGCAAGAGATGAAAGGAAGAGATCCACTTACCGATGTCTTGCGCAAATGGTCGATCCAATCTCCTCTATTTGCCGCTCGCTCCCAGCTCCAAGTCTTCTCACGGGCCCAGCTACACGAGATCCTGCGAACAAGACAAGAAAAGGAGACTACAAGAAGCATGCATTCATAATTGATTCAAGGATTAGCATAAATCAAATACGCAAGTAAGACAATACACCATTGAAACACATGCGAATAGAAGAACCTCAAATGCTTTATTAATATAAGGAAGTAAGGTTCAGGCGGTGATACAACCGTGAGAGGTCCAATCCAGCATCACCTTCCCGACGGAAAGAAATCTCCTCTTCACCTCCCTCAAGCAATCACCCAATACTCTCAACTGTAAACCAACAGCAATTCTTTGCAAAAAATTCCGGCCTCCAGATCCCATGGGATGAGATCCTTATATAGAGTTTTGGAGTGAAGATAAGTCAGCTTGATGTGTGACTTGTTGTCCTCTTCAACTCCAGTTGTTCTTCAGTCCTTGAGTCCACTCGGAGTTTCTACCTTCCACTTGGAGTTTTAGAAGCTCTTAACTCATCATTAGGCGAATCTTCTGATCCAAGTGTCATTTTGGAAGCTTCCTGGGCACTGGCACATTGAGAAAAGATTCCTCCACATGTCAAAGTACGCCCAGCGCAGGCAGCCTTTGTTGCACTTGCTATGCAACGCAGGTACACCATAGAGCTTTTGACATTCAGTGCAGATGCTTAGTGGAGCAGCTGCTTTGATCCAAAATTGACCTGTTTTTGAGTGTTTTTCAGTGGAGAACTGATTTGCAGTGCTGTGGTTTGCTGACCTTGTTCCTCTAAGGGTAAGAACAACATGTTTAGGGACTTTGGATCCCTCAGATTATTGACATTTCATGCTCCATGCTGTAAGGCACAAAAATGTCTATAACAGTACAGACAATGGAAGCTTCCAAAATCTTCCTCAATGACACTTGCCTCACTGAGTTCGACCAAGGATGAGTAAGAGGCTCTCAGCCTCCAAGTGGAAGCAAGAACTGACAGAGAGAAGCCACAAGTCAAAACATAAGCTGACTCATCCTCTCTGCTTACATCTATATATGGATCCCTCATCCCAGAGATCCAGAGGCTGGAATTTTGTACTTTGCAGAGAATTTCTGTTGGTTTGAGATTGAGATTAGTGCATTGGGTGATTTATGCTTTGTTGGAGGAGAGGAAGGGATTCCTTTGCTGGGAGGTAGATGCTGGATCGGGACTCACTTGGTTGTATCTCCTCTTGGACTTTCTTATTATATCAATAAAACTATTTGAGTTTCTTCTACATGCTATGTATCAATGATGCTTTGTTATATTTGCATGTTTAGCTTAAATCTGTTCCTAAGCTAGTTATGAATGTAAATCTATGTCTTTTGTGTATTTTTCCTCTTCTGTGATCTTGCAGGAACTTGGTGAAGCTGGACCAGTAAGGGAGCAGGCAGCGGGAAGTGAACAAAGAGGAGAGTGATTGGATCAACAAACTAGCGAAAGACACAGGTTAGTTACATCCTTCCTCTTCGTTTACATTTCATAAAGAAGAATACGAAAGTAGTTTTCCTTGTTTGTTGCTAAGGCACTGTCACACCTTAGAGTGGGATAGGGGCGTTCTGAATAGATACTTTTCCCAACAACACCAACGAGGTTCTCCTTCTGCAAATGTAACTTAACTTTTTTGCCCAGTTGGAACTTGTGTGGAACTCAATGTCGATCATGGCGCTGCTTATACTTAGCATTAGTTCTATCCAATATGTTATGGACCTGTGGGCAGATGTGATGAATGCGCTCAATGAATTTATTAGTCCTATCAGCTTTGGACTATACATGATCTGAATCTGCTTTATTAGATGCAAATGGTATGGCCACATCAATGGGGCATAGTGGCTGGAATCCCAACCCCACCTGAAAGGGGTTGTGGCCAGTTGAGCTATGGAGAGCTTTGTTGTAACTATGCTGGACATAGGTGAGGCTTTCATACCATGTCAGTGGATGCTTCAAGTTGTACAAGCACAGAATGTGCATGATCATCCTGTTGACGACCTTTTTTTGGCCATTATTTGGTGGTAGAAGGTCATAGAGTTAGTGAGCTTGGTATCCAGCATTGACCAGAGGATTGAAAAAAACGTACTTTGGAACCTGCTATCCCAATCTGAGATAATGGACTGTGGGATCCCAAAGTGTACCCACACTCATTCAAAGAAGAGATTAACCATGGCTTCTGCTGTGATACCCTTCTTGTAGGCTGCAAAAATGGCCATCTTATAGAATCCATCAATGACCACGAAAACGTAGTCGTTTCCATGCTTCGTAGAAGAAAGGTCTGACATGTAATCTATGAAGATGGATTCCCAAGGCCGAGTAGGAGTAGGTAGAGGAGTATATATGCCTTCCTGATTGATTTTTGGTTTGGGAATGATGCAGGCAGTGTAGTATTTGATGTACTTCCAAACATATTGTCAAAGGTTCGGCTAATAAAAATAATTATGCAACACTGCCACTATTTTTTCTACTCTGAAAAGTCCAACAACCTTACTATAGTATGCCTCCCAAATCATCTTGGCATGGTCACTTGAAGCAACACAAAGTTGCCCCATGTGGCATAACAGTGTGTCGTGGAAGTGAAAATTTGGAGCTTTCTTGCCTTCCAAGAGCATCTAGTATGTGTTGTTGAATTTTGGATAACTCTTGTAAATATGTGGCCACCCTAAAGTCTCGTGTCCACAAGAGTCAAGCACAGTGGTCAGCGCCATAACCGATGGTCAGCTGAGACAGTTTGCAACATTATTGGTGTTTCCCTTCTTGTACGTGATGTTCAAATTGAATTGTTGCAGATACGTGGACCATTTCTGATGTTGACCATTATGCAACTTTCCTTGTGTCTGTATGAACTGCAAGGGTCGGTGGTATGTGTGGATAACTGTTTCCTTCCCCAAAATGTAATGCTTCCATGATCGGCAGGCCTGCATAATGGAATACATCTCTTTATCATAGGTGGGATACTTTCGAGCTGTGTGTGCAAGTGTCTCGCTATGATATGCCACTGAATGCCCCTGTTGTGTAATATCTACCCCCATAACATAGTTGAAGGCATCTATCCCAATCTCAAATGGTTGTTATATGTTTGGTAATGTGAGAACTGGTGCAGATGAGAGACGATGATTTAAATCGACAAATTCCTTATGTTAGGATTCAGACCACAAGAAATTTTCTTTTTCTCCACCCTTGGTGACTTGACTCAAAGGCCAAGTACTATGAGAGAAACCCAACACGAACCTACAGTAGAAATTTTCAACACCTAGAAAGTTGTGTATCTCTATTAGAGTGGTTGGGGCTGGCCAATCTTGAATAACTTGTATCTTGGATGGGTCCACATGCACACCCCACTCATCAATGATGTACCCCAAATATTGAACCTGGGTCATACCAAAAGTGCACTTCTCCAAATTGGCACACAACTTGTGTTGTCGCAGGGTTTAGAGGACCTTCCAAATATGGTGTAGGTGCTCTTCCCAACTTTGGATGAAGATCAAGATGTAGTCCAAATACACTACCATGAATGAGTTGGTGAAGGGTTGCAAGATGTCTCCCATGAGCCTCATGAAGGTTGCGGGGAGATTTGTTAATGCGAAAGGCATGGCCAAGCATTCAAAAAACCCCTCCTTAGATTTGAAGGCAGTCTTCCACACATCGAAGGGTCTAATTGGCACCTGGTGATAATTGGACTTCAAATAAATATTGCTAAAATATTTTCTCCCCTTGAGATGGTCCAGAAGGTCATCAATCTGTGGGAAAGATACCAATTCTGGAAAATGATCTTATTCAATGCTTGATAGGCAATACAGAATCTCTAGGTGTCGTCTTTCTTCTGTACCAAAATGATTGGGCTTCTAGAGAGTGATGAACTTGGCCTGATGTGCCCTTTCTGCAACCACTCTTGAATCTGTCTCCTAATTTTGTCATTGTCTAAAACAAAGCATCGGTAGATCGGTCCGTTGGGTAGCGGCGTAGCCAGGTTCAGATTGATGGAGTTCTTGACCTGACAGTGTAGGGGTACTCTTGTGGGTGAGGTGAAGATGTCCCTGTAATCCTTCACGACCTTGTCCATGTGCTCCTGCCATGTGGAGAAGCCTTGTTTGGAGGCTGTGGATGTGGCCAAAATCTTCTTCTTTCCCTGAAGGAAAATCATAAGGAAGAAAAATTTCCCAGTTCGGGAAATGATCTTATTGCATTAATTCGCACATATCAAAGAGATGGTGGTATACGGTGCTACCTTCAGTATCCTGTATAGCTTATTTCCCAAATAAATAGTAATAGTGTGAGACCTAGAATCATACACAAGATGATGCTTCCACAAGTATGGTTGGACTAATAATACATCACAATTCAAGAGGAGAAACATCACACAGTACCTCATCTATTAAGGGTTTGATGCTATAGGGAAGGTGACATTGCCGACTGATGCGAAGATCTTGTCCTTGCTGAAGCCATCCAATGGTGTACGACTAAAAATGTGGTGTGGTCAGTAGGCCCAAATGCTTCACAACATTTGCTGAAATGAGGTTCTTTTGGCTTCCGCTGTTGACAATGAACTGCAGCGGAGAACCCTTCACCCAAATCTGTGAGTGTAAGAGCCGATCCCCCTCCTATGGATCTTCAGGCTCAATATTCTAGATCTTGGTAGTGTAAACCATGGCACTGGGCTCTGCATCAATAATATGCTTCCCTTTTTCATTCTCCTTATTGAGTTTTGAATCAGAGTTGGAACATGCATATGATTTAGAAGCCTTCAGCTCATCCACCAGTGACTGATTGGCTCGAAACTCACTTGTGTTGTGAGTGGGTCTCTTATGGAACTCACACCATTTCCCTATGTCCTTATTTGTTGTTTGGATGGGGTCCCCTAGGTCAGTTTTGGGGCAAAAGCCCAAGTTTTGATGTAAAAAGATGTAAAGTCTTCGCAAAATGTGGTCGTTGAGCATGTAACTAGTTAAGAGTAAAAAAGGGTTTTACCCTTCTTTTATGTAACTTGATTTGGCTTTTGAAGATCTACCCATGGATCGTGAACCATGGAATTGTATAAATAGGTGTGTCTTAGGGATTTCTAAGGAAAGTAAGAAGTTGTCTATGGGTACGAGCGAAGAATTCTAGCGCAAAAGTAGAAGCCTTAGAGGAGGGAAAGGCTCTGCATCTGAGTGCACAGAGGCCTAGAGTAGTTTCCGCAGCTGAGTGTACGAACCCCTGCAGTGGAGTGCACAGGGAAGTCTTGAGTCTGTAAGCTTAACTGAATATCAATAAAGAAGATTGTTGCAAAAATTCTTGTGTCTTATCTATTAACTTTTGTTATGTATGAATGCGCTCTATGCTGTGATGAATAATGGTTGTATGAACTAATGATGTATTGATGCGCGAATTTACTGGATCTGTATTTTTATCTGAACGTAATCAATGTTAAGTGGTTATGCGAAGATTATAACGCTTTATGTTAAAGTTATCAAGCACTTAAGTAGATCTAAGCAAATAGTGGTCTAAGGGTAATCTAAGTGTGTGTAAGTAGCTAATTGACCAGTTCAGGGTCCGTAAAAGCCAATCATAGACATTCGCGAAGGTTAAGAGGCCAATTGAAGGAAGTTACAGCAATAGGATGCATGAGAATAGAGGTCTGCGTGAAGGCAGATCTAGGTCGCCAAAAGGACATCACACTGATCTCCAGGTGTGGAAACTTGGTTTCAACACCCCCCCATATTGTTTCAGTGAGATTTTAGTCTGTGCACTGTAGATTGATGCCGAAAGGGCTAGTAGTGTAGGGATTTGGTTGGTGCAACTAACTCTGAACATGGGTCAGGACCCCCTAAGCTAATAAATGGTTCTGTTGCCGAGACCGGGATCTGCATAAAAGATATGTGTGATGTCACATCACTGGAATTCAACCAAGAAGGAAATTGAGAAGTGGTTGGATAGAAATATCCACGAATTCACGGTGTAAGAAAATAGAAATTCGTGCCTGACAAAATAATAGTGGTTGGACAAATATTTGTACACGGAAATACATGAAATCTTCTTTTGCACCTTCTTGATCGAACTATATGAGTGCATAGCTAAATTGGCAGATGACCAAGGAAGGTGGAGGCTTGACGGTCCGATAGTGTGGACCATGGAGCTCGTACGGAGGTTGGAAGCTTATGAAGATAAGATCACGCACACATTTGATCACTGGCTTGATCGAGTCATCGAAGGATTTGTTACAGAGTTCGCGGTTGATACCTCAGTCAATTACAATGAAGCAGAGCGACGCTTCTTCAAGGGACCGCGAGGTAAGTATTTGAGATCTTTGAATACTTGGATTAAGATGCTCTTGTGTGAAAAGAGGGTTATGCCATTACCTTGATGTTTAGATCTATGCGAAGTGGACGAAGCTTTAGAAATCAAGGAAAAACAGGTCCTGAATATAGTCCATTGATTGGACCTCCTTCAAGTGTTGACGAGGGAGCAGCACAAGCCTCATCATAGAGTGCTGTCCAGTTGATAAGGTAGGGTTTTTTGCGGATGCCTCATTCGCCTACACCACCTCCACCTTCACCTCCACAACATACACCTTCACCCACACCGCCACGCCACTACTGCTGGTCAACATGTCGAATACGATGAAGCTGCTAGTTTTCAAAGGCTTAGGAAGTGAGGATCCAGATCAGTTTTGGTTTGTTGCGAAGGTTGTATGGACATCACAAAAAATTATGGATGATAATATAAAGAAGGCACAATTGGTTACCACTCTGCAAGATCACGTGCTAACATGGTACATTAAGCACTGCATCGATAACCTACTGGCATCATTAGTAGACACTCAAACTTCTCTAAATAAAGAATTTAGTAAGCCTAAGTCTAAATTGCAATCAGTAATTGGATTTAAGGAAATCATGATGAGGCTCAACGAAACGCCCTGGGAATTAGATCAAAGATTGAAGTTCCAGATCCACGAAGCTAATATGAATATCATGGATAGTCAGCACCGTGAATGGTTTGTAGCCTCGCTCCTGCCCCACCTAAGGGTTGCTTTATCACAACAAAAGATAGGAACTCCGGTGGAAGCCCTGGAAATTACGATGAGATTTCATGAAATTCCTATTCAGGATGCTTCTTTGGGAGTTCAATAGATTCACGTAGAGTTGGAGAACCTTTGCTTGGAATTGCAGAGCTTGAAAAAGGAGAAAGCCGCTTGGATAGAGGTGCACAAAGAAGTTTGGTGTCTCAAGTGTAAAAACCAGGGGCATGATATAGATCACTGCCCTGTATTTGCGAATTACCTCATAGGAGGAGTAACTATGCCCCTAATGTAGGAGGCTCCAGCGAGACAAATTACGGGTCCCGTGCTATGGTGCGCTATTTGTCAAGTGGCTTGAAAACATGTTACAGAAAATTGTCATTTGATGCAAAAGTTTGTATACATGCGGCAATAATTGTCATGCAATTTCTGCAAATCAGTGGGCCACGATGAGCGCCACTATCAGATCTATGTATTAATGATGGAGAGGATGCCTATGTATCAAATGCAAGCAGAAACTCAGCCTCCAGATCAAGGCGTTGGGGGAACACTCGAATGATATCAGGGATGAGGACGAGGCCGAGGAGGAGGAGGACCTGGTAGGGGTCGAGGGCAGGTCATTTTTTACAATTGTGGAACACTAGGACACTATGCATGGGAGTGTATGAATAATAAATTCCCATCATGTCAATATTGTATTCAATTTGACCACACAATCAAAGAATGTCCTATGCTGATGGCCAAATGTAGGAGAAGAAGGCACAACCTCAGCATCCGACCCAAAACTTACAGATGGTGAGGTCCAAACCTCGCGAAGAGGACCCGAATGTGAATATTTTACTGCGAAGCGGGATCACGAATGGTGACGATAAGGGAAAGTATTCTAAAGAAGGTGGATGGGTCCACAGGGCCCCAAAAAAGGAGGTTGGGTTTGATATGGAGCATGTGAAGGAAACATTCATGGAAGCGAAGAAAATCTTCACTAAAGCCTCTACCTGAGGGGGTCAGGAAAAACTGCCAAATACTAGCATGCCTACATAGGTTGAGCCCTATGTGTTTACCACATCCTTGGAAACTTGTATGAAATTACTGCACGAAAACAAGGCTATGAAAGGGCTACAAGAGTTGATAAAAAGTGTGTCGGTAAGGATAATGCTTTTGATGGACCATGAGTAGTTAGAAAGATTGGTAAGCATAAGGCAATAATAGGGCATGAGATGAGGCTTATTGCACAAATAGGAGACTATGAGATGGACCAAGTTATTTTGGATTTGGGGTCTGACGCGAACGTATTTCCTAAACAAACCTCAGAGAGAATGGGGAGAACTGTGCTGCAGTGATCTCCGATTCAACTCAGGATGGCGAACATCAGAACATTATCCCTATGGGACAATTGTAGGGAGTTACCATAGATATAGAAGGTTCAAGTGGGTTGGATGATTTCGAAGTAATTGAGATTGTTGATGACAACAACCCATACCTCGCACTCTTGGGAATTGATTGGGTGATCGACATGGATGGGGTCATCAATTTGAAGAAGTAGACAATGTTGTTTGAAAGGAAATCGCTCCGCATTGTAGTACCATTGGACCGTGTAGAAGGACCGCACTATACTGAACAAGTCCACGACTATGAGGAGAGTAATGATGATTTGGATTAGATCTATAAAATAACAATTAGAGACCAAGGCTAGTTAATCCCATGGCTAATAGACAAATTGCATGGGACCACGAAAGTTACTGTACCTCGGATTCAGACAAAGAATTGGAACATTGGCAGAACAGGTTGCATGAAGTATGCACACTGCATTGTAACATGATGACCAAATCGCTGTGCTGTGTATCGTCGGAGGTAAGAAATTTTCCTTATTATGATGGTTTAACCAATGTAGATAAATTTTTGGATGCTTTTGAAAGATAAGTTCCAGAGGATTACCGCTTTCAGGCTTTGGATTGGGCACTACGCGCTACGCCTATGATTACGCACAAAGACAACTTTGATGAATGGCGTGATTACAGAAGGATGATGATAATGTGATTCGGTCATCCTAAAGTATAGATAACTGAGAAGTATGATGGGAGGAATGATCCGTGCAATCATTTTTCCAAATGGACTAAGGTATATGGAACAGAGCGTAGCCAGAATGGGTGCATTTATTTTGTCACACTATGGACATAATCCCTATGAATTGGTATTTGGAAACAGAGCTCCTCCATGGTACTGCAGAGTGGGATGTCTTAAGAGAAGGATTCATGAGGACATTTAAATTTGAAGATGGGTTTGAAAGCATTGATGAGTTGCTATAGGAGGTTAAGGAAGCCATCTTCTGAATCCTGCAGGATCCTTTGGAATTGATTCAACCAGATTGGAGCACCCAGCTGCACCATGCGCTGGAACACTATAATATCATTGCTGACGCAAAAGATGAGGATCCAAGAAATATTAACATCTCAGAAGTAGAAGGCCACCGCAAGGTTGAGGGACCACAGATAGGGAATCCAAAAATCACTACGCCATTGAAAGCTAGGTAAGTAAACATTGGCATAGAGGCGAGGATGAAGTCTGCGAAGATTGGGGATTACTGGGATGATGCTACAGTAGATAAAGTCACCGAGTTTCTATGCGAATATCAAGATTTATTGCTTACAAAAGTTTCAGACTTGAAAGGCATCATAGGTGATTTGGGAGTGATGAAGATAACTCTGAAACTAGATGTGAAGCCCGTTAAGTAGAGGCCAATCGCCTTAATCCAAAATATAAGGAAAAGTTTCGCTTGGAGTTGGATAAGATTCTTGAGGCATGTATTATTGAACTAGTGGAGGATTCTGATTGGGTGAGCCTAATGGTAGTTCAAGAAAGGAAGCAAAAGGAAGAAATAAGGATTTTCATAGATCTAAGAAAGCTTAACAATGCCTATGTCCATGATCCTTTCCCGGCACCATTTATTGACCAGGTCATGGACAATGTTGGAGGACAAGAGGCCTATTCATTTACTGGTGGGTTCTTTGGATACCATCAGGTCAGGATCATGCCAGAAGACAGGATTAAAACAATATTCGCGACATAATGGGGTTGTTTTCAGTATACGGTGGTGCCCTTCGGACTGAAGAATGTGTCGCTGATATTATCTCACGTAGTCATCGTGGCGTTCAAAGAGTTTATCCACAATTTTTTGAAGGTCTATTTCGATCACTGGATAGTGTTTGGGCTAGTCAAGTGCCATGTAGACAGTCTGCGCTTAATGTTGGATATGTACTGAAGGTATCAGATTGCATTGAACCTGAAGAAGTGCTTGTTTTGTGTCCCCTTTGGGATTTTGATGGGTCATGTGGTATGTAGGAAAGGACACATGGTGGACCCTGCCAAGATTGCAGTAATAATAGATTTGGAAGCCCGAAGGAGTGTTAAACAGTTGTATGCAATGTTGGGCCATACCAGGTATTATTGAAAGTTTATAAAAGCTTATTCTCAGATTACTGAGCCCATGGAGAAGTTGCTGAAGAGGGACGCTACATTCTGTTGGAATGAAGAATGTCATCACAGTCTAGATGTCTTGAAGGAGAAATGGTTACCGCGCTGATCTTGGTCTTCCATAAATAGAAGAAGGAATTCCATGTGCACATTGATGCCTCGTGTATTGCATTGGGAGAAGTGTTGACACAAGCTGGTGAAGGAGAATTGGATCACCCTATAGAATTTGCAAGCAGAAAATTGTCACAGGTTGAGAAGAATTACTCCACAACAAAGCGCGAGGGATTGGCAATGTTCTTCAAAAGTTCAGGCACTATCTATTGGGCAGACATTTCAAGATGTACATAAACCACTCCGCCTTGAAGTACCTAGTTAATAAGATTATGTTTGGGGGGAAAATATGTAGATGGCTATTGTTATTCCAAGAATATGATTTTGAGGTAATTTTGAAACCATGAAGGTTGAATGCAGGACCTGACCATCTGTTGTGCATTGAGACAAGAGAGGAGCCTACTAATTTGGAGGAAGGGATGCCTGACACGTAGCTCTTTGTAGTGCATGTAGAAGATAACCACTTCACAGATATTATCCTCTTCTTGACTATGGGGATGGTTCCAGAAGGGTACACCAGTCAGCAGAAGAAAGAGTTGGTGGTGTGCACGACCGATTTCTTAGTAATTACAGGACATTTGTATAAGATGGGATCAAACGAGATACTTCGAAGATATGTGCCCGATTTTGAATGAAATAGTATCCTCTCTTAAGCTCATGGAGGAGCTGCGGGAGGACATTATGCAGGGAAAGCAACAATGCAGAAGGTTTTGCACTGGGTTGTGGTGGACGACGTTGCATAAATATTCTAAATCATATTGTAAGGCATGTGATGCATGTCAGAGTAAGGGAAGGCTTTCACGGAGGGATGAGCTATTGTTGAATCCACATGTGTCATTGTAGCCATTTGAGAAATGGGAAATCAATTTTGTAGGACCGATTCAGCTCCCATGTAAGAAAATAGGTGCACATTACATCATCACCGTGACAGAATATTTTATCAGATGGGCAGAGGCACTGTCTGTGAAGGATTGTACAGGGGAAAAAACAACAAAGTTTTTGTTTGAATATGTGTTGATGAGTTTCGACTACCCAAAGGTATTGATGAGTGACCGTAGTACACATTTTCTCAATGAAACGATTAACACACTGATAGAAGAGTTCCAGGTTTACAATCAGAAAAGTACACCATATTATCCTCAGACCAATGGAACAATTGAGGCTTTCAATAAGGTATTAGAGAATGTGTTGACAAAGATTTACAATGTGCATCAAAATGATTGGGACGTGCGCGTACCAGCGGTGTTATGGGCATACATAACTACTTGCAAAAAGCTAATAGGTCAGACACCTTTCCGATTAGTTTATGTTAGAAAATGATATATTACGTAGCAATGGAACACATAAAATATTGCAGAAATATAAACACAGAAAACGCACAAAACAAGAGAGACACAGATATACGTGGTTCACCCAGTTTGGGCTACGTCCACCCCGAATAGCCAGTCCTTCCTTTCTATTATCCAGAAAAATGAAGAGACACAACCTATAACAAATCCGCTGTAATATCCTCTGTTTTCTCTCACAGTCTCACCTCTATGTTTCTCGCTCACAGAATACACATCTATATCTTAGCCTCAAATACAATGCCCTCATACAAAGAGAGGGGGTTTCCTTCTAGGGCAAAAAACCCTAAACTAAACATAAGTTCTACCGTCAGATCATCTGCCTAATGAACGGCCCAGATTGACTAGAAATTACTATACTTTTACAAGGCAATTTTACATTTGTTTTTAGCTTCGGGGGCAGCCCCCGCCGGGGGACCGCTGGCCCCCGGACCCCCCAGCTGGGGGGGATCGGCCCTCCCAGACCCCCGCGGGGGGGACAAGTCCCCCCCGCACCCCCCCGCGTGGAGGGGTGTACAAACTTCCTGGGGTATACATCCGGCTGAAACAAAGACCTCTGAACAATCATGCTCCACACACAACAGTTTATGGCATAGAGGCTGTAATTCCAATGGAATATATTGTGCCAAGGCTACACATAGTGGCTTTCACAAGAATGGCGGACCACAGAGCCTTAGAAGAATGACTCTCATAGCTAATGGAGCTTGAAGAAGATAGGTTTCTAGTTGGATTCCATCAGCAGGTTTAGAAGGAATGTGGAAAACCTTGGCATGATCGGCACATCAAACTATGTACCTTCAAGGTAAATGTCTTAGTTTTATTATATGATAGAAATTTCGATAAGTTTCCACGAAAGTTTCAAATGCACTGGCTGGGGCCATATTTCATCAAAGAGATTACAGATGGTGGCACAGTTCAACTTGCAAAGTTGAAGGGAGAACCATTTTCAGGAAGGGTAAATCGAAGTCGGTTGAAACCATACACAGGGGATCCAGCTCAATGACTACATGATGGTATGGCAGTCTTAGCGCTCCAGGCAGCTGCAAGGGAGCATGGGACTATAAACTACACTGCCCGGTTGGTAGAACTACGCGAAAGAGGGGCTGTACGGAAAAGGGTGGTGTCACAGTATTAGAAAGCGCACGAAGGGAGCTACACTTTGAGGGGAGACACCACACAACATAGCCAAAAAATTACTGTTACAGTCACTCTTCATTATTTGACAGCTAGGAGACGGTTAAGAGGAGTTGTAGGGGGGGACATTTAAGGCTAAAATATATGAAGATTTTCCGCCAAATCAAAATTTATGAATGGATTTTGGGGGTAATGGGAAAATTTGAATTCAAATTCACCTATAAA
This sequence comes from Pinus tabuliformis, assembly GCA_031772625.1. Lineage (NCBI taxonomy): Eukaryota > Viridiplantae > Streptophyta > Pinopsida > Pinales > Pinaceae > Pinus > Pinus tabuliformis. The sequence continues at coordinate 1,314,237,882 of CM062805.1, read as the reverse complement.
TTATGCTTGGCCATCCAGCAGAGAACACTTTGCATCCTTATAATTTTTGAGTTGTGCTATCTGTCATTTATGAATCCTGAGGTTTTCTCAGATTTGGTTGCTAGATCAGTGTTTGATACTTTACCTAAGGAAACCCAATAGTTTATTCTCAACACTATGTCTGGACTAGTTGAGACTACAACCACTGAGGAATTGTTGCCTCCAAAGGAGCAAATCCAGAAGTTGTTAGCATGGAGGCTCTGGCTCCTGTGCCTACGACGCCAAGGTCACCTTGATCGAAGCCTACACCGGTGTGTGAGAATCCCAAGCCCAAGAAAGACAAGTAGAAGAGGCCAATGCTAGTGTGCGAGTCACCAATGAAGCACTCTGCTACCCATGCCCAGAGGAAAGATAAACAACTGGTGAAAGATAACAAGAAAGTTGTATATTTGGAGGCTGAAGAGGGTGCAGAGGATATAGATGTCGAGGGCATGGAGCCCATCTCCAAATTGCCGGAGTGCATTCCTCTGCGTAAGGGAAAGGTGAAGGTCACTAAGGATTCGTCCTAAATACATCCTTGCTATCGGAAAGTATCACCTTTGAAGGCCCGTGCTTGGCGTGGATTCCCCATTTGAAAATGGAAGACTGGGATTTGGCGGACCATGAGCAGTTCCCCCACCTCACGATAGAGAAATACATGAAGCAAGTGTATTATAAAGAATCTAGTGTCATCGTATTGGATCCAGTCGAGTGGATTCGCAGAGTGAATCAGTCAGGGCTGCTGAACCTACTGTGGGTGCCCCACTACCACCGCTCCAACATCAATATCATCTTTTTCAAGAAATTGCTAACCCTGGTACATGATGGATGTTTGTAGCTGAGCTCACCAATCCAAATTATAGACATGCTGATCCATCAGATCACGCTCCTCCCACATTTAGGCTTGAATCTAGCCAAGGAGTTTGGCGAAAGACTAATGAGTTCGACCTGGCAGAAAAAATGAAGGAGAAGTTCAAGCTAGTTAAGAAGTCGCGTGGGTACTCCATCACATCTATCACCGACCCCGTGGTGCAAGTTTCCACATAGATCTTTGTGGGTAAGGTGATGAGGAAATACCACACGGATAAGGTTTCAATGCCAGTAATTTCATTAGCTGCACAGTGCACAGAAGGCGTGCAATTTAAATGGTCATGCTACCTCTGCAGTAAGTTCCTTGTGAATTGTTGTGAGGCTCAGGAAGAGAGAAAAACCTTCCACTACACATGGTTGTTGCTCTCCATCGTTATAGTAGCTTGGGAGCTTTGGAGAACAACCAATTCCCCCCCTTAGAGAAAGGATTGCCTGAGGTTGCACAATTTGTCTCGCTTTGGGTCACAAAGGACTTCGTGCGGGTCATGGAGACTAAGGTTTTTTGGGTGTTGATGGAGGTGAGCATTTGCATGGCCATCAACCAAAAGCCACAGTTGTCCTCCACTGTGTTTAAGCAGCTATCAGAGTATGCAGAGTTTAAGGCAGACTTCCACTACATGTACATCAGGACATGGAAGGATCTGCAACAAAAATGGTTTGATATGCCTTATCTTTCCACAAAAAAATGCTATTCAGGAGGTTATCAAGCGTTGGCTGGCAGATTGACATTCTCCATTTGATCTAGCTGCAGGCATTAGCATAGGCATGGGGATTTCCAAGGAGAAAGAGAAGAAGGAGGCAGCAAAGTAGGCGGTCCAACAGTTGGCTAAGAGATGAAGGAAGGAGGCCAAGAAGAAGGCCTGGCTTGAAAATGAGCACGCTGCAAAGCTGCATGTCGAACATGAACAACGCGACTCTGAGCGAAGTGGTAAATCCCCTTTGCCCCAAACTGAGGAAGAGGAGCAGTTAGAGCAGGGAGGTGGCAGAGATGAAGGATAAAGCACCCCCTTCTAGGTGAAGAGGTACATGGAACAACAAAAGGAGGGGCCATGGAAGAAGTTGAAATCCATCATGCTCACAGAAGGCGATCTCGACGAGATCGGAGACAAAGTGTGTGATACCACAGCTGAACTATTATAGCAGTTTGAACAATAGCACCTACAGTTGCTGGGCACTCTTCAAGAGGATTTGCATGAGCTTCAGATCTAGACCAGCAGGATCCAGGTGGGCGTAGGGCAGGTGAGCTTTGCACAAACAAGCTTGGCACAAGGGACTAGTCAGGCTGTAGAGATGGTTAGATCAATGGATATCCAGGCCATCAAACTACCAGAAGGATCTTTGAGCATGGAAGAAGCCTATGACAAGGTCATCATAAGTACTCTAAAGATCATCGAACTCAACCTCGTAGCACTCCCCAATGAGTATCTTCACACGCTATAGAAAAGTGTGACAACGGAGTTATGAGCGCGACAATAGCGCCCTCTGAGCCTAATAAGTGAATATTGGTTGAAAAATGAGAAAATGTTTTCTGAGAAGACAGAGGCATTGAAGGCAAAGGAGACAATCTAGGTGCAGAGCGCCCAGCTGGCGGTCACAATGGCAGAAGCATGCAGGACAGTGCTGGAGTTGCACATACCGAAAGAGGTGCCGCTTGAGGCCAATATTAGGAAAATTACAGTGGGTGTCTGTGATGCTAAGTCAGAGGTGGCTTGAGTTCAGTTCAAGCTCAACTTGAAAATCATAGAACTGGAGCTCAGGTCACAGCCTTCGACCCTACTAGAAGTTATGGAACAACACGAAGAAAATGTTAAGGATGGAATAGCTACTGTCGATGCCGCGATGGTGGAATGCACAACATTGTTTGAGCAGGCCATGTAAGTAGTGATAGCCCTGCAGGAAGATCCCAAACTACAAATATTAAAGATAGAGACCCGCGAGCTTCAATAGCAGTACAACAAAGTGGAGGCGATGGAGCGTATAGTGGCTACAATGCAGCGCCTCGCCAAGTTGCAGGAGGGAAAGAAACTCCTTGCACAAGTGGAATCCGCGTAGAAAAAAGAGGCAGTCCTTAAGGCATGGTTGGACCCTTGGTTAGAAGAAGCCTACCAAGTCTTCGCCAACATATAGGACAAGTTGGTGAACCTGCAACTTACACAGTAGAAACTCAAGCAGGACAACAAAAGGCCAGCCACAGAGTAGCTGGTTGAACAGGTGAAGCAGGCAGCCATGCAGAGCACATTGAAGTAGCAGTGGTTCAAGTGGATATGGGGGATATTTACAGCAAGATCTCTACACCAGCTGAGTGAATCAAGGGCAAGTCACAATATTTGTTTTGGGGACCTGTTGGGATGGGATCCCCTGGGTCAGTTTTGGGGCAAAAGCCCAAGTTTTGATGTAAAAATATGTAAAGTCTCTGCAAAATGTGGTGACAGAGCGCGTAGCTATTTAAGAGTCAAAGACGATTTTACCCTTCTTTTGTGTAACTTGAGTCGGCTTTTGAAGATCTACCTATGGTCTGCAGAACGTGGAATTGTATAAATAGGTGTGTCTTTGGGGTGTCTAAGGAAGGTAAGAAGTTTTATATGGGTATGAGCAAAGAATTCTAGCACAGAAGTAGAAGTCTTAGAGGAGGGAAAGGATCTGCAGCTGAGTGTGTATAGGCCTAGAGTAGTGTCTGCAGCTGAGTGCGAAGACCCCTGCAGTTGAGTGCGCAGGGAAGTCTTGAGTCAATAAGCTTAACTAAATATCAATAAAGAAGATTGTTGCATAAATTCCTGTGTCTTATCTATTAACTTCTATTATGTATGAATGTGCTCTATGATGTGATGAATAATGGTTGTATGAACTAATGATGTATTTATGCGCGACTTTATTGGATCTGTATTTTTATCTGAACGCAATTAATGTTAAGTGGTTATGCGAAGATTATAATGCTTTCTATTAAAGTTATCAAACACTTAAGTGGATTTGAGAAAATAATGGTCTAAGGGTAATCTAAGCGCGCATAAGTAGCTAATTGACCTATTATGGGTCCACAAAATCCAATTGTAAACCTTCGTGGAGGTCCAAAGGCCGATTGAAGGAAGTTACAACAATAGGCTGCAAGAGCATAGAGGTGTGCGCGAAGGAAAATCTAGGTCACCAAAAGGACATCACATTGATCTCCGGGTGTGGAAACTTGGTTCCAGCATCCCCCATACTGCTTCAGATGAGACTTCAGTTCGTGCATCATGGTTTGATGCTGAAAGGGCTAGTAGTGTAAGGATTTGGTTGGTGCAACTAATTCTGAACCTGGGACAGGACCCCTTAAGCCAACATTTGTGTTTTTGGTGTTGTTATTTGTTTTCAGTTTCGGCGGGTTGTCCTGGGTATCCGCTCCTTGGCTTTGTCCATTTTTTTACTGTTTGGGGGCACCTTTCCCTTGATTTGGATTCACAGATCCAAAGTCTTTCTTCTTCTGTTTAAATTCCTGCTTGATCTTCACAACATATTGATGGGCAGTGCCAAGTGAGGAGATGTACATGAAATCCATCCCGTCCTGGATGTACTTGTGTAGACAACTGTTGTACTTGAGTACCAAGTTCCGCTTAGAATGCATGATACACAACTTCCTGCGAAGGGTATGAAAAAATTTGTGAACTCCGACACGTTTTGGTCCTTTCCCTTTTGCAACGTGGTCCAATTTATGTATTTATCTTCATAGCTCCCCAGAGGGAAATATTAAGCAAAGTCTTTCAGTAGAAATCAGATAAGAGAAATTTTTGCCAACAAGACGCATTTTGAACCAACAAGTGTGGTTCATCATTAGGATGAGATGAAGAGGTAGACCATGGCATCTCAGAAAGAATTCCAAGTGGGTGCGATTGAAAACAATGAGGATTACCTCTCATCCTTCTATTCATAGCAGGTTTCCCACCAGTCCTTGACATGGAGGGCGACTTTGAGGAGTGTTAAAGTAATATTGGGACACAGTTTTAAAATCATATGTTGGAACACCGATATCTGTCTCTGGTTTCTCTTCTCTTCACAACATGGGCTCAATTCTAGGATAATATTTAACTACAATGGTTGAAACAGTTCGAGTGAATTTCGCTTTAAAATACGTGGTGTAAGTTTTTCTAACCCCAAAAAAGTTGATAAATGTTTAAAACATCTAAAAATTAAATGTTTATTTTTTTCCTCTATAAATTATGAATACATTATATATCAAATTTAAGACAACATTTGAAATTTTAAACTATCAAAGTTGATTAATAATTATCAAAATAAATTTATTCTATTTTAAAGGGAAAAAAGGTGAATTTTAAACAATAAATATACATTAAATATTTATAAATAATTTTGTAACAATATATATTTTTTAGTTTGTTAGTTTGTTTTTGTCTCGCAATATTAGTTTTTGTTAAGAAACAATAATTGAAGAGTAACTAAGTTTGCAAAATTATTTATTATACTTAGTTTAGACTACAACAATATGTAACATGGTTATATTTTTTCATGGTTAGATATAAACAAATTTTATGGTCTCCTAGCTAAAGAGATTCCATGCCTTAATCATAACCAGTTTTGATCCACTGAAACACATTGACATAAATAGGGAATCCCATCGAGAAATTGTGGAATTGAAGGGAGTTGATCACAGGTGCCTTGCAAAGGGTCATACAAAGTTAGCCCATAAAAGGGGTGCCCTGCCACTTATCCTCAGTCAATGTCCCTTTAGGAATAGCATGAATCAAGAATATGAACTGCTCACTAGTCCCACAGATATTTTTGTTAGCATAGCCTCCCAACTTTTGCACACAACTTTGAGGTTATCATATGACTTGTAAGTCACTCTTAGCAGGAATTATCAACCGATTTCATTTGGAATGTTCAAAATAATATCCATTAATCCTACTATAAATCTTCAAGTTACTTGAAATTAAATAGGATGCAGATAATAAAACTGCATTCACACTCGCGTTGCAGAATCTTCTATCCTTCTTTGTACTCTCGACTCATGGGAGTCAAAGGTTGTGTAGTGCAAGTGCAAGTGCCCCTACATTCTGTTTAATTTCAAGTAATTGAGGATTTGTAGTAGGATTAATTGATATTAGTCCGAACATTTCAAATGAAATTAGTTAAGAAAACTTACTAAGAGTGACTTACAAGTCACATAATAAGCTGAAAGCTGTGTGCAGAAGTTGGGAGGTTATGTAGAGCAAACCATGATTCTACGAGGACAGAAAGATCTTTGGGACTAGCGAGCAGTTCATATGTTTGATTCAAGCTATTCCCAAAGGGACACTAGTTGAGGATAAGTGGCAGGGTGCCTCTGTTAGGGGTTAACTTAGTATAACCCTTTGCAACGCACTTGGGATCAACTTCGTTCAATTCCACAATTTCTCCAAGGGATTCCCTGCTTTTGTGACAATGTTTTGGTGGATCAAAAACTAGTTATGGTTGGGTGATGGAATCCCTTCAGCTGGGATACAATGAACTCTATCTATATCTATGACTTAATATCTAGTACTTGGCAAAAGGGAGAAAATATTCTCAATATTTGATCCTTCTTCATGTGATCTATTTCTCTCGATGGGCTTATCTATGTTTCCAGATGACATGGCAACAATAAAAGCACTCTACAAACTATAGAGGCATATGATGTTAGACATGACAAGTGGGAGGTTTTGCCTCCCATGAGCTGAGAGTGAGATCAATGCCATGGGGCCTTTCTGGATTGAAAATTCAATGTGATTGGTGGGTACAGGGAAAAAGTGTAGGGTCATGAATTCCATAATACAACCGAAGTATCCAAACACAATAAATAAATTGGAGTACCATGGAGAATAAATGTAGTAGGGAAAAGTTGATATCGTGCTTAGTTGCATTGAGGCACTTATATTTCTTCCATAATCAACAAATGAGTAGATATATTGGTAGTGGTAGGGTATCTTCTTGAAGTGGTAGCGTCTCTTCTTGAAAATATATTAGGCATTGCTTCTTGTGTCATAGTGTGGCATGACAAAATATTTGTGAGTAGTTCTATGAGTCGTTGGGGTGAGTAGGTGTGTTACATGTACCACAAATCTAGAAAGTGGGTTTCCATTGAGAGGCCACATGAATTTAAGGGATTTGTTCAGAGTGTAGTAACTATGGAGCTATGAGGATATCGACTTGGGCGCACGATTATTATAACTCTCCAAACTAGAATTATGTGAAAAGTAGTTTCTCCCTTGCCTTGTAGCAGAGGATATTTTACACATCCAAGCCATGTTCTTGCATTCATCCAATGATATTCCTATTAGAAATAATCAACAATTTATCAAATAAATCTAATTTCTGTTTGTGTGAATTATTTCGTGTTCTTATTTGCAAGTGTGTATTTTTTAATTTTATACTACACAATTTTTCCTTATTGGAAACATCAAGATGCATTTAATGATGATGATGATGGTTAACATCCAATACGACCAATGCGGTCTATCAAACCTAAATAAAATAAGAAATTAATTGTGATTCTTCAAGATCTTATTTCTATGATAAAAAAGAAGGGAAAGAAGCACTCCCAGATCACTATAGTTAGGTTGACTTAACATGTCGAGAAGATTGGAAGTGTGGAAAATATTATGGAAATGAGTGATCTAGACTTATGTAGGAATGCAATAGAATACAAATATAAACATGAACATAGAGATGCAGCAAAAATAAATCTTCATTTCTTTAATATTAAAGAAATGAAAGATGCTTACAAACAGAATGGAAATAAATTAGCTGGGGTGATGGTAGCTTATCTATGAGAAGAGATGTGGTGGCTACATGCATCTGAAATGTGTTACAATGAGGCTCAAGGGCCTTTTTATTATTAAAAAACAAAGGGAAACCCTAAACAACCAAAACCCTAAACCCAGGAGATGGAACGCCAAGAGTTTGAGGGCACCATTGGGGTTAGTTGGGAAACCAACTTCCCGGGGTCAGATTTTGGTCATATGATCTCTGTTTGACGCATATGATACCTCATTAGAAATATCTCTATTAGTACTACAGGATTTGTGCTAGACTAAGGGCTTGTTGCAGACCTCAAAAAAACACCGTTTAGGGGGTCTAAACAAATCCGGAAGTTCAAGACCTGAAAAACTGCCAAAGCTTCTATAATCAAGGAAACTGACAAAACTGGCTAAAGGTCTAGGTGGAATAGGTGGGTGTCCAACAATATCCGCTTAGATTATTCATCCCCCCTTAGGAAGCAATGGTCCCCATTGTATGAAGTGCCTCCATGAGGTGAGGAAATTTCTGTTGAACTTGGTCCCTGGTGAACCACTTGCCTTAGTGAAGGAGTTGGCCTACTTTGACAACTCGATATAACTGGATCCTTTGATGGTGAGTGTTCTTAATATGTTTGTCCATGATCTTGTCAGTTGTGGCTTGTTCAATGTAGCTTGGGTTGAGTTCTGTTGGTGTCACGGGCTCAACAATGTCAGATGTGTTAAACAATGAGGGAAAGTATGATCCCAATCAGTCCACATTAAATACTAGGTGTAGGACAAGGAACGAGGAATGCTGAGCTCAAAGGAATTGTCCTCGAGTCTTGGTGATGGTGTTTGACCCATATCGAAGTGAGCAAAGGTTGCGGTGGGGCCCAACGAGGTGATCCTTCTACAAATTTAACTTAACTTTGTCGCCCACTTGGAACTTGTGTGGCAGCCAATGTTGATCATGACGCTGCTTATACTTAGCATTAGCTCTGTCCAATATGTCACGAACCTATTGGTAGATGCGATGAATGCACTCAATGAATTTATTAGCCATATCAGCTTGGGACTGGACATGAGCCGAATCTACCTTAGTAGCTGCAAATGGTATGGCCACATCAATGGGACATAGTGGTTGGAATCCCAACCCCACCTGAAAGGGGTTGTGGCCTGTTGAGCTATGGAGAGCTCTATTGTAATTGTTCTAGACATATGGGAGCTTTCATCCCATGTCCATGGACGCTTCGATTTGTACAAGCACAGAATGTGCATGATCATCCTGTTGATGACCTTTGTTTGGTCATTATTTTGGGGGTAGAAGGTCGTAGACCTAGTGAGCTTGGTATCCAGCATTGACCAGAGGATTGACCAAAATGTACTCAGGAACCTGCTATCCTTATCTGAGATAATAGAATATGGGATCCCAAATTGTACCCACACTCATTCAAAGAAGAGCTTAACAATGGATTTTGCTATGATACCCTTCTTATAGGCTGCCAAAATGGCCATATTATACAATTTGTCGACGACCATGAAAACATAGTCATTTCCATGCTTAGTAGAAGGAAGGTCTGACATGTAATCTATGAAGATGTATTTCCAAGGCTGACTAGGAGTGGGTAGAGGAGTATATAGGCCTTCGTTCTTGATTGTTGGTTTGGGAATGACGCAGGCAGTGTAGTATCTGATGTACTTCCAAACATCTTGTCAACGGTTCGGCTAATAAAAATAATTATGCAACATTGCCACTATTTTCTCTACTCTAAAATGTCCAACGACTTGACTATAGTACGCCTCCCAAATCATCTTTGCATGGTCACTTGAAGCAACACAAAGGTGTCCCAGGTGGCATAATATTGTGCCTTGGAAGTGAAAATATGGAGCTTTCTTGCCTTTCAGGAGCATCTAGTATGTGTTGTTGAATTTTGGATCACTCTTGTAAAGATGAGACCACCCTAAAGTCTCGTGTCAACAAGAGTCGAGCACAGTGGTCAACGCCATAACTGATGGTCAGCTGATATAGTTTGAAACATTATTGGTGTTACCCTTCTTGTACTTGATGTTCAAATGGAATTGTTGTAGATAGGTGGACCATTTCTGATGTTGACCATCTGCAACTTTCCTTTTTTCTGTATGAATTGCAGGGGTCGGTGGTATGTGTGGATAACCGTTTCCTTCCCCAAAATGTAATGCTTCCATGATCGACAGGCCTGCACAATGGAATACATCTCTTTATCATATGTGGGATACTTTTGAACTATGTGTGAAAGTGTCTCACTATGATATGCCATCGAATGCCCTTGTTGTATAAGAACTACCTCGATAACATAGTTGAAGTCATATGTCTCAATCTGAAATGGTTGTTGCATGTTCAGTAATGTGAGCACTAGTGCAAATAAGAGATGATGATTTAACTCGACAAATTCCTTATGTTGGGATTCAGACCAAAAGAAATTATCTTTCATTCCACCCTTGGTGACTCGACTCAAAGGCCAAGTAATATGAGAGAAACCTAACATGAACCTACGGTAGAAGTTTTCAACACCCAGAAAGTTGTGTAGCTTTATTAGAGTAGTTGGGGCTGACCAATCTTGAATAACTTGTATCTTGGATGGGTCCACATGCACACCCCACTCATCAATGATGTACCCTAAATATTGAACCTCGATCATACCAAAAGTGCTCTTCTCCAAATTGGAACACAACTTGTGTTGTCGCAAGGTTTAGAGAACCTTCCAAATATGGTGTAGGTGCTCTTCCCCACTTTGGATGAAGATCAAGATGTAGTCCAAATACACTACCACGAATGAGTTGGTGAAGGGCTGCAAGATGTCATCCATGAGCCTTATGAAGGTTGCGAGGACATTCGTCAACCCGGGAGGCATTTCCAAGCATTCGAAAAATCCCTCCTTAGATTTGAAGGCAGCCTTCCACAAATCGAAGGGTTCGATTGACACCTGGTGATAATTGGACTTCAAATAAATATTTCTAAAATATTTGGCTCCCTTGAGCTGGTACAGAAGGTCATCAATCTATGGGATTAGACACCTATTTCGGACAATGATCTTATTCAGCGCTTGATAGTCAATACATAGTCTCTAGGTGTCATATTTCTTTTGTACCAAAATGATCGGGCTTCCAGAGGGTGATGAACTTGGTATGATGTGCTATTTCTGCAACCACTCCTAAATCTGTCTCTTAATTTTGTCATTATCTGAAACAAAGCGTCGGTAGATCGATCTGTTGGGTAGCGATGAAACTAGGGTTAGATTGATGGAGTTCTTGACCTGACAGTGTAGGGGTACCCCTGTGGGTGAGGTGAAGATGTCCTTGTAATCCTTCACGACCTTGTCCATGTTCTCCTACCATGTGGAGGAGCCCTGTCTGGAGGCTGTGGAATTGGCCACAATCTTTTCTTTCCCTGAGGGTGAATAATAAGGAAGACAAATTTCCCGTTTCGGGAAATGATCTTGCTGCATTACTTCGTACATATCAAAGAGGTGGTGGTAGGCGGTGCTACCTCTGGTATCCTGTATAACTTATTTCCCAAAGAAATAAGAATAATACAAGGCCTAGAATCATACAAAACATGATGCTTCCACAATTATGGTTGGCCTAATAATACATCACAAAATTCAAGAGGAGAAACATACATAGTACCTCATCTGTAAAGGGTTTGATGCTATAGGGAAGGTGACATTGCCAACTGATGTGAAGATCTCATCCTTGGTGAAGCCACCCAATGGTGTACGACTATAAATGTTGTGTTCTTGGTAGGCCCAAATGCTTCACGACATTTGCTGAAATGAGGTTCTTTTGGTTTCCACTGTTGATAATGAATTGCAACGGAGAACCCTTCACCCACATCTATGAGTGTAACAGCCGATCCCCCTCCTATGGATCTTTGGGCTTAGTATTCTAGATATTAGTGGTGGCAACCATGGCACTGGGCTTTGCATCAATAATATGCTTCCTTTTTTCATTCTCCCTATCAAGTTCTGAAGCAGAGTTGGAACATGCATATGATTTGGAAGGCTTTAGCTCAGCCATCAGTGACTGCTTGGCTCGACACTCACTTATGTTGTGAGTGGGTCTCTTATGGAACTCACACCATTTCCCTATGTCCTTGTTTGTTGTTGGGATGGGGTCCCCTGGGTCAGTTTTGGGGCAAAAGCCCAAGTTTTGATGTAAAGTCTTCGCAAAATGTGGTTGCATAGCGGGTAACTAGTTAAGAGTCAAAAAGGGTTTTACCATTATTTTATGTAACTTGAGTCAGATTTTGAAGATCTAACCATGGTCCGTGAACCATGGAATTGTATAAATAGGTGTGTCTTAGGGATGTCTAGGGAAAGTAAGAAGTTGTCTATGGGTATGAGCGAAGAAGTCTACCGTATAAGTATAAGTCTTAGAGGAGGGAAAGGCTCTATAGCTAAGTGCGTAGAGGCCTAGAGTAGTGTTCGCAGCTGAGTGCACGAACCCCTGCAGCTGAGTGCGTAGGGAAGTCTTGAGTATGTAAGCTTAACTGAATATCAATAAATAAGATTGTTGTAGAAATTCCTGTGTCTTATCTATTAACTTTTCTTATGTAGGAATGCACTCTATGTTGTCATGAATAATGGTTGTATGAACTAATGATGTATTGATGCACGACTTTACTGGATTTGTATTTTTATCTGAATGTAATTAATGTTAAGTGGTTACGTGAATATTATAATTCTTTCTATTAAAGTTATCAAATACTTAAGTAGATCTGAGAAAATAATGGTCTAATGGTAATCTAATCGCGTGTAAGTAGCTAATTGACCTGTTCAGGGTCCACAAAAGCCAATCGTAGACCTTCGGGGAGGTCTAGAAGCCGATTGAAGGAAGTTAAAACAATAGGTTGTAGGAGCATAGAGGTATGCATGAAGGCAGATCTAGGTCGCCAAAAGGACATCACAATGATCTCCGGGTGCAAAAACTTGGTTCCATCCTCCCCTGATACTGCTTCGGGTGAGACTTCAGTCCACACACTGCAGATTGATGCCGAAAGGGCCAGTAGTGTAGGGATTTTGTTGGTGCAACTAACTCTGAACCTGGGTCAAGGACCCCCTAAGCCAACAAATGGTTTTGTTTCCAGGATCGGGATCTGCATTAAAGAGGTGTGATGTCGCATCACTAGAATCCAACCAAGAAGGAAATTGAGAAGTGGTTGGATAGAAAGATCCACGATTTCGCGGCGCAAGAAAATAGAAATCCACGCATGATAAAAGAACAGTGGTTGGACATATATTTGTACACAGAAATAAATGAAATCTTCCTCTGTACCTTCCCGATTGAACTATACGATTGGATTGCTAAATTGGTAGATGACCAAGGAAGGTAGAGGCTTGACGATCTGATAATGTGGACCCTGCAGCTCATGCAGAGGTTGGAAGATTTTGAAGATAAGATCACGCATGCAGTTGATCACTAGCTTGATCGAGTCATTGAAGGATTCGTTAAAGAGTTCACCATTGACACCTCAGTCACTTACAACAAAGTAGAGCAACGCTTCTTCAACGGACCAAGAGGTAAGTATTTGAGATCATTGAATACTTGGATTAAGATGCTTTTGTCTGAAAAGCGGGTTATGCCATTAATTTTATGTTTGGATCTACGTGAAGTGGACAAAGCTTTAGAAATAAAGGAAACATAGGTCCTGAATATAGTCCATTGATTGGACTTCCTTCAAGTGACGACGAGGGAGCAGCATAGGCCTCACCAGAGAGCATTATCTAGTTGATAAGGCAGGGTTTTTTGTGGATACCTCATATGCCCACACCACCTCCACCTTCACCTCCACAACATACACCTTCACCCACACTGCCACTGCCACCACCACTGGTCAACATGTCGAATACAATGAAGCTTATAGTTTTCAAAGGCTTAGGAAGTGAGGATATGGATCAGTTTTGGTTTGTTATGAAGGTTGTATGGATAGCACAACAAATTACGGATAATAATATAAATAAGGCACAATTGGTTACCGCTCTGCAAGATCACACACTGACATGGTACATTAAGTACTACACCGACAACTCGCTGGCATCATTAGCAGACATTCAGGCCGCTCTGAACAAAGAGTTTGGTAAGCCTAAGTTTGAGTCACAATCAGTGATTGGATTCAAGGAAATCATGATGAGGCCTGACCAAATGCCCTGGGAATTAGATCAAAGATTGAAGTTCTAGATCCGCGAAGCTAATATGAGTCTCACAGATAGTCGGAACCGTGAATGGTTTGTAGCCTTGCTCATGCCCCACCTAAGGGTTGATTTATCACAACAAAAGATAGGAACTCAAGTGGAAGCCCTGGAAATTGCGATGATATTGCATGAAATGCCTATTCAGGACACTTCTTTTGGAGTTCAACAGATTCACGTGGAGTTTCAAAACCTTTGCTTGGAATTGCAGATCTTGAAAAAGGAAAAAGCAGCTTGGACGGAGGTGCGGGAAGAAGTTTGGTGTCTCAAGTGTAAAAACCAGGGGCATGATAAAGATGACTGCCCTGTCTTGGTGAATTACATCATAAGAGGAGGGCCTATGCCCTTAAGGCGGGAGGCTCCAACAGGACCAAGTATGGGGCCTGCCTATGGTGTGCTATTTTTCAAGTAGCTGAAAACATGTAACAAATAATTGTCATTTGTTGCAAAAGTTTGTACAGATGCTGAAACAATTGTTCTATGATTTCTACAAATCGGTGGGAAATGATGAGTGCCACTATCAGATCTATGAATTAATGATGGAGAGGATGGATACGTATTGAATGCAAGTAGAAACTTGGCCTCCGGATCAGGGTGCTAGGGGAACGGGTGAAGGATATCAGGGGTGCGCATGAGGCCAAGGAGGAGGAGGACCTAGTAGGGGTTGGGGTAGGTCATTTTTTACAATTGCAAAATGTCAAGACACTACACATGGGAGTGTACGAATCAAACATGCTCGCCATGTCAATATTGGACTCAGTTTGACCACACAACCAAAGAATATCCTGTGGTGGTGGCCAAGATGCAGGAGAAGAAGGCACAACGTCAATATCGGACCCAAAACTTACAAATGATGAGGGTTGAGCCCCGCGAAGAGGATTCAAATGTGAATATTGTATTGCAAAGTGGAATCATGACTGGTGACGATAAGGGAAAGCAACCTGAAGAAGGTGGATGGGTCTGTAGGGCCCTAGAAGAGGAGGTTGGGTTTGATCTGGGGTGTGCGAAGGAAAAAATCATGGAGTGAAGAAAAGCTTCGTTGAAGCCTCTACCTTAGGGGGTCAGAACAAACTACCAGATACCAGTGCACCTATAGAGGTTGACCCCTCTGTGCTTACCACATTCTTGGAAACTTGTATGAAATTACTGCATGACAGCAAGGCTGTGAAAGGGCTACAAGAGTTGATAAACAAGTGTGTCCTAAGGATAATGCTCCTGATGGACCACGAGTAGTCAGAAAGATTGGTAAGCATAAGGCAAGAACATGGCATGAGATGAGGCTTACCACACAAATAGGAGACTATGAGATGGACCAGGTTATTCTGGATTTGGGGTATGACGTGAACGTATTGCCCAAACAAATCTGGGAGAGAATGGGGAGACCTGCGTTATAGTGGTCTCCGATTCAACTAAGGATGGGGAACCAATAGAAGATTATCCGTATGGGATGATTGCAGGGAGTTACTGTAGATATAGAAGGTGCGATCACGCTGGCTAATTTTGAAGTAATTGAGATTGTCGATGATAGAAATCCATACCCCGCACTTCTGGGAATTGATTGGGCTATTGAAATGAATGGGCTCATCAATTTGAAGAAGTGGACAATTTCGTTTGAAAGGAAATCGATCTGCATTGTAGTACCATTGGACCCTATAGAAGGACCGTGCTATACTGAATTGGTTTGTGACTATGAGGAGAGTAATGATTATTTGGATCGGATCTATAAAATAACAACGCGATACCAAGATTGGGTTAATCCGACAACTAATGGACGAATTGCATGGGACCATGAAATTTCCGGTACCTCGGATTTAGACAAAGAATTGGATCATTGGCAGAACAGGTTGCATGAAGTATCCACACTGCGTTTTAATATGATGACCAAATCACTAAGTTGTGTGTCGTCAGAGGTAAGACATTTTCCTTATTATGATGGTTTAACTGACGTAGATAAATTTTTGGATGCTTTTGAAAGAGAAGTTCAAGAGGATTATCGACTTTCAGGCATTGGATTGGGCACTGAGTGCTACACGCTTGCGGTGGTGGGGTACACACAAAGACAACTTTGATGAATGACACGATTACAAAAGGATTATGAGAACGTGATTCGGTCATCCTAAAGTACAAGTAACTAAGAAGTATGATGGAAGGAATGATCTGTGTGATCATTTGGGAAAATGGGCTAAGGTATATGGAACATAGCCGCAGCCAGAATGGGTGCATTTATTCTGTCACACTCTGGACATAATCCCTATGAATTGGTATTTGGAAACGGAGCTCTGCCACGACACCACAGAGTGGGATGTCTTAAGAGAAGGGTTTGTGAGGACATTCAACTTTGAAGATGGGTTCGAAAGCATTGATGAGGTGCTGTAGGAGCTTAAGGTAGTGATCTTCCTAATACCATAGGATCCTTTGGAATTGATTCAACCATATTAGAGCACCCAGCTGCGTCATGTGCTGGAATGCTATAATATGACTGCTCATGTGGAAGATGAGGATCCAAGAAATATTAACATCCCAGAAGTAGAAGGCCATTGCGAGGTTGAGGGATCATAGATAGAGAATCCAAACATCACTACGCCATTGAAAACTAGGCAAGTAAACATTGGCATAGAGGCAAAGTTGAAGTTTGCAAGTAATGGGGATTACTGGGATGATGCTATAGTAGATAAAGTTGCTGAAATTCTGCACGAATATCACGATTTATTCCCTACAAAATTTTTGGACTTGAAAGGCATCATAGGTCATTTGGGAGTGATGATGATAACTCTGAAATTGGACGCAAAGCCCATTAAGCAGAGACCATATCACCTTAATCCCAAATACAAGGAAAAGGTTCACTTGGAGTTGTATAAGATGTTTGATGCAGGTATTATTGAACCAGTGGAGGAATCTGATTGGGTGAGCGCAATGGTAGTTTAGGAAAAGAAGTAGAAGGATGAAATAAGGATTTGCATAGATCTAAGAAAGCTTAATGATGACTGTGTCCATGATCCTTTCCCGACACCGTTTACTGACGAGGTTATGGAAAATGTTGGAGGACAGGAGGCCTATTTGTTTATTGATGGATTCTATGGATACCATCAAATCAAGATCGTGCCAAAAGACAGGATAAAAACAACCTTCACGACAGATTGGGGTTGTTTTCAGTATACGGTGATGCCCTTCAAACTCAAGAATGCGACGATGATATTTTCTCATGTAGTCATCGTGGTGTTCAAAGAGTTTATTCACAAATTTGTAGAGGTCTATTTCGATGACTGATTAGTGTTTAGGCTTGTCAAGTGCCATGTAGATAGTCTACGCTTAATGTTGGATATGTGCCGAAGGTATCAGATTGTGCTCAACCTGAAGAAGTGCTTGTTTTGTGTCCCCTTTGGGATTTTTCTGGGTCATGTGTATGCCAGAAAGGACTCATGGTGGACCCTACCAATATCGTGGTAATAATCAATTTGGAAGCCCCAAGGAGTGTTAACATCTATGTGCGGCGCTGGGCCATACTAGGTATTATTGAAAGTTTATAAAAGCTTATGCTCAGATTACCATGCCCATGGAGAAGTTGCTAAAGAAGGATGCTACATTCTATTGGAATGAAGAATGTCAGCACAGTCTAGATGTCTTGAAGGAGAAAATGGTTACTGCATTGATCTTGGTCTTTCTGGACTGGAAGAAGGAATTCCATGTGCACGTTGATGCCTCATGTATTGCGTTGGGAGTAGTTCTAACACAGGTTGGTGAAGGAGAACTGGATCACCCTATAGCACTAACTATTGGGTAGACATTTCAAGATGTACACATACCACTTTGCCTTGAAGTACCTAGTCAATAAGTCTGTGTTGGGGGGGAAATATGTAGATGGCTGTTGTTATTCTAAGAATATGATTTTGAGGCAATTCTAAAATGAGGAAGGTTGAATGTAGGACTTGACCATCTGTCGTGCCTTGAGATAGGAGAGTAGCCTACTAATTTGGAGAAAGGGCTGCTGGATGTGCAGCTCTTCGCAGTGCACGTAGAGGATAACCACTTCATAGATATTATCCACTTCTTGACTATGGGGACGACTCTAGAAGGGTAGACTAGTTAGCAGAAGAAAGAGTTGGTGGTGCGCGCAGCCAATTTCTCAGTAATTGCATGCCATTTGTATAAGATAGCATTAGAGGAGATACTTTGACGATATGTGCCCGATTTTGAATGAAATAATATCCTCATTGAAGCTCATGGAGGAGATGTGGGAGGACATTATGCAGGGAAAGAAACAATGCAGAAGGTTTTGCACGTTGGGTTGTGGTGGACGACGCTGCATAAAGATTCTAAAGCATATTGTAAGGCATGTGATGCATGTCAGAGGATAGGCAGGCCATTGCGAAGGGATGAGCTGTTGCTAAATTCGCGGGTGTCATTATAGCCATTTGAGAAATAGAAATCAATTTTGTAGGACTGATTCAGCCCCCAGGTAAGAAAACAGGGGCGCGCTACATCATCACCACGAAAAAATATTTGACCAGATGGGTGGAGGCACAACCTGTGAAGGACTGTATAGGGGAAACAAAAACAAATATTTTTTTTGAACATGTGTTGACTAGGTTCGACTACCTAAAGGTATTGATGCGTGACTACAATACACATTTTCACAATGGAACGATTAGTGCGCTGACAGAAGAGTTCTAGGTTTACCATCAGAAAAATACACCATATCATCCTCAGGCCAATGGAATAGTTGAGGCTTTCAATAAGATATTGGAGAATGCACTGATGAAGATTTGCAACGTGTAGCAGAATGATTAAGACGTGCACGTACCAATGGTGTTATGGGCATACAAAACTACTTGCAAAAGCTAATAGGTCAGACGCCTTTCCGATTGGTTTATGGTGTAGAGGCTGTAATGCCGATGGAATATAACGTGCTGAGTCTACGCATAGTGACTTTCACAAGAATGGCAGACTGTTGAGCCTTAGAAGAACGTCTCGCGTTGCTAATGTCTGGCTAGATTCCATCAGTAGGTTCAGAAGGAACGCAGAAAAGATTAGCATAATTGGCACATCAAACTGTGCACCTTCATGGCAAATGACTTAGTTTTATTATATGATAGAAAGTTCGATAAGATTCTGGGAAAGTTTCAGATGCACTAGATGGGGCCATATGTCATCAAAGAGATTACAGATGGTGGCGCAGTTCCGCTTGCAAAGTTGAATGGAGAACCATTTCTAGGAAGGGTAAATGGAATCTGGTTGAAGCCATACACAAGGGATTCAGCTCAATGAATACATGATGGTAAGACAATCTTAATGCTCCAGGAAGCTGCAAGGGAGCATGGGACTATAAACTACACTGCTTGGTTGGTATAACTACACAATAGAGGGGCTATGTGGAAAAGGGTGGTGTCATAGTATCAGAAGGCGCACGAAGCGAGCTACGCTATGAGGGGAGATACCATGCAACACCGACAAAAAATGATCATTACAGTCACTATTCATGATTTAATGGCCAAGAGACGGTTAAGAGGAGAGGGGTGGCAATTAAGGCTGAAATCTCTGAAGATCTACCGCCAAGTCAGGATTTATGAATGGATTTTGGGGGGGAATGGTCAAATTTGAATTAAAATTCTCCTATAAATTATGTGTGGCCATCCAACAGAGAAAAATTTTCATCCCTAGAATTTTTGAGTTGTCTTGTCCATTGTTTATGAATCCTTAGGTTTTCACATATTTGGTTGCTAGCTGAGTGTTTGATACTTTACCTAAGGAAACCCAACAATTTATTCTCAACACTATGTCTGGACTAGGTGAGACTGCAAGCACCAGAGGAATTGTTGCCTTCGAAGGAGCGGCTCCAAAAGCTATCAGTATGGAGGCTCCGGCTCTTGTGCCTATGGCACTGAGGTCACCTAAGCCGAAGCCTACACCGATGCGTGAGAATCCCAAGCCCAAGAAAGGCAACAAGAAAAGGTCAATGCCAGTGTGCAAGTTGCTGAGGAAGCACTCTGCTACCCAAGCCCAGAGGAATGATAAAAAACCGGTGAAATATAAGGAGAAAGTTGTAGATTTGGAGGCTGAAGAAGGTGCGAAGGATATAGATGCCAAGGTCGTGGAGCCCATCTCCAAATTGCTGAAGTACATTCCTCTATGTAAGGGAAAGATGAAGGTCACTGAGGAACCAGATACACCCTGCTATCGAAAAGTATCACCTTTGAAGGCCCGCGCCTGGTGCGGATTCCCCATTTGAAAATGGATGACTAGGATTTGGAAAACCATGAGCAGTTCCCCCACCTCATGACAGAGAACTACATGAAGCAGGTGTACTACAAATAATCTCATGTCACCATGTCGTAGCCAGTTGAGTGGATTCGCAGAGTGAATCAGTAGGCGCTGTTGAACCTGCTGTGGGAGCCCCACTACCACTGCTCCAACATCAATATCATCATTATCAAGCAATTTCTAACCTTGGTACATGATGGATTTTTGTGGCTGAGCTCACCAATACCAATTACAGACATGCTGATCCATCAGATCATGCTCCTGCCACATTCAGGCTTGAATCCAGCCAAGGATTTTTGCGGAAAGATCAGTGAGAGCGACCTAGCAGAAAAAATGAAGGAGAAGCTCAAACTAGTTAAGAATCTACGCGGGTACTCCATCACGTCTATCAACGACAACACTGTTCAATTTACAACACATATCCATGTGAGTAAGGTCATGAGAGAATGTCGTGCGGAGATAGGTTCCGACGCTAGTAATTTCGTTAGATGCACAGTGCGTGGAAGGCATGCAGTTTAACTGGTCACGCTACCTCTACAATGAGTTCCTTGTGAATTTTCATGAGGCTTAGGATGAGAGTAAAATATTCCACCATGTGTGGTTGTTGCTCTTCATCATGCTAGTAGCTTGGGAGCTTCCAGAGGATAGCCCATTCCCCCCTTGGAGAAAGGATTACCGAAGGATGCATAGTTTGCCTCCCTTTGGGCCACAAAGGACTCTGTGTGGGTCATGGAGACTAAAGTTTTTTGGGTGCTGATGGAGGTGAGAATTCACATGGCCATCAACCAGAAGCCATGGTTGTCCCCAACTATGTTTGAGAAGCTATCAGAGTACACAGAGTTTAAAGCAGACTTCCACCACGTGTACATCAGGGCATGGAAGGATCCATAACAAAATTGGTTTTATCTTCCTTATCTTGCCATAGACGATGCTATTCAGGAGGTTATCAAGTGTTGGCCGGTAGATTGGCATTCTCCATCCGATCTAGCCGTATGCACTAGTAAAGGTGCGGGGAGTTCCATGAAGAAAAAGAAGAAAGAGGGAATAAAGCAAGTGGTCTAGCAGTTGGCCAAGAGATGAAGGAAGGAAGCCAAGGAGAAGGCCCAACTAGAAAACGAGTGCACTGTAAAGCAGCAGGCCGAACGGGTATAACATGACTTTGAGTGAAGTGGTAAATCCCCTTCGTCCTAGATCAAGGAAGAGTAGCAGTCAAAGCAAGGAGGTGGCGGAGATGAAGGATAGAACACCCCCTTTTGGGTGAAGAGGTACAGGGAAAAACAGAAGGAGGGGCCCCATAAGAAGTTGAAAGCAGCAAAGCCACCGCTGGATCCCATCATGCTCACAAAATACTATGTCGACAAGATTGGAGATAAATTGCATGATACCACAACGGAATTGTTGAAGCAGTTCGAAAAAAATCACCTGTAGTTGCTGGGCACTCTTCAAAAGGATCTGCACGAGCTGCAGATCCAGACGAATAGGATCCAGGCGGGTGTAGGGTAGGTGAGTGCTACACAGACAAGCTTGGCACTAGGGACCAGTCAGGCTACAAAGATGGCCAGATCAATGTATCTCTGGGCAGTGGCGCTACCATTGTGAGTACTCTGAAGAACATCGGCCTCAACCTCGCAGCTCTCCACAACGAGTATCTTCACACTTTGTAGATAGGTGTGTCAACGAAGTTACGAGCGCTGGAGCAGCGCACTCTCATTCTAATAAGTGAATATCGGGTGAATGAGCAAATGTTCGCCAAGAGGACAGATGCATTGAAGGAAAAGGAGACAATCCAGGCGTAGAGCACCCAACTGGTGGTCATGATGGCAGAAGCATGCACGACAGTGCTCGAGTTGCACATACCAGAGGAGGCGGCACTTGAGGCCAAGATTAGTAAACTTGCAGCAGGCGTCCGTGATGCTAAGAGAGAGGTGGCACGAGTTTAGTTCGAGCTCAACCTGAAAATCATAGAACTGTAGCTTCGCTCATAGCCTTTGACCCCACCAGAAGTTAGGGAACAACGTGAAGAAGCTATTAAGGATGGAATATCTACTGTCCATACCATGGTGGTGGACTGCACAACATTGTTTGAGTAGGCCATAGAAGTAGTGAAATCCTAGCAGGAAGATCCCAACTTGCAAATATTAAAGAAAGAGACCCATGAGCTTCAGCAGTAGTACGACGAAGTGTAGGTGACGGTGCACACAATGGCTACAACACAACGCCTCGCCAAGTTGCAGGAGGGTAAGAAACTCCTTGCACAAGTGGAAGCCACGTAGAAAAAAGAGGTAGTCCTTAAGGCACGGTTGGACCCTTGGTTGGAAGAAGCCCACCAAGTCTTCGCCAACATATAGGACAAGTTGGTGAGCCTACAAATTACATAGCAGAAACTCAAGCAAGGCAGCGAAGGGCCAACCACACAACAGTTGGTTGAATAGGTGAAGCAGGCAGCCACGCAGAGTGCGGATGAAGTAGTGGTGGTTCAAGTGGAGCTAGGAGATCTTCACAGAAAAATCTCCACGCCAGTTGAGTGACTCGAGGGCGAGTCACGATATTTGTGTTGGGGGCCTTTTGGGATGGGGTCCCCTCGGTCAGTTTTGGGGCAAAAGCCAAAGTTTTTGATGTAAAAAGATTTAAAGTCTCCGCAAAATGTGGTTTCAGAGCGTGTTGCTAGCTGAGAGTCAAAAAGGGTTTTACCCTTCGTTTATGTAACTTGAGTCGGATTTTGAAGATCTACCCATGGTCCGCAAATCATGGAATTGTATAAATAGGTGTGTCTTAGGGATGTCTACGGAAAGTAAGAAGTTGTCTATGGGTACGAGCGAAGATGTATAGCGTAGATGTAGAATTCTTAGAGGAGGGAAAGGCTCTGCAACTGAGTGCACAAAGGCCTAGAGTAGTGTCTACAGCTGAGTGTGTGGACCGTTGCAGCTGAGTGTGCATGAAAGTATTGAGTTTGTAAGCTTAACTACATATCAATAAAGAAGATTGTTGCAGAAATTCCCGTGTCTTATCTATTAACTTCTGTTATGTATGGATGCACTCTATGCTGTGATGAATAATGGTTGTATGAACTAATGATGTATTGATACACGAATTTACTGGATCTGTATTTTTATCTGAACGCAATTAATGTTAAGTGGTTACGTGAAGATTATAACGCTTTTTGTTAAAGTTATCAAACACTTAAGTAGATTTGAGTAAATAATAGTCTGAGGGTAATCAAAGCACACGTAAGTAGCTAATTGACATGTTCAGGGTCTGCAAAAGCCAATTGTAGACCTTCACAGAGGTCCAAAGGCCTATTAAATGAAGTTATAGCAATAGGTTGCAGGAGCATAGAGGTATGTGTGAAGGCAGGTCTGGGTCGCCAAAAGGACATCACACTGATATTTGGGTACAAAAAATTGGTTCCAGCATCCCCCCATACTGCTTTGGGTGAGACTTCATTCCGTGCACCACGAATTGATGCCGAAAGGGCCATTAGTGTAGGGATTTGGTTGGTGCAACTAAATATGAACCTGGGTTAAGACCCCTTAAGCCAACATTTGTGTTTGTCATCTTTTTATATGTTTTCAGCTTCGGTGGGTTGTCCTGGGTTGCCGCTCCTTGGCTTTGTCCTTTGTTTTACGGTTTGGGGGCACCTTTCCCTTGATTCAGATTCATAGATCCAAAGTATCGCTTCTTCTATTCATTATTTTTCTTGATCTTCACAACGTATTGATAGGTAGTGCCAAGCGAGGAGATGTACATGAACTCCATCTCATCTTGAATGTACTTGTGTAGACAACCAATGTACTTGAGTACCAAGTTCTGCTTAAAATCCTTGATACACAACTTTGTGTGAAGGGTATAAAAAAGTTTTGTAAACTCTGAAATGTTTTGGTCCTTTCCCCATTGCCGCGTGGTCCAATTTATGTATTTGTCTTCATAGCTCCTAACAGGGAAATATTAAGCAAAGTCTTTTGGTAGAAATCAGATAAGAGAAATTTTTGGCCAACAAGACGCTTTTTGAACCAACAAGTGTGGTTCATCACCAGGATGAGATGAAGAAGCATACGATGGCATCTCAGAAAGAATTCCAAGTGGGTGCGACTAAAAATAATGAGGGTTACCTCTCATCCTTCTATTCATAATAGGTTTCCCACCAGTCCTTGGCATGGAGGGCAACTTTGAGGAGTGCTAAAGTAATATTTTACTTATCGGAAAAGTCATGAACCAAAAAATATCCTTCCAATAGATTTAACCATCTATCTATGACATCTACATCTATCCGGCCTTCAAATATGGGAATGTCAAAGATTATTTGTACCTTAAAGGGGGTGATGCCTCCAGAATGGTTGCTATATGAATATGCATCTTCTGTGGGTAGTTGCCAAAGGATCTGGGCAATGCTTTACATCATTGTGTTCCTCTGTCACTCAAGGGCTTCCTCAAGAAATATTTTGAAAGGATCTCCTACTCCCTCATCTTTCTTTTCTTCTGCCATTGGAGGTTGTTGGGGTTTGCAAGGCTAGTCTTACAAAGGATCAACCAATTCGAGACTTAGCTCCTTATACCCTGACCTCGTTGGGGACATGCAAATAAAAACAAAGAAATATAAGACCACTCTGATGCCACTAATCCAGACTTATGAAAGAATACAACATAATATAGATATAAACATGAACACTGTGATGTAGTAGTAATAAATCTTCATTTCTTTAATATTAAATAACTGAAATATGCTTACAAGCATAATGAAAATAAAATAGCTAAAGCGATGGTAGTTTATCTCTGAGAAGAGATGTGGCAGATACATGCCTTTGAACTGTGTTACAATGAGGATCAAGGGTCTTTTTATTATTGAACAACAAAGGGAAACCCTAAACAACCAAAACTCTAACCTCAAGAGATGGAACACCAAGAGTAGGTGGGCCTCATTGGGGTTAGTTAGGAAACCAAATTCCCGGGGTCGTAACTTGGCCCTATGATCTCTGTTTTGTGTGTACAATACCTCATTGGAAATATCTCTCTAAGTACTACAGGATTTACGATAGGTCCCCACGGTCCTATTGCAGAACTATAAAAAATAGCTCTAGAAGTTCAGGAACCGAAAAACAAATAAAAATAGTAAATGTTGCTATAATCAAGGAACTAATGAAACCGACTGGAGGTATAGGTGGAATAGGTGGGTGGCCACCAATATCCACCTGGATCAATGAGATTGGATGTGATTAAGAGTCAAGCACTCTAAGAGGAAGTGTTTTTCATCTTCCACCCTCTTAGTGTGATGCAGGAAAGTGTTCCCTCTACGGACAGAGGCAACCCCTCTAGCCCTAGAGTGGGTCTAGTCACAAACAAGGACAGATCAATAATAGCTTTCCTTAAACAGTCATAGTTGGAGGCCTACCTCAATCAGTGGTCGATGGAGTTCCGTTGCGCTTCTCCAGCTTTCGCTTCCTTCTTCTAATGAGTAATCAACCTGAAACAATGCAAAGGAAGTACAATAAAGCATGTAACCGGAACATCAATGATCTATTTACTCACAAAGTCAAGAAGTCATGAGCTATCAAGTACATTACATACAAGACATAGGAAAACATCATTGATTACATTAATTATGAAATAAGAGTAAGCTTACAACCAAAGTCTTGACATCACAAGCCTTCTTAGAGGGATCCAGCCAGCATGTTCCTCAAGCATTCACTCTTTGAAGATGGATCTCCCAACATACAAGTCTCTCTCACTCACAAGTTTTACACAAGATTAAGGGCACTTCACAACCTTCCTCAAGCTATCAACAATCCCACACTTGTCACACTCACACCAGCTATCTAGCAAACTCACAAACACTAACAACACTATCAGCAACCATTCCAAAGACTAAGAACTCCAAAAACTAGCAGCACATAGCAATGGTGAGAGTTTAAATAGGAGAAGGAGTCTCCATGAAAGGTGGGAGGATGAACTTATCTCCAAGGAAGGTAGCACAAATGACGGAAAAACCATGCCAGAGAAAGGAGGGCGACATAAACTAGGCCAACAACTAGGTCTGGAGTCATATGGAAGGCCAATTGTCGGAACAAATTCTCCCAATCTGGATCATCGCGGGCACATAACTGATCTTCCGCGCTGACATCGCTATTGAATAACGTAGCTAGTCAGGTCATCGCTGAAGATTACAAGCGACAGTCGCGCTGGCACATAAAATCGAACCATCGCGGGAATCAGGTGTACTTCCATGATGGCAGCGCTTCTAGGCTGTTTTGGAGCGCCCTTCAGCGCGTTTATTTAGCCAACAGACGCGATGAGGCAGAAACCTTTGGAAAAGTGGGTCATTTGGCAACATCAGAGAGCATTTGTCTAACATGAGCATGTATGACTTGGACACATGACACAGTAGGAAGAATGGAGTGAAGACAATGACAAATTACTGTGTAACACTTAGTATTGTAAAGGTGACAGATTCTTTCATCCCAAGTAATTTTGGAAATAGACCAAAGCCTGGTTTGACTACGGAGCTCATGAGAATTAGTTTTTATGTTAGCAATGTTCATTGTTTTCTTAGTACTGGTCAAAATAGAGAGATAATTTTTGTTAGCAAGGGTGGGGTTGATCACCTCCTTATAATATCTTTGCTTCCTTTTTCCCTCTAACTCCTTATCATCCCACAATTTATCCTTAAATTTGGAGGTAATAATATTTTTTATACTATCCTTATTTACTAGGATGATCTCCTCCCTTATCCCCCTGTGATCGAGCCAAGACTAGGCATCCTTATTCCATCCATGCTTGAGGTGGACATGGGGGTTTTGACTAGAGTTAAAAACAATTTTGGGAAGCCTCTTGGGATCCATGTTGTAAAGCTTCTTCTTATACATCAAACACAAACATAGCCATGCTTTCAGTGGGGTTGAGGCTAGCTTCGATCAGGAGGATAAGAAAGGGAATATTTCCCTTGATCTTGAGGTTGTAGGTTATAAATTTCTTTTGAATCATCTCAAACTTTCTCCATGAGTCTCTCGATATACTGCAAACCCAAGCTTCACATTTGCATAAAATAATAAGGGTGAAAAGAGTCTCAAATAGGAGCCTTGTTTTACTCCAAATACAAAAATCAACTGAATTACTTTTATTTTCAAGTTCATAGTAAGATTTCCAACCTCTAATAATCATTTTCTCAATGCTATAATTCCAATTGAGTTCATGATGAATGTCAATGCCTAAGTATTTGTAAGAAGAAAATTGCTCCAAGTAATTATTATCATAGATGAAATTACCATGATTGATCTTTCTAGATTTAATTATCATGACTTTAGTCTTGTCGGTATTAACCGTCATACCCATCTTGGAGCAGTAACCATGAAGAGCCTTAAGTTGCTTATCGAGGTCATCATGGCTTCTAGCAAGAAGAATGATATCGTCGACATAAAGGAGAAGAGTAATGACAATACCAACAAGCTCGGGGCATAACAACCCAAAATTTTCAGGCACTCCTCTAGCTTATCAATGTAAATGCAAGAAAGGGTGGGATATAGGGGACACCCTTGCTTAACCATGAAATTACATTTAGTGTCATTATACCACCCTTCATTGGTCTTAAGTATGGAAATAACAATATCATAAAGATGAATCAAGACAATCCTCAACTCAGGGGGAATCATTATCTCTTCAAGCACTTTCCAAAGTTTATGCCAACGAACAATGTCGAAATCTTTTCTGAAGTCAACAAAAGCAACATAAGGGATTAGTTTTACGATTGTGACACTCGTTAGCAATGATCATGGGGGTACCAGATGGTCAATATTCGAGTGATGTCTCCTAAAACCATCTTACTGTTTAGCTATTTTACCATGGTTTTCAAGCCAAAGGCTAATCTTCCTTTCTAAAATGAGCCTATATAGCTTTGCTGAGATGTGGCTAATCATAATGGTCCTATAGTTAGAGGGAATGTTTTTGTCCCCACTTTTAAATATTGGCACAATAAGGATTTGTGTCCAGAGCTTAGGGAAGCCATGCTTTATCGTCATATTGAGAAGCTTATGGAGAATCTGCTAAAGAAATTTTAGTGTCCCATGATGATAGTGCCCCATGCACCTATGAAAAATCTCTCCAACATCCCTACTCTGCTCACATCTTGCCTTGCTGCTTAAGGTTGTGCAAGTCTCTACCTACAACCTATAAAGGTTCCTCGTCCTCACACCTATATTATTCACTGTCCCAAAAGATAGATGCTTGAGGTATGCCTTACCTTTGCTAAAGATGACATCATATCCCTTGTCCTCAACATTTCCTATTGAAACCATGTTCTTCTTTAGCCTTGGAGAATAAAGAACATCTCTAAGATGGAGAGAGCTCTAAAACTGCCTCTAAAAGCTGACAATAACAACTCATTTAGTTGCATACTTTCCATTATCTCCAAGCTTGATATGAACCTACATATCCTTCTCCTCCAGTTGGCTCGAATACTCCATATTCGTGGTCATTTGGAAAGAGGAACTTGAATCAATATAACACATGCTTCTTCTTACTGAGCTTTTCATGCAAGCTATCATTGAGAAATATTTTCAAACTGAGAAGCAAACCCATTTACCTTAGTCGGTGCAGTCACATGCCCCCTATTCAACCCATTCTTTCAATTTAGACACTTAGTAGCATAGTGCCCAAACTCATGGCAATGGAAGCACTTGATATTAATTATTTCCTTCTTCTTCTTGTCATTCTTTTGACTGGTGTTGCCCTACCATTTTCCTTTATTTCCCTTGGATTTTCCTACAAGAGAAAAATTATCCTATTCATTCTCAACCTTCGTCCCCTTGCCACTGTTTATGTTAGAAGCTTTGACAAGATTGATATTGATATCCTCCTGAATGAAATCACTCCACAAGAATTCCTATCTAGTAGCTTGTCTCATCTAGTTATCCCCTGAACAAAAGTTTTCCATTCCTCGGTAAACCCATTTAGATTTGTCCACACTAGTCACTATCTTCTGGTTTCTCTCCTAGAGCTACAAGCTTGTCTCAGACTCCATGAATCCTCATGAGATAGGAAGTTACATTCTCACCCTTTTTCGTATTTGTGATCCTCGACTGCTCCTTTAGAACCATTTTATATTTCTCAGATGGATCTTGGTATAACTTCACAACAACATCCCACATGTCCTTTCCCTTAATTTTTTTTTATATCCCAAAGGAACCCAACATCCCACATGACACATAAATACTAGTAAACCTCCGGGGGTCTACATCATATCCTCCTCTCTGTAAAATGGGTCACAACTGAGGGATTTGAAGCTTGGATCTCTTAGTTTTCACAGATTTCACATTACTTTGATCATTAATTGAGCTACCTAGACTCCTTTATCGTATTCTTATTTTCAATATGTGGAACTATATTATCTTGAACTCCATCAAGGATCATCCTCTTCACCATGGAAATATCCTTCTTGTAATCATGGTAATGGATATGATCTACTAGTACAACTACAATAACTCTCACTAACTCCTTCAGACCAAGCTCAACCAAAAGAAATAACATCCTAGCCTTCTAGACACCAAAGTTAGAAGCTTCGTAATGTCTATCCTAATCTTTGAGAACTACTGAGGCCATCTCAGTGAAAACTAAACACTATAAATATTATTTTACTATTAGGATTTCTTCCAAATTTGAGGTATGTGTGATGATCAATTTTGTTCACTACTCTGATACCTTGTAGAAAATCTATGAAATTTTGCAACCGTTAATATTAAAAATCCAAAAAATAGTTTCTTTTCATATAGAGACATTATTTATTTACTTATTTTGTAGTGGAATGGAAACATAAATAAATACACGATAACACAATTCAATAACACAATTTTTCTAGGGAACCCAACTGGGAAAACTCTCTGCTTGCTTGCAAATATTATTGAAGAAGAATGAGAAATATATATCTTACAATACAAGATAGTTTCAATAGAAATCAATCTGATTTCTTTGCTAGTACCAAGCTTGAAATACTTGCAATTAACATTAACTTGGCTTCTTGAATCCTTGCACACTTCTAGAGGCCTATTTCCTTGCACTGAGATCCCTATTTTCTAGTGTAATAGGTGCTCTTATTAAATCGGGAAGCTCCCTATTTCCTAGCACATTCCATGCAAGAAATCTTTGCTTCAATAATTCACACCAACTTCTCTTGGAAACCTTTCTCTCACAATCTCACACACAAACTCATGCTCAATTAATTATGATTACAATTGTGCCTTCACTCTTCCTTATTAGAAATTCAAATGGCTAAATCTGGAAAATTGTATTTTAGGAATTGATTTTGTGATTGATGAATTAATTGAGTTGAATTAACTCATGAAAATCGTCTCATCTCAATTCTATAACATGAGATTTAGTCAATTGTCCTTTTCCCAAATTAACTCGCACTAGAAGACAATAAACTCAATCGTCTGCCTTCGCATGTTAATTAATTGCTTCTTTACTCATCCTAATTTGTAGGGACTCATCCTAAATAATTCACCCTAACTTATGGGAATTAGCTCCTCAATTATAAGAAATGGTTCCTAACTTATAGGAACTCAAGCATGCTAAGGAAGAACTCGTTGAGGTCCCTTTGATTAATGCATAAATGAAGGAACCCTTCTTCACCACTATTTTCAACAAGAAATGCTTCATTAACATCCTTCCACAAAAAGAACATTATATGAAGGTTTACTAATTTTCATGAGTTGGAATATACATTTTTGAAATGGTTCATATTAATTTCTATATATCTCTACTTATTATAAAATATTAATGATGTAAGAAAGTTATAAATGTTTATAATTCACTAGGTTTTTTATTTAAAAATAATTCTAAATAAAGTCATTCGGGTGAATAATTCTGATTACTACAAGGTATATCTCTAGGCAATGCTGGATTTGTTGAAATGTAACTAGTGTCGGTCTTAATAATTGTACTCGAGTCATGAATTGATGTAATTATTGATATACTTGTCAAAATAAAAAGAAAAGAAAAATTAATTGTAAGAGAAAATTATTATTGTTGAAATGGGTTTCTTGTCCATCATGTTGTGGTCCTAGGTCAAAGCACCCATTGAGTACTCTAGGTGTCTTTTTGACAAGTCAAAAGGTCAAGGTCATGATGTACTATCCCTTGGAGGGACCATGTTTCAAGAAAGAAAAATTCTTAATGTAAAAAGTCATGTCTAGAAGCCTCCAAGTGATGGGTCGACCAACTCTCTTCATGTTGGCCTAAAGAGGCCTAATTCACCTCCTAAGAAGCCTATAAAAGGAATTCACTCTCCTAATTTGAGACATATACAACAAGTGATATCAATCTAATCCATACGAAGAAGAAAGGAGACATAATCCAACGAAGTCTGTGGAAGGAAGAACGAATTTTGTAGAGGCCAGTGAAGGAGACAAATATGTGTTTGGGAAGCTTAAACATGTAGATCTATTAGAGGAACTAGGGTTTCCTTAGTCATATTTTTGCAGAGAATTGGTTTTTGGTTTTGGCTGGCTCATCACTTCGAATTTTTTGGTCTTGGGTCAAGGTCATGGTCTTGGAAGTCTTCATTGAAAAAATTCTATAAGAAGAGATTTTGTGGGGTTTCCTCTCTAGGAGAGGTTTTGGCCTTGGCTAGCTTCCTACATACGGTGTTATTTTTTTTTACCTTGTCATCTTATTATTGGAATTTGTCTTTATGATTAAAAAAAATAATTATGATAATATCCTAATATATATCACTAGAATGTGTCAAGGATAAAAGAAAAATCAAGTCAAATAATAACCCTAACTGTTTGCTCTAGATTTCTCAACATGGTATCAGAGAGAGGGATTTGAACAAAGGGAAAAAATAAGGTAAGTTTGGCATCATATCTTCTCAAAGAAAGTGAAAACCATAAGTTGAATTTGTGGAAGCATCTAGAGCGTATTTCGAGGTACACTTTCTAGCCCTAATTACATAGACAAATTCACATTACAGAGTGCAAGAGCAAGATCAGTTGGAGGGAATTTAAGCCTTATGTAAAAGGATCTAAGGTACAGTTTAATAGTCCTCACAATCCCGCACATTCTGGAAAATAGAGCGAAGATTTTTGGCACTTCCATTAGCCCTTAATCACTAACAAGATCATATACCTATAGTAGCAAAGCGAGAGCATAAGAAACACTTTTGTAAAGAACGAAAGGCTTGTCAAATAGCCCTAAGGAGGCCACACTCACTGGTATAAGGGTGAAGATTAGAAGTAGAAGCTTAATACCTACAAAACCTCCAAAAAATATTTGAGCATCTATGCATCTTTGCTATGTATAGTACAATCACTATAGATCAGTAAATTCGTTAAAATTTTGAAGGACTATTTCTGAATTTTGTGTGGTATTAAGTGACATATTTATAGCTCTACAAAGGACTAAAGTCCTTTATTAAAGGTTCACAAATTCTGTGACATAGTCTTGTGCATGTATTCCTCATTGAAATATCCACTGAGATTATTTCTACAACTTGCATATATTAGTTCTAAGATCAAATTGTTGAAGATATATTTTGAGCACATAAAAAAGTACCAAAGTTCTAAAGCATAGTCTCTTTGTCAAGTGAAACTGATACCCAACATCTATACAAAATATATAAAGGTCTTCTCTATACTTGAGCATGAGGTCTATGCTACTCTTCTTCAAAATTATGAGCATAATTAGCGTGCGAATGAAGGATAAGAAAGAAGGAGATTGGTTCTCCTCTCGTTCTCAGCATAAACACATTTCAAAAGGACTCAGTTTGAGCCTCAGTCACCTAGAACGAGGAGCTGATACTCCTATTACATTTCTGTGCATGAGGGAGAATTAGAACGTAGGCACATTAGGCCTATCATCTCATATAATACCTTATATAGCTATAGGAGAAGCATAATTTTTTCTAAGCATATAAGAGAGGGCTCATCACCTTATTCGTAGTCCTGATCAATGGCATAAGAAGACAAAAAGTTTGTGCATAACAATGATGATTTTTGGGCACATATATATACATAGTCCAAGCAAACAATGAGAAAATCTATAGTTACATTGAAAGGATATCATTTGTAGTAATGATATGTTTGAAATTGTTGTTGAGTATAGCCTTGTGAGGCCTATTCCTAGGATATAAACATGAATGAATAAGCTACATATTAAATTGTTCACGATGGGAAGGAAAGTCAACTACAGGTGTGGGAAGATCATTGTGACAGTAAATCAACACAAGACAATTTTGTGTTTGTTATCAGTCATTATTAATCAAGACCTTGAAGACAATTCTTGGTTGTAAGAAGTATTTTTACACCTATATCAGTCAATCCAATGTGATCTCTGCTAAGTGGATAGTAGAGAAGAAAACATATATTGACTTTGAAGAGATAACAGTCTAGAGGCAGTAAGTAAGGTCACGATTTGTTCATGGTCAGTGTCAACATTTTGGAAACTTCTAGAAGTTCTTGGATAATTAATATATCACTACAGATAGTCCCCTAAGGTCTTCACCTCCTAGATAAAAAAGTAGAAGAGATAGTATATTATTCATGAAGTAGGAAAATATTAGCAATAAATACAGTGAAGGTGTACACGTTGAGGAAAAACGATGGAGAAACCATGGCATCTAGAATTGTAGACCACTACGACAAAGGTATGTAACCTTAAGCTATGTATGATATATTTTATTGAGGTTCCAACATGAACTATTGTGGGGTTAGTGGTACTAGGGTTTGTTAAATCTATTTATATAGGTAGTGGTATCTGAAAGATTTCAACAACATACGTAAAACCCTAGTCATATGGAAATTCTAACTCTGTTCCCTCAAAGAAACCTTAACCCTTGGTCTTTAGGGTTTGTTCACAATCTAGGGCTCATGTCAAGCAGGCATGGATAATGTTGATAAGTTAGATTTGGAACCCTTGGTCTAGGATTGGTACTTGAAAACCCTAGGAGTAAAATCTCTAAGTCTGACGATAACCTTAAGTTGACAATTTTACATCATGCTTTTTTTATTGTATAATTCTCTTGGGTGTACATTCTAATGAATGCTACAGGTACAAGACGTAAAGGAAGAAAGATGATCATATCATCTGCCTTAACGAGCATGATGGAAGGAGGGAACCGTAAATACCCTTGGATCCTTGGGAACTATGAAAGATTCATGATATAATGGATGTCTAGAAGAATTAATAGTAACATACATAAGAAGTCATGAATACTATATAATAGTCAACTAACCGATGTAAATATTTTGTTGCAAGTTGATAATAAGGGTCATTTATGGATCCTCCTTCGAGATGTCATAAAATGAGTTTTTCATCTTAGGAAGAATGACCATGATGATATCACTGTTATAGTATACTCTATTTTTGGAGCAGGCCTCTTAAAAATATTGTTGGTCCAGTTGCAACATGATAGATATCATCCTGGAAATGAAGAGAAGGGTCAGATGACTGGTTAAGATATGTTCCACTAAATACTCTAAGGAAAATTGAAGGAAGACCATGATGTTAATGGTGAAATGATATACTATTGGGTTATGCTCATTCCTGCTATATGAATAAGATTCAATTTAAGAAGGTTATGATGATTCCATTGGGTTGTTTCCTTGGTACTTAGTCTAAGAAGCCGATGTACAAAACGATGATAGATATAATAATAGATTAAAAATGGTTTGATGATAATGTCATGGTGGATCACTTTACCTATGTTCAAGAGGGAGCCATGATCAAGCTCGATAATGATTAATCCGTGAACATGCAAGTGATGAAGATGATGAAATAAAAAAGGACCATCATAAAAAGGTAGCTTTAATTTGATGTTCATTTTAATTGTTTAACTCATTTGGTTGAATTGAAATATTGCTACCAAAATAGGGTTGTAGAGTGTCACCTATAATTAGTACTCATGTGTCTGGGTGGAAGACCCCAAAAGAAGCATGACTTGAAAGAGATAGTTGTATGAAGGATAGCTATATGTGGACTAAAATATCACTTTTTGAGAAAGAAAAAGGATGACATGATTGTTGTTTGAAAACAATGGTTTGTTGAAGGGAAGTGATGTAGAAGATGGCCTATTCCCAAAAAATAATTTATAAGGCTTTATGATGAAGAAGTTGAAGATTTTGTATATAGATGGCTTTGTAAGGTTCAAAGAATGTTCGCATGTGTGATGACAATGAAAGAGCATGAAGAGATACTATCATAGTAGCTTATGATTGACACTTCTCCCTAGTTGAGAGGGAGCTCTGTTATATATATTTTTGTGCCTTATAGGATTGAGCATGAAATGTCCATAATCTAAGGGATCCAAAGTCCCTAAACATGTTGTTCCTACCCCTAGAGGAACAAGGCTAACAAAACACAACAATTCACAGAAGTTCTCCACCAAAAACTGCTCAAAACAAGTCAATTCAGGATCATTTCAGTGGCTACACTAGCTGTTTGCACTGAATGTCAAAGCCAACACTGGCTACCTGCGTTGAATGTCAACTGGAACACTGGCTACCTGCGCTGAACGAGAGTGGACATGTGGCAGGCTCATTTCTCAAGGTGTCAAAACCCAGGAAGCTTCCAAAATGACACTTGCCTCAGGGAATTTGACTGGTGATGAGTAAGAGGTTCCAAATCTCCAAGTGGAAGCAAGAACCTCCAAGTGGACTCAAGAACTGACAAAGGGAGAGGACACTAGTCAGATCTCAAGCTGACTCATCCTCTCTCCAAACATCTATATATGGATCTCTCCTCCATGAGATCTAGAGGCTGGAATTTTGTTATTGCAAAGAATTGCTGTTGGTTTGAGACTGGAATCATTGGGTGCTTAATGCTTTGAAAGGGGTGAAGATAGGAATTCCATTTGCTGGGAAAGAGATGCTAGATTGGAGCCCTCTGGGTTGTACCTCTTCCTGAACCTTGTTATTCATCAATAAAGCTATCTTGGTTTCCCCTATATGCTGATGTATTCTTGATGTATGATTGCATTTAGTATATTTGGTTTATTTCTAATCCTAAACTAGTTATGAATGTGAATATCTGTCTTTGTGTAGTGTTCTTCTCTTGTCGCAAGTAGCTGTTCTCTTGTGATCTTGCAGGAAGTTGAAGCTGGGTAAGCAAGAAGGCAAGTAGCTGTGAACACCCAAAGAGAAGAGAGACCGGATCGAGGGACAAACGGAAGACATGGGTAAGTCTATTGATCTCTCTTCTTTCACATTTCATAAAGGAAGAAACCAGCATAGCTGTCTCTGTTTGTTGCTAAGGCACTGTCACACCTTAGGTGGATAGGATCGTCCTGCATAGGAATTTTTCCCCACAACAAATTGGCGACTCCACTGGGGACATTTGTCTAGTCATTTTATTTGTGTTTCTATCATTGTTTGCTTCATAGACTTGACAGCAACAATCGAACTACATCTTTCCGGGATGCAAAGTAGACAGTTGCTGCTTTGATCCAATCACTGGACTTGTCTATGATCTGAACAATGGATTCACAAATGATTTGATGATCCTTGTGATAGATCTTAGTAGCCCTTCAAAGCATCCCTTCGATTACACCTTGCTTGTTGCTTTTATTTGGCCTGAAACAGTTGATTGAGTAGCAATCTGTGACCCAGAACCTGAGGGAAACGAGAGTTTCTCCTTCAGCGTAGACCCAGTGAAGGGATTCTGCATTTCAACGCAGGTCCCATGAAGGCTACCTGCGCTGAATGTCAAAACCCCTGTGTTGAGGTTGCGCTGAACCAGTTTGTCCTTGTACAGCTGGGGTTCTCTGCTCTGTTTTGCCTTGTTTTGATCTCTGATTTTTGCAGCCTGTAACGAGCATAGGTACCAGTCTGATAACTCCTTTTCTCTGCTTAGATTCCGCCTCCTTTTGTACAAAAAGACTGTGAGTGTTTTTATGTGTTTGTGGCGTCATTTACAGTTTTCCTTTGCATGAGTGAAATAGTCATCCTGTAGCCCTTGATTCAGATCTGTTGATTGTGATCTTAGAAGAGAGTTCATTGGCTGTTTGCAGATTGATTATACATTTGCTTTTGCTTATTGGTTTGAGTTTGTCTCTTTTAAGTGTCAAAACAAGTCTTCATTTCGAAAATCGTTAAGTGTTGTAATCTCTTCTATCTTCTCTGATTTCGAAAAAGTAAACTTGTTTGGATTGATCATTTAAAAGCAAATTCAAAGTTGTACAAAAAAGCTTTCTTTGTAGGCATCAATACTAAGAAAGCGGAAAACAAACACCTGCATTGTGCATTTGCATTTTTATAGTTTGCATGTTGGATTTAGGAAAAGTGCATTAGAGTGTGCTGATTGCTCTTTGAGAAGAGATGGTGTCTTTCTTTTCCCTTAGTAGCTAGGATTTTCAAAGTTGAAAAGATATAAAGCTTGCTTATCATCTTTAGACTGCATTTAGGAATTGTATCATACATCTCGTGGTGAACCTTGAAAGGCAAACTTCTAAAAAGATCAACCTAAAATAAATTGAATGAACTTAATAACGCTTTGCAACATAACGCACAACATAGAGGTCTAGGCTAGAGACGTGTTCCGGCGTCGTTAAGCCTGGTGACTGTCGATCTCGTTGATGGTGGGTGATTCCTCCTGAGGGACGATAGCGCCAGTATGGATTGTGCTCCCACGTACCGTCGCGTATATATTGGGAGACCCCTATAGGCATAAAACCTTTATCCTTAGGAAACCGTGTCGGCCGCCCTACTGATCGCAATGAACTGAACACAACATTCAGGAAGATCGACCACCCGTACCCTAAAAAGTATTCTGCGGTTTTGCGAAAAGTTTGGCACACCCTCTGCCTATAACTCCAGAGCAGTTCCTTTTGGCCTTTTTCAGACTCTATAACGGAAAAATTCCATCCGAGCATTTGTCACTTCGGGCTCGTTAAAACATCGAAGGAGACTAGAGTCATCTTTAGCTTTTTCTCGACTCTTTAAAACTGAAAAAGCAAGTTGTGTCTAAAAGCGTCTAAAAAATTCATTTAATTCGGAAAGACAATTTCCCCTTTTGTATTTTGGTTGATCGAGTAATCCGCAATCGTGGAAGAAAGTCAATTGAAACCCCGTCGTTCGCGGAGGCTTACGGACAAAGCGAACTTGTTTAACCAGTTTGAAATCTCCTATCAAAGTTAGAACAAGTGTTCCAACAACATCTGAGATTCCGGTTACTCCAAACATTTCTGGAAACCTTGCCTCTATAGAAGAAGTTCAACATCCACAGAGGGACAGTAACACTGATCCTAGTCTGGGAGCAAATACTTGCGTTACTGAACCAGTTCCATCTGTAACCGGTTCAGAGAGTCTTGCTCCTCAAACAACTGTCGCTGTCGATTCAACCCCTTCTTCGGCACCAGAAATATTTTACGGACCTGACGGTCTTCCTCTTCCACCGGGTTTGATTGCGATAGAGGAAATTATAGAAGATCCGCAAGCAAGTACTCCAACCCATTTTGGAGTCGGGGTCACTCTATTTCCTTCATCGGAAGTTAATCCACCACAAGTGGAAGTTCCTGTAGAATCACTAGGAAATCTATTGGGTAGACTCAAAATGTCTGAACAACCGTCAACATCTAGGACTGTGTCGAACGACACAGCGACAACAGAAGCCCCTGCTGTCACTCCGACAATGTTTGCCGGCATACCATCTGTCCCGACTAGCTCACAACCGCTAGAAGGAGTCCACCAAGGGACTATTTCAACAGTGTGGTCCGTTCCAGTTTGTTCATCCGGAATAATATACGGCAACTCTTATGTTGAGACTCGCCAGATTGATCCATTTGGAGGTCAATTTGGGCAATCCAGTCCACAAGGACAAACAATCCCCTTGAGTTCCGGATTGCTACTGTATTGGGGGCAGTATGCCCTTTCATTACCCCCTCCGGGAGGGTATCCATATGGGAGTTCGCAACAATATTCAGGTTATACTGGAATTACATCAAGTGGTTGGGTACCTATGCTACCTCAACAACCGAGGGTTGTATATTCTATGCAACAGTGTGTACCTATGTCGAACATCCCGACCACACCGGCTATTGTGACAGTGTCGCAAGTTCAAACGTTGCATGTTGTATGTCAACCTCAGATTTCTCAGGTTGTAATGCAACAGCCCCTTGACCCTGTGACACAACCACAATCTCCAACTGGTGGGGCGAAACAGGTCCAAACGGGTACAATCACCCCACACCTTGGTCCAACGGTTAGTATAGCACAACAGAACATGGCTTCACAACCATGGCTGGTGCAATACCAACAACCACAATTCTAGCAAGTGTACCAAGGTTCTGAGCAGCAGATCTTTGCTAATAATGGACAACCGTATATTCAAAATGGTCAAAACCAACCGCTTTACAATGGTCAAGTCCACCAACTGTATCAGTCATACCAACATCAATTACATTATGCTGGTATGCAAAGGCCCACTGCTCAAGCGATTCCATCGTACCCTGGGCATGATTCACCTAACCTGAATCAACAGTTACCATTCGTGGTGACTTTAGAGTTACCCGATCTACACCGGTTAACCAACAATCCGATTGCTTACGCCCCTTGGTGGCCAGCGTTTCCTCACAAACTTCCATCTGACATTCCTAAATTCAATGGAAATCCAGGCGAAGACCCATCGAATCACGTGATGACTTTTCATCTGTGGTGTTCATCAAACACCCTGAATGATGATTCGATAAGGCTTTGCCTTTTCTAGAGGACGTTAACGGGTCCAGCGGCAAAATGGTATATTGAATTACCTAGAGCCTCGTTCGACAATTTTAGCTCCCTAGCCACGACTTTCTTAACCCATTTTCAATTACCGATAAGGTATGAAACGGGAACAGAAATATTAACCAACTTCAAGCAAACAACTGCCACTCATATATCCGATCATATACATGAGTGGCGTCGTCGTCGTAGGATGGTAAAAACGTACGTTCCCGATCAGCTATTAGCTGAATGGTTTATAAAGTCGTTACTTCCTGCTATAACAGAAGATGTGGCAAAGGGGGGAGTCGTAACAGAGGAGCAAGTTATTGCTCGTGCACAATATCTAGACTTAGTTTATACTCAGTCTGGCACGCTCTACAACAAAATACCTGACGCCCCTAGACCGGAATTCTCAATTCCTCCTCCTCCTAAATCAAATAGTGACTCTCATGTCGGCGATGGTGTGATTGGCACGACAAACGCGAAATCGACAAAGGCTTCGTCTAAGAAAGCCCGTAAGAATTCGGATCAAAATGCAAAGGATGAAATTCTTGCTTCGGAAGTAAATGCTGTATCAGCAGATAAAGGTAAAGAAACCAATCAACTAGGAAGCAAGAAGAAGCGAAACAAAGGGAAGAAGAAGAAACAGGGTGAGTCATCTCCTGGAAAAAATTCTTCAAACCCTCCTAGGAAAGGGAAACCAAAAAGTCCATGTCAAATATGTGATGAGGACCATTGGACAAGCGATTGTCCATACAAAGCTGAGCTTAAAAGGTTCTTCAAAAGTTCGCAAACCTTAGCTGTGTTAACTGATCCGTTTCCCAATCCAGGTCAAAATCTGGTTGGTAGTGGAAATGCTTCCCTGTCGCAAGTGCTCATGTTGTCGGTTTCAAAACAGCAGAATGATGCTTTGATTTCGACAAGGAACAAAGATTACGGGAATCCGCAACTGTCGAACGACAAAGGTAAAGATCAACCAAGTAGTTCGACAACAAATTCGACAGAAGTTGTACCACCCATCATTCCTGAATTAACAATAAAACCACCAAAGGGAGTAGTACACAAGTTGACATTTAATCCTCGTGCCAGAGCGGCGCAGCATTATAACATAGTGGAAGATTTGGCCCAATCGCCATCCACTATGTCGACTCTTGAAGTACTACAAAATTGCCCATCCCAAAGGCAGGCTTTTTTATCGGCTATTGGTGGGGTTGATCCTAAGGATTCCAATCTTGTATCCTTTGATCACAAAGGGTACGATCCTCAGTTACTAGCTCAACTAGCTTTCCTTATTCAAGTGAAAGCCCTCAACAAAACTGTTCACCGAACAATTATTGATGAGGGGGCATCTACATGTATTATGTCGATGAGTTGCTGGAAAACTTTAGGATCTCCAACCTTGTCGCGATATTCGACGACATTAAAAGCATTCGACGGAAGGACCTATACCCCGTGCGGTATCCTTAATAACTTGAAAGTTGAACTGGGAGGAAAAACAGTAGAAATAGATGTTGAAGTCATCGATGGGAATCTGGACTACAACATCCTACTGGGAAGACCGTGGATATATGCCATGGCAGCTGTAGTGTCGAATTATTTTAGGAAGATCACATTCCCTTTTCAAGGAGGGATTACGATCTTCGACCAACAAGACTTCCTCGCTAATGGTTCACAAGTTACGGGAAGCATTCCCATGATCCATGGAAGCAACCACTCGCTTCAAGACATCGGAGTAGGCTTACTGAAAGACCCCACATTAATGGGAACTTTCGCACTTCCACCTCCAGTCTATATAGGAGAAGTAGCGTTGGTAAGAGCCTGCAACATGATATCTTCCACGAAGATCTCAAAAGACGATGTCGACATGGATCATGCAATGGTTTTGCCCCCAAGCCCTATAGAAATATTGTAGCAATCAATGTTTCGAGTATGGGAGGCGAACCCAAATCAACGCTCATCAAGCGTTTGGGTAGATAGGTCTAGAGAATATGGTACCCCATTAGATCCTTGGTCGAAAGTACATGGGACTGACGAAGGAATCCTACAGTCAATGATGATTGAGGGGGCAACATGGAATGATTGCCACCATCGTTCCCTTCTTCCGAAATATGAAGAAGATACTTGGCATGACCTTTACCACCCTTCAGTTTTTGAATTCCTATCAAATACTATAAATACGGTGGATTCCGAGCGAAACTTATCCAATATTGAAGAGACTACAGCCATAAATATCTCGACTAAGACAAATGTTGTAGAGAATATTTATGTCGGCAAAGGATGTTCTCCTTCAGAACTGGAAATATATAACGCTCTTTTTCGCGAGTTCAGAGATGTCTTTGCTTGGTCATATGATGAAATTCCAGGCATTGACTCGAGTATCGTTGAACATGAAATTAAAATGTATCCTGATGTCAAACTAGTAAGACAACGGCTTCGGCAGGTGCACCCCAACAAAGCCGTTGCCATTAAAGCAGAAGTTGAAAAGCTCCTCCACGTTGGTTTCATCTACCCGGTTCCTCTAACCGATTGGGTATCGAATATTGTCCCTATTATGAAGAAACAAGGGACA
This sequence comes from Pinus tabuliformis, assembly GCA_031772625.1. Taxonomy (NCBI): domain Eukaryota; kingdom Viridiplantae; phylum Streptophyta; class Pinopsida; order Pinales; family Pinaceae; genus Pinus; species Pinus tabuliformis. Next base: position 1,314,195,539 of record CM062805.1, on the reverse strand, counting down.
ATTAGAGTGTGTGTCGATTATAGGGATGTAAACCAAGCTTGTCTGAAGGACAACTACCCTACACCCTTCATCGACCAGATAATTGATGAATGCGCCGGATGTGAAATCTTTTCATTTATGGATGGATTTTCCGGGTATAATCAAATAAATATCCGCCCATAGGACCAGTCAAAGACTGCATTCATCTGTCCGTGGGGCACATTCGCTTATCAAAAATTACCCTTTGGTTTAAAGAACGCAGGGGCGACGTTTCAGAGGGAAATGAATTATGCCTTCCATGACATCAAGAACATCGTTCAACCTTATCTCGACGACCTTCCGGCTCATTTGCGAAAGCGGACTGATCATCCGCAGCATTTAAGAGCGATATTTCTACGTTGCCGACACTACAAGATAAGACTCAATCCGCAAAAATGTGTGTTTTGCGTCGGTTCTGGCCGTTTACTTGGCTTTGTAGTCTCTAAGGATGGGATTCATCTTGACCCTTGCAAGGTTCAGGCAATCATTAATTTGCCTCCACCTTCAAATTTGCTTCAGATTCAGAAACTCCAAGGGAAAGCAAACTTTATGAGGAGGTTCATTCCAAATTACGCAGAACTTGCTAAAGGTTATACTCATCTTTTAAAAAAGGATGTACCTTTTGTCTGGGATCAGGTGGCGCAAGCTTCCTTTGATGCTCTGAAAGATTCTCTAGTAAAAGCATCATTAATGTATGCACCGGACTATCAAAGAGATTTTAACCTGTATCTGGCTGCAGCGGATACGACCATTGCGATGGTTTTAGTTCAAGAAGTCAATGGAATTGAACATCCTATATATTATTTAAGTAAAAACTTGAATGATACAGAAAGCAAATATTCTTATGTTGAAAAGCTAGCACTCGCTGTTGTTCAAGCGATACAAAGATTTCGACATTATGTCCTCTTTCGGAAAACTACCATTCTATCAGATTGCAACCCCATGACTTATATATTGTCACGACAGTTGCTGGGGGGCAAATATTCAAAATGGATAGTGATCCTTCAAGAGTTTGATCTGGAATTTGCAAAATCCAAATCAAAGAAAGCTTTAGTTTTCGCAGAATTATTGTGCGATCTCCCATCGTCGTCCAACGATGAAACGTCAAAAGAGTCAATCGTGGACGAAAGTTTGTTTCTGATATCTGCAAGAAATGAGTGGTATGGAGATATAATAATTTATCTCCAAACACAAAAATTCAGGCCTGACACCTCACTCTCAGAACAAAAACGTATACGATACCAAGCGAAAGACTACATGATCGTCGGAGATACACTTTACCGTCGTGGTATCGATATAGTTCTGAGGAGGTGCCTCACCCATGAAGAGGCCGAAAAAGCTCTGAATGAGTGTCATTCAGGCGCGTGTGGGGGGCATCAATCTGGATATGCTACAGCATAGAAAATCTTACGAGCAGGATACTTCTGGCCAACCATGTTCAAAGATTGCATAACCGCAGTCAGAAGTTGCCATGCTTGTCAAATTTTCGATAGCAAAACCAGAAGACCACCCGCACCTTTACAGCCAATAGTTGCTGTTGGGCCTTTCGCCAAATGGGGCATCGATTTCATGACACGTAACCCCACCTCGACCGGGGGGCATGGGTATAGTATAGTCGCTGTTGACTATTTTACTAAATGGGCCGAGGCGATGCCTACATTAGATAGCACTGGTGAAACAACTGCCCTTTTCTTTTTCAATCATGTAGTCGCCAGGTTCGGCGTACCACAGGCCATAGTTACAGATCATGGGTCGCATTTTTGCAATCACATGATGGTTGAATTAGCTGCCAAGCTAGGGCTATCTCACGACAGCTCTACCCCGTATTATCCGCAAGCCAACGGACAAGTTGAAGCAATCAACAAGGTCCTGAAGCGTATGTTGCAAAGGATGATCGGAGTTCACAAAAGAAGGTGGCACCTAATCCTGTACTCAGCCTTGTGGGCTTACCGAACATCGGTAAAGAACGCGACCGGGTTCACACCTTTCCAACTGGTGTATGGCCTGGAAGCAGTCTTGCCAATCCAGTGCGAAATCTCGTCTCTTAAACTTGCAATTGATCTCCTCCCAGAAACTTCGGAAGAAGAGGCCCGTTTCTTGGAATTAATCCAATTGGATGAAACCCGTCGTGATGCCCCTTTGGCTAACGAAGCCCATAAGAAACGAGTCAAGGCGCAGTTCGACAAAAATGTCAAACCCCGTGTCTTCTCAGAAGGTGACTTGGTCTTGCTTTATGACCAAGAATCCGATAAATTGGGAGCAAGTAAATTTAATTCTTTATGGAAGGGCCCCTATATTGTTAAACGAGTGTTAGCAAAAGGAGCCTACGAGTTAATGGATTATGATGGAATTCCACTGGCGCAACCCCATAATGGGTTGTACCTCAAGCGTTACTATGCTTAAATAGTAACCTGTATGCTTTTGTTGTATTTTGTTTTCGCTAAAGTATTTGTTTTGGTCGAGTGATCCACCTTTTTACATTTATTGCAGATGTCAAACCTTCTGGAGACATGTGTTGGATATGCCGACGGAGCGAGTCGTAGTTCGCGGAACCTGTCCTCCGCAGCCTGGGCCATTTTTGATCCAAGCGGCGAGTTAGTAAGTTTCAGAGGTGTATGTATTGGGAAATCAACGAATAACATCGCTGAGTATAGCGCGTTGATAGAACTACTCTCTGATGCCATCACCCATGGTATACGCCGACTAATTGTCAGGCTAGACTCACAACTCGTAATACTACAAATCAATGGTATATATTCCGTTCGCAATCCAACTATTTATCGCATGTTCCTAAGGGTTAAGATTTTGGAAAGACAGTTTGATTCAATTCAATACCAGCATATTTCCAGGAACTTAAACACATTAACCGACTCATTAGCAAACTATGTGTTAGATAGACATTTGCGACATTTATAAAAAGAGATACATCACCAATGTTGTACATATGGATCATATAACTCAACCAGAATAAAACTCGAAAATCAAAATATATATATATATATATATATATATATATATATATATATATATATATATAAGCTGTTTATCGTTTATACATAATGTTCTGTAACTAAGACAAAAATCGGTCATATGACCCAAAAACTCAAAAATGCTAGGGGGCACCCTAGTCTAGTGATGCTCATGATAGCACGTCACGGCCTGTGCAATCATGCGCAAGAGACGAGTCCATCGTCTAGGAACACCAGTAGTATGCCGCTGCAACTGTAAAGGTAACTCTTCAATCCTCACATCGGGAATGCCGAGAGTAAGGCTCTCAACCTGCTCCTGTACAGTTGTAAGGGTCTCGGCTACGTCAAGGTCACGGAGAATAACCCTCCGAGCAGTCTCCCCTGCTGGGGTAGCAACTGGCGCTCTCGGGCGAACTGCTGGACGAACAGGACCAACATCTGCATGCACACATGAGTTTGATTAAAGTCTTGATAGAATAAAGCACAAGGACATTATAAATAAGAACAGTAAACAGTAATATGGTCGAAGATTTTACCAATAGCGCCCCATTGTTCGCCATCCGACAGTACCAAGTCCGGATCACCTCGGAAATCCATACCAAGATATGGATACTCGGAATAGACCATCTCCTGACGCTTGAACCACCTGAAGAAGGTATCAGTGAAAGAAATCTGAGATTGACCAGCATGCCTAGACATGTGATCAACCCATCTCTGCATGCGTGGCTCGGTAGGAGAAGGCAAGTCGAGTGTAATATACTGAGGCTGCATCAGTGGTATTTTCTCCAAGGCAAAGGAAGTCAGATTAGAACCAAATCCAAAGTTCTTCAACTTCCCATCCTTTACCTTGTTCAACTGACTTTTCATCTGAAGGAGTACTACATCACACCAGTTGAATACTTTCGGTTGGAGACACTCCAAGGCGTACTGCACATAAGATCTGTTGGCAACATGAAGAGATGCGCTACTGGCGATCCTACCAATAGTATACAGAATGGACCTGAGAGACCTGTCAGTAATCTCACGGATAACAACCTTGCCGTCTCTACTCGGCTGGGATCCTTCCCTGCAATACTGGCGGACATAATCTCTCACGGAGTCATTCCCTCGGGCCGAACCTGACAAAGAAATGGGGGCACCCCGCCTCGACAAACTAGTCAAGAAGTAAATGTCTACCACGGTCAAAGGGATGGATTTGCTCCTGATCTGAAATACTTGGTTAATAGGATCCCAAGCATCAAGCATATACTGCAGTAAAGAGATCTGTGCTCTCATACTAGAGATACGGAAGAACTTCAGCAGGCCACAGTTCCGCAGCGCGTTCACCGTGACAGGGTCATGGAGGGCAATCATGTCCTCTTCTTCATGTTATCGTTCTCGCCATGTGAGGGTCATTTTGCTCAAAAGTCCCTGCAAAACAAACAAGAGAAAGAGTAAGATCCTGGATTTGATGAGAAACTGGCAAAATTTCATCAAAAACTGTGCAATAGAACTGTTTTTCTATGCTCAATGCAACTGGCTAGTGTCCCACCTGTGTTGAAGGTCAAACTGCCTTCATGCAGCTTGACATTCAACGCAGGTTTCAAATGGACTGCCTGCACTGATGGCAGAGCGCCCTAGCAAAACCCCAGAGGCTCATGGGAACAGGAAAACAGGCACAGAATGGAAAAAGGAAACCATGAAAAGAAAGAGCTAGAGTTTAGCTCCTACCTGGTCCAGACGGCGCCGAAAATCGTCCGCAAAATCTCCCGAAATCAGCTAGTGAAAATCAAGGGGGGAGAGGCACCTCCAAAGCTCCAACAAACCAAGTTCAAATGAAATGGTAAAATGAGAGGTGAAAACACCTTTTAATTGCTTTTTACGTAGTTCAAAGCGAAATATTAGGGTTCTAATCTCATTTTCATGCAAATGTTATTCATTTCTAACTAGTTTGATACAGCAATTGAGGATACAGTACTATCTTTGAAAAGGGCAAAGCTAGTCATGGTAAAAATAAAAAATTTGACCATATAATACCGAGCAGTTTTAGCACATAGTTCATGCTCGTTAAAAAATAAACATAAGATCGAGCAAATGTTTCCACCCGCATTTAAGCTCGTTAAAAAATGAACTATCCCGGTAAATAACCACTGTGAATGTAATATCATCAGCCATTAAAGCCTTGGTCGTGTTTGCACCGTCACCTCCACTTTTCCATTGGCCGATCGTTCACCTCCATATGTTTGTTTACCCATTTTGAGGAACAGCTGCGAAGAGTGATTCCACCTAGCCATCCTTGTGACACTGCCGTGATTGGAAAATTCCAACCTGTACCTGGAATCAGCTGCTAACCCTGTTTATCACTCGTTCCTCAAAAGACAAGTCTTCTTTAAGCTCTTTTCAACTGACTCGTAAAATATGAAAAGATTGCCGAGTCCTTGGCCTTCCAGCTCGTTAAAGGGACCGGAAGAGCTATCCCTCCTCTAGATTTTAATCTTTTTGGACCTGAGGGATTATTGCACAAAAAGATCGAGCGCTTGTTTTATTCGGCTCGTTAAAACTATCGAAAACTCATCCTTCTGTATTGTTTTATACTTTTTCGGACTTAAGGGATTAGATGACGAAAAAGAAATTTTGGAGTTGACTTTATGTACCTTTTCAGACTCTCTAAAAATGAAAAGGACCGAGTTATCCTTGTCGTTAGACTCGTTAAAATCATTAAATAGCGACAAACTTGTCTTTAGACGAGAACAAGTTTCACTATCGCTAGGCTCGTTAAAACATAGCGATGGGCTTGCCCGAAGGGCAGGTTATAGAAAAAGCATATGTTATCCTCCTCAAGCTTGACAAAAATAAAGAGGTACTGGTCAGCAATGACTGGGGAAAAATTGGGAGAAACTAAAAAAAAACTTTGATGGTAGCAAGTCGCTCTTGAACATGACACTTTTCCTCCGTACCACAATCGGGTTGGGTTGTTTCATTCACCGGTCACATCCATGGTCTCGCCATACCATCCATATTTGGGGTAATGCTACTAATCCATCGCATCAGTGTCACCATATGTTCAAGAGAAGTCGTTCAGAAAAAGTCAACCGTGTCCCATCCACTGCCATACATTATCCTTCATCCTTTCATGACCGCCACCCTGAATCATATGTCACAGATCGTTTTCACCTCCATTAAAATCATTAGCTCCGTTCCGTGTCACTGATGTGGGATTCATTAAGGCCCTCCTTTGACGGATCGCTTCTTGTCGACATCAGCTCATTATCCAAGAAGTTGATCTAGGAACAACCCCTTCAGTACTTTGAAGCTTGAATGCCTCAATGGCAAGTTTCTCACTTCCGGCAACAGGTATACATCAATGACCTTCGACCGAAAGATTTTGCGTGGTGTTCGACGCCAAGTCCTTTATTCACACCACGTGAATTGTACTGCAGTACCTTGAGGGTCATTATCATTATCGGTGATTCCTCTCGCGCTTGTTAATGGTTTACATCATTGACCGGTAATCAAGCGATGTCTTTCCGTGTTCGACTTCAGAACATTTCTCACATGGATCGACTTGTACTTAGAGTGAAGATCGAACGAGTTTGAAGACCCCGGATCTAGTTTCATCCATCCGGGCTGCGATATATATTCAGGAAAGATAAAGACATTGACATGTACATCATTGCAGCAGATAATCATCCTACTCAAAGGATGATAATTTCATCAAAAGTATCAGTCTACCATCAGACGATTGTTTGTTCTATGTACAGAAAAATGAATTTATAAAGCTGAGCATGGGAATGCCCGCCTCAGCTAGATCATGAAAGTAGTATGAAAAATAATGTATTGTATTGTATCTTATTACAGGTCTCCTCCCAGCATTGGATGAACTTCGGATCCCCCTGATAAAGCATTTCACCTGATAAACAACCTCATACTTTAGGGGGAAACTGTTATAGACATTTTTGTGCCTTACAACATTGAGCATGAAATGTCCATAATATAAGGGATCCAAAGTCCCTAAACATGTTGTTCCTACCCCTAGAGGAACAAGGCTAACAAACCACAGCAATTCACATAAGTTCTCCACCAAAAACTGCTCAAAACAAGTCAATTCAGGATCATTTCAGTGGCTACACTAGCTGTTTGCGCTGAATGTCAAAGCCAACACTGGCTACCTGCATTGAATGTCAACTGGAACACTAGCTACCTGCGCTGAACGAGAGTGGACATGTGGCAGGCTCATTTCTCAAGGTGTCAAAACCCAGGGAGCTTCCAAAATGACACTTGCCTCAGGGAATTCGACTGGTGATGAGTAAGAGGTTCCAAATCTCCAAGTGGAAGCAAGAACCTCCAAGTGGACTCAAGAACTGACAGAGGGAGAGGACACTAGTCAGATCTCAAGCTGACTCATCCTCTCTCCAAACATCTATATATGGATCTCTCCTCCATGAGATCTAGAGGCTGGAATTTTGTTATTGCAAAGAATTGCTGTTGGTTTGAGACTGGAATCATTGGGTGCTTAATGCTTTGAAAGGGGTGAAGATAGGAATTCCATTTGCTGGGAAGGAGATGCTGGATTAGAGCCCTCTGGGTTGTATCTCTTCCTGAACCTTGTTATTCATCAATAAAGCTATCTTGGTTTCCCCTATATGCTGATGTATTCTTGATGTATGATTGCATTTAGTATATTTGGTTTATTTCTAATCCTAAACTAGTTATGAATGTGAATATCTGTCTTTGTGTAGTGTTCTTCTCTTGTCGCAAGTAGCTGTTCTCTTGTCGCAAGTAACTGTTCTCTTATGATCTTGCAGGAAGTTGAAGCTGGGTAAGCAAGAAGGCAAGTAGCTGTGAACACCCAAAGAGAAGAGAGACCAGATCGAGGGACAAACGGAAGACACCGGTAAGTCTATTGATCTCTCTTCTTTCACATTTCATAAAGGAAGAAACCAGCATAGCTGTCTCTGTTTGTTGCAAAGGCACTGTCACACCTTAGGTGGATAGGATCGTCCTGCATAGGCATTTTTCCCCACAACAAGCTCCTCCCTGGTTGAGAGAGAGTGATGCATATGGTTCTCTACTTCATGTGTCATGCAATAGACTAGGACTAACTGTAGAGAGTCTTATTGAAGGCCACAGGGAGAGAATGAATTTTGGAGGATTGGGTAAGCATACGAGACAAATACTCCTTGAGGATTTGAAATCCAAGATAGGAAGTAGTCTGGTGACCGATACTCTTTAAGGATAAGGTAGGGCATCCAATAGGTAAGAGTAGTTGAAGAGGAAATTTCTTAAGGATGTGTTAATCCAAGACAAGAATTGTCCTAGAAGGACATACCTTGTGAACATCTAGATGAGGTATGTGCCTTAAGAGTAGAGTGGTGTCCCACGTAAAACCTCCCAGAATTGTGCTTTGATCTATTGAGAGATACAGCTTGTTAGTCAAGGCCTTGCTATGTTGACAATGTTGGTTATTCATCATAATGTTGATGCTTAAGATGGATTACCAATCCGAATCTCCTTATTGAATAATTCAACTGAAGTAGTATCCTTGTACCTGTGGTCACTTATGAATACCTACCTAGTTAAGTGGGTCTAGTGTTGAAATGTAGCTAGTGTCAGTCTTCGTAATTGTACTTGAGTCATGAATTGATGTACTTGTCAAGGAAAAATAAAAGAAAAATTATTTGTAAAAGAAAATTATTATTATTGAAATGGGTTTCTTTCCCATGATGTTGTGGTCCTAGGTCAAAGCACCCATTGAGTGCTATAGGTGTCTTGTTGACAAGTCAAAGGTCAAGGTCATGATGTATTAGCCATTGGAGGGCCCATGTGTCAAGAAAGGAAAATGCTTAATGTAAAAATTCATGTATACAAGCCTCCAAGTGACAGGTCAGCCAAATCTCTTCATGTCGGCCTAATTCACCTCCTAAGACACTTATAGAAGGAACTCTCTCTCCTTATTTGAGACATATACAACAAGTGATATCGATCTAATCCATACAAAGAAGAAAGGATATATAATCCAACAAATTCTATTGAAGGAACTAGGGTTTCCTTAGTGTCCATTTTGCAGAGAATTTGTTTGGGGTTCTGGCTGACTCATCACTTGGAAGTTTTTGGTCTTGGGTTAAAGTCATGGTCTTGGAAGTCTTTGTTAAATAGATTCTATAAGAAGATATTTTGTGGGTTTTCCTCTCTAAGAGATGTTTTGGCTCTGGCTAGTTGCCTACATCTAGTGTTCTTGTGTTTAAATTGTGATCTTGTTATTGAAATTTGTTTTGATGATGAATATAACTAAATAATTATGATAATATCCTAATATAAATCACACCAAAATGTCAAGGATAAAAGAAAAATCAAGTTAAATAATAACCCTAATTGTTTGCCCTAGATTTCTCAATGCGATTTGGTATAGATATTTGGATATCATAACTGGATTGACTTTGTATGGAATCTTATTCTGTTAGAAATAATGAAATACAAATATGGCAGGTTTCACATGCATAATCTATTTGGTCAAATAGTCAAACAAGGGTAAGGGCCTTGAAAATTTTACAGAGGTACAAGGACCCTTTTTTACAAAGAATTAAATGAGGAACTTTGGTTTGAGCTTTAAGGCGACATTGACTAGTTAATGGCATAGGATTTCCTTACTTATAGATCATGACATAATATATCCTCGCTTATATATCATTACATTACTATTATGCTTTTTTTGGCACTTTCTCAGCCACTGTGAGTATCATCATTGTTGAACCTGCTAAACACCCCAACCTTCGGTTTGACACTGATAGTATAATGAAGCATGTAGTTATTAATGAGTTTATTTTACTAGAGAAAGTTTTTCCTTGACCATTCTTACCCTTTCACTCTAAACCATTTCAGAGATTTTATAGGGATTTCTATGGATGGGATTGGGGTTTCAAAAATGTTATGGTCGTATAAGACGAAAAATAATAGTGGCAACAAGGACCTGTATGCTAAGCATGGCTGGTGTTTAGGGATTTCACATTGAGAAAGGGATGCACATGGGATACAAAGGGGTATATATTACATCTATTTACTCAAGGTCAGTTTAAATTTCCACAAGAATCTTGGCATGCCACGTCATGCAGAAGTAGGAGGACAAATGCAATCTGGACATTCTGTCAGTTGCAGAAGCTTATACAAAATGTTGGTGCATTAATTGATGCTTTTATTCTATGAATGAGTTTATTAAGCCCATTAATGAGGCCTAAAAAAAGAAACCACCCTTCAACTATGGTAATTTTTGAATTTCGTTTGTGATATTTAACTTGGAGCCACCAAAGTGTGGCAAGCTGCTCAAACATAAGAAGAAAATCACCTCAATAAAATTCAAACTATGGAGTACAAGGAAAGATATCAATAACATGGTGTACAATGACAAGGATTTTATATGGTGGAATGACTAGGTTTCCATGTGCATTCCCAATTTGGGCCTCATCTTGGGAATAAAATATCTACTCTAGATCTACTAATCCTCAAACAATTGCTTTTGAGTGCCCTCCTTGCTTAAGAGCATTGGTGATCCAAACTTAAAAAAGAATGCAACAAATCACACATATAACCACAAATATAAAGATGCAGCAAAAATAATACTTCACTTCATTAATATCAATTACTGAAATATGCTTACAAACAGAATGGAAATGAGTTAGCTCAGACGATGGTAGCTTATCTCTCAAAAGGGATGTGGTGACTACATGCCTCTGAACTGTGTTACAATGAGGCTCAAAGGCCTATTTATTATTGAGAAACAACGGAAAACCCTAAACATCCAAAAAACTAACCCTAGGAGATGAAGTGCGAAAACTGTGGGCTTCGTTTGGGTAAATTGGTATATCAACTTCGTAGGGTCATAACTTTGGAATACAATCTCCATTTGGCTATCATAATAGCTTGTTTCAAAGAACCCAATGAACATGTCGAAAAAAATGGGTAAACCAAGTTAGGACTTTCTTGCTGTCTATTTTTTTCCCTAAAAACGTCATTTAGGGACTCAAAACGACTCCGAAACTTCATGACCTGAAACTACCAAAAATAGTGAATTGTGCTACAATTAAAAGAACTGAAAAACTAAAAAAATAGTGTTGGGGGTCCAAGTGGAATAGGCAGGTGGCCACCAATATCCACCTGGATCAATTTTCTCCCCTTAGGAAGCAATGGTCCCCATTACGTTGAGTCCTTCCATGAGATGGGGAAACTTCTATTGAACTTGGTCCCTGGTGAGCCACTTACCTTGGTGCAGGAGTTGGCCAGCTTTGACAAACCGATATAGTTGGATATTCTACTGGTGAGTGTTCTTGATTTGTGTGTCCATGATTTGATCAGTTGTGGTCTATTCCATGCAGTCTAGGTTTAGCTCTATTGGTGCGAGTTGTTCTGCAATGTCGGATGTGTCCAACAATAGTGGACAGTATGGTTGAAGGTAGTCTACAATGAACACTGGGTGCAGACCAAGGAACAATGGAATACTGAGCTCCAAGGCATTGTCCCCTACAACCTTGGTGATGGTATATGCCCATATCAGAGCTGGCGAAGTTTGCGGTGGGGTTTAGTGAGGTGCTCCTTCTGTAAATGTAGCTAAACTTTGTCACCCACCTGGAACTTGTGTGGCACTCGATGCTGATCATGGTGCTGCTTGTACTTAACATTGGCTCTGTCAAATATGTCATGGACCTACTGGTGGTTGTGTTGAATGTGCTCAATGAAGCTATTAGCCTTGCTGACTTTGAATTGGAGATGAGTTGAATCTACCTGAGTAGCTACAAATGGTATGGACACATCAATGAGACATAATGGCTGAAATTCCAGACCTAACTGAAAGGGGCTGTGGCTCATTAAGCTATGGAGACCTCTGTTGTAGCTGTGACGGACATAGGGGAGGATTTCATCCCATGTGCATGGATGCTTCGAGTTGTACATGCGCATAATGTGTATGATCATCCTATTGACGGCTTCTGTTTTCCCAACAGTTTGGGGATGGAAGGCCATGGACTTAGTGAGTTTTGTATCCAGAATCGACCAGAGACTTGACCAAAATGCACTTAGGAATATTCTTTCCTGATCTGAGACAATGGTTTGTGGGATCCCAAAGTGCACCTACACTCGCTCAAAGAAGAGCTTAGCAGTGACCTCTATTGTGATACTCTTCTTGCAAGCCGCCATAATGGTCATATTATAAAATCTGTCGAAGACCACTAAAATGAAGTCATTACTGTGCTTAGTAGAAGGAAGGTCCAACAATTAATCCATGGAGATGGATTACCAAGGTCGAATAGGAATAGAAAAAGGAGTATATAGGTCTTGCTTCTTGATGGTTGGTTTGGAAATGGCATAAGCAATGTACAATTTAATGTACCTCCCAACATCCTTACGAAGGTTCGAACAATAAAAATACTTCTACAATAGTGCCATTGTTTTCTCTACTCCGAAATATCTAGTTACCCGACTGTAGTGCGCCTCCAAAATCATCTTAGCACACTCACTTGAAGGAACATAGATGTGTCCCATGTGGCATAATAGTGCATCCTGGAGGTGAAATTTGGAACTTTCTTACCTTCCATGAGTGTCTAGTATGTGCTGCCGAATTCTGGATCACTCTCGTAAAGATGCGGCCACCCAGAAGTCTTGTGCCCACAGGAGTCGAGCACAATAATCAGCGCCATGACTGGTGGTTGGTTGAGGAAGTCTATAACATTAATGGTGATGCCCTTCTTGTACTTAATCTTCAAATGGAATTATTTCCGGTATGTGGACTATTTCTAATGGCGATCATTCTGCAACTTCCCTTGTGTCTATATGAACTGCAGGGGTCGATGGTATATGTGGATGACTGTTTCCTTCCCTAGAATGAAATGCTTCCATTGATGAAATGCCTACGCAATGGAATACATTTCTTTCTCATACGTGGGATACTTTTGGACTATGTCTGAAAGTGTCTCACTGTGGTAAGCCACTGGATGCCCCTATTGAGTAAGAACTGCACTAATAACATAGTTAGAGGCATCTGTCTCAACCTCAAATGGTTGCTGCAAGTCTAGTAATGTGAGCACTAGTGCAGTGAAGAGGTGCTGCTGCAACTTGGAAATCACCTTGTGTTGGGTTTCAAACCAAAATAACTTCGCTTTCGCTCTGCCCATGGTGAGTTGACTTAAAGGCCAAGTGATATGAGAGAACCCCAACACAAACCTTAGGTAGAAATTGGCAAGGCACACAAAGTTGCAGAGCTCTATTAGAGTGGTTGGGGTTGGCCAATCCTGAATGACTTGTATCTTGGCTGGGTCCACATGTACACCTTTCTCATCAATGATGTATCCCAGATATTGAACGTGGGTCATGCCAAAAGTGCATTTCTCCAGATTGGCACACAACTTGTGTTGTCGCGGGGTTTGGAGAACTTTTCCAATATGTTGGAGGAGCTATTCCCAATTCCAGCTAAAAATCAAGATGTCATCTAAATACACCAACACAAATGCATTGGTGAAGGGTCACAAGATGTTGTCCATCAATCTCGTGAAGGTTGCGGGGGAATTTGTCAACCCGAAAGGAATGACTAACTATTCGACAAGGCCCTCCTTGGATTTGAAGGTAGTCTTCCACACATTGGGGGGTTCGATAGGCACCTGGTGATAACCAGACTTCATGTCAATCTTGCTAAAATATTTAGCCCCCTTGAGCTGGTCCAGAAGGTCATCAATTTGTGGGATTGGGTATCTATTCCAGACAGTGATCTTGTTCAACACCCCATAGTCAATACATAGTCTCCAAGTCTCGTCCTACTTCTGTACCAATACAATCAGGCTCCCACAGGCTAATGAGCTTGGCCTGATGTGCCATTTCTACAGCAACTCCTGAATCTACCTCTTGATCTCATCGTTCTCCAGAATAGAGCTTAGAAATATTGATCCATTAGGTAGCGGCGTGCCCGAGGTCAGATTGATGGAGTGCCTGACTTGATAGTGCAAAGGTATCCCCTTAGGTGAGGCGAAGTGTCCCTATACTCCTCCATGACCATATCCATCTGCTATTTCTATATAAAAGAGCCCTATTTGGAAGCCGTGGTCGCAATATGCTTCTTGCCCTAAGGGCGAATCATAAGGAAAACAAATTTCCTAGTATGTGAAATGATCTTAATGCATTGCTTTGCAGAGATCAAAGAGATGATGGTAGTCGAGGCTACATCCGATATCCTGTACAACTTATTGCCCAAAGTAATCATCACAAACAGAGGTATAAACTCAAATACAACATGTCACTTCCACAAGCATGGTTGTCCTAATAAAACATCACAAACTTCAAGAGGAGCAACATCACATAGTACCTCATCCGTGGAGGGCTTGATGCTATAGGGAAGGCGACACTGCTTGCTGACGTGAAGATCTAGTCCTTGGTGAAGCCACATGATGGTGTACAACTGTGGATATGATGTAGTTAGTAGACCCATCCACTTCATGAACTCTGCTGAAATGAGGTTCTTTTGGCTCCTGTTGTCAACAATGAAGTGCAATGGAGAACCCTTCAAACACATCTATGAGTGGAAGAGGTGTTCCACTTCCTCTAGATCTTTGGACTCATTCTTTTGGATCTTGGTGGTGGCCACAATGGCACTAGGCTCCGCATCAATTATCTACTTCCCTTTTTCATTCATGTTGTCGTGTCCTGTCTAAAAGTTTGAACATGCATCTGATTCATAAGCCTTTAGTTCGACCACTAGTGACTGCATGGCCCAACACCCACTTGTGTTGTGAGTGGAGCTCTTATGGAACTCACACCATTTTCTGTGTCCTTGGTCTTCAGGGTGTTGTTCTTTCCCTGTGGCTTTGGTGAGTTTTCCTAGGTCGCCCCACCTTGGCTTTTTCCTTTACTCTGGGGTTTGGGGGTGCCTTTCCCTTGCTTCAAATTCATAGATCCAAAGTCTCGCTTCTTCTGTTTAAACTTCTACTAAATCTTTGACAGCGTATCAGTACACCATGCCGAGTGAGGAGACGTCCAGGAAATCCATCTCATCCTAGATGCATATACGTAGAGAATCATGGTATTTGGGTACCAAATGTTGCTAAAAATCATTGATACCCAACTTTATGTGAAGGGTATGAAAAACATTGGTAAACTGTGACACATCTTAATCCCTTCCCTGTCACAGCATGGTCCACTTTATGTATTTATCCTCATAGCTCCTGACAGGGTAGTACTTCTCCTTGATGGCATCCTGGAACGAATTCCAAGTGCTTGCGGCTGAAAAAATTGATGGTGTACTTTCATCCTTCTTCTCACAGTAGGTTTCCCACCAGCCCTTGACTTAGGGGTGTCTTTAAGAAGTGAAAAATTATATTTTTCCCTGCTGGAAAAATCATGAATAGAAAAATATCCTTCTAGCATATTTAAGCATTTTATCTACGGCGTCCGCATCTATTTGACATTCAGATATGGGGATGTCAAAGCTACCTTGTACCTTAAAGGGTGTGGAACTTCCAGAGTGGCTGCTGGAAGAAGATGTGTCACCTTTGGGTAGCCGCTAAAGGATCTGGGCATAGTTGTTCATCATTGTTTTCCTGTGTCGCTCGAGGGCTTCTTCGAGAAATATTTTGAAAGGATCTCCTAGCATCTCGTCTTTCTTCTCTTCCGCCATGGAAAGCCGTCGGGATTCACGAGGCTGATCTTGCAAAGGTTCGACCAGTTCGAGCCCTAAGTCCTTATATCCAAACTTTGATGCGGGTATGAAAAGAAAAACAGAGAAAGAGAAAACCGCTCTAATAGCATTGGTCCAAAATTAAACAAGAATGCAACATATCATAGATATAACCATAAATACAAATATGCAACAGAAATAACACTTCATTTCATTAATATCAAATACTGAAACATGCTTACAAACATCATGGAAATAAACTAGCTCGGGTGATGGTAGCTTATCTCTGAGAAGAGATGTGGCATACCTTTGACATATGTTAGAATGAGGCTCAAAGACCTATTTATTGTTGAGAAATAATGGAAAACCCTAAACATACGAAAACCTAACCCTAGGATATAAGCGCAAAAACTGTGGGCCTCGTTTGGGTAAATTGGTACATCAACTTCCTAGGGACGTAACTTTGGCATACGATCTCCACTTGGCTATCATAATACCTCATTTCAAAAATCTAAAAGAGGAGGTCAAAATTAAACTATAAAATTGGCCCGACATTTTTAGGGTTCCTCGTTTTCCATAAAAACATTGTTTAGGGCCTCAAAACGACTTCGGAAGTTCAGGACCTGAAAAACTACCAAAAATAGTAAATAGTGCTACAATTAAGGAAACTAAAAAACTAAAAGAGACAATGATAGGGGTCCAAGTGGAATAGGCGGGTGGCCACCAATATCCACTTGGATCAATTGGTCTATCTTGGGTTATTGATGTGGTTATACTACAGTCAATACATTTATTGAATTATCCTAACTTTTTTTAACTTAGTAACGATAAGGAGCTATGACCTTACCTACCTCCAAGGAGCCGTTACAATTACTTAAGGTCTCATATCCCTCCCCTATTCATTTAAATGTAAGGAACTCAAATCATCATGATCTTAAAACAACAAGGACAAAAAACTCACCTCTATAACTAGTCCATGTAGGAATTTACAGGGTAAGTTCCTTAGATAGAACACCAAAGGACATCGCTCACAAACAGATCACAGATCAATACACTAGTATTCTTGATGTGGTTAAAACCCCCAAAGAGGGAAACAATCCATGACTTGAGCCAATGCGACCACTTCAGGCAATTTATTGATAAAAGAAAGAAAATTTACATAAGCTTCTCTCATGAATGGTCACCCTACAAATGACCCTCCATGCTCTTTAAATAGAGATCATCGACCAATCGGGTGTTAAGCCACGTATCAGGTGTCGGTAATACTGAGGAGAGAATGAACCATCAAATCACTTCATGTCTAGAAAATATCATGACCGTCGGATTTTAGGTTACAAAAGTACATACTAAAGAAACACACTTTACCTAACTCTACACTTGACCAAGTTATACTTAACTATTTCGTATGTGTCGGAATATCCTAACATCCCCCTTTAAGAACAACTTGGGATAGGATTGAAGGATGTACAAATATGAAACAAGAGGAGAAGGAAGGAGGCATTAGAGCCTATGCCCCCTTTAGTGACAACTTCCTGAAATCCAACCATAAATCGAAGTTTAGTAAACTTCGCCTCTGTGAGAGCCTTTGTAAAGATGTCTGCAACTTGATCATCGGTTGAAAAATATTGCACTTCAAAATCATGGTCATGAATGAGCTTTCTGATGAAGTGCATGTGTAGTTCAATGTGTTTGCTGCGCTGATGTTGGTTTGGATATTTGCATAGTTGAAAGACACTTTAATTATCACACCAAAGTGTAGTCGGATGCTGCTGCTAAAAGCCAAACTCTGACAGGATCTGATGAAGCCACAGGGCTTCCTTACTAGCTTCTATGACAACACAATACTTTGTTTTCGCTGAAGAAAGATAAATGGAACTTTTTTTCTTACAAGCCCATGTAATAGGTCCAGAACCAAGAGTGAAGACATAACCTGCAGTAGACCTCTGATCATCAGGGTCACCAACCTAATTGGAATCATTGAAACCAACCAATAGAGGAGATACTTCTGCACTGTAATGAATCCCAAACTGAACTGTACCTTGAACATAACAAAGTATTCTTTTAGCTACTTTCCAATGACTTTCATGTGGGTTTTTCATAAACCGAGCAATAAGGCCAACAACAAAGGGAAGGTCAGGACGAATATGGGTTAGATACAAATTTTTTCCTACAAGCTGATGGTATAAGGTAGCATCAACTTCAGGGGAAGTACAAGTGACTGAGAGTTTGGCTCCAGACTGAAAGGGAGAAGGGGTTGATTTATAGTCTCCCATGTGAATGTGGCGTAGAGGATCGCATGCATACTTGAATTGGGAAAGGGAAATACCTTCCTTGGATTGCAAGACTTGAAGACCAAGGAAATAATGCAAGTGTCCTCAGTCTTCCATTTCAAACTGCTTTTTAAGGTTTGAATTCACATGGTTTATAAGGTTGGGATCACTACCAGTAAGGATAAGATCATCAACGTAAAGAACAAGAATGATAAGAGACTTACCCACTTTCTTGGTGTAGACAGTATTGTCAGAATGACACCTAGAAAAGCCAGTATCTAAAAGAAAGCTATCCATTTTGGCATACCAAGCCCTAGGGCCTTGCTTGAGACCATAAAGGGATTTCTTAAGATGACATACAAGGCTGGAGTCTATTTGTATAAAGCCAAGAGTTTGTTCCATATAGATTTCTTCATGCAAGTACCCATGCAAAGAGGAATATTTAACATCCATTTGATGGACTTCCCATTTGAAAGAGGCAGCAGGGGAAAGAACAAGGCGGATAGAGTTCATTTTTGCAATAGGGGAGAAGGTTTCAGTATAGTCAATGCCTTGAACTTGTGAAAAGCTCTTAGTAACAAGACTAGATTTATGTTTATCAACTTTTCCATCTGGTCTATACTTGGTTCTGTAAACCCATTTGCATCAAACAAGTTTTCATCCCTTTGGAAGAGGAACAAGATCCCATTTATCATTTGCCAATAATGAACGATATTCTTCATTCATTGTTAGGTCCCTATAATACTAGTGATTCTCCCATTATTATTGTCATTGTATCCCTTATTGTTATTGTTGTGCCCCTATTGTCCCCATATTGTTATTATTGTGCGCCATAGAAGCCTGCTATTGTTATTCTTGTGTCCTTATATTATTATTGTTAGGTCGACTTTGGTTATATTATGACCCCTTAGACTCCTATATATAGAAAGGAGGGTTTGTCAATTGTATAATCCAAGAATTGTTCATTTGTGTAATGTAAAGGAGGTTGGCTACTATAAGAGGCTAATTTATAAGTTGTTGATATATATTTTCTATCTTTTTGTGAGTTGGTTTCATAACATTCGGTTTCAGAGCTTTGGATTCTAGGGTTTCGCTGCTCCAAACATGGTATCGTGGAATCTTAACTATAACTTTTTCTCTACGAATTTTCAGAAGCTAAAAACAAAACCCATTTTAGAAGAAATTGATTTGAACCTCGGGTCCAAATTTTAGATCTTTTCTCGCTATCGTTTCAGAGACATGATATGAGGGAGTTAGGGTTGTTGAAAGCTCCAGAATTTCATCTCAAACAGGTCATCATGGAAGTTTCCCTATAATTGGTTTCTATGATGGTTAAGACTTTGAACTTAAAACCCATTTGATCTGAAATCTTGGTGAATTTTGGGTCCAAATTTCAGATCTTGTGCCTCTATATTTTCGGAGATATAATCTGAGGAAGTTAGGGTTTTACAGACTCCTGAATTAAATTCTAAACAGGTGACCTTGGGAAAATCGTCATAACTTTCTCTCTAAGCATCATATTGAAATTTCGTAAGAAGCTACAGAAAGAGGATGGACTCTAATTTTTTCTCTATTGTTTTTCAGTCTGAAGGTTGAAACAGTAACACGGGGCACTTCGTACAACCTCGCTCTACTGAAAAAGTATATAAGGAGGTCATCTTGTGAGGTGGGGCATAACTCTTTCTTGGAGAATCCAATTTTGATCAGACTAGTGGAATTGGAAAGAGGGCACATAGGGAAACTAGAGGTCACAATTTCAGACCTTGGAGATCTGAAATTATAGAGTTACAGTCATTTCAATATCGAGCTCCTACAAAGGGAAAAAAGGTGTGTAGTTTTTTAAAATTTTGCATAATTTTGGTTTGAAAAATTAGTTTGAAGGAATTCAAAGGGCATAATGAAGCATTATTATTAGTAATTTATGCCCCGAAGAAATAAAATGGAAACACCTAGTAAGCAACTTGAAAGCTCTAGCATGACTCGTGAAGAAGAGGTAGAAATGCAACATGATATATCAAAATTACGAGACCAAGTGCAACAAATTTCACTCGCACAAAAAGTAATAGAAGCTAAGATGGATGGTTTAAAGAAAGACGTAGAAGCTAAGATGTATGGTGTGGAAGCTAAGATGGATGGTTTAAAGAAAGATGTAGAAGCTAAGATGTATGGCGTGGAAGCTAAGATGGATGGTTTAAATAAAGGCGTAGAAGCTATGATGGATGGTTTAAAGAAAGGAGTAGAAGCTAAGATGAATGACATGGAAGCTAAGATGGATGGCGTGGAAGCTAAGATGGATGGCGTGGAAGCTAAGATGGAAGATTTGAAGACATATTTGAAAAAAATTCTACAAGAAATGTTTACTAATGGAAAAAGGGTAGTAAAGGAAACTCATGATGAGAACAAAATAGATGTTAATCATGATTTCATAGACTCTAATGTTGGATCGAAGAACCAACATGTTCCAAAGATCGATATTAGGAAGTTTGATGGCAAGGATCCCGCAACATGGATACTACAGATGGAGCAATTTTTTGATCTCCATAATGTCCAAAACACACAAAAGGTATGCATTACAACTTTATATTTGGAACCAAATCAGTTTATATGGTATTGATGGCTTTGCTCTCATAAACAAATTGTCACTTGGTCTATTTTTACGGATGAAATGATAGCACATTATGAGGATACAAAAAGAAACACTTTGTTTAGCCAATTGATAAATCTCAAACAAAACAGTTCAATGATGGAGCACATTGAGGACTTCCAAAAATTGAATATAAGGGTAAAAGATATTCCAGAGGAGCATATGATTGATGTTTTCATAGGGACTTTAAAAGATAACATCCAATATGAGGTTTGCCTTTGGGAACCTGATTCATTGGAGAAGGCATTCAGGTTGACAAGAAAAATTGAAAGCAAAATTATGGCAACAAGGAAGCCTACCACTCACAATCATAAAGATGGAAGTGTTTTTTCCCCTATCCATCTATAACCTACAAGGTTGACACCATAATAATTGGAAGAAAAAAGAGCAAAAGGGCTTTGTTACATTTGTGATAAAAAATACACTAAAGGTCATAAGTGTTCTGAGAAGAAATTATTTTACATAGATTGTGAAGAGGAGGAAGAAAAGGAACAAGAAATATCAAAAGAAGAGGATATACACTAGGAAGAAACCCTAGAGAAAGAAGAAATGAATCTGAAAATATCTTGTAATGCATTGGCTGGAATTAACACTCCTCAAACTATCAAGATAGAAGGGCATATCAAGAAGAAAAAGGTAATAGTGTTGATTGATTCGGGCAGTACCCATAATTTTATTCATTGTAAGATATCCAAGGAATTGAATTGCTTCCTATATCCAACACCACAGTGTCAAGTAAAGGTTGCAAGTGGAGGAATCATAACTTGCTCAGGAAAGTGCCATAATATCAAGTTATCCATGGGAGAATATGTATTGAATAGCCCAACTATTTTCATTCCAATGGGTGGTGTTGATGTTATACTAGGAGTCTAATGGCTACGATCCTTGGGTGCAATAGCTTTTAATTTTCAAGAACATTTCATGAAATTTTCTTTAGAATGAAATGAAGTTGAATTAAGGGGTATCGCAGGGAAACCGGGAAGGATAATCAGATCTAACGAAATGACAAAGCTTCTAAAGAAAGAACAACGAGGCATAGTTTCACAATTATGTTCACTAGAGGTTCCCACATCGAAATCATATATTTCTCCAGATATCCAAAAAGTACTGGATAATCATTCCAGGGTATTTGAGACTCCCAAAGGTCTCCCACCTATTCATGATCATGATCATGCTATTCATTTGATTCCAAGAAGTGTTCCTCCAAAAATCAGGCCTTACAGATATCCCTATGCCCAAAAGAGTGAAATTGAACGTATGGTTGAAGAAATGCTAGAGGCTGGTATAATTCAACCTAGTCAAAGTTATTTCTCTGCTCTAGTAGTAATGTTCACAAGAAGGATGGATCATGGCGCATGTGTCCAGATTATAGGGAGCTCAAAAAGCTCACTATTAAAGATAAATTTCCTATTCCTGTCATTGATGAATTATTTGATGAATTGCATGGATCAATTTAATTCACCAAGTTGGATCTTCATTCAGGATATCATCAAATCAGAATGAAGACTGAAGACATTCCAAAAACAACATTTAGAACTCATGAGGGTCATTATGAATTTTTGGTCATGCCCTTTGGCCTTACCAATGCACCTTCTACATTTCAAGGTTTGATGAATTCCATTTTCAAACCCTTCCTTAGAAAATTTGTGTTAGTATTTTTTGATCATATACTAATCTACAACAAGTCTTGGAAGGATCATGTTCAACATGTATGTTCAACATGTTGACAGGGTGCTCAAACTATTGGAGGAGAAACAATTATATGCAAAAAGCTCCAAATGTTTCTTTGGAGTACAAGAGGTGGAATATTTGAGTCATATTGTATCTCATGAAGGTGTTAAGGTAGACCCTAGCAAAATTAAAACCATTAAGGAATGGAAAATTCCCACGTCCATAAAGAATCTACGAGGATTTCTCGGGTTGACAGGGTATTTTCACAAGTTTGTTAGGAATTATGGGAGAATAGCAGCACCTCTAACAACATTATTGAAGAAATATGCATTTTCATGGACTCCAGAAGCAACGAAGGCCTTTGAACATCTTAAAGAGGCAATGTGCCAAGCACTGGTCTTAGCTACATCAGACTTCACAAAAACCTTTATTGTGGAACGTGATGCCTCAGGAAATGGAATTGGTGCTATTTTAATGCAAGAAGAAAGACCCATTGCTTTCGAAAGTCATCCAATCAAAGGAATGTATTTACACAAAGCTATTTATGAGAAGGAAATGTTGGCAATACTACATGCACTTAAGAAATGACGAACCTACCTAATGGGAAGACACTTCAAGGTAAAAACAGATCATGATAGTATTAAATACTTTTTAGAACAAAGATTATCTTCAAAAGAGCAACAAAAATGGGTCACAAAGATGTTGGGTTATGACTTTGAAATCATCTACAAAAAAGGGAAGCAAAATGTTGTGGCAGATGCAGTCTTAAGAAAGGATGAGGATGTGGAAGCATTTCTTTGTGCCATTTCTATTATCCAACTAGATTGGATAAACGAAGCAAGGGATGAATGGAAGAAGGATGAAGAAGTGTGGGAACTCATTCAAAAATTACAACAAGACCCCAGTACATTTGATATATTTAGCTGGAAAAATGATTTGTTATGGTACAAAGATTGGTTATACCTATGTAAGAATTCCCAACCCAAACAAAATATTCTTACGGGATTGCACACCTCTCCCTTAGGAGGGCATTCATGATTTCAAAAAACTTACCACAGGGTTAAGAAGGATTTTTTTGGGATGGCCTTAAATCGGATATTCAAAAGTTTGTGGTGGAATGTTTGATTTGCCAAAAAAATAAAGTTGAAACAATTCAGACCCCAGGTCTATTACAACCTTTATCCATTCCAAGCCAACGTTAGGAGGAGGTTTCAATGGATTTTGTCACAGGTTTACCCAAGTCCGAAGGAAAGAGTGTTATCATGGTGGTAGCTGACAGAATTACCAAGTATGCACACTTTTGTGCATTATCTCATGCATTTAAAGCGAGTACAATTTCTACTACATTTATGGAAACAATTCAAAAGCTACATGGAAACCCAAAGATTATTGTAAGTGACAAAGATCCCATTTTCACTTGAAATTTTTGGACAAAATTATTCTCTTGTCTTGGTACTCAGTTAGCTCATAGCTGATCTTATCATCCTCAATCTGATGGGAAAATAGAGATAGTAAACTAATGTTTGGAAGGATATCTTCATTGCTTTGTATCTAATAAATAGACACAATGGGTCAAATAGTTTCCTCTGGTTGAATGGTGGTATATAACACTTCCTTCCATACTACAACAAAAATGACCCCATTTATTTCACTTTATGGATATCCTTCCATCCATCACATCATATTTAAGAGAAAATTCTAAGGTTCAAGTAGTGGAAGATCACATCGAGCATCAACAACAAGTTCTCCAACTCTTAAAGGATAACCTCACCTTGGCGCAGAATAGAATGAAATAGCAGGTAGATCAACATTGTAGTGAAAGAAGTTTTGTTGTAGGTGATTGGGTATTCCTACTGCTACGACGATATAAAAAAATGCCCCTCAAGCAAGCTAAGAAGGATAATAAATTATCACCAAAGTAATATGGTCTGTACAAGGTGTTGCAAAAGATAGGTACTATGGGATACAAATTGGAGCTTCCTGTAGCTTCCCGAGTGCACCCAGTTTTCCATGTGTCATGCTTAAAGAAGGTTATAGGTGACAATCTCCCAGTTCAAACAATACTGCTAGAACTTGATGAGGAAGGAGAAATCATATTGGAACCTGAAGCAATTAAAGAAACAAGAACTCGACAGCTATGAAATCGATCAATTTCAGAGTATCTCCTCAAGTGTAAGAACTTACTCGTTGAATATTACACATGGGAGGATGAGAATTTTATACAAAAGCATCCAAAACTACTCAAGCATTGAGGAAAACAATTTTTTGAAAGAGAGGGGCATGTTAGGTCCTATAATAGTAGTGATTCTCCCATTAATATTGTCATTGTATCCCTTATTGTTATTGTTGTGCCCCTATTGTCCCCATATTATTATTATTGTGCCCCATAGAAGCCCACTATTGTTATTTTTGTGTCCTTATATTATTATTGTTAGGTCAGTTTTAGCTATATTGTGACCCCTTAGACTCCTATATATAGAAAGGAGGTTTTTTCAATTGTATCATCCAAGAATTTGTGTAATGTAAAGGAGGTTTCCCCTTCGAAGAGGCTGATTTCTAAGTCATTGATCTATCTTTTATATCTTTTTGTGAGCTGGTTCCATAACATTCATAGCTGCATCCCAATCTAGATGGTCCAAAGCTTTTGCAAAGGTGTTAAGATCATAATTCGCTGGAGCTTGAGCTAATAAAGAATACGCTCTATCGAACTGAGAACGTGTACGCCGCTGATCTGTAGGATCACCTGCAAGAGCACCTGTTGCATCCCGAGTAGCATGGACCCATTTTGGAAGCTGAGGAGCTGAAGAAGGATCCTCAGAAGGTGGGGGAGAATAGTCATCCTTGTTGTCATCATCTGAAGAAGAAATATTTTTAGAAGTATAAGGGAGAAAGAGAGGTGGCACATCCACTGAACTAGGCTTGTAGGCCGATATATTTTCATCAAACTTTACATCTCTTCTAATGATAACATTTTTGGACTTAAGTGGAATAAGTCTATATCCTTTGACATCTTCAGAATATCCAACAAAAATGCATTTTTCACTCTTAGGTTATGAAGCTTTATGTTTCTCATATGGAATATGGGCCCATGATTCACTTCTAAAAACACGAAAGTGACTTACATCTGGTTTAATTGATCTCCATGCTTCTTCTGGAGTGATATTCTTTAAAACCCTTGTAGGAGTACGATTTACTATGTAATTTGCACAATTAATTGCTTCTGCCCAAAAATTAAGACTAAGTCCTTTAGATTGAAGCATACAATTAACCATTTCCTTTAAGGTGTGATTCTTCCTTTCAGCTACATCATTTTGTTGTGGAGTATATGGAACAATATGTTGCATTTGATTTCCATGCTCAGTGAAAAAGATGAAGAATTTGTTGTTAACATATTCTCTGCCATTATTAGATCTTAGCTTAAGAATTTGATGTCTAGTTTGTTTCTCAACAAAGGCCTTGAAAGCCAGGAACATGTTAAATACTTCACTCTTGAGTTTTAAGAAGTATACCTAGGTGCGTATGGAGAAATCATCAATGAAAGTTAAGAAATACTTGTAGCCAGAGAATGGAACAAATAGAAGTGGACCACATAAATCACTATGCACAAGTTGTAAAGGGGATGAGGCGTTCCAAGAGGCACGTTTTTCAAAACTATCACGATGATGTTTTACGAGTACACATCCAGAACAAACACCATCTCTGCAATATACCATAGGAAGACTTGTCACCATATTTTATTTACATAGATTTTGAAGGGAGCGATAGTTTAAGGGACCAAATTGCTCATGCCAAAGTTTGCTCACTTCATCATTATGAGCAACAAATACCGAGGGAAGAGTTGATGACCCAAAGTTATTAAACTTATACAACCTTCTAGAATCATCAACAATGCCAGTAGCTAAAATCTGTATAGGATCTCTTAGGTCCTTAATTACAACATTGTGAGGTGAAAATTCAACGATTTTACCTTCACCTGAATGAGTTATCTGATATACAGATAGAAGGTTGTAGGATAAGGTTGGAACACATAATACATCATTAAATTGACCATTGTCTAGATGAACAGTTCCAATCCTTACAACACTAAGATATCTATCATCACCAACATATATATTTTTGGTGTTACAATCATTTAAAGAAGAAAACATGGCTTTGTTTTTGGCCATGTGATAATAAGCTCCAGAATCAATGAGACACTCATGAGAATGAGAAGAAGAAGACACATTTAGTGCATAACCAAACTGAGATGCTTGACAAAAACATGCAGAAAGTGCTATTCTTGAAGATGAAGTTGAAGTTGAAGAGTGCTCCAAATGGATGTTACGCTTCTTCATTGCTGTTTCCAAGGCTTTCATCTTATTAAAGCATTTGGATTCTAAGTGGCCATCTTGATTACAAAAGTTGCAATGTTTATCATTTTTATTCCCTTTGTTTTTATTTGCCTTGTCATTTTGTTGAATTGAATTTTCATTTTGAGACTGAAATTGCTTAGGACCCTTGTTTGGTTTAGGACCATTCTTTTTAGGAGACTGCTTCTTAGGATTCTTTGAATTTGGTTGTTTCTGGGCGACTAAGGCTTTCTTAGAAGAGTTTCCAAGATTAAGAAGACCAAAATGTAAGAGATTTTCTTGTTCTCTTATTAATCAGTCACAAAAGGCATCAAAAGAGGGGGACTTGTAGTGTTGTCCTTGAGAAATAAAGGCTTCTCTAGTAGAATGGAAGGTGGAAACAAACATAGAGTAGGTTGGTCCCAACATAGTAAGAATGTAATAGATAAGGCTACCATCTTATTTCTTAACCTTAACACCTTCGAAGAGAAGTCTAAGGGTCTTGAACTTGGAAAAAAATCTTCAATGAAAGAAAAATTATTGGGGTCCAACGTAAGCAACTCATTTTCGAGTTGATGGGCTCTAATTTCATTTTTAATTCCAAAAACTTTAGTGAGTTGTTTCATTGCTTCATTAGGGGTATTAAGTTTTGCGATATGGAATCTAAGGTCTGGAGGAATAGACATCCCTATCAACCCACGTGCTTGATCTTGCCTATTTTCCCATTTGGCTGCCTTATCTTCATCTTTAGGTTTAGTTTCTTGCCATGAGGCTATCCTGTAAAGACCTTTACCTCTAAGTAAATCCACAATGTAGGACCACCATTGGAAGTAGTTGGCGTTGTCAAGAACAATTTGGCATGAAATTTCCATTTTAATAGAAACTGAAGCTGTAGATGCTGAAACTAAGTGTTCCAGTGAAAATATCTATAAAATTAGGTCGATTAGAAAAAAAAGGCTCTGAAAACATCTTCCAAATGAAGAAGTTATAGCTTTTTGAAGAAAAGTTGTTGAAGATGCCGACGAAGTGCGTGAATGTGCGGAAGTGAATGATAATGTTATATTTAAAAAAAGCCCGCCCTTTCCAAACTTAATCTAATTAGCTCACTTTAAAAAAGATTTTATGTGACCCACTTTTATAAATAAGTGAAAGTCACTTTTACAATGATACTTTATGAGCTACTCACTAAATTGCAACTTAAATAAAACATAAAGAGACTTTAGAATTATAAGTGACTCAATTTTGATAATGGGTGAGAATATTTTTACATAAAGTAAATTTAAAACATAAGTTACATGTGATTTTTGAAAAAGTAACTCAACAAAAAGAAAGACTTGAACCCAAGACCTCTATTCTCATAAAGTACCTTTGGACCAAGTGAGCTAGTTTAAAATGCTGGTAAGTTTTGGAAAAGAGGAAGGGGTTTTTTTTTTAAGTCACTGAAGCTTTGGGGTGCATGCTTACTTGAAGAAGCTCTTTTTTGCCTACAAAACAAAAACCACACAACCCAACACGGACATGCAAAAGAAGACCAAACCTTATGGCTTACAGTTAGCTTTCGCCAGAAACTATATATTTTCCTCAACGTTTCTGATTTTCCGAGATCACACTAAGGTGCGGTGGCAAAGAGCATATGTAGAAATGAAAGGTATAGATCAGGTAATAAAAAAAAGAGCTAAATAAACCAAAGTAAACAGAGAGATGAATAACTAGAACTGCAAATAAAGACTGTACACCTCCAGATCTTAAAAATGACGTAGTTAGGGCTACCATAAACCTTTTCGCATGAAACGAAAAGGGTTCCTCACTGGAACAGATGCTCCTAACACAATAGAGTAGTCCTTTCAGCCCAAAAGCAGTCAGAAACAATAGATCTAGGAAACGACAGTCAGATGCAGTTGTATTGGCTTCGAATTTGGATCACCAACAGATGCAGCCCTTAAATAGCTTTGATACCATGTAGGAATTTATAGGGTAAGTTCCTCAGATAGAACAACAAAGGACACCACTCACAAATAGATCACATATCAATACACAAGTATTCTTGACGTGGTTAAAATCCTAAAGAAGGAAACAGTCCACAACTTGAGCCAACGTGGCCACTTCAGACAATCTATTAATAAAAGAAAGAAAATTTACATTAGCTTCTCTCATGAATGGTCACCCTACAAATGACCCTCCATGCTCTTTAAATAGAGATCATGGACCAATTGGGTGTTATGCCATGGATCAAGTGTTGGTAATACCAAGGAGAGAATGAACCGTTGGATCACTACATGTCTAGAACATATCATAACCGTTGGATTGTAAGTTACAAAAGTACATAGTAAAGAAACACACTTTATCTAGCTCTACACTAGAACAAGTTATACTTAACTATTTCCTATGTGTCAGAATATCCTAATAGTTCATTGGAAGCGATCCTAAGCCCTTGTAAGTTCACCACTAGAATCCATCCCACCATAGGAATGCTTTTACTGAGCATAACTCACATTTTCATTTTGTTTACAAATCCAATAAATTTGATGATTAGGACCACGATACCCATAATCAAATAAACTCAATAAAATACAATCTATGCTAACCTTGATTTTCTGCATCCACATGTTAGCATTATTTTTCTTCTACTTCTCCAGCGCCAAGATCACACCCATGTCCTACTTGTACTTGTGTGCATGTGCATATATTTAATGAATGCCATGAAATATAGTTACACATATGAACTTAAATACATCCTTAAAATGATTCCCTAAGTTGGCATTAGTGGCATAAATAAAAAAGGAATACTTATAACTTACAAAAAACTATAATGATTGTAATATTAGTTCTATGCTTTGTATGACATATTCTTTGTTGGAGTAGAATCAAAAGCCAACAAAGGAAAAAAAAGTGGTCTAAGAATATCCATTTTTCATTTTTCACTAATGAGTTAATATCTTATATTACCATGTATTTTCATTCCTTGAGGTCTTGAATGACTATAGTAACTCTTTGATAAGAAAATCCATGAATAAGAAAGAATTTGGAGAGCTAGAAGAAGCAATGAAGCAATGTGGTAGAGAGAGTAGTGGAAAACCATAACTTAGGATACAACTAAGGATATTTCTAGCATAAGGGGCTATTGGAAAGAAGCCAAGGATATCAAATGAAACACTAAACTTTGCATGATAGTAGGTGCCAACTTAAGAACAAGATGGAAAGGGTTATAACTATGGTTTATGGATATTTTGTACTTCTTTAAATATTTAAGGTTGAGGAATTACTTCATTGAGAAACATGTGTTGATCAAATTTGCATTATATAACTCAAATACTACTATAAATCCTAAGTTTAACTGTAACAAAAGTAAGCTAATATGGGTTGGTGGCTGGGGAAGAAACCAAAGTAAATCCTAAGTTTAACTGTAACAAAGTAAGGTAATATGGGTTGGTGGCTGGGGAAGAAACCAAATAAGGCCTCAATCCTGAAACCTTAGTTCAAAGTATGAAAACCTTGTAAAATAATTGTATGAATTTATGGAACTTTGTTTTAATATCTAGAAAGGGGGTTTGTTTTCCATGCACATTTAATATGGGGCTAAAAATTGACTACTATATTCCATACAAATAATAAATAAAATGAAATCTCATAGCGCATTTAGGAATGATGTGAAAGATTTTATTTTAGTTGGAATGGTATTTTCTTAATATACTAGGTTATTAATTTTCAAATAAAATTATGACAAATTAAAATTTGATAAAATTATAAGAAATTATATTTTTTAGATAAATTGTTTTTATTAAGGTGGTGTATTAATAAAGAGTAATTAATATTTAATATGATTAAGAACATAAGATTGTAAAAGCAATTAAAAATTATTTTAATAAGTTTTTAAAATTTTGTAATATCAATAATTAAAAAAAAAAACATATTATGGAATTAGGAAGAAAAAAAATTCATCTTATTAAAGTTAGATTTTCATCATATTTAAATTAGATATTAAGTAATTTTAGAGGGAATATTTGATTAGTAAAAATAAAGAAAGCAATATGATTACTTTGAGGGATTAGAATTCATGTGTTAGAATCTTTATGAATACATTAATGTGATGGACAATATTCAAATCTGTTATATAGATAATGAATGTTTTAAGATAAAATATATAGAATTTGGGATTAAACAACTTACAAAATGTAAAGCTAAGGATATCAAAGACTACAGAGTAGAAATATAAAAAATTGGAGAGCATATTCTGATACCTCATATCCACAAACTCTTCAATCTAGTAGTAAATCATGACTTCCCTTAACTATGAACTCAAAATCTTATTGTACATATTTTTAAAAGTGAAGATAAAAACAAACCCTCTAATTATAAGACCACTATGATTGGCTTTGTGTTAACCAATTTATATGGAATTGGATTTGGAATAGAACACATGATGAAAAGTTGGCCTAAGTTTGCATGGAATCTTATTCTTTTAAACATAAAAACATACATATGGGACACGTTTCACACCCATAATCTACTCAATTAAATAGCTAAACAATGGTAAGGGATTTGAAAATTTACAAAGGTACAAGGACCCTTTTTTACAAAGAATTCAATGAGGAACTTGAGTTTGAGCTTAAAGGAAACCTTAAACAATTAATGACATAGGCTTTATAAGCTTGCATATCATGCTGTTTTAAAAAACAGAAAATCCATACGATGAGCTTGCATATCATCGTGGGAACCTGTCGTGGAGCTGAACGGTGCATGGAGCGTGCGTACCTGGTATGTTAAGCAATTGCGTGGACCCCGTTTTAATTGCTGGTGCGTTGTTTTAATTGCGTGGAGTCTGAATTGTTAAAACGCTGGTGCGTATTCCAGTATTGATACCTGCGTGGCTATCTAACGTTCTATTTTTGCTGTGCGTGGATATGGGTTTTTCAAACAGCGTGCATATGGTATTTTAACACAGCGTGAATATAATTGAAAACGGCGTGGATTTTCTGTTTTTTAAACCAGCATGACTATATATAACATAACACGGCGTAGTTTTACATATATGCGTTGTGAAAAAAGGTTGAAACGCATGTGATATATACCATGTTAACGTAATGGAAAGTGTAAATGGTGGATTAATTTAAAGTGGGTGAACGCATGTTAAATGGTGGATTAATATTAATGGTGGGGTGTTAAAATATATTGGGGTATATATTTTGGGAACCAGGGTTTTCAATACCGTACTCCCACGACATTTCCAGGACATCCATCAAAATACTTGAAACAAAAGTTAATAAAACAAAATTTTTTGTTTTTGGCGGAGGTCTACTGTAATATGGCAGTTTTTTTTTAAAGGCCAAAGTACAGTGGCATAGGCAGTTTTTTTTTGTTGTGTAAAAACAAAGGCATAGGTAATTTTTTTTTATTGCTGGTTGGATATTGGAGATTATTGTGTTTTTTTGTTGATACAAAATGGCGAAAACTCAAAGTGCCCGGTTTGAAATTGAGAAATTTAATGGCAAGAATAATTTTGAGATCTGGAAGGTAAAGATGCACGATCTGCTGGTTCAACAAGGTGTGGCGAAAGCACTGTTGGGGAAAAACAAAAGACCTCCTTCCATGACGGAGGATGAATGGGATGAGATGGACGATAGAGCTCTGAGCGCAATTTGGTTATGTCTGGCGGACGATGTTCTATTCAACATTGTGTCAGAGAAAACCGCCGCAGGCTTGTGGTCAAAGCTTGAGAAGCTCTATATGACGAAATCCTTGACAAATCGGATTCTCCTGAAACGATAGCTTTACGGTTTGCGGATGAAAGAAGGTACCTCAATTGGTGATCACCTGAATGTTTTTAATACCTTATTGGTGCAATTAGACAGTCTAGATGTGAAATTTGATTCAGAGGATAAGGCGATAACTTTATTATGTTCATTGCCCGAATCCTGGGATCACTTTGTTACTTCCATAAGCTTTAGTACATCAGATATCCTTGAGTTTGACGATGTTGTTGGAGCCTTGTTGGCTGAGGAAACGAGGAAGAGGTCGAATGCAGACACCTCTACATCAGAGGTAATGATGGTTAGAGGTCGGTCACGAGAGAGACACTCCGGGGGAAAGCATAGCGACTCTCGTTCGAAGTCCAAAGGAAAGAAGCCCAAGGTGAAGTGCTGGCATTGTGGCAAGGCTAGACATCTGAAAAAGGATTGCTAGAAGCGAAAGCAGGCTGCTAAAGAAGGCTCTTCGACAGAAAAGAAGGAAGCCAACACCACGGATACAGGTTCAGTATCAGGTTCAGGTATGAGTGATGAGGTATTGTCTGTTAATGTTTCAAAACATGATCAACATTGGTTGTTAGATTCCGGGGCATCTAACCACATGTGTATTCATAAAGATTGGTTTAAAACATATAAATCAATTGATGATGGTGTTGTGTACATGGGTAATGATGTAACATGTGATATTGTGGGAATTGGGAGCATACAACTGCAAATGTTTGATGGGACAACAAAACTATTAACAGATGTGAGGCATGTACCAGATTTAAGGAAAAATTTGATTTCATTAGGAGCACTTGATTCAAATGGATATAAAACTGTAATTCAAGGTGGAGTAATGAAAATTTATAAAGGCATCTTACTAGTTATGAAAGCTAAGAAAGTAGGAAATCTATTCCAGTTAGAAGGTAGAACTGGGTCAGATCATGTGTCTGTGTCTGAACATGATAGTAGTTCCATTCACTTATGGCATCAAAGATTGGGGCATATGAGTGAAAGAGGATTGAAAATTTTGGCTGACCGAAAGTTACTTCCTAATCTAAGATCTGGAAAATTGGATTTCTGTAAACATTGTCTGTTTGGTAAACAAAGTAAACAAAAGTTTAAAACAGGCAAACATACTAGTAAAGGAATACTTGATTATATCCATTCAGATGTTTGGGGTCCAGCCCCTACAGCGTCATATGGTGGCTCGTCATATTTTGTATCATTCATTGATGACTTTTCTAGGAAGGTCTGGGTCTACATGTTGAAGAGAAAGTCTGATGTTTTTACAGTTTTCAAGCAATTTAGAGCATTGGTAGAAAACAACACTGGTAGACCTATAAAATGTTTAAGAACTGACAATGGTGGTGAGTTTTCCTCCAAGGAGTTTGACAGCTATTGCAAGGATGCAGGGATCGAGAGACATAAGACCACGGTTTATACTCAGCAAAATGGAGTTGCTGAATGCATGAACAAGACCCTTGTAGAGAGAGCAAGGTGTATGCTGAGTAACGCCGGGTTGCAAAAGGAGTTGTGGACGGAAGCGGTGGCAACAGCTTGTTATGTGATAAACCGATCTCCATCAACGGCGATAGGCTGCAAGGTTCCGCAAGAGGTATGGACAGGACACCCTTGTGACTATTCTAAACTCAGAGTGTTTGGTTGTGATGCATATGCTCTAGTGCCTAAACATCAGTGAACTAAATTAGATCCGAAATCGAAAAAGTATGTCTTTGTTGGGTATGGTGATGGAACAAAGGGATTTAGATTGTGGGATCCTACTACCCGCAAAATCATCATCAACAGAGATGTAAAGTTTAATGAATCCTCTCTTGTACAGTTAGATGTAGATAGAAGATTGAAACATGATGATGTATCTGATTTCTAGCATATTCAGTTTGACAACATTTCTAATGATAGTCATAACGACCATAGTTCAGATTCTAGTCATGAACAGGTTTCAGAATCAGATTATGAACAGGGTTCAGATGGAGGTCATGAACAGGTCTCAGATGGCGATCATGAAGAAGTTCCTACAGATGATAGACAGCTAATTATGGAAGCACCAGAAACATTCTTAAGGAGGTCTACAAGGATCAAACGTCCTCCGAGAAGGTATGATGATCATGTTACTTCAGTTGCTTTGATCGCTAATGATGATGAACCTTTGTGTTATCAGGAAGCTGTAGAAGGTTCAAATAGTGACAAATGGAAAGCAACCATGAAGGAAGAAATGATGGCCTTAGGTAAGAATGGTACGTGGGATCTGGTTGAACTTCCTAAAGGCAGGAAAACTGTGGGATGCAAGTGGGTGTTCAAGGTGAAACAGGGTGTAAATGATACGGAAGACAGGTACAAAGCGAGGCTGGTTGCAAAAGGGTTTTCTCAGAAAGCTGGCATAGACTTTCATGAGATATTTTCACCAGTGGTTAAAATTGTTTCAATTAGACTTGTGTTAGCATTAGTGGCTTTGCTTGATTTAGAGTTGCAGCAGTTAGATGTTAAGACTGCATTTCTACATGGTGATTTAGATGAGGAAATATATATGGAACAACTGGAAGGGTTTGTTCACCGTCGCAATGAGAAATTTGTCTGCAGGCTCAAGAAGTCATTATATGGCCTGAAGCAGTCGCCTCGACAGTGGTATAAGAAGTTTGATTCTTTCATGTTGAGTCAGAAATATGTAAGAAGTGAATATGATCATTGTGTTTACTTTAAGCAGTTAAATAATGGCATGTTCATTATCTTAGTGTTATATGTTGATGATATGCTTTTAGCAAGCAAAAGCATTGAAGAAATCAACAGGTTGAAGACTCAGATGGCAAGGACGTTTGATATGAAAGATCTAGGAGCGGCAAGACAGATTTTGGGCATGGAGATTTTCAGAGACAGGGGCAATGGTAAGCTGTGGCTATCACAACAGAAGTATGTTGAGAAAATACTTTTGAGGTTTGGTATGAATAATGTGAAGCCTGTGTCAGTCCCTTTAGCTTCCCATTTTAAGCTTTCTTCGAGTTTATGTCCTAATACAGATGAAGAAAAGGATTATATGTCTCGAATTCCGTATGCCAATGTAGTAGGATGTTTAATGTATGCGATGGTTTGTACTCGACCAGATATTTCACATGCAGTTGGGGTTGTCAGCAGGTACATGGAAAATCCGGGTAAAGAACACTGGTCAGCAGTGAAATGGGTGCTTCGGTACTTGAGAGGCACAAGTAGTTATTGTATTTCTTACAATAAGAGTAGTGAATTTGTTTGCGGATATGTTGATTCCGATTTTGCAGGTGATTTGGATAAGAGAAGATCAACTTCAGGGTACGTCTTTACTCTTGCAGGTGGAGCTATAAGCTGGATGTCAAAGCTACAGAACATTGTTGCTTTATCCACTACTGAAGTAGAGTACATTGCTGCTTCGCATGCTTGCAAAGAGGCGGTTTGGTTGAAAGGTTTGCTTGGTGAGTTTGGTAGGTTACAGGACAACATCAGGTTACTTTGTGATAGTCAAAGTACAATACATTTGGCTAAGAATCCGGCCTATCATAGTAAATCAAAGCATATTCCAATTAAGTACCATTTTGTAAGACAGGTTATCACTGAAAGGGGAGTTTCTCTTGAAAAGGTGCATACAAAGGAGAACTGTGCAGACATGTTCACGAAACCAGTTTTGTTGGAGAAGCTACGCTGGTGTTTGGCTTCTCTTGGCTTGCAGAAAAGATAAAATAATAATAACAGGGCATCAAGTGAATTGTTGTCAAGGTGGAGATTGTTGTTGGGAAAAGTATCCAATACGAAATGACCCTATCCCACTCTAAGGGTGATAGTACCTCAGCAACAATCGAAGCAAAGCTATCTAAGATTTCTTCTTTATGAAAGTAAAATAGGGGAGAAAGAGATCCACTAACTGATGTCTTTCGCTAATGGTTGATCCAATCTTCTCTCCTTGCTGCTTGCTCCCAGCTCCTTGCTCTTTCACTGGCCCAGCTACACCAAGATCCTGCAAAATGGAAAGAGAGGGAAACTACAAGAAGCATACATTCATAATTGATTCAAGGATTAGAATAAATCAAATACACAAGCATAACAATACACCATTGAGACACATGCATATAGAAGAACCTCAAATGCTTTATTAATGGAAGAAGTAAAGTTCAGGAAGTGATACAACCATAAAAGGCCCAATCCAGCATCACCTCCCAGCAGAAAGAAATCTCCTTTTCACCTCCTTCAAAGCAAATCACCCAATAGTTCTAAACTCAAACCAACAGCACTTCCTTACATTCACAAGTTTCCAGCCTCCCTAGACCTCATGAGAGAGCTCTATATATAGGAGTTTTGGAGAAAGGATGAGTCAGCTCGAAGCTGGCATGAAGCTGACTAGTGTCCTCTCCCACTTTAGTTATTCTTCAGTTCTTGAGTCCACTTGGAGGTTCTTGCTTCCACTTGGAGATCTAGACCCTCTTACTCATCACCAGTCGAATTCCTTGATCCAAGTGTCATTTTGGAAGCTTCCTGGGCATTGACACCTTGAGGAATGACTGTGCCACATGTCCCAACTCGCCCAGCGCAGGTAGCCTTCTTTGCAGTTGACATTCAGCGCAGGTAGACAGTGGAGCAGTTGACATTCAGCGCAGATGCTCAATGGAGCAGTTGACATGATCCAGAATTAGCTTGTTTTTGAGTGTTTTCAGGTGGAGAACTGCTATTCAGTGCTGTGGTTTGCTGACCTTGTTCCTATAGGGGTAGGAACAACATGTTTAGGGACTTTGGA
Organism: Pinus tabuliformis; assembly: GCA_031772625.1. Taxonomy (NCBI): domain Eukaryota; kingdom Viridiplantae; phylum Streptophyta; class Pinopsida; order Pinales; family Pinaceae; genus Pinus; species Pinus tabuliformis. Next base: position 1,314,158,514 of record CM062805.1, on the reverse strand, counting down.
TCCCTTAGATTATGGACATTTCATGCTTCATGCTGTAAGGCACAAAAATGTCTATAACAGTTGCCCCCTAAAGTATGAGGTCGTTTATCGGGTGAAATGCTTTATCAGGAGGATCCGAAGTTCATTCAATCGCTGAGAGGTGACCTGTAATAAAATACAATACAATACATTATGATTCATTCTGCTTTCATGATCTAGCTGAGGTGGGCATTCCCATGCTCAACTTTATAAATTCATTTTGGTACATATAACAGACGATAGTCTGATGGTAGACTGATAATTCTCTGCTGAAATTATCATCCTTTGAGTAGGATATTACCATATCATCCTACATTATCCATTAGCTCATCTAGATAGGGGGTTCAAGGACTCTCACTCCATGGTTGGGGACTATAGTCCATCAAGTCTAGGTCAAAGTTCGAGCTAACTGTATCAAGGACACCTCAAGGTCAACCAACACTAATGCAATGTATTAGTTGTTGGTACATCGATCTATCAAAATGTCAAACATGTCCTCGATATTAGCATATCATCCTACATTCTCCATAATTTAGCTCATGGAGATAGAGGGTTCAAGGACTCTCACTCCATGGTTGGGGACTATTGTCCATCGAGAGGTCAAATTTCAGGCTAACTGTATGAAGGACACCTTAACAAGGTCAACCTACACTAATGCAATGTATTAGTTGTTGGTACATCGACCTATCAAAATGTCACAATATTGGGTAGTAGACATTAGTAAGTAGGACACTAGCCACCAACAAGAAACCTTGATGTTGGCGATGAGCACCACTAGGCCAACCGTTCACCTTAGAGGCACTGGAGGTGTTTTTGTACCATGTGCACAGTCTGTATTATTACTAAACCAACCAAAACCACTCGTATGCCCTGGGATGATAATGGTGTTTCTCCTTAGATGGTGTCCAAGGCCCCAAACATACCCATCCTTGTCTAGGGGCAAAATTATCCTCACATTATCATCCTACATTATCCATTAGCTCATCTAGATAGGGGGTTCAAGGACTCTCACTCCATGGTTGGGGACTATAGTCCATCAAGTCTAGGTCAAATTTCGGGCTAATTGTATCATGGACATGTCAAGGTCAACCAGCACTAATGCAATGTATTAGTTGTTGGCACATCGACCTATCAAAATGTCGCAATATTGGGTAGTAAACAATAGTAAGTAGGACACTAGCCACCAACAAGAAACCTTGATGTTGCCGATGAGCACCACTAGGCCAACCATTCATCTTAGAGGCACTGGGAGGTGGTTTTGTACCATGTGCACTGTCTGTATTATTACTAAACCAACCAAAACCACTCGTACGCCCTGGGATGATAATGGTGTTTCTCCTTAGATGATGTCCAATGCCCCAAACAAAGCCATCCTTGTCTAGGGGCAAAATTATCCTCACATTAATACCCATACAACATCTATATTCCTTTGGTTTATAATGATGGCAAATAGTGCTCCCCATCACCTAAATGTGCAAAAAGACCCAACTAACCTACATGCCATGTCAAGCTCAATGTCCTCGATATTACCATATCATCCTACATTATCCATTAGCTCATCTAGATAGGGGGTTCAAGGACTCTCACTCCATGGTTGGGGACTATAGTCCATCAAGTCTAGGTCAAAGTTCGAGCTAACTATATCAAGGACACCTCAAGGTCAACCAACACTAATGCAATGTATTAGTTGTTGGTACATCGATCTATCAAAATGTCAAACATGTCCTCGATATTAGCATATCATCCTACATTCTCCATAATTTAGCTCATGGAGATAGAGGGTTCAAGGACTCTCACTCCATGGTTGGGGACTATTGTCCATCGAGAGGTCAAATTTCAGGCTAACTATATGAAGGACACCTTAACAAGGTCAACCTACACTAATGCAATGTATTAGTTGTTGGTACATCGACCTATCAAAATGTCACAATATTGGGTAGTAGACATTAGTAAGTAGGACACTAGCCACCAACAAGAAACCTTGATGTTGGCGATGAGCACCACTAGGCCAACCGTTCACCTTAGAGGCACTGGAGGTGTTTTTGTACCATGTGCACAGTCTGTATTATTACTAAACCAACCAAAACCACTCGTATGCCCTGGGATGATAATGGTGTTTCTCCTTAGATGGTGTCCAAGGCCCCAAACATACCCATCCTTGTTCAGGGGAAAAATTATCCTCACATTATCATCCTACATTATCCATTAGCTCATCTAGATAGGGGGTTCAAGGACTCTCACTCCATGGTTGGGGACTATAGTCCATCAAGTCTAGGTCAAATTTCGGGCTAATTGTATCATGGACATGTCAAGGTCAACTAGCACTAATGCAATGAATTAGTTGTTGGCACATCGACCTATCAAAATGTCGCAATATTGGGTAGTAAACAATAGTAAGTAGGACACTAGCCACCAACAAGAAACCTTGATGTTGCAGATGAGCACCACTAGGCCAACCATTCATCTTAGAGGCACTGGGAGGTGGTTTTGTACCATGTGCACTGTCTGTATTATTACTAAACCAACCAAAACCACTCGTACGCCCTGGGATGATAATGGTGTTTCTCCTTAGATGATGTCCAATGCCCCAAACAAAGCCATCCTTGTCTAGGGGCAAAATTATACTCACATTAATACCCATACAACATCTATATTCCTTTGGTTTATAATGATGGCAAATAGTGCTCCCCATCACCTAAATGTGCAAAAAGCCCCAACTAACCTACATGCCATGTCAAGCTCAATGTCCTCGATATTACCATATCATCCTACATTATCCATTAGCTCATCTAGATAGGGGGTTCAAGGACTCTCACTCATTGGTTGGGGACTATAGTCCATCAAGTCTAGGTCGAAGTTCGAGCTAACTGTATCAAGGACACCTCAAGGTCAACCAACACTAATGCAATGTATTAGTTGTTGGTACATCGACCTATCAAAATGTCAAACATGTCCTCGATATTAGCATATCATCCTACATTATCCATAATTTAGGTCATGGAGATAGAGGGTTCAAGGACTCTCACTCCATGGTTGGGGACTATAGTCCATCGAGAGGTCAAATTTCAGGCTAACTGTATGAAGGACACCTTAACAAGGTCAACCAACACTAATGAAATGTATTAGTTGTTGGTTCATCGACCTATCAAAATGTCACAATATTGGGTAGTAGACATTAGTAAGTAGGACACTAGCCACCAACAAGAAACCTTGATGTTGGCGATGAGCACCACTAGGCCAACCGTTCATCTTAGAGGCACTGGGAGGTGTTTTTGTACCATGTGCACAGTCTGTATTATTACTAAACCAACCAAAACCACTCGTACGCCCTGGGATGATAATGGTGTTTCTCCTTAGATGATGTCCAAGGCCCCAAACAAAGCCATCCTTGTCTAGGGGCAAAATTATTCTCACATTAACACCCATACAACATCTATATTACTTTGGTTTAGGCTAACTATATGAAAGACACCTTAACAAGGTCAACCTACACTAACGCAATGTATTAGTTGTTGGTACATCGACCTATCAAAATGTCACAATATTAGGTAGTAGACATTAGTAAGTAGGACACTAGCCACCAACAAGAAAACTTGATGTTGGCGATGAGCACCACTAGGCCAACCATTCACCTTAGAGGCACTCGGAGGTGGTTTTGTACCATGTGCATAGTCTATATTATTACTAAACCAACCAAAACCAGTCGTAGGCCCTAGGATGATAATCAAATATTATTACATGCCATGTCAAGCTTGTCCTCGATATTAGCATATCGTCCTACATTATCCATTAGCTCATCTAGATAGGGGGTTCAAGGACTCTCCATGGTTGGGGACTATAGTCCATCAATTCTAGGTCAAATTTCGGGCTAACTGTATCAAGGACACCTCAAGGTCAACCAACACTAATGCAATGTATTAGTTGTTGGTACATCGACCTATCAAAATGTCAAACATGTCCTCGATATTAGCATATCATCCTACATTATCCATAATTTAGCTCATGGAGATAGAGGGTTCAAGGACTCTCACTCCATGGTTGGGGACTATAGTCCATCGAGAGGTCAAATTTCAGGCTAACTGTATGAAGGACACCTTAACAAGGTCAACCTACACTAATGCAATGTATTAGTTGTTGGCACATCGACCTATCAAAATGTCGCAATATTGGGTAGTAAACAATAGTAAGTAGGACACTAGCCACCAACAAGAAACCTTGATGTTGGCGATGAGCACCACTAGGCCAACCGTTCATCTTAGAGGCACTGGGAGGTGTTTTTGTACCATGTGCACAGTCTGTATTATTACTAAACCAACCAAAACCACTCGTACGCCCTGGATGATAATGGTGTTTCTCCTTAGATGATGTCCAAGGCCCCAAACAAAGCCATCCTTGTCTAGGGGCAAAATTATTCTCACATTAACACCCATACAACATCTATATTACTTTGGTTTAGGCTAACTATATGAAAGACACCTTAACAAGGTCAACCTACACTAATGCAATGTATTAGTTGTTGGTACATCGACCTATCAAAATGTCACAATATTAGGTAGTAGACATTAGTAAGTAGGACACTAGCCACCAACAAGAAAACTTGATGTTGGCGATGAGCACCACTAGGCCAACCATTCACCTTAGAGGCACTCGGAGGTGGTTTTGTACCATGTGCATAGTCTATATTATTACTAAACCAACCAAAACCAGTCGTAGGCCCTAGGATGATAATCAGATATTATTACATGCCATGTCAAGCTTGTCCTCGATATTAGCATATCGTCCTACATTATCCATTAGCTCATCTAGATAGGGGGTTCAAGGACTCTCCATGGTTGGGGACTATAATCCATCAAGTCTAGGTCAAATTTCGGGTTAACTGTATCAAGGACACCTCAAGGTCAACCAACACTAATGCAATGTATTAGTTGTTGGTACATCGACCTATCAAAATGTCAAACATGTCCTCGATATTAGCATATCATCCTACATTATCCATAATTTAGCTCATGGAGATAGAGGGTTCAAGGACTCTCACTCCATGGTTGGGGACTATAGTCCATCGAGAGGTCAAATTTCAGGCTAACTGTATGAAGGACACCTTAACAAGGTCAACCTACACTAATGCAATGTATTAGTTGTTGGCACATCGACCTATCAAAATGTCGCAATATTGGGTGGTAAACAATAGTAAGTAGGACACTAGCCACCAACAAGAAACCTTGATGTTGGCGATGAGCACCACTAGGCCAACCGTTCATCTCAGAGGCACTGGGAGGTGTTTTTGTACCATGTGCACAGTCTGTATTATTACTAAACCAACCAAAACCACTCGTACGCCCTGGGATGATAATGGTGTTTCTCCTTAGATGATGTCCAAGGCCCCAAACAAAGCCATCCTTGTCCAGGGGCAAAATTATCCTCACATTAATACCCATACAACATCTATATTCCTTTGGTTTATAATGATGGCAAATAGTGCTCCCCATCACCTAAATGTGCAAAAAGCCCCAACTAACCTACATGCCATGTCAAGCTCAATGTCCTCGATATTAGCATATCATCCTACATTATCCATTAGCTCATCTAGATAGGGGGTTCAAGGACTCTCACTCCATGGTTGGGGACTATAGTCCACCAAGTCTAGGTCAAATTTCGGGCTAACTGTATCAAGGACACCTCAAGGTCAACCAACACTAATGCAATGTATTAGTTGTTGGCACATCGATCTATCAAAATGTCACAATATTAGGTAGTAGACATTAGTGAGTAGGACACTAGCCACCAACAAGAAACCTTGATGTTGGCGATGAGCACCACTAGGCCAATCGTTCACCTTAGGGGCACTGGGAGGTGATTTTGTACCATGTGCACAGTCTGTACTATTACTAAACCAACCAAAACCACTCGTATGCCCTGGGATAATAATGGTGTTTCTCCTTAGATGATGTCCAAGGCCCCAAACATACCCATGCTTGTCTAGGGGCAAAATTATCCTCACATTAACACCCATACAACATCTATATTACTTTGGTTTATAATAATGGCAAATAGTGCTCCCCATCACCTAAATGTGCAAAAAGCCCCAACTAACCTATATGCCATGTCAAACTTGTCTTCAATATTAGCATATTAACTAGATTTATTATTTCTTTGTGACTCAAGGTAAAAAGTGGAAATACAAAGTATTTAATAAATGAGAGAAAATATTATTTCAAGGGTGTTACCAAGCCTATTACTTGAGGTTTTATATAAGACAAGTATATATTGCTAGAAAAATAGAGATAGGGAGTAATTAATAAATTCTTAAATTCCTTATTTGAAATAAAGAAAAAACTCTACTTTTAGCTTTTTTAATAACCACTAAATTCTTTATTTGAACTAGTTTCTTATTTGAAATAAAGAAAAATCTCTAATTTTTTTCTTTTAGTAATTTCTAAATTGCTTATTTGATATTAAAAAATAAAAAATAAAAAATGGAAATTTTACTTACAATTCCATTCCAAATACCAACCTGCATCTACTGCACTATTTTGTCAGCAAATACATGCACGATTTTGTGAGTAAATGTTAGTAAGAATAAAGTTGCTCATAATAAACTAACCGTTGACCCCTCCACATCATCTGATCTGATTAGATCATCACTCAGTATAAATAGATATTGATCCCGCCACAACTGCACTGTTAAACTTACTTCCATGCACGATTGTCTGATTTTCAGAAGAACAACTGTTGAAATTTACAAGTGCAGTTCAGAATATCCACTTCTGGAAGCTAGAGTTCATGAAAAATACAGGTACTCCTCATTGTACTCACTTTTTAAAACTGCCATGTCAATCTGAGTGTACTGATTTGAACTTTGGTCTAGGACAGATTTCATTAATATAATATGACTGTAGGTTACCAACCTTATAAACAGTCCTCAGGAATCCCTCCCGCCATGAAAAATTAACAAAACATAGCAGAACCAATCGTATGTTATAAAAGAAAAATTGAAGCTACTGTTTAAGCTGCTTAGAAGTTCTTTCATTTCCTTACAATATACCGATCTAGATCTCTTTCCAGTTTTTTAAGAAATGCATCATACATTACTTCATGGGTCAAAGTGTTAAATCATAGAACACAGAGTTACAACAATCAAACAACATGATTACAAGGAAATCCTTGTCTTGAAAATGCTAGCGTACAAGCACAAAACCGAATCATCTCTATGGTGTACGCTTGTGCTGAAGAAGCCACAAATGCACATAAAGGATTATCTAGGCCAAATATATGTATCCTCTATTCAAAGGAATTTGAATATGTCAATCACTTATTTTTTCTGTGTGATTTTTCCATGGAACTTTGGACTGCAACCCTCCATATTTTGGACCTTGTTCCAATGTATCATATTGACCATTTGAAAAACATGGGTAATTGTAAATCCTTTCCTATCTTCATCGCTTGGGGTGTCTATAAGGTTCAGAATAAACATATCTTTGAAAGCAGAGATCTCTGACATCCTGCCTCATATTATGGGTTTCTTCTCTGTATTTCAAGCCTTTGAATCCTCCTCGTAGTCACTCCTTATGCTTCCCTCATAGTCCTCTATCTATAAATGTAGGTTTCTTTGATGATGCATATCATTTAGGTGTATGTGGAGGGGGTGCCATCAGTTTCCTCCCTAGAAATGGGTCTTATCATATTTGGTTGAATATTGGTTCAGAGTCTAATACCAAGGCAGAGGTTTCTGTAGTTTGGGCCCTTTTATATATTGAAACATCATTGAACATTATCTCCTGTCAGATTTATGGAGATTCCAAGTGTGTGATGGACTGGATAATGGAGAAGGGGAATTTTAAGGTTCTTTCCCTCAAGCACTAGATGTAACATATTTAAATTCTAAAGGGTCTCTTTCATAATCTATTATTCTAGCTTCAGAATTTGCTCACAGCTGTAATGGCTTTGTCCTGGTCCAAGGATGATTCAGAGATCTGAAATGGATCCATGCTTGAAATTAGGTTCATAACTAAGGCTGAAAATATATCCCTTGGTCCTTGAAATAATCCAGTATGACTATAGCTAATGAATGCCCTTCAATTTACTTAGGATTATGCTTTAGACTTGATGATACAAATAGTAAAGTTCAGGATTTGAAGACAACAGAGTTGAAGGATCTCGAATTGTTCAAAGTATTATCTAGGCCAAATATATGTATCCTCTATTCATATATGTATCTCGAATTGTTCATTGGTCCAACTTCAGGGTTTTACCAAGTTGCAGACTGTCATTCTGGGAATATAAATGATAAATTATAATTAAGCAAATGCTGGCACACATCCGACCATACTACATCAGTCCCTTTTTCTGTTCCTCCATAAATAATGCTGATATACTAGAGATAAAAATGAATATCAATAGGGTATTTATTACTTCCAAAGGCTGTGAAAAAACTTTTTAATGGTTTATTGATTCCAAATGGAAATGGATACAATAAATCTGTAGATGGATATTCAACTCTTTTCAAAGCAAAATAGCCTCCGAGCATGACCTGTACAAATATTAAATAGCCATCAATTCTCCAAACTAGTACTGAATTGCACAAGGATTATAACAATATAAACTCTGTTCAAGGAACACTGAGCAGCATTGTTCATAAAATGCCATTTCTCACCTCAGCACATGCTCATAGTGTAACTTGAGAAAATGGTCATAGTGCGCTTGAGAAAAAAATTGGAAAAAATCGGTGAGCAGAGTGTAACTTCTGATTAATTGTGAGTCCAACTTGTGCTGGCTGAGTAATCTTGATCAACCTTGAATTTTACTACAGCCTAGCTTGAAAAACTCTCTTCTGATTTGATTCAAGTCAAACCTGCAATTCAAAGAGTTTAATTCGTTATTCTCACATTGGTTGGATGGCCAATATGCAAAAAAATGACAAATAATGATGTGGTCTCTCGAATATTGAATCTTCCTGCCGAATATTGATGATGGTATCTCTAACCTGAAATTCTCAGAGGCTGTCTCCAGGCAATTGTGTGGCCTTCAAGTGGTGCCTTAAAAGGTCTTTCCCATTGTGTTTGTTGGATTTGCTGAATGTTTTTTTGCCCCTGGTACAACTGTGTTCTATGAATGTCGGATAACAGGGGTCTCCCCTCTCTGGGTTGAGTAGCCATGGTCCCCTATCTTGATTGGATGTTGAATCCCTCCCGCCATGAAAAATTAACAAAACATAGCAGAACCAATCGTATGTTATAAAAGAAAAATTGAAGCTACTGTTTAAGCTGCTTAGAAGTTCTTTCATTTCCTTACAATATACCGATCTAGATCTCTTTCCAGTTTTTTAAGAAATGCATCATACATTACTTCATGGGTCAAAGTGTTAAATCATAGAACACAGAGTTACAACAATCAAACAACATGATTACAAGGAAATCCTTGTCTTGAAAATGCTAGCGTACAAGCACAAAACCGAATCATCTCTATGGTGTACGCTTGTGCTGAAGAAGCCACAAATGCACATAAAGGATTATCTAGGCCAAATATATGTATCCTCTATTCAAAGGAATTTGAATACGTCAATCACTTATTTTTTCTGTGTGATTTTTCCATGGAACTTTGGACTGCAACCCTCCATATTTTGGACCTTGTTCCAAGGTATCATATTGACCATTTCCTTTTCTTATGTGAGAAAAACATGGGTAATTGTAAATCCTTTCCTATCTTCATCGCTTGGGGTGTCTATAAGGTTCAGAATAAACATATCTTTGAAAGCAGAGATCTCTGACATCCTGCCTCATATTATGGGTTTCTTCTCTGTATTTCAAGCCTTTGAATCCTCCTCGTAGTCACTCCTTATGCTTCCCTCATAGTCCTCTATCTATAAATGTAGGTTTCTTTGATGATGCATATCATTTAGGTGTATGTGGAGGGGGTGCCATCAGTTTCCTCCCTAGAAATGGGTCTTATCATATTTGGTTGAATATTGGTTCAGAGTCTAATACCAAGGCAGAGGTTTCTGTAGTTTGGGCCCTTTTATATATTGAAACATCATTGAACATTATCTCCTGTCAGATTTATGGAGATTCCAAGTGTGTGATGGACTGGATAATGGAGAAGGGGAATTTTAAGGTTCTTTCCCTCAAGCACTAGATGTAACATATTTAAATTCTAAAGGGTCTCTTTCATAATCTATTATTCTAGCTTCAGAATTTGCTCACAGCTGTAATGGCTTTGTCCTGGTCCAAGGATGATTCAGAGATCTGAAATGGATCCATGCTTGAAATTAGGTTCATAACTAAGGCTGAAAATATATCCCTTGGTCCTTGAAATAATCTAGTATGACTATAGCTAATGAATGCCCTTCAATTTACTTAGGATTATGCTTTAGACTTGATGATACAAATAGTAAAGTTCAGGATTTGAAGACAGCAGAGTTGAAGGATCTCGAATTGTTCAAAGTATTATCTAGGCCAAATATATGTATCCTCTATTCATATATGTATCTCGAATTGTTCATTGGTCCAACTTCAGGGTTTTACCAAGTTGCAGACTGTCATTCTGGGAATATAAATGATAAATTATAATTAAGCAAATGCTGGCACACATCCGACCATACTACATCAGTCCCTTTTTCTGTTCCTCCATAAATAATGCTGATATACTAGAGATAAAAATGAATATCAATAGGGTATTTATTACTTCCAAAGGCTGTGAAAAAACTTTTTAATGGTTTATTGATTCCAAATGGAAATGGATACAATAAATCTGTAGATGGATATTCAACTCTTTTCAAAGCAAAATAGCCTCCGAGCATGACCTGTACAAATATTAAATAGCCATCAATTCTCCAAACTAGTACTGAATTGCACAAGGATTATAACAATATAAACTCTGTTCAAGGAACACTGGGCAGCATTGTTCATAAAATGCCATTTCTCACCTCAGCACATGCTCATAGTGTAACTTGAGAAAATGCTCATAGTGCGCTTGAGAAAAAAATTGGAAAAAATCGGTGAGCAGAGTGTAACTTCTGATTAATTGTGAGTCCAACTTGTGCTGGCTGAGTAATCTTGATCAACCTTGAATTTTACTACAGCCTAGCTTGAAAAACTCTCTTCTGATTTGATTCAAGTCAAACCTGCAATTCAAAGAGTTTAATTCGTTATTCTCACATTGGTTGGATGGCCAATATGCAAAAAAATGACAAATAATGATGTGGTCTCTCAAATATTGAATCTTCCTGCCGAATATTGATGATGGTATCTCTAACCTGAAATTCTCAGAGGCTGTCTCCAGGCAATTGTGTGGCCTTCAAGTGGTGCCTTAAAAGGTCTTTCCCATTGTGTTTGTTGGATTTGCTGAATGTTTTTTTGCCCCTGGTACAACTGTGTTATATGAATGTGGGATAACAGGGGTCTCCCCTCTCTGGGTTGAGTAGCCATGGTCCCCTATCTTGATTGGATGTTGAATCCCTCCCGCCATGAAAAATTAACAAAACATAGCAGAACCAATCGTATGTTATAAAAGAAAAATTGAAGCTACTGTTTAAGCTGCTTAGAAGTTCTTTCATTTCCTTACAATATACCGATCTAGATCTCTTTCCAGTTTTTTAAGAAATGCATCATACATTACTTCATGGGTCAAAGTGTTAAATCATAGAACACAGAGTTACAACAATCAAACAACATGATTACAAGGAAATCCTTGTCTTGAAAATGCTAGCGTACAAGCACAAAACCGAATCATCTCTATGGTGTACGCTTGTGCTGAAGAAGCCACAAATGCACATAAAGGATTATCTAGGCCAAATATATGTATCCTCTATTCAAAGGACTTTGAATATGTCAATCACTTATTTTTTCTGTGTGATTTTTCCATGGAACTTTGGACTGCAACCCTCCATATTTTGGACCTTGTTCCAATGTATCATATTGACCATTTCCTTTTCTTATGTGAGAAAAACATGGGTAATTGTAAATCCTTTCCTATCTTCATCGCTTGGGGTGTCTATAAGGTTCAGAATAAACATATCTTTGAAAGCAGAGATCTCTGACATCCTGCCTCATATTATGGGTTTCTTCTCTGTATTTCAAGCCTTTGAATCCTCCTCGTAGTCACTCCTTATGCTTCCCTCATAGTCCTCTATCTATAAATGTAGGTTTCTTTGATGATGCATATCATTTAGGTGTATGTGGAGGGGGTGCCATCAGTTTCCTCCCTAGAAATGGGTCTTATCATATTTGGTTGAATATTGGTTCAGAGTCTAATACCAAGGCAGAGGTTTCTGTAGTTTGGGCCCTTTTATATATTGAAACATCATTGAACATTATCTCCTGTCAGATTTATGGAGATTCCAAGTGTGTGATGGACTGGATAATGGAGAAGGGGAATTTTAAGGTTCTTTCCCTCAAGCACTAGATGTAACATATTTAAATTCTAAAGGGTCTCTTTCATAATCTATTATTATAGCTTCAGAATTTTCTCACAGCTGTAATGGCTTTGTCCTGGTCCAAGGATGATTCAGAGATCTGAAATGGATCCATGCTTGAAATTAGGTTCATAACTAAGGCTGAAAATATATCCCTTGGTCCTTGAAATAATCCAGTATGACTATAGCTAATGAATGCCCTTCAATTTACTTAGGATTATGCTTTAGACTTGATGATACAAATAGTAAAGTTCAGGATTTGAAGACAACAGAGTTGAAGGATCTCGAATTGTTCAAAGTATTATCTAGGCCAAATATATGTATCCTCTATTCATATATGTATCTCGAATTGTTCATTGGTCCAACTTCAGGGTTTTACCAAGTTGCAGACTGTCATTCTGGGAATATAAATGATAAATTATAATTAAGCAAATGATGGCACACATCCGACCATACTACATCAGTCCCTTTTTCTGTTCCTCCATAAATAATGCTGATATACTAGAGATAAAAATGAATATCAATAGGGTATTTATTACTTCCAAAGGCTGTGAAAAAACTTTTTAATGGTTTATTGATTCCAAATGGAAATGGATACAATAAATCTGTAGATGGATATTCAACTCTTTTCAAAGCAAAATAGCCTCCGAGCATGACCTGTACAAATATTAAATAGCCATCAATTCTCCAAACTAGTACTGAATTGCACAAGGATTATAACAATATAAACTCTGTTCAAGGAACACTGAGCAGCATTGTTCATAAAATGCCATTTCTCACCTCAGCACATGCTCATATTGTAACTTGAGAAAATGCTCATAGTGCGCTTGAGAAAAAAATTGGAAAAAATCGGTGAGCAGAGTGTAACTTCTGATTAATTGTGAGTCCAACTTGTGCTGGCTGAGTAATCTTGATCAACCTTGAATTTTACTACAGCCTAGCTTGAAAAACTCTCTTCTGATTTGATTCAAGTCAAACCTGCAATTCAAAGAGTTTAATTCGTTATTCTCACATTGGTTGGATGGCCAATATGCAAAAAAATGACAAATAATGATGTGGTCTCTCAAATATTGAATCTTCCTGCCGAATATTGATGATGGTATCTCTAACCTGAAATTCTCAGAGGCTGTCTCCAGGCAATTGTGTGGCCTTCAAGTGGTGCCTTAAAAGGTCTTTCCCATTGTGTTTGTTGGATTTGCTGAATGTTTTTTTGCCCCTGGTACAACTGTGTTATATGAATGTGGGATAACAGGGGTCTCCCCTCTCTGGGTTGAGTAGCCATGGTCCCCTATCTTGATTGGATGTTGAATCCCTCCCGCCATGAAAAATTAACAAAACATAGCAGAACCAATCGTATGTTATAAAAGAAAAATTGAAGCTACTGTTTAAGCTGCTTAGAAGTTCTTTCATTTCCTTACAATATACCGATCTAGATCTCTTTCCAGTTTTTTAAGAAATGCATCATACATTACTTCATGGGTCAAAGTGTTAAATCATAGAACACAGAGTTACAACAATCAAACAACATGATTACAAGGAAATCCTTGTCTTGAAAATGCTAGCGTACAAGCACAAAACCGAATCATCTCTATGGTGTACGCTTGTGCTGAAGAAGCCACAAATGCACATAAAGGATTATCTAGGCCAAATATATGTATCCTCTATTCAAAGGAATTTGAATATGTCAATCACTTATTTTTTCTGTGTGATTTTTCCATGGAACTTTGGACTGCAACCCTCCATATTTTGGACCTTGTTCCAATGTATCATATTGACCATTTCCTTTTCTTATGTGAGAAAAACATGGGTAATTGTAAATCCTTTCCTATCTTCATCGCTTGGGGTGTCTATAAGGTTCAGAATAAACATATCTTTGAAAGCAGAGATCTCTGACATCCTGCCTCATATTATGGGTTTCTTCTCTGTATTTCAAGCCTTTGAATCCTCCTCGTAGTCACTCCTTATGCTTCCCTCATAGTCCTCTATCTATAAATGTAGGTTTCTTTGATGATGCATATCATTTAGGTGTATGTGGAGGGGGTGCCATCAGTTTCCTCCCTAGAAATGGGTCTTATCATATTTGGTTGAATATTGGTTCAGAGTCTAATACCAAGGCAGAGGTTTCTGTAGTTTGGGCCCTTTTGTATATTGAAACATCATTGAACATTATCTCCTGTCAGATTTATGGAGATTCCAAGTGTGTGATGGACTGGATAATGGAGAAGGGGAATTTTAAGGTTCTTTCCCTCAAGCACTAGATGTAACATATTTAAATTCTAAAGGGTCTCTTTCATAATATATTATTCTAGCTTCAGAATTTGCTCACAGCTGTAATGGCTTTGTCCTGGTCCAAGGATGATTCAGAGATCTGAAATGGATCCATGCTTGAAATTAGGTTCATAACTAAGGCTGAAAATATATCCCTTGGTCCTTGAAATAATCCAGTATGACTATAGCTAATGAATGCCCTTCAATTTACTTAGGATTATGCTTTAGACTTGATGATACAAATAGTAAAGTTCAGGATTTGAAGACAACAGAGTTGAAGGATCTCGAATTGTTCAAAGTATTATCTAGGCCAAATATATGTATCCTCTATTCATATATGTATCTCGAATTGTTCATTGGTCCAACTTCAGGGTTTTACCAAGTTGCAGACTGTCATTCTGGGAATATAAATGATAAATTATAATTAAGCAAATGCTGGCACACATCCGACCATACTACATCAGTCCCTTTTTCTGTTCCTCCATAAATAATGCTGATATACTAGAGATAAAAATGAATATCAATAGGGTATGTATTACTTCCAAAGGCTGTGAAAAAACTTTTTAATGGTTTATTGATTCCAAATGGAAATGGATACAATAAATCTGTAGATGGATATTCAACTCTTTTCAAAGCAAAATAGCCTCCGAGCATGACCTGTACAAATATTAAATAGCCATCAATTCTCCAAACTAGTACTGAATTGCACAAGGATTATAACAATATAAACTCTGTTCAAGGAACACTGAGCAGCATTGTTCATAAAATGCCATTTCTCACCTCAGCACATGCTCATAGTGTAACTTGAGAAAATGCTCATAGTGCGCTTGAGAAAAAAATTGGAAAAAATCGGTGAGCAGAGTGTAACTTCTGATTAATTGTGAGTCCAACTTGTGCTGGCTGAGTAATCTTGATCAACCTTGAATTTTACTACAGCCTAGCTTGAAAAACTCTCTTCTGATTTGATTCAAGTCAAACCTGCAATTCAAAGAGTTTAATTCGTTATTCTCACATTGGTTGGATGGCCAATATGCAAAAAAATGACAAATAATGATGTGGTCTCTCAAATATTGAATCTTCCTGCCGAATATTGATGATGGTATCTCTAACCTGAAATTCTCAGAGGCTGTCTCCAGGCAATTGTGTGGCCTTCAAGTGGTGCCTTAAAAGGTCTTTCCCATTGTGTTTGTTGGATTTGCTGAATGTTTTTTTGCCCCTGGTACAACTGTGTTATATGAATGTGGGATAACAGGGGTCTCCCCTCTCTGGGTTGAGTAGCCATGGTCCCCTATCTTGATTGGATGTTGAATCCCTCCCGCCATGAAAAATTAACAAAACATAGCAGAACCAATCGTATGTTATAAAAGAAAAATTGAAGCTACTGTTTAAGCTGCTTAGAAGTTCTTTCATTTCCTTACAATATACCGATCTAGATCTCTTTCCAGTTTTTTAAGAAATGCATCATACATTACTTCATGGGTCAAAGTGTTAAATCATAGAACACAGAGTTACAACAATCAAACAACATGATTACAAGTAAATCCTTGTCTTGAAAATGCTAGCATACAAGCACAAAACCGAATCATCTCTATGGTGTACGCTTGTGCTGAAGAAGCCACAAATGCACATAAAGGATTATCTAGGCCAAATATATGTATCCTCTATTCAAAGGACTTTGAATATGTCAATCACTTATTTTTTCTGTGTGATTTTTCCATGGAACTTTGGACTGCAACCCTCCATATTTTGGACCTTGTTCCAATGTATCATATTGACCATTTCCTTTTCTTATGTGAGAAAAACATGGGTAATTGTAAATCCTTTCCTATCTTCATCGCTTGGGGTGTCTATAAGGTTCAGAATAAACATATCTTTGAAAGCAGAGATCTCTGACATCCTGTCTTCAAATTAACAGTCCATCCATGCTGCATAACAGTACCAGTTTCTTGGTGATCCAACCATACTCTGTCTTCAAATTTAACAGTCCATCCATGCTGCATAACAGTACTAGTTCTTGGTGATCCAACCATCATGGATATTGCAGCTTATGGTAATTCCATTTTTAAGTGTTTGTTAGTAGTACTTTCCAATCAGGGAATTCCTAAACCTTAATATGTTGTGTTAAATTCAAAGATACTTTCAAATCAGGGTATTCCTAAACCTTAATATGCCATGTTACATTCAAAAAGGGAAAAAATGAACTTACTCTGAAGGCAGTTGTCCTTTCAATTACCACACTTCGAGACTATCATTCATTTTACTTCAAAGTGGGAAGAGGTGAAATTTTAGCCTACCAAGACTTTCAGTGAGAAGATAATAATAATAAACACAAATAATTAAAAAAAAATCACTGGAAGATCATAACCCAGAATGTCAAGCCTAAGATCAAGGAAATCTTAAAGATGATATAGAAGATGTTCCAATTTGGTGTCAAAAAGTTAGTAGAAGTGATTTCACTATTAAACAAGGTATAAGGTAATTATGGAATCTCAATTTTCAAGAGAAGTGAGTGGTAGTGGGATTTATTATGATAACTGCATTTTCCTTTGGAAATTATAATTACATTGTAGTTAGCTTTATCAAATTAACTTCTCACTCGGGCAAGTGGAATTAAAATAGGTTAGGTTGGGCCTCATCAATGTCTGTTGTGCAAAAACAATGAGGAAAATGTTCATCATTTGTTTATCTCTTGTCGTTATATTGTTCAAATCCTATTTAAATTTTTCATTGAGCTCAAGCCAAAGGTTCCTTGGTCCTATGTTATTTTGATGGAATGTGCATAAGTTTGGTTCTTTAATAAGTTTCTTAAATGCTTTGAAGCTCTTGTAGTGTTATTCATATATGGTATTTGGTAAACAAAGAACTATAGCATTTTTCAAGACAAGGATATTCTTATTTCTATTACTGTTGGCTCTATTATATCTAGTGCATTAAAGGTTGGAGGATATACCCACAAGGAAGCCTAAGCTATCAGTAATGATAGATTTGGATTTTGAGTTTATTTATTTATGGTGTTAGTTAAGACCATCCCTGCATTTGTGGGGTATGTGTTGTTCTTTTTCTCATTCCTGATCACTATTTCCATATTCAATATTCTCTCGATAGAGGATCAACTAACTAAGCATATTTTACTTCCCTAAGAAAACTTATTGAGGTTGTTATGCTTAGAGGTGTTAAGAAGTTGCAGATCATGAGTGATTCCAACCTTGTATTGATTAGGCCAATAGGAAAGCATCAATTAATAAATATAAATCTATGTCATTTGTTGGTGGACTTTTATAACTCAATTATATCTTTTAAATGAAATTCTTTCATGAACATTCTTCACAAACTCAACACTTCAACAGACTTTGACAAATATTCTTTCAGGGACATTCTTCATGAACTCAATACTTTAGCGAATGAGTTATCAAAGGGGACTTTGACTTTGTCCCCTGTTGCCATAAATATTTACAAGTTCTTGACGGTGTGATGAAAGATTCTACAGACTTCTTTTTGAAGTCTTCCTATCATGTCCCTTATGTTATAAAGTAAGGATTTTTTTGAAGAAGATAAGGTTATATAACCTCAGGTAGTAGATAGATTGGAAAAGGGGTTTTTTGTAAAACTAATTAATCACGTATAGTGGAAAGGCCCATAGGGAATGAATCTTTAGTTGTGAACAGATAACGTCTATGAAAACGTATATGTTATGTCTCCAATGCATGAGGATCACCTGTCTTCCATTAGTATTTTGAGTTTGTACTTGGAACATATGATCAAACTGTCCCTGTTAGCAAACTGTCTCTGTTATCAAACTGTCTGTTAGCAATGGGTCAAAGTAGTGATGATTCAGACAAGTGCATAATGTGATTTGAAGGACACCTTATCTCATTTGCAGTGAACATTGATTTAAACTAGTGCATAATGAGATTTCATGTTTCTTACTATACTCTGTCTTCAAATTTAACAATCCATCCATGCTGCATAACAGTACTAGTTTCTTGGTGATCCAACCATACTCTGTCTTCAAATTTAACAGTCCATCCATGCTGCATAACAGTACTAGTTTTTTGGTGATCCAACCATCATGGATATCGCAGCGTATGGTAATTCCATTTTTAAGTGTTCGTTAGTAGTACTTTCCAATCAGGGAATTCATAAACCTTAATATGTTGTGTTAAATTCAAAGATACTTTCCTATCAGGGGATTCCTAAACCTTAATATGCCATGTTACATTCAAAAATGGAAAAAATGAACTTACTCTGGAGGCAGTTGTCCTCTCAATTACCACACTTTGAGACTATCATCTATTTGCAATTAATCAATTAGAAATAGAGAGATTTTTTCTGTCCTACATCTCCATTGTCTTCTTCATCTTTTCCCAGTGCTTTTCTCATGGTTGTGCATGTTGAAGCTGCTTCTCCTTTGAAGGTATGAAAGAACCATGGCAATAGGTATCAGAGACAAAAATGGTCCTGCTGAGACTCAAATGGTGAAGATCAATAGATATCGATGACGAGTTTATGTGAAATTCATGGAGCAAACCTTTAATCGAAACATTTTGAAAGAGAATGGATGAGGACATAAAGAGCTAACGAAATGGGCTGGTTTCAAAGAGAAAGAAGTCAACAACAACGGAAAATGGGACAATAAACAAACGAGGAAGAAGAATGAAAATGAGTAAGCTTTTTTTCAAATCAACAAAATATATAAACGAGAGGAGACATTTCTGTTTATCCCCTCGATCTTATTTTTCCTTTCTTTGTTTTGCGTACCACCACCTTTGCACATTAAGCCTTGCTCTTAGTATCCTTCTCTAGGAAGCAAGTAGCGAAGGACTATCAGGAGAGAGAGGAATCGAATTAGGAGATAAGCGCAAGATAGAGGTTGGTCTCCTTTGTTCTTCTCTCATCTATATTTCATAAAGGAAAAACGAAAGTAGCTTTACTTTGTTTGTTTCTAAGGTAGTTACCACACCTTAGTGGGATAAGAAGTTCTGTGTAGACACTTTTCCCTGTAACAAAATGGCGACTCCGTTGGGGAGCGACTAGGTTGTTTGTTTATCTTCCTTGTTGTTTATTTTATAAACTTACAGACGGAGTCTGAAGTCGAGCCAGGTAGCTTTCGAACTGCATTTGCTATGCAAATGCAAAGTAGATAAATGCCGCTTCAGTCAATCTCCGGGATTTGTTTATGAATTAAACAACTGATTTACAAACTCTCTAATTGCCCCTGTGGTAGCTCCAATAACCTCCTTAGATCTACCCCTGATTGTTGGTTTACTGATTACCATTTGCTCGGCCAAAACCCCTGAACTGAACTGCAAACTGTGACCTGGAACCCAAGCAAAGTCTCGTCTCTGGCCCAGCGCAGGCTCTGTTCTGTGAATCTGAAATTCAGCGCACTTCCCGAGTGTAGTAGGTGTGCTGCATTTCAAGTTCACTGTGTTACAGGTGCGCTGATCAGACTAGGCATTGTTCCTCAGTTTTGGTTTCTGTGTTCATTCTTTTCAGTTCTATTCATGAGTTTTGTTGTTTGTAATCAGTATATCTCTGTTTGAAACCCCTTTCCTTGCTGATATTCCGCCTCCATTGTGCAAAAGAACTGTAAATGTTTTTGTGTATTTGTTGAGTCATTTTTAGTTCTCCTTTGCAAAAAGTAACGTAATTGTATTGTCGTTTCTTGATTTGAAAGTGTCGCAAGTGTCGTTTTCAGTCATAGGAGAGAGTTTGGTTGCTCTTGATAGTCAATCACCCTGTTACTATTGTATTTGGTATGAATTTGTAGTTTTTCTAGTGTCGAAAGCAAGTATTCATTTCCGAATCGTAAAGTGTTGAGATTGTCTTCATTTTTTATTTTGAAAAGAAACTTGTTAGTAACTGTCGCTTGAAAAGTAATTCAGATTTGCGCATTAGCTTTCTTTTTATCATTCACATACTAAGAAAGCCGAAAACAAATACATACATGTGCATTTGCATTTAGACTGTTTGATTGGTTTGATTTGCATTTGCATTTAGAGGGGAAGTACCCAGTGGGTTTCCTCCCGGAAATTCATTATGCAGAGCAGAAAAAGGAATATCAAACCACAAATGGGACATCTGAATTCGCTATGTCTAAGTGCCTACTTTGCTGCAATCAGTAGCCTTTTCTAACTATGTTTATTTTCTTTCTTAACTGTGCCAAGCACTATGTTACAATGTCAACTATGGCATTCTAGTATCTTCTATTTTTCATTTTCAAATTCTATATCTAGCTGCTGCATTGCTGTATTCTTCCTGTGCCAAATGCTTCATCGTTGCTGCACTAATAGCCGTGCCTTTTGCTGATATTAACCATGCCAATTGTGTGATGGTATTTGATAAATGTTTATAAGTCTATTAACTGTGTTTTAATCATTATCCTATTATCCTGTTCGAGCTTATTCGTCTCTTGTGCCAAATTCCAGTGTAGTAAGTTTTAATGCTTCTCTTTATTGCATTTCAGGAAAAAAATGGTCGTCTAAGTTTTATTAAGCATTGCACTCAAATGAAAATACCCTCTCCTATCACACTCTAATATTTTCTTTTGTTGCTTCTGGAGGTAGACAACATAAAGATGCTTCTCTCTTTTATTCAAATCCTTTTTTGCAGTTAATATGATTGGGTTCACTTGAACAGGTGCAGTAGCTTGTGCTGAGCACCCCCTATAAAGATCTGATGCAGTCTACTCGGTTCATCTACTTTCTCCTTGGCCTTTGACTTCTGTCTTTTCTGCATATATTCTGATCCCCTCTATGTCAGCCATGTTGGGGGCACAGGGCTGCCTCCCTTCTTCCTCGTACAAAGATTGGTTTAACAACCCCTCCAAGGTTCCCTGTCTGCACCAGGAACTTGGTCACAGATTTTGATTTTATCCATCTTCCTCTCTCCAGTTAAATGCCGCCTCAAACATGTAACCCTCCAACAAACCCAAACTTGCCCACTAGATCCATCATCCACTACCCATTGTGTGAATGTGTGGCTTGAATAGATGGACCACCACCATAATGTCAACATAGGAGCAACATTAAAAATCCCCTATGCACTAAATGCCTAGATCCAACTGAAATATGAAGTTATGAACAAAATAGACCCTTGGCCCAAAGTCCAGTATAGCCATCAACATAATTAAAACCTTGAAGGGTGAGTCACATCAACAAAACAATGAACAATAAATGATATGGCACCTGAACACCTGCACCGTAGTAGAACAGGGAGGGTCATCATTGATTAGCTTTGAAGGCCATCCCAAAACATTGGGAAACATAAATATCACTGGAAGTTCCATCCTTCATTACCATCATCCTGAGGTCACCACATATTAGATAACCCCAAGAGGATGCAGGGTACCTTTTCATCCAAAGTATGCTCTACTAGATGTAGTTGTGGCAGTGGCATAGCCAAACTTAGCACCTCTCCCTTATTTCTCACACTCACTGACTTGTACTTTGTCACTACTCAAAGCCTTGTCTTGAGCATTGGGATGGCACAAGTAGCAAAGTTGATGATCATCAGCCGGGACCCTACTCATTATGCAAAAGGCACCTCTTCAGTGCTCAAGTAGCTAACAAAATGCTCAAGATCCATTGCAACTTTGTCCACCTGGGCATGTATTTGTAGGGAATAATTATTCACAACTGTGGATTTGTTAGACCTACAGAAATCTCATTGATCAGACATAGTTCCTAGTTCCTAGTGGACTTGACTTCAAAGATGTATCAAACTTGTACTTCGTGTTTTGTAATGCACCTTAACGGTAGTACAGCATGTGCTCCGTTGAATTATGACATTTTCACTTCCCAGTGATAAGGGATATACATGACTGTATATATCTTCTAATGTATAACCTATGCACACCTATGATGTAATGATTAATCCTAGGAGCAACCAAATATGAGAACTTAACTGCCAGTTTTGTTCCCAGGTAGGAATATCAACAAATCATTTTCTTTAAATCATTCTACTTTAGAGTGGGATGAGGTGAAATTTTAGCCTACCAAGACGTTTAGTGAGAAGATAATAATAATAAACACAAATAATTAAAAGAAGAAAAAAAATCACTGGAAGATCATAACCCAGAAGCTATTACTCCAGAAGAATTTCCAGAGGACCCCAATCTTGTGGAAATCTGCAAGTAAAAAGAATGCTAACGTGTTGTCAAGGAAATCTGTAATAAAAAAGAATGTCACGCTATGCTTTAGTATCAGGCCTCTCCAAGAAAACGTATATGTTATGTCTCCAATGCATGAGGATCACCTATCTTCCATTAGTATTTTGAGTTTGTACTTGGAACATATGATCAAACTGTCCCTGTTAGCAAACTGTCCCGGTTATCAAACTCTCTGTTAGCAAACTGTCCCTGTGCCTTCTTATCTGGTGAGCCAAACTCCTTTTGTTTCCATGTATCACAATTTGGGTAGAGAGTGCCACCTTTCATGCTTCCTCTCCTTGGGACTTTTTATTGATGATGTTATTGAGGTGTAGAGGGATTTCCCCCCCCCCCCTTGATACATACTCAGAGAGTTCCTTTGTCTTTTGAAACTGCTTGCTTAGCCATTTGATTGACTTGGGAGTTGAATCTTTTTCTAACCTGAAAATAGTGGACTTATTTAAATACATTGAGTAGCAGGACCATTTTATGATAGATGCATGCCAGGGCTTAAGAGGAAGGAGCTCTTTCCTGCTTCAGTGATCTTGTGATTGTGTTGGAGTCCTCAACTGAAATTGCTTGCTTAGCCATCTGATTGACTTGGGAGTTGAATCTTTTTCTAACCTGAAAATAGTGGACTTATTTAAATGCATTGAGTAGCAGGACCATTTTATGATAGATGCATGCCAGGGCTTAGGAGGAGGGAACTGCTTCAGTGATCTTGTGATTATGTTGGAGTCCTCAACAATAACTACATCCCTTTGCACAATGTCCTTCAGGAACCTGACTCCTTGATACATTATTAGTGCTTCCGTTTGTTATTAGTTGCTTGTCCCTATCTCCAGGAAAATTTTAATTTCTAGGGACTTCTTCCACTCAGAAAAACACAACGTAAGGTCTTGATCTCCATTGAATCCATTCCCTCTAGTTCCATAATGTTGGCATAAAAAATTTTAGCTACTGCTACTCTTTGGGTATCCTTACAATTCGTATACCATGGCTCAATGCAGTGATGATTCAGACTAGTTTATAATGTGATTTGAAGGACACCTTATCTTATTTGCAGTGAACATTGATTTAAACTAGTGCGTAATGAGATTTTATGTTTTTTACTAAACTCTGTCTTCAAATTTAGAAAAATTCCTTCCTTCCACTTATGCCACGACACCTCTATCTTGGCACAAAATCACACATATTTCAAGATCATTGGCTTCTTAGGTTGGTTTTATTGAATTCCAACTATGGAGGCATGCGTTCTTTTAGCATGAGGAAGAATGTAAGAATGAGATATGTTCTTTCAGCATGAGGAAGAATGTAAGAATGACATGGAAAGAAACTCTCCAAGAAAACGTATATGTTATGTCTCCCATGCATGAGGATAATGTGTCTTCCATATATTATTTTGAGTTTGTACTCGGAGCATATGATCAACAGGGTAGGTGAAAGCAGTGTTGAAAATATTGGTATTGGCAAAATATCGGCAAGGGTCCAGAAAACATCTTATTGGCAATATCGGCGAAAATATCAACAAAATATCGGCAAGCATAAAAAATATTTTTTTTTCAAAATTTTAAACATAGCCGATATTTTGCCGATATTTTGGAAATATCGCGATATTTTCAACACAAAAAAATATTGCGATATTTTCTCGGCGATATATCGTTTTGCCAAAAATATCGCAATATTTTCGAATCGCCGATATTATCAACAGTGGGTGAAAGAGCCTTTTATACAACGGGGTCAAAAGATAGAGCCTTTGCAAGGGATACAGGGAAGCAATGAATATTGGTTTATGAGAGGAAGCCCATCCTTTGATAAGAAAACACATGTGATGTTTTCGTATGGAGTTTCTAGATAACTCGTGATAGATTTTTAGGTAACTCCCTTCTGCCAGCTCCATGTAGAGGACCTCTTTTCCTTATAGAGAGACTTATCCCAGACCAAATCCATCTCTTTTACCAAGCTTTCTATCCAAAGCTTGAGATGGTAGGATAGATTTTGTTTCCGCTTTCGATGGTAGGATAGATTTGTGGTATACATAAATCTAGCACTTGCTAGATTTCTCACTCTACAATGTTTCTATCCGCTCGAATTTGCGCTAAAAGGAAATCTAACACATGTTAGATTTTCTTTTACATTGCAACGTTGTTAATATAGCACACATTAGACTTATTTAGTCCTACAATGTTGTTATGTTCTTGTGTTTGTGCTTGAAGGAAATATAACATGTGTTAGATTTCTTTCAAATTAAATTGTGCTTGAGTTTGTGTTGGAAGAAAATTTAACACAATCTAGAAGTCTTATACTATACAACGTTGTTGTCGGCAACGTGCTTGTATTTGTGGTAGACATAAATGTAGCACATGTTAGATTTCTCGCTCTACAATGTTGTTGTTGGCAACGTGCTTGCATTTGTGTTAGACATAAATCTAGCAGTTGCTATATTTCTCACTCTAGAATATTTCTATGTGCTTGAGTTTGTGCTAAAAGGAAATCTAACACATGTTAGATTTTCTTATACATTGCAATGTTGTTAATCTAGCAAACGTTAGACTTATTTAGTCCTAAAATGTTGTTATGTTCTTGCGTTTGTGCTAGAAGGAAATATAACATGTTTTATATTTCTTTCAAATTTAAATTTGCTTGTGTTTGTGTTGGAAGAAAATTCAACACAAGCGAGATTTCTTATACTCTACAAGGTTGTTGTTGGCAACATGTTTTTATTTGTGGTAGACATAAATTTAGCACTTGCTATATTTCTCACTCTACAATGTTTCTATGTGCTTGAGTTTGTGCTAAAAGGAAATCTAACACATGTTGGATTTTCTTTTACATTGCAATGTTGTTAATCTAGCACACATTAGACTTATTTAGTCCTAATATGTTGTTATGTTCTTGTGTTTGTGCTAGAAGGAAATATAGCATGTGTTAGAATTCTTTCAAATTTAAATGTGCTTGTGTTTGTGTTGGAAGAAAATTTAACACAAGCTAGATTTCTTATACTCTACAATGTTGTTGTTGGCAACATGCTTGTATTTGTGCTAGACAGAAATCTAGCACTTGCTAGATTTCTCACTCTGCAATGTTTCTATGTGCTCCAATTTGTGCTAAAAGGAAATCTAACACATGTTAGATTTTATTTTACATTGCAATGTTGTTAATCTAGCACACATTATAGACTTATTTAGTCCTACAATGTTGTTATGTTCTTGTGTTTGTGCTAGAAGGAAATATAGCATGTGTTAGATTTCTTTCAAATTTAAATGTCCTTGTGTTTGTGTTGGAAGAACATTTAACACAAGCTAGATTTCTTATACTCTACAATGTTGTTGTCAGCAATGTGCTTTTATTTGTGGTAGACATAAATCTAGCACTTGCTAGAATTATCACTCTACAATGTTTCTATGTGCTCAAGTTTGCGCTAAAAGAAAATCTAACACATGTTAGATTTTATTTTAAATTGCAATGTTGTTAATCTAGCACACAATAAACTTGTTTAGTCTTACAATGTTGTTATGTTCTTGTGTTTGCGTTTAAAGGAAACTCTACAATGTTTCTATGTGCTCAAGTTTGCGCTAAAAGAAAATCTAACACATGTTAGATTTTATTTTAAATTGCAATGTTGTTAATCTAGCACACAATAAACTTGTTTAGTCTTACAATGTTGTTATGTTCTTGTGTTTGCGTTTAAAGGAAATATAACATGTGTTAAATTTCTTTCAAATTAAAATGTGTTTGTGTTTGTGTTGGAAGAAAATTTAACACAATCTAGAATTCTTATACTCTACCACGTTGTTGTTGGCAACGTGCTTGTATTTGTGGTAGACATAAATCTAGCACTTGATAGACTTGTCACTCTACAATGTTTCTATGTGCTCGAGTTTGCACTAAAATGAAATCTAACACATGTTAGATTTTATTTTACATTGCAATGTTGTTAATGCTAACATGTTTTTGTTTAGGCTAAAAGAAAATCTAGCTTGCGCTAATTTTTTTTTGTCGTGTAGTGTTGTCATTGGAGATATTTATATGTTTGTTATAAGTAAATGTAATTTTGAGTAAATTTTTCTCACCCTACAATGTTGTTATGTGATTAATTTCGCATTAGAAGGAATTATAGTATGAATTATATTTCTTTCACCTTGTAATGTTGTTATTTGCAACGTTCTTGTATTTTTTATAGGAGGAAATCTTTGTACACTATCCCATTCTTAGACCACATATTCCATATGAAGGGCCTTCTAATCGTTTCAAGGTTTAAATTTTTTTATATTGTAACAATAGTCTACGTAGGCATGGACTAAAACTTCATAGTCTCTAAAAGGCAAGGTCAAATGTCCCAAGAAATATTATTATTCCAATGACTATATTGACATTGTGTTTATGTTTTTGCTTTACAATACAATGTTGTTGTTGGCAATCTTCTTGTATGCGATAGAATATAGTCTAGCATGGGTTTCATTTCCTTTGCCTTGCAATATTTTAATGACAATATGTTTGTGGTTTGTGGTATAAGGAAATCTAGCTTGTGCTATATTTATTTTGTTTTGCAATGTTTTTCTTGGAAATATGAATGTGTTCGTGCTAAAAATAATTCTAGCACATGCTAGATTTCTTTCACCTTACAATGTTTTTTTTTGACAATATCCATGCGTTTGTAATAGAAATAAATCTAGGATGCAAATGCAATATGCTTTTGTTCATGTTAGAAGTAATTATATCACATTCTAAATTTATTTCACCTTGCAAAGTTGGTATGTGTTTGTCTTTGTGCTAGACAAAGATCTAGAAGAAAATATAATGATTGCCATAGTTAATGTTCTTTCATTGTGTTTTGCTATTATTTCATCTAAAGCAAACTAAGAATATACATGACTATAAGAGATAAATTTTGTGTATATATGTTGTTATTTTGGTCTATACAATTTTTTTTTTGTTTATTCACAATGTAATGTCTTTTGGAAATGTTCTTATGCTTGTGCTGGAAGGAAACCTAGTAGATATTTGCTTTCCTATATTCACGATTAAAATAATATAAAAAATTATTTCGAGGTGCCCTTTTTCTAACCTTGATTAGCTATTACTATACAATTGTTATTGTTCTTGTTCATTTTGTTACACATATAATTATGCGAATAGTTGTAGTATTTATAAATTCATATTTTCTTCAATAATTCGAAATTGTGATAACAATTTTTTTACTTTATTTTCAGATACCATGGACTATGAAGCTAGTGAGAATTCAAAGGAAGCATCCAAGGAAAAAGGAAGTTCAAGAAACACGACACCAAATTCTTTAATTGGTATGACAATTTTAATTTATACTTTGTTAAAATTGTTAGACATTGTGTTAATAACTGGTTGTTGATTAATAAAACCCATGGAAATAGCCTTAGGATTGGGGTTTTAATGGGGACAACCCATACTAACATGGGTATTTTTTTCCAAGAAATTTTAAATATGTGATAACTTTTGGTGTCATATACTAAACTTGCATAACATATGTACTCATTTATTATTGTGCGTGTAAATGAAAATCGTGTATTATAAGGTTGTTTAATACTATTTGTTATTTCATGTCTTCCATTAAATTTTTCTTTCTAGAAACCGTGGAAACTGGTGGGCTTGAAATTCGAAGTAAAGTAGCGAAGACAAAAAGAAAAACAAGTGACCTACAAATGATGCCCCCTTCAACTGGTATGGTGGTTTTATATTTTTTGTACTCTTTTTGAAATGGTTGGATTATGTAGTTTCTTTTCTTATCAGTTTTACCTAGGTGATAACTTTTGGTGTCATATAGTAAACTTGCATAGCATATGTACTCGTTTATTATTGTGCATGTAAATGGAAATCATATATTATAAGGTTGTTTAATAATATTTAGTATTTCATGTATTCCATAATTTTTTTTTAGAAGCTGCGGAATCTGGTGTGCCTGATATTCAAAGTAAAGTAGTGAAGAAAAGACAAAAAAAAAGTGATGTACAAACATTGCCTCCTTCAACTGGTATGGTGGTTTTATATTTTATGTACACTATCTTGGAAATGGTTAGATTAGGTGGTTTTTCAGTATTTATAAGAACATTATGTGACAATATTTGAAATTATATTTTCATTTTGATTAATGCAATTATTTTTTTTGCTATTATTTGCAGAATTGGTTGGCCCAAAAGCAAATGAAATGTTACAACAATCACTTAAGAAAAAGAAAAGTTATTCAACTCAAAAGGCAATATCAGTAACACCTTCAACTTCTACTTTTGAAATGATTAAAAAATACAATACAAATAATAAATATGAATTCGTGCAAGATTGGTACATCCAAATAGAAACTCCCATGAATATGTTTCCTGATATGTACCTATTTGGATCAATAGACGGAAACGAACCAGAGATATTAGGAATAATAATTAATTGCTATGCTTGCAATGAAAATGACATTGACTTTCAAGTGGAAATGATTAAAGAAAATGAGGTAAAATTAATTTCATGTCAAGTGGAGTATACAAATTTTAGACCAGATTTGATTGAAGCTTCGAGTACTGATTCAACAAATACGATAAAAAATTCAATGTTCAAGTTGGATAGCTTTGAGAGCTTCTCTAAATCTGGACTAAATAGTTGTGCAGATCTTTTAAAACGCATCACCACTGTTCTGAGATATCGTTATGTAAGAAGTAAAAAAACATCATCTGTACTTCTTCATTTACAACAAAAGGGTAAATTTTTTGATAAAATACCAGATGATAAAATTGATTCTCAATTACTTGCTTTGAGAAGAGTATATTTATCAGATTTGGAGGAGAATATAAAAGAAAGTGATTTCAAGCCCACTACAGAATTTCAAAAAACTAGGAAAGTTGAATTTGAGACAACTAACCTTGCAAACCAATGTGATGAGATTCATGAAGCTTTCAAGCATTGTTATCTATTTTCAAACTCCTTTAATAGAAAAGTGCCTGTTGAAAGATGTAAAGAAGCTCCTAAGGTGTTCAAATTAAGATCAAGAGATGATTTAAATGTTCAAGTGTTAGTGAAATCATTCCTAGAAAAATTTCAAACCTCATTACCTGATGCTCTTCTGATTCCATTTGACATCAATGAGCCTGATCCTTTGGTCAACTCTATAAAAATTATAAATGAGACAGATCTAAATTCTAAGAATATCAATTTTTGGATAGTTGATGGTCAACATACCATTCAAGCAGCGAAAGAAATTTTAACAAATCCTAAATATAATGTATCAACAGAAGCGAAAAAAAATATAAAAAACGTAATGCTCGATTCTTGCATCCATCAGTTGAACCCACTGAGGTGATCCGCATTTGTTGTCAATTAAATTCTGCAAATAAGGTATTTTATAAAACTCCATTTATTGATTGTGTGCGCTCGGCAAGGCATTTCTTAATTGCCAATGACAAATTAAAGAAAAGGAGGATTGGATGCTCTAAGACGGCTGAAGACAAGGTATGTAATTTTAATTATTTTTACATTTAAATTTTATTATTGTATCTAATTTTATTGTAGATAAATTACTAAAGCCGATAATATAAGTCATATTTTCTGATATTTATGATGATTTCACATTAGATTATAACACCTTATTTAGTTTCATTTTTACATTGGATTCTTATTAGTTTATATTTATTATTTTATCAGGTTGATGATGAAATGTTGTGCTCATTCTTCGATTGTCCAATTACAAATTTTTCTGATAAAAAAATTCTCTTATATCTTGATGAACCTATTTGGGATAAATGGGACACTGTTTTTAACTGTTACCAACTAGGCACATTAAAGTGTTCTCCAAGCCAGCCTGATTTTGAGAACTACAAGAAAAATAGTCTACACAGTTTGACAGCAGCTACTTTTCGGCCCCTTCAGGGATTAACCATGGAAGAAATTGCTTCAGTAGCAGATAAGCTATTGGATGGAACCATTTGGTTTTCTATTCCAATTAATCATCCAACAAATGCCATAAAAATAAAAGATTATTGTTCTAAATTGAAAACCAACAGAACAATATTGGATGCAATGGTTACATATTGTCAAAGTCATGATCAGAACTTGAATGAGATGACTCTTACCACACTCAACATTCTTGAGCATTATGAAATTAATGATATCATATTCACCAATTTTTGCAACACGGTGGAGGGGTCTACTTATGTCAAAGGAACACGTAATACAAAGATAGAGTCCCTTTCTCAGCAAGCATGTGGAGTCCTTGACAGAATGATAAATGGATCAACAAGTGTTCAACAGGTTGATAACAATTTTGAATTTGGTTGTCATTTTGGAGGCCCTGATCTTTTGTCAACACTTTTGCACTCTTTTCCATGTCAGTTGCAACCATTTCTACACACTGACCTTGTTGTTTTGGACACACTAGCTTTGAAAAAAGAAAAATTCAACAAGGGGTATTACATTGAATTTTTTCGATTTCTTATCGAAAAAAATGAGTTGAATGACTTTACTACAGTTCTCTTAGTAGAACTTTGGTTTTGTAATGATATACGCGAGTCTTTGGAAATTTCGATAAAGAAATCCAAGTTCAATTATAAAATTACTAGTGGCATTTATGAATATAATTGCCAAAACAATTATAGTTATGATATAGTTCTTACTATACATTTCTATACTTCAGAATTAAAAATTTTGGAGGCTATAAAATACTCTCACACATTTGAAGACACATTTGATGAAAATGAGAGAGATTATGATTTTTGGATGGATTTAGTGGAAAAGCACCAACAATGTAGTGATGCAAAAGTGGTTATTTCTCTTTATGCGGGGAAATTTTTTATCAAGGCCTGTTGTACATATGGAAGAAGAATTTCATGTGTTGTGCAAACAGAGTCACAAAGGACAATCATGTTAAATCATTACAAATCTTTTCAACTATCAAATCCAGTACCCATTAACTTCTTGGAGAATTCAGGTACTACAACTCATTTCTTTATTTTCTTATAATACATTGGATACTATTTTTTTCATATTTCTTAATTGTCAAAGTGTTTACTAAAATGACTAATGATGGAGATTCTAAAACAGAGAATGATGAAAGTGGGAAGAAACAAATTAATCAACATAGTGCTTATATTGTTGAAAAAAGTATGGAGATGGAAATAGGAGGAGAAGGAGGAGAGGAAGAAGTTATCAACACAGGTACATAATTTCCTTAGTTTTTTCTCTTGATAATTTTTCAATTTATTTAATTTCCATATTCATAATATTTTTGGATGACTATTATAGGGAATTATGAGATGAATGAAATTAATCAAGACAATGACCATGGAACGATGGAGATAGAAATGGGTATTAATCATTGTATCTCTATCTTTTTTTATTTTATTATTATTCCATTTTTATTTTTTTTTGTGATTCATATCCATTTCATATGTTGATTATAGTTGGAAATAAAGAGAATGAATATAATGACCAAGGTATTGTCCCAAAAAACTACAACCAAGAACCAAATATAACATCAGGTACTTATAATTTGTCCACTTGTTTTCCTTGTTATTTAATGATTCTATTAATTTTCACAATTCAAAATATAAGTACAATCGGTATTTGATTGAAGGTTTAATATGTTTACTCCAGGTCCTGTCCAGATGATAAAAGAACTTATTGTTTCATCTATAAATATTGAAAAAACCACTCAAGGTAAGTGTATTGTTTCAACAATTTTTTTAGTAATTTTTGTAACATGAATAAAATGGTTTGACTATATTATTTTCCATTGTGTTGCAGCCAAAATAACTGAAAAGAAACTAGTTATTTTTGAACTAAAGGACATTTTTTATCATAGCATTGATGATGAAGCAACAAACAAAGGGCATATTGAGAAAATGGGAGCTGATGCTGATTACACAATAGAGAAAAAACTATTTTGGATTCATCCACATGCAAAATCATTTTTTGAAATGTGTTTCAAAAATGAATCTCTTGACATTGCAATTTGGACGACAGCTTTGAAACAAAGCACAACAAGATTTCTAAAAAAGTTGGTTTCAGAAACATTACAAGATAAATTTCTGTTTAAGTGGACTGCTTCAGACTGTAAGCCACAAAAGGGACATAAGGTCATTGACAATTCAACAAAAGTTATACACACTAAATCATTGAAAAAAGTGTGGGAAATGCATACCCAATATGATGCAACCAATACTATTATAGTTGATTGTTTAATTGAGAGAGTGAAAGAGAATCCAAAAGAAAATGTGATTCTTGCCCCTCCATTCATTGCAGCAAATGAAGGGGATAATTGGTTGATCCATGAGCTATGGAGAATATTGCATAAACTCAACAAGGCTACGGATGTGCGAGCTATTTTGAAGGATGTCCAATTATATTTAGAAGTACCTTAAGATTACATATGTCTATATCATGATGTTATATGTATGACATCATGATTGATTACTTTTATTTCACAACACTAATAAAAGAATTGTTGATTTGGTTTGTCATTTCTAAAAATCAAATATTTTTATTTTATTTATTTTTGGTGAGATGAATGGTCATTTAATGTTTTCATATCAAAATTTCCCAGTCTATATTTTTTGTTTTACAATGGATTACATTGTATGTAAAATTAATAGGTAATTGTTCTATTTGTTTAATTAGATCATTACAATTATTTGCTTTAAATGTGGTTTAAGTTATTGTTATACCTCTTAGAAATTAGTAATTTGAAGGATGACCCATTGCATTCTTATAACCCTATTTATTCCATATAAGTTGAAAAATTATATTAAGTTGTATGTAACACCAACAATAAACATACAATTTGCACTAAAAGAAGCACAAACAAAAACTAAGGTAGAAACTCTATAAATTAACATATAATTAATCAGGTTTGAAATTTAAAAATTGTGTTATATTGTATGTGAAAATTAATAAAAAATTAGTTTGTTTAGTTGCGCTAGACCATTATAATTATATTTTTCAATTGCAATTATATAAATCATTTAAGTCTTAAAATTAATGATCTAAATGGTGGGTCAATGCTTTCTTATAATACTTTTGTTCCATACAAATTAAATAAAGGTATTAGGTTGTATGTATAAAGTAAACATATTATTTGTTTGTTCATTTTAATGGAGCAATTGTATTTGTATTTTGTGATACTTTGAACTCATTGTAAAATTGCCTTTGCATACAAATGGAAACTGTTCATAATAAATGTTAACATCATTTTTAAAATGATAGGTTTTTATGTCCTTAAGCAATGAAGTGTTGAAGTGGAGATATGTTAATATCATACATGTGGTTGCAGTGCAAATGCAGATGGGAATTACTACAAGTCAAAAGATGTTGTTGATATTCGAAATGGAAGGAGTATTCTTCCAATCATACACCAAAGATGAACAAGATTTTCATATTCAAAGAGAACCAGACTGGCAGTTTGGTGATAGGTCCTATTTTTTAAGGCCTTTTTATTCAAAAGTATTAAAATATTGCTTAAGAAATTATGATGTCGCAATATGGACATTAAATGTCACTGACAAGTACATCCGAAAAGTACTTGAAAAATCAAATATTGATATAGAGGACTTTAAATTTGCATGGGACCGATCTCATTGTCATTTGCAAACAAAATTGGAAGCAGGGAGAACAAGACAATTTTATGAGAAAAAGTTGATTGATGTGTGGTGCCAATATGGAGATAATTATGAAGAATCAAATGTATTGCTAATAGATACAGAAAAGCATACTTCTCAATTCATGGGATATCGATCAAACCACATCTTGATAAAATCGTATACAGGAAAAGAGCAAGATACGTGGCTTATGCAAGTTTTATTCCCCTTTCTTAAGACACTTCATCGTATCAAACAAAAACATGAGTACATTCGAATGTTCAATAGAACATGTACTTCATTGTAGTTCATGGAGATAATTTCTTTTATAAATTTGTTGAAAAGTACATTCCAAATTTTCAATACATTTTGGACATAGTTTTTGTTGAATCAATTTGTATGATTTTATATTTTTTGAAATAGATGGAAATTGCCAATTATATTAATATGTTTATTTCTTATTATTTATAAATGTTTTTGCAATGACTGCTGTATCGATTTTTTTCTAAGATGTGTGTGTGCGTGCACGTGTTCTTAAATGAATTGTTTGCCATTCAAATTATCTTATATGAACCATCTTATAATGATTTTTTTGATGACTTATGTTTAATTATATGTATCAATAATCATATATAAATGTGAAATATAAGTTTTCAAATAGAACTCCTTGCAAACAAAGGTGCTATTCTTACTAAAGAAATTATAACAATTTACTTGATAAATGTTATGTGCATTATTCACTATTCACAATGTATTATTCACTATTGAGGTTAATGAGAAATGTGCCATAGGTAAATGATTTGATCTTTTTGAATCATAAGATATGTGATTTCTCAATTGATAGTTTTCATAAATTTATATGCTTAAATCAATTAATGGTTGTAACTGCAATCATATCATATTGAAAATCAATAAGGCACAAAGTTAGTTATTCATTGTTTACATATAAAATGCACTAATATGAGTGCATAAATGTGATGTGTAATTCTTTAGATAAAATTATATTGTAAATAATTTTGCATTTCTTAAAAAAACATATATATGAGGATAACGATTGATAAGTGGCTTATCAAGGTTTGATTAGATACTATCATGGATCTCATCTCATTTAATTAAATTAATCCAAAGGACATTTTTTATCATAGCATTGATGATGAAGCAACAAACAAAGGGCATATTGAGAAAATGGGAGTTGATGCTGATTACACAATAGAGAAAAAACTATTTTGGATTCATTCACATGCAAAATCATTTTTTGAAATGTGTTTCAAAAATGAATCTCTTGACATTGCAATTTGGACGACAGCTTTGAAACAAAGCACAACAAGATTTCTAAAAAAGTTGGTTTCAAAAAGATTACAAGATAAATTTCTGTTTAAGTGGACTGCTTCAGACTGTAAGCCACAAAAGGGACATAAGGTCATTGACAATTCAATGAAAGTTATACACACTAAATCATTGAAAAAAGTGTGGGAAATGCATACCCAATATGATGCAACCACTACTATTATAGTTGATTGTTTAATTGAGAGAGTGAAAGAGAATCCAAAAGAAAATGTGATTCTTGCCCCTCCATTAATTGGAGCAAATCAAGGGGATAATTGGTTGATCCATGAGCTATGGAGAATATTGCATAAACTCAACAAGGCTACGGATGTGCGAGCTATTTTGAAGGATGTCCAATTATATTTAGAAGTACCTTAAGATTACATATGTCTATATCATGATGTTATATGTATGACATCATGATTGATTACTTTTATTTCACAACACTAATAAAAGAACTGTTGATTTGGTTTGTCATTTCTAAAAATCAAATATTTTTATTTTATTTATTTTTGGTGAGATGAATGGTCATTTAATGTTTTCATATCAAAATTTCCCAGTCTATATTTTTTGTTTTACAATGGATTACATTGTATGTAAAATTAATAGGTAATTGTTCTATTGGTTTTAATTAGATCATTACAATTATTTGCTTTAAATGCGGTTTAAGTTATTGTTATACCTCTTAGAAATTAGTAATTTGAAGGATGACCCATTGCATTCTTATAACCCTATTTATTCCATATAAGTTGAAAAATTATATTAAGTTGTATGTAACACCAACAATAAACATACAATTTGCACTAAAAGAAGCACAAAAAAAAATTAAGGTAGAAACTCTATAAATTCACATATAATTAATCAGGTTTGAAATTTAAAAATTGTGTTATATTGTATGTGAAAATTAATAAAAAATTAGTTTGTTTAGTTGCGCTAGACCATTATAATTATATTTTTCAATTGCAATTATATAAATCATTATTAAAATTAATGATCTAAATGGTGGGTCAATGCTTTCTTATAATACTTTTGTTCCATACAAATTAAATAAAGGTATTAGGTTGTATGTATAAAGTAAACATATTATTTGTTTGTTCATTTTAATGGAGCAATTGTATTTGTATTTTGTGATACTTTGAACTCATTGTAAAATTGCCTTTGCATACAAATGGAAACTGTTCATAATAAATATTAACATCATTTTTAAAATGATAGGTTTTTATGTCCTTAAGCAATGAAGTGTTGAAGTGGAGATATGTTAATATCATACATGTGGTTGCAGTGCAAATGCAGATGGGAATTACTACAAGTCAAAAGATGTTGTTGATATTCGAAATGGAAGGAGTATTCTTCCAATCATACACCAAAGATGAACAAGATTTTCATATTCAAAGAGAACCAGACTGGCAGTTTGGTGATAGGTCCTATTTTTTAAGGCCTTTTTATTCAAAAGTATTAAAATATTGCTTAATAAATTATGATGCCGCAATATCGACATTAAATGTCACTGACAAGTACATCTGAAAAGTACTTGAAAAATCAAATATTGATATAGAGGACTTTAAATTTGCATGGGACAGATCTCATTGTCATTTGCAAACAAAATTGGAAGCAGGGAGAACAAGACAATTTTATGAGAAAAAGTTGATTGATGTGTGGTGCCAATATGGAGATAATTATGAAGAATCAAATGTATTGCTAATAGATACAGAAAAGCATACTTCTCAATTCATGGGATATCGATCAAACCACATTTTGATAAAATCGTATACAGGAAAAGAGCAAGATACGTGGCTTATGCAAGTTTTATTCCCCTTTCTTAAGACACTTCATCGTATCAAACAAAAACATGAGTACATTCGAATGTTCAATAGAACATGTACTTCATTGTAGTTCATGGAGATAATTTCTTTTATAAATTTGTTGAAAAGTACATTCCAAATTTTCAATACATTTTGGACATAGTTTTTGTTGAATCAATTTGTATGATTTTATATTTTTTGAAATAGATGGAAATTGCCAATTATATTAATATGTTTATTTCTTATTATTTATAAATGTTTTTGCAATGACTGCTGTATCGATTTTTTTCTAAGATGTGTGTGTGCGTGCGCGTGTTCTTAAATGAATTGTTTGCCATTCAAATTATCTTATATGAACCATCTTATAATGATTTTTTTGATGACTTATGTTTAATTATATGTATCAATAATCATATATAAATGTGAAATATAAGTTTTCAAATAGAACTCCTTGCAAACAAAGGTGCTATTCTTACTAAAGAAATTATAACAATTTACTTGATAAATGTTATGTGCATTATTCACTATTCACAATGCGTTATTCATTATTAAGGTTAACGAGAAATGTGCCATAGGTAAATGATTTGATCTTTTTGAATCATAAGATATGTGATTTCTCAATTGATAGTTTTCATAAATTTATATGCTTAAATCAATTAATGGTTGTAACTGCAATCATATCATATTGAAAATCAATAAGGCACAAAGTTAGTTATTCATTGTTTACATATAAAATGCACTAATATGAGTGCATAAATGTGATGTGTAATTCTTTAGATAAAATTATATTGTAAATAATTTTGCATTTCTTAAAAAAACATATGTATGAGGATAACGATTGATAAGTGGCTTATCAAGGTTTGATTAGATACTATCATGGATTAATTTAATTAAATGAGATGAGATGAGATGACTAACAAAGGGGTCGTAGGAAATTGAGCACAAGAACATTTTACTAAGGTTTTAATAGACTAGTTTCAATGCAATGCAAGGGACACCTCATCTCAATAGTTTTAATGACTAATTAAATTTCTAT
This sequence comes from Pinus tabuliformis, assembly GCA_031772625.1. Lineage (NCBI taxonomy): Eukaryota > Viridiplantae > Streptophyta > Pinopsida > Pinales > Pinaceae > Pinus > Pinus tabuliformis. The sequence continues at coordinate 1,314,119,924 of CM062805.1, read as the reverse complement.
TTAACTATCATGTGGTTTAATATGAATGTACAAATGTGAAATTGTTATTTCTAGAATAAAAACCATGTAAAGAAAATGAATTTTATAATAAAAAATGGATTAATGAATTCACCATGAGCATTAAGTAGACTATTTAAGCTCATTCAACAGATGGGCCATAAATGGATGCCTTTAAACTTTTTACACCATATGACATGCTTTCACCATCAATATTAACATTTTGTAAATTTCAAATCTTAAATAAACTATTTATACTTAAAATAATCTCATAGAATCCAACAAGACTCGGAAGTTATTTATTGAATTTTATTTAGTTATATGTATTCATACAAGTTTAAAAATGTAATTTATTTTTGAAATAAATCTATTAATGCAAGTAAAGATATATCTTATACAAAACTATTTAAGATTAATTGATAATTAGCTTTAAGTGGTTTATTCATGCTACATGAAAAATCCAATGTCATAGATGAATGCCTTTTAATACACATTTAATCTTCAAAATCAATATCTTAATGATAATTTAGAAGTATTTACATTAAGTATTTAATAATTAAAGAACACGGGGACTTATATAAATTTCAACTAAAATACATGAGTTACGTTTCACATTTATTTCTTCCCCATTAAAAATGCTTATCATTTTCTCTTCTTAGTGAAAGTAATGGTCAATCATGGTTTTCCATACTATTGGTTGACACTAAATTTACATCGAGACTATTATTGGTTTTGACAATGTTTACAAGGAGAGATCAATATCCACACGACCATCAATCGTGTTAATATTTGAAAACCCCTGCCTCCACTACTTACAAGAATTCACCACTAAAGTTTCTTGTTTACTTCATTTTGTGACACTGTCCATCATAATGGAATGACCTGAATACCAATTTAAGAACTCTCATTTGATGTACTTGGATTTGAGTGGAGATAGACCAATGGTGCCTAACCTTCCTGAAATACGTAGATCAACAATGTATAACCTTTATAGTATATGCCTGCATTCTATGAAGATGAATGATGACCCCCTCATTAGTGCTTCATAAATGCACAAAGGGGCCGTATGAAATTGAGCACAAGAACATTTTACTAAGGCTTTAATAGACTAGTTTCAATGCAATGCAAGAGACACCTATCCTTGTCATTTACAGGAAGATCCTCACATCACCATCATTCAATCAAAAAATCCCTTGTAGGTTGGGGGAAACGGGGTTAGAGTTGCGAGACATAAAATTTAAACATCGATAAATCTAGCATGTTATCCATAACTATAATATCTTGATTGGATGTTTGACATACGAATATGATTTAACTTAAATCAATTTCTTCTAAGAGTTTGATTTCACACTCCTATTTTGTATTGATACTATTATACATAACAACCCCATGTTTGACCTATTCATGATCTATAATTGGTTAGAAATTACTTGCAAATTATTTTAATGTTGAATCAATTTAATATGGAAATTTACAAAAAAAATGAATGTTGTTGGAGGCCTTGTAATAGAATACTTCCAAATTTAATGAAATATGTGTTACATGTCAAATGTCTTTATATTTCCTGAATATATATCGCAGCCTGGATGGATGAAACTAGATCCGGGGTCTTCAAACTCGTTCGATCTTCACTCTAAGTACAAGTCGATCCATGTGAAAATTGCGCTGAAGTCGAACATGGAAAGACATCGCTTGATTACCGGTCAATGATGTAAACCGTTAACAAACGCGAGAGGAATCACCGATAATGATAATGACCCTCAAGGTACTGCAGCACAATTCACGTGGTGTGAATAAAGGACTTGGCGTTGAACACCACGCAAAATCTTTTGGTCGAAGGTCATTGATGTATACCTGTCGCCGGAAGTGAGAAACTTGCCATTGAGGCATGCAAGCTTCAAAGTACTGAGGGGGGTGTTCCTATATCAACTTCTTGGATAATGAGCTGAAGTCGACAAGAAGCGATCCGTCAAAGGAGGGCCTTAATGAATCCCACATCAGTGACACGGAACGGAGCTAATGGTTTTAGTGGAGGTGAAAACAATCTGTGACATATGATTCAGGGTGGCGGTCATGGATGGATGAAGGATAATGTATGGCAGTGGATGGGACACGGTTGACTCTTTCTGAACAACATCTCTTGAACATATAACGACACTGATGCGATGGATCGGTAGCATTACCCAAAATGTGGATGGTTTGGCGAGACCATGGTGATGAGACCGGTGAATGAAACAACCCAACCCGATGTGATACGGAGGAAAAGTGTCATGTTCAAGAGCGACTTGCTACCATTAAAGCTTTGAGGTTCTCCCAATTTTTCCCCAGTCATTTCTGACCAGTACCTCTTTATTTTTGTCAAGATTGAGGAGGGTAACATATGCTTGTTCTATAACCTGCCCTTCGGGCAAGCCCATCGCTATGTTTTAACGAGCCTAGCGATAGGGAAACTCGTTCTCGTCTAAAGACAAGTTTGTCGCTATTTAATCAAATTAACGAGTCTAACGACAAGGAAAACTCGGTCCTTTTCATTTTTAGAGAGTCTGAAAAGGTACAGAAAGTTAACTCTAAAATTCCTTTTTCGTCATCTAATCCCTTAAGTCCGAAAAAGTATAAAACAATACATAAGGGATGAGTTTTCGATAACTTTAACGAGTCGAATAAAACAAGCGCTCGACCTTTTTGTGCAATAATCCCTCAGGTCCAAAAAGATTAAAATCTAGAGGAGGGATAGCTCTTCCGGTCACTTTAACGAGTTGGAAGGCCAAAACTCGGCAATCTTTTCATATTTTACGAGTCAGTTGAAAAGAGCTCAAAGAAGACTCATCTTTTGAGGAACGAGTGATATACAGGGATAGCAGCAGATTCCAGGTACAGGTTGGAATTTTCCAATCATGGTAGTGTCACAAGGATGGCTAGGTGAAATCACTCTTCGCAGCTGTTCCTCAAAATGGGTAAACAATCATATGGAGGTGAACGATCGGCCAAATGACGGTGGAGGTGGCAGGTGAAAACACGACCAAGGATTTTTATGGCTGATAAATTTACGATCATAGAGGTTATTTACCGGAATAGGTTCATTTTTTATTTAAAAATGAGCTTAAACTCTGGAAGAAACATTGCTCACTGCTTATATTTATTTTTTAACGAGCATGAAGACCGCGTTAAAACTGCTCGAATCTTGCGTTTATTTTTTAACGAGCATGAACTTTATGCTAAAACTGTTCGATCTTATGTTTATTTTTTAACGAGCATGAACTTTGCTAAAACTGCTCGTTTATATGGTCAAATTTTGATTTTTTACCATTACTAGCTTTTCTCTTTTCAAGGATAGTACTGCATTTTCAATTGCTGCAACAAACTTTGTTAGAAATGAATAATATTTGCATGAAAATGAGATTATAACCCTAATATTTCGCTTTGAACTACGTAAAAAGCCATTAAAAGGTGTTTTTACCTCTCATTTTACCATTTCATTTGCATTTGGTTTGTTGGAGCTTTGGAGGTGCCTCTTTCCCCTTGATTTTCACCAGCTGATTCCGGGAGATTCTGTGGACGATTTTCGGCGCCGTCTGGACCAGGTAGGAGCTAAACCCTAGCTCTTTCTTTTCATGGTTTCCTTTTCTGGTTTTATGCCTGTTTTTCATTCTTTCTGAGCCTCAGGGGTTTTGCTAGGGCGCCCTAACTTCAGCGCATGTTCCCCATTCGAAACCTGCGCTGAATGTCAAGCTGCCTTAAGGCAGCCTGACCTTCAGCGCAGGTGGGACACTCTCTGCCTGCGTTGGGCTCAGAAAACTGAGTTTCCAGCTCATTTTTTGATGAATTTTCGCCAGTTTTTCATCAAAATCAGGAACTTACTCCTTCTCTTGTTTGTTTTGCAGGGAACTTTGAACAAAATGTCCCTTACATGGCGAGAACGAGAACATGAAGAGGAGGACATGATTGCCCTCCATGACCCTGTCACGGTGAACGCGCTGCGGAACTGTGGCCTGCTGAAGTTTTTCCGTATCTCTAGCATGAGAGCACAGATCACTTTGCTGCAGTATATGCTTGATGCTTGGGATCCTATTAACCAAGTATTCCAGATTAGGGGAAAGTCCATCCCCTTGACCATAGAGGACATGTACTTCTTGACTGGATTGTCAAGGTGAGGTGCCCCCATTTCCTTGTCAGGTACGGCCCGGGGGACCGATTCCGTGAGAGATTATGTCCGCCAGTATTGCAGGGAAGGTTCTCAGCCGAGCAGAGACGGCAAGATTGTTATCCGTGAGATTACTGACAGGTCTCTCAGGTCCATTCTATATACCATTGGTAGGATGGCCGGTAGCGCAGCTCTACATGTTGCCAATAGATCTTATATGCAGCACGCCTTGGAGTGTCTCCAACCGAAAGTATTCAACTGGTGTGATGCAGTACTTGTTCAGATGAAAAGTTAGTTGACCAAGGTAAAGGACGGGAAGCTGAAGAACTTTGGATTTGGTTCTATTCTGACTGCCTTCGCCTTGGAGAAAATCCCACTGATGCAGCCTTAGTATATTATACTCGACTTGCCTTCTCCGACCGAGCCACGCATGCAGAGGTGGGTCGATCACATGTCTAGGCATGCTGGTCAACCTCAGATTACTTTTACTGATGCCTTCTTCAGGTGGTTCGAGCGCCAGGAGATGGTCTTTTCCGAGTATCCATATGTGGGTATGGATTTCCGAGGTGATCTGGATTTGGTGTTACCGGATGGCGAACAGTGGGGCGCTATTGGTAAACTCTTTGACCATATCACTGTTTACTATTTTTATTCATAATGTTGCTGTGCTTTATTCTATCAAGACTTTTAATCATACTCTTGGGTGCATGCAGATATTGGTCCTGTCCGTCCAACAGTTCGTCCGAGACTGCCAGTTGCTGCCCCGGCAGCGGAGCCTGCTAGGAGAGCTATCCTCCGCGACCTTGACGATACTGAGACCCTTACAGCTGTGCAGGAGCAGGTTGAGAGCCTTACTCTCGGCATTCCCGATGTGAGGATTGATGAGTTACCTTTACAGCTGCAGCGACACACTACTGGTGTGCCTAGACGATGGACTCGTCTCTTGCGCATGATTGCACAGGCCGTGATGTGCTATCATGAGCACCACTAGGCTAGGGTGCCCCCTAGCATCTTTTTGAGTTTTAGGTCATATGGCCAATTTTGTCTTGGTTACAGAACATTATGTATGAACTATAAACAACTTATATATATTTTGATTTTCGAGTTTTATTCTGTTTGAGTTATATGATCCATATGTACAATCTTTGATGATGTGTCCTTTTTATAAATGTTGCAAATGTCTATCTAACACATAGTTTGCTAATGAGTCAGTTAATGTGTTTAAGTTTCTGGAAATATGCTGATATTGAATTGAATCAAATTGTCTTTCCAAAATCTTAACCCTTAGGAACATGCGATAAATAGCTGGATTGCGAACGGAATATATACCATTGAGTTGTAGTATTACGAGCTGTGAGTCTAGCCTGACAATTAGTCGGCATATGCCACGTGTGATGGCATCAGAGAGTAGTTCTATCAACGCGCTATACTCAACGATGTTATTCGTTGATTGCCCAATACATACACCTCTGAAACTTACTAACTCGTCGCTTGGATAAAAAATGGCCCAGGCTGCGGAGGATAGGTTCCGCGAACTACGACTCGCTCCGTCGGCATATCCAACACATGTCTCTAGAAGGTTCGACATCTGCAGCAAATGGAAAAGGTGGATCACTCGACCAGAACAAATACTTTAGCGAAAACAAAATACAACAAAAGCATGCAGGTTACTATTTAAGCATAGTAACGCTTGAGATATAGCCCGTTACGGGGCTGCGCCAGTGGAATTCCGTCGTAATCCATTAACTCGTAGGCTCCTTTTGCTAACACCCTTTTAACAATATAGGGGCCCATCCATAAGGATTTGAATTTACCTGCTCCCAATTTATCGGATTCTTGGTCATAAAGCAAGACCAAATCACCTTCTGAGAAGAAACGGGGTTCGACACTTTTGTCGAACTGAGCCTTGACTCGTTTCTTATGGGCTTCGTTAGCCAAAGCGGCATCACGACGGGTTTCATCCAATTGGATTAATTCCAAGAAACGAGCCTCTTCTTCTGAAGTTCCGGGGAGAAGATCGATTGCGAGTTTAAGCGACGAAATTTCGCACTGGATCGGCAAGATTGCTTCCAGGCCATACACCAGTTGAAAAGGTGTGAACCCGGTTGCGTTCTTTACCGACGTTCGGTAGGCCCACAAGGCTGAGTACAGGATTAGGTGCCACCTTCTTTTATGAACCCCGATCATCCTTTGCAACATACGCTTCAGGACCTTGTTGATTGCTTCAACTTGTCCATTGGCTTGCAGATAATACGGGGTAGAGCTGTCGTGAGATAGCCCTAGCTTGGCAGCTAATTCAACCATCATGTGATTGCGGAAATGCGATCCATGATCTGTAACTATAGCCTGTGGTACGCCGAACCTGGCGACTACATGATTGAAAAAGAAAAGGGCAGCTGTTTCACTAGTGTTATCCAATGTAGGCATCGCCTCGGACCATTTGGTAAAATAGTCAACAACGACTATAATATACCCATGCCCCCCGGTCGAGGTGGGGTTACATTGCATGAAATCGATGCCCCACTTGGCGAAAGGCCCAACAACAACTATCGGCTGTAAAGGTGCGGGTGGTCGTCTGGTTTTGCTATCAAAAATTTGACAAGCATGGCAACTTCTGACTGCGGTTATGCAATCTTTGAACATGGTTGGCCAGAAGTATCCTGCTCGTAAGATTTTTTGTGTTGTTGCATATCCAGATTGATGTCCCCCACACGCGCCTGAATGACATTCATTCAGGGCTTTTTCGGCCTCCTCATGGGTAAGGCACCTCCTCAGAACTGTATCGATACCACGACGGTAAAGTGTATCACCGACGATCATGTAGTCTTTTGCTTGGTATTGTATACGTTTATGTTCAGAGTGAGAGGTGTTTGGCCTGAATTTTTGGGTTTGGAGATAAACTATGATATCTCCATACCACTCATCGCTTGCAGATATCAGAAACAAACTTTCGTCCACGATTGATTCTTCTGATGTTTCATCGTTGGACGACGATGGGAGATCGCCTAATAATTCCGCGAAAACTAGAGCTTTCTTTGATTTGGATTTTACAAATTCCAGATCAAACTCTTGAAGGATCGCTATTCATTTTGAATATTTGCCCCCCAGCAACTGTCGCGACAGTATATAAGTCATGGGGTTGCAATCTGACAAGATGGTAGTTTTCCGAAAGAGGACATAATGTCGAAACCTTTGAATCGCTTGAACAGCTGCAAGCGCTAGTTTTTCAACATAAGAATATTTACTTTCTGTATCATTTAAGTTTTTACTTAAATAATAGATAGGATGTTCAATTCCATCGACTTCTTGAACTAAAACCATCGCAATGGTCGTATCCGCTGCAGCCAGATACAGGTTAAAATCTCTTTGATAGTCTGGGGCGTACATTAATGATGCTTTTACTAGACAATCTTTCAGAGCATCAAAGGAAGCTTGCGCCACCTGGTCCCAGACGAAAGGTACATCCTTTTTCAAAAGATGAGGATAACCTTTAGCAAGTTCTGCGTAATTTGGAATGAACCTCCTCAGAAAGTTCGCTTTCCCTTGGAGTTTCTGAATCTGAAGCAAATTTGAAGGTGGAGGAAAATTAATGATTTCCTGAACCTTACAGGGGTCGAGACGAATCCCATCCTTAGAGACTACAAAGCCAAGTAAACGACCAGAACCGACGCAAAACACACATGTGTGCGGATTGAGTCTTATCTTGTAGTGTCGGCAACGTAGAAATATCGCTCTTAAATGCTGCGGATGATCAGTCCGCTTTCGCGAATGAGCCGGAAGGTCGTCGAGATAAGGTTGAACAATGTTCTTGATGTCATGGAAGGCATAATTCATTGCCCTCTGAAACGTCGCCCCTGCGTTCTTTAAACCAAAGGGTAATTTTCGATAAGCGAATGTGCCCCACGGACAAATAAATGCAGTCTTTGACTGGTCCTGTGGGCGGATATTTATTTGATTATACCCGGAAAATCCATCCATAAATGAAAAGATTTCACATCCGGCGCATTCATCAATTATCTGGTCGATGAAGGGTGTAGGGTAGTTGTCCTTTGGACAAGCTTGGTTTACATCCCTATAATCGACACACACTCGATCGTCCCTTGTTTCTTCATAACAGGGACAATATTCGATACCCAATCGGTTAGAGGAACCGGGTAGATGAATCCAGCATGGAGAAGTTTTCCAACTTCTGCCTTAATGGCAGCAGCTTTCTTGGGGTGCACCTGCCGAAGCCGTTGTCTTACTGCTTTGACATCAGGATACATTTTAATTTCATGTTCAACGATACTCGAGTCAATACCTGGCATTTCATCATATGACCAAGCAAAGACATCTCTGAATTCCCGAAAGAGAGCATTATATATTTCCAGTTCTGAAGGGGAACAACCTTTGCCGACATAAATATTCTCTACAACATTTGTTTTAGTCGAGATATTTATGGCTATAGTCTCTTCAATATTGGATAGGTTTCGCTCGGAATCCACCGTGTTTATAGTATTTGTTAGGAATTCAAAAACTGAAGGGTGATAAAGGTCACTTTGAGTATCTTCTTCATATTCCGGAAGAAGGGAACGATGGTGGTGATCATTCCATGGTGCCCCCTCAATCAACATTGATTGTACGATTCCTTCGTCAGTCCCATGTACTTTTGACCAAAGATCTAGTGGGGTTCCATATTCTCTAGACCTACCTACCCAAACGCTTGATGAGCGTTGATTTGGGTCTGCCTCCCATGCTTGAAACATTGATTGCTACAATATTTCTAAAGGGCTTGGGGGCAAAACCATTGTATGATCCATGTTGACATTGTCTTTTGCGACCTTCGTGGAAGATATCATGTTGCAGGTTGCTACAAACGGTACATTTCCTATGTAAATAGGAGGTGGTAGCGCGAAAGTTCCCATCAATGTGGGGTCTTTCAATAATCCTACTCCGATATCTTGAAGCGAATGGTTACTCTCATGGATCATGGGAATGCTTCCTGTAACTTGTGAACCATTAGGGAGGAAGTTCTGTTGGTCGACGACCGTAATCCCTCCTTCAAACGAGAATGCGATCTTCCTAAAATAAGTCGACACAACAGCTGCCATGGCATAAATCCATGGTCTACCCAGTAGGATGTTATAGTCAAGATTTCCATCAATGACCTCAACATCAATTTCTACTTTTTTTCCTCCTAGTTCAACCTTTAAGTTATTAAGGATACCGTATGGGGTATAAGTCCTTCCGTCGAAAGCTTTTAATGTCGTCGAAGATCGCAACAAGGTTGGAGATCCTAAAGTTTTCTAGCAACTCATCGACATAATACATGTTGATGCTCCTTCATCAATAATTGTTCTGTGAACAGTTTTGTTGAGGGCTTTCACTTGAATAAGGAAAGCTAATTGAGCTGGTAACTGAGGATCGTATCCTTTGTGATCAAAGGATACAAGATTGGAATCCTTAGGATCAACCCCACCAATTACTGATAACAATGCCTGCCTTTGGGTTGGAAAATTTTGTAGTACTTCAAGAGTCGACATAGCGAATGGCGATTGTGCCAAATCTTCCACTATGTTATAATGCTGCGCCGCTCTGGCGCGAGGATTAAATGTCGACTTGTGTACTACACCCTTTGGCAGTTTTATTGTTAATTCAGGAATGATGGGTGGTAGAACTTCTGTCGAAGTCGTTGTCGAACTACTTGGTTGATCTTTTCCTTTTTCGTTCGACAGCTGAGGATTCCCATAATCTTTGTTCCTTGTCGAAATCAAAGCATCATTCTGCTGTTTTGAAACCGACAATATAAGTACTTGCGACGGGGAAGCATTTCCACTATCAACCAGATTTTGACCTGGGTTGGGAAATGGATCAGTTAACACAGCTGAGGTTTGGGAACTTTTAAAGAACCTCTTTAACTTAGCTTTGAATGGGCAATTCTTTGTGTAATGATCCTCTTCATCACATATTTGACATGGATAAATTTGTTTCCCTTGCCCAGGAGGGTTTGAAGAATTTTTCCTAGGAGATGATTCACCTTGTTTCTTCTTCTTCCCTTTGTTTTGCTTTTTCTTGCTTCCTGGTTGATTGGTTTCTTTGCCCTTATCTGCTGATACGGCATTTACTTCCGAAGCAAGAATTTCTTCTTTTGCATTTTGATCTGAATTCTTACGGGCTTTCTTGGATGAAGCCTTTGTCGATTTCGTGTTTGCTGTGCCAATCACGCCATCACCGGCATGAGAGTCACTATTTGATTTAGGAGGAGGAGGGATTGAAAATTCCGGTCTAGGAGCGTCAGGTATTTTGTCGTAGAGCGTGCCGGACTGAGTATAAACTAAGTCCAAATGCTGTGCACGAGCGATAACTTGCTCCTCTGTTACGACTCCCCCTTTTGCCACATCTTCCGTTATAGCAGGAAGTAACGACTTTATAAACCATTCAGCTAACAGCTGATCAGGAACATATGTTTTCACCATCCTACGACGATGACGCCACTCATGTATATGATCAGATATATGGGTGGCAGTTGTCTGTTTGAAGTTGGTTAATATTTCTGTTCCCGTTTCATACCTTATTGGTAATTGAAAATGGGTTAAGAAAGTCGTGGCTAGGGAACTAAAATTGTCGAACGAGGCTCTTGGCAATTCAATATACCATTTAGCCGCTGGACCTGTCAATGTCCTCTGAAAAAGGCGAAGCCTTATCGAATCGTCGTTTAGGGTGTTCGACGAACACCGTAGATGAAAAGTCATCACGTGATTCGATGGGTCTTCACCTGGATTTTCATTGAATTTAGGAATGTCAGATGGAAGTTTATGAGGAATCGCTGGCCACCAAGGGGCATAAGCAATCGGATCGTTGGTTAGCCGGTGTAAATCAGGTAACTCTAAAGTCGCCACGAATGGTAACTGTTGATTCAGGTTAGGCGAAGCATAACCAGGGTACGATGGAATCGCTTGAGCAGTGGGCCTTTGCATACCAGCATAATGTAATTGATGTTGGTATGACTGATACGGTTGGTGGACTTGACCACTGTAAAGTGTTTGGTTTTGACCGTTTTGGATATACGGTTGTCCACTGTTCGCAAATATCTGCTGCTCAGAACCTTGGTACACTTGCTGGAATTGCGGTTGTTGGTATTGCACTAGCCATGGTTGTGATGCCATGTTCTGTTGCATTATGCTAACCGTTGGACCGAGGTGTGGGGTAATTGTACCCGTTTGGACCTGTGTCGCCCCACCAGTTGGCGATTGTGGTTGTGACCCATGGTCAAGGTGCTGTTGCATTACAACCTGAGGTTGACATGCAACAGGCATCGCTTGAACTTGTGACACTGTTACAATAGCCGGTGTGGTTGGGATGTTCGTCATAGGTACACACTGTTGCATAGAATATACAACCCTTGGTTGTTGAGGTAGCATAGGTACCCAACTACTTGATGCAATTCCAGTATAACCTGAACACTGTTGTGAACTCACGTATGGGTACCCTCCCGGAGGGGGTAATGAAAGGGCATACTGCCCCCCATACGGTAGCAATCCGGAACTCAAGGGGATTGATTGTCCCTGGGGACTGGATTGCCCAAATTGACCTCTAAATGGATCAATTTGGCGAGTCTCAACATAAGAGTTGCCGGGTATTACTCCAGATGAACAAACTGGAACAGACCATATTGTCGAAATAGTCCCTTGGTGGACTCCTTCTAGCTGTTGTGAGCTAGTCGGGACAGCTGGTATGCCGGCAAACATTGTCGGAGTGATGGCAGGGACTTCTGCTGTCGCTGTGTCATTTGACATAGTCCTATATGATGATGGTTGTTCAGACATTTTAAGTCTATCCAATAGATTGCCTAGCGATTCTACAGGAACCTCCACTTGTGGTGGATTAACTTCTGATGAAGGAAATAGAGTGACCCCGACTCCAAAATGGGTTGGAGTACTTGCTTGCGGATCCTCTGCAATTTCCTCTATCGCAATCAAACCCGATGGAAGAGGAAGACCGTCAGGTCCATAAAATATTTCCGGTGCCGAAGAAGTGGTTGTTTCGACAGCGACAGTTGTTTGAGGAACAAAACTCTCTGGACCTGTTACTGATGGAACTGGTTCAGTTATACAAGTATTTGCCCCCAGACTAGGATCAGTATTACTGTCCTTCTGTGGCTGTTGAACTTCTTCTATAGAGGCAGGGTTTCCAGAAATGTTTGGAGTAACCGGAACCTCAGATGTAGTTGGAACACTTGTTCTAACTTTTATAGGAGATTTTGAACCGGTTAAACGAGTCCGCTTTGTCCGTACTGTTTTCGATTCCGGAGACAAAGATGGTTGACTCGTAAGCCTCCGCGAACGACGGGGTTTTAATTGACTTTCTTCCACGATTGCGGATTACTTGATCAACCAAAATATTAAAAGGGGAAATTTGTGTTTCCGAATTGAATGAATTTTATTAGACGCTTTTAGACACAACTTGCTTTTTCATTTTTTAAGAGTCGAGAAAAAGCTAAAGATGACTCTAGTCTCCTTCGATGTTTTAACGAGCCTGAAGTGACAAATGCTCGGATGGACTTTTTCAGTTATAGAGTTTGAAAAAGGCCAAAAGAAACTGCTCTGGAGATCTAGGCAGAGGGTGTGCCAAACCTTTCGCAAAACCACAGAATACGTTTTACGGTACGGGTGGTCGATCTTCGTGAATGCTGTGTTCACTGCATTGCGATCAGTAGGGCGGCGGACACGGCTTCCTATGGATAAAAGATATATGCCTATAGGGGTCTCCCAATATACGCGACGGTACGTGGGAGCACAAGTCCGTATTAGTGCCACCGACTCTCAGGAGGAATCACCCACCTTCTTCGAGATCGACAGTCACTACGTTTAACGACGCCGGAACACGTCTCTAGCTTAGACCTCTATGTGTTTGCGTTATGTTTCAAAGCGTTGTTAGGTTCATTCAATATATTTTAATTTGATCTTTTTAGAGTTTGCCTTTCAAGGTTCACCACGAGATGTTTGATACAAATTCCTAAATGCAGTCTAAGATGATAAGCAAGCTTTTTTCAATCTTTTTGACTTATGAAAATCTTAACTACTGAGGGAAAAGAAAGACATCATCTTTTCACACAGATCATAGAGCACACACTAATGCACTTTTCCCTAAATCAACATACAAACTTATCAAAATGCAAAATACAGGTATTTCTTTTCTCTTTCTTAATGTTGATGTACTACAAAAAGAAAGCTGTCGTATAACTTTGAATTCAATTTCAAGTGAAAGCAAACAAGCTTTGTCCAAAATCAAAAGACACCTTAAGATTTACTTGTTTCGACACTAGAAATATATAAATTCAAACCATATGACGAAAGCAAAAGCTCAATAAGCTATGAACAGCAAACAAACTAACTCTTAAGATCAAAACGACACTTATCACAGGTCTAGATCTAAGAGGCCACAACAAGACTAGTTCACTTTCGTTATGGGAAACTGCAAATGATATAAGAAATACACAAAGAACAAATACAGTTTCTTTATACAACCGAGGTGGAATAGTGGCAAGGAAAGTTGGTTTCAGATAGGCACATTGACTGATAACAGGCTGCAAAAACAAGGATGAAAACAGGGCAATAAACAGCAGGGAACCCCAGTTGCACAAGGCAAAACTGGTTCAGCGCAGGTAGTACACTGTCAGTTTGACATTCAGCGCAGGTAGCCCCTTCGGGACCTGCGATGAAATGCAGACTACCTTCACAGTGCCTGCAATGAAGAGATAAACTTTCGTTTTTCTCAGTTTCCGGGTTACAGATTGCTAAAAAATTCACAGTTTTTGGCCAAATCAAAAGCTATCAATCAAGTACACACTAAAGGATGAAAAGGAGGATGAAAATCTATCACTAAGAGCTGTTCAGAGTCCTTGTGGATCAGCTCTTCAAATCATAAACATGCCCAGAAACTGAGCTAGAGTAGCTGCCCTCTACTTTGCATTTGAAAGATTCGAATGCAGTTCGATTCGGTACTCCCTGTGTTTAGGAAATGAATAGCAAAAAACACAAACAACCAACAAGATACGATCCCCAGCGGAGTCGCCAATTTGTTGTTGGGAAAAGTATCCAATACGGAATGACCCTATCCCACTCTAAGGGTGATAGTACCTCAGCAACAATCGAAGAAAAGCTATCTAAGATTTCTTCTTTATGAAAGTAAAATAGGGGAGAAAGAGATCCACTAACCGATGTCTTTCTCTAATGGTTGATCCAATCTTCTCTCCTTGCTGCTTGCTCCCAGCTCCTTGCTCTTTCACTAGCCCAGCTACACCAAGATCCTGCAAAATGGCAAGAGAGGGAAACTACAAGAAGCATACATTCATAATTGATTCAAGGATTAGAATAAATCAAATACACAAGCATAACAATACACCATTGAGACACATGCATATAGAAGAACCTCAAATGCTTTATTAATGGAAGAAGTAAAGTTTAGGAAGTGATACAACCATAAAAGGCCCAATCCAGCATCACCTCCCAGCAGAAAGAAATCTCCTCTTCACCTCCTTCAAAGCAAATCACCCAATAGTTCTAAACTCAAACCAATAGCACTTCCTTACATTCACAAGTTTCCAGCCTCCCTAGACCTCATGAGAGAGCTCTATATATAGGAGTTTTGGAGAAAGGATGAGTCAGCTCGAAGCTGGCATGAAGCTGACTAGTGTCCTCTCCCACTTCAGTTATTCTTCAGTTCTTGAGTCCACTTGGAGGTTCTTGCTTCCACTTGGAGATCTAGACCCTCTTACTCATCACCAGTCGAATTCCTTGATCCAAGTGTCATTTTGGAAGCTTCCTGGGCATTGACACCTTGAGGAATGACTGTGCCACATGTCCCAACTCGCCCAGTGCAGGTAGCCTTCTTTGCAGTTGACATTCAGCGCAGGTAGACAGTGGAGCAGTTGACATTCAGCGCAGATGCTCAGTGGAGCAGTTGACATGATCCAGAATTAGCTTGTTTTTGAGTGTTTTCAGGTGGAGAAATGCTATTCAGTTCTGTGGTTTGCTGACCTTGTTCCTCTAGGGGTAGGAACAACATGTTTAGGGACTTTGGATCCCTTAGATTATGGACATTTGATGCTTCATGCTGTAAGGCACAAAAATGTCTATAACAAAGATTGTTGAGATTTTCTGTTTGGAGCAAAATAGGAAAAATCTCAGCTGATGACAACAATAGGAATTCAGTTCCTAGATTAGCTCCAGTTTGTTGGGAGGGAGTTAATGCCTCCTATATTTGATGTGAGGGAATTAATGAGGCTGTTAGATTATCTACGCTATATAACAGGCAACCATTCGGATGGTTTGCTGTGAGTGTGAGAGTTTTGTGAGGCTTTCATGATGTAATCTCCTGATTTGAATAATAAATTCCTGATGCCTATGTTTGGTGGACGTAGCCCAGATTGGTTGGGTGAACCACGTTAAATACAGTGTCATATGTGCTTGATATTCTGCTGTGTGGTTTTTAATTGATTTGCTGTGCCTCTGAATTCCAACACCAAAAACCATCTCCCATTTCATGCTCAAAATATTTTATTTGAATTTAATTTTATATTTTTTTTAATTAAATTTAAAAGAAAAAATGTTACAATTACTATTTAGAAATATCTATACCTCTATCACATGAAAATATATAAGATATAAATAGTAGCTATAAATTAAGGTCTATTTCACCATATAAATTAATAATAATTTTGTAACCCTATTTCAATTTCATTAATAAGCACAAAAAAACTTAATACTTACAATATAAGGTTTTTAACCATGGATATTCGCATCCACTTTACCATGGATATTATTAACCATACCATACCATGGGCCAATACGATGGCTCATCAATACCACATGCCCAAAAACCATCCATCCCCACTTTACCATGAATATTATTAAGCATAAAAAACCATGGGACAATACCATGGCTCATCAATACCACATGCCTAAAATACATTCTCATTTCATAATCAATATATATATCTATATATATATATATATATATATATATATATATATAACATTTTTGGGCAAAAAGACAATGTCCAGTTATATTATGTTATGTAAACATTTTGACTCAGTGAAAATGGATCAAATTTCTTGAGATGTAAACCTTTCTTCAAGTTTTGAAATAAAAAAGAATGCTTTGCACCTTGAGAAATTTGATCTCTCGACGCTTAATAGATGAGTTAAGATGGATCTAGACTGGTTATAACTTATAGAAATAATGATTGTAATATTAATTCTTTGGAGCGTAGTTGAGAGATAGAAAAAGAAAATACAAAAGAAATCAAAGAGATATCCCTATATTTTTATATATTTTTCTTTTGAAGTAGAGTGAGAATATCTACTTTCAATTTTTCCCTGATGAATTAGTAGTTTATCTAACCATGATTTTTTCATTCCTTAAGGTCTTGAATGGATCTAGTAGCTCTTCAGTAAGTAGATAAATGAACATTCAAGATGTTGGAGAGCTAGAAGAAGTAGTGTGATAGAGGAAGTGGTGGATCCATTTGTTGTGTTGAGAAAGTACGATAGAGATGTTGTAATGTTTAACATTTTAACTTAGTCAAAATAAAATAATTAATAATTAATAATTACTATAGTTATTATGTTGAGAGACACTCTCCAATCCAGTATGGAACTCGGTTAAATTGCATAAAATTAAAAATAAAATAAAATAAAAAATAGAAAATAATAAATATGAGACAAAATAATGAATTTACAATTAGTTGTTTTTGAGATCTAGGTTTTGACAAGCCATTATTTTGTTAATAATATTATATATATGAGTTAGACATATATATACATTAAAAGTATGCAACAAGATTCTTAACCATGGAGATTCATTCCACTTTTCCATGGAGATTCTCAACCTATAAGTAGGATTTGTTAGAAATACCATGTGTCAATACAATGACTTACTAATACCACACCACGGGCCCTAAAAAAACATAACTCATATTGATATGACACATGTTCACATCTGTTAATATCACAATTTTTTGATTAATCAATTCAATTAAAATGAAGAAAAATAATTGCTTTAGAGATGCTATGTATAGTGCTAAAAATATTCTGAAATATTTTATATAGGTTAAATCCCTATCATCTATCTAATAATTATTGATAATGAAATTAAAATTCTAGATCTCCTATTCTAAAATAAAAATGCATATATACCTAATTAATTAAAATAATATTTTTAATATACTCATATTTTTTCAATTCATATGCAATATATTGACTATGTCACTATTCTGGTTGAACTAAGATAAATAATCAAAAGATACAACCAATGAAATCTTTTGACTTTAAATGATTAAAAATCAGTAGATTAATTATCATATACGTGACCAATAAGAGATGATTGTTGAATTTTCTAGAAGAGTTAATTAGTTTGTGGAAAACCTTGTTTTCTTGGACTGGATCATTGTGCAATTACTTTTCTTTAGATGTTTTGTTTATATCTATATTGCAAGGAATACATTGAATGTCTTATTTCATTTTAGAGTAAGTTAATTACCCAAAATCGAGAGGTTAAGTTAATTACCCAAAATCAATAAACCTCTATAGATATCCCAACATATATGAAACTTGCTAGTGACCAAGGCAATAACCACCATGACTATCCCTTACCAATATATTTCATTGAAAACCATAATTGTATATTGCATTTAAAAAGTCAAAACATAATATTAGAAAACATGTTGATATATTGCTATTAAAAAGTTAATTCCATTAGAAGCCATGATATTATTATTATATTTTATAAAGAATAATATACATATATAGAATGATACTACATTGAAAACCATATTTGTATATTGCGATTAGAAAGTCAAAATATAATATTTGGAACCATGCTAAATATGACATTACAAACCTTAAATGTCAAAGGGAGAACTTAGAAGTTGGAAATTAAATGACCACAGCCATTCCAAAGACCATGTCTATAGAGACGTTAAGAAACCATGGTCAATGCCAAATTTGGAGGCCAGAAGGCAAAAACAAAAATAAGAAAATACCAAATTGCTGCTAACATTACATGTAGCAAGAATAAAAGCAACACTTCTTCCCCATGGATGCCTGAAGACGACCATCTAAACATGAACACGCACGCTCACCTGAAGACAACCATGCCTAAAGACGACCATCTAAACATGAACACGCATGCTTGAAAGGAGGAACAATACACTAGACACTATTCAAATCAGCTAATGAAGTATTATAAATTCTTGAAAATTTTGGAAGAGTTTATAGTGAGATGGCCAAGCATATACGAAGCTTGCTAGTGACCAAGGCAATAACCACCATGACTATCCCCTACCAATATATTTCATTGAAAACCATAATTGTATATTGCATTTAGAAAGTCAAAACATAATATTAAAAAACATGTTGATATATTGTTATTAAAAAGTTAATTCCATCAGAAACCATGATATTATTATTATATTTTATAAAGAATAATATACGTATATAGAATGATACCACATTGAAAACCATAATTGTATATTGCGATTAGAATGTCAAAATATAATATTCGAAACCATGCTAAATATGACATTACAAATCTTAAATGTCAAAGGGAGAACTTAGAAGTTGGAAATTAAATGACCACAGCGATTCTGAAGACCATGTCTATAGAGACGTTAAAAAACCATGGTCAATGCCAAAAAAAAATAAAAAAAATACCAAATCGTTGCTAACATTACATGTAGCAAGAATAAAAGAAACACTTCTTCCCCATGGATGCCTTCTTGATTGTAATCTCACGCTCACCTGAAGACGACCATTGCTGAAGACGACCATCTAAACATGAACACGCACGCTCGCCTAAAGACAACCATGCCTGAAGACGACTATCTAAACATGAACACGCATGCTTGAAAAGAAGAACAACACACTGGACACTATTTAGATCAGCTAATGAAGTATTATAAGCTGTAATATTGTTTTCAATTTGCCCATAACCCACCCAACTTAACCCCAAAAAAAATTAATTATTAAAATACAGATAAAAGTGAAGTGAATTCTGGGAGACTGGGCAATCGGGCCAGAGTCGAAAATTTTAGGGGCTAATGTTCGCCCAGTGGGCTAATTTTCCATGATTTTTCCACAAAAAAGATTCGCCAATTTCCAATTTTATAAAAGACGATTCGCCCAAATTTTAGAATATAAAATTATTTTACCTTAAAAATCGCCAACATTGTATAGAGGCTATATATAAAATCATTATAAATTTGAATAATTTTACAAATATATCAATAAACGTTTTATAGTTTGCATATTAGGGATTAGTGAGATTCGCCAATGTTTTTAAACTTCAAGAAATTTTTCCATCCTTAAAATTTTCCTTGGGCGAGACAATTTCGCGAACGTATATACCTAGTCGCTGACTCGCTGGTGGCGCAAGCGGAGAACAGAAGTTTTTCACTTTTTATACTTCATGAATAACACAACTAAAAGAGACACTGCCGATTTTGAGCTGTAATGAGCAGGCATTTGTTCATGTCCTTGGTTGCATCGAAAATTGGATTCTCTTACGTGGGGTAGACACTGCCGATTTTGAGCTGTAATGAGCAGGAATTTGTTCATGTCCTTGATTGCATTGAAACGTGGGGTACCCGGTTTTTTTCCTAAATTACAGTTTCTACATCGAAAAAGTATCAGAAAAAATTTAGAAAGGAAAAACGATAACACAAAGGAATAAATAAAGCAGGTCTAGGTCGGAAAAAATTAGAGGTGGCCAAAGTAAAATATACATATAAAAAGCCTTACAAGTACCGAATATTTCAGGGACACGAATGATTCAGAATCTTCATTCCCACATCATACAAGAAGAAAACAGAAAACAGTGTCATTGATATCACATTTCAGAGTGTTTCCAATGTCATAACGCTAGGTCTATACATGTGATATTAGACTTAACTGTTATATATCTTAAAGTCATGTAGCATATAATCTGAAATTTTGTAAGGTCTATTAAAAATTCTGCAACTTTAATATTCAAATTTTTTCCAGAGCGCTGAATTTGGAGTAATCGATCTTCAGAGCAGAAGGTTCTCAGCAATTCTGAAACAGCGATTACTTATTTAGAGGAAACCATAAACAATCCTTCTAAAAAAATGTTGTTCAGAAAGACATGAAGCTCTACAGCAGCAGAACTAAAGGATCAGAAATCAGTTGAACACTTCCAAAATCATGGCCATGGATTAAGGTGAAAAGCACTACTGGAAAAACCCTAAGCATTGATAACCATTGTTAGTGTAATAGTTCTCTGAAATATAAAAACCGAATCCATGTAGAAATGAATGCATGATTTTGCAGTCTTTTGTGCAGCCCACTTGTCTGCATAATCCAAATATAGGAAAATTTCATTAGAAAATATGATGATAACAAAAGGATAAAGGAGAAATTAAAGGAACAAGAAAAGAAAACACCAAACAGCTGGACAACATTCAAGATTACAGTATGCAACCATGTACAAATCTACTTTTGATGTACTATGACCACAAGATTAAAATATAAGACATTTTTATCATGCCTTTCACTTGCTAGAATATAACTTACAGGGACTCTCTGAAGTAAAGAAACCTCTTATGTCTATCTGAACAAAATCTGCACTAAATAAAACATAATGCAGAATGAACAGTGAGTTTCAATTTGCAGTGGGCACCTTACACAACCATGAGAAAAACACCCGCATCATCACCAATTAAACGCAGAAAACCCTAATCAATCCTGTTAATATTCACATGTCATTAATCACAAATGAGAACAGAAACCCTGACCAACTCCATTAATGTTCATATTCTTTGTTGACTGTAAAATATCCACTACGATCTTTAATTTAATTGCATGCTTGAATATGCCTGATATTGGGCAACGGGGCCTTTGCATTAACATCCTGTTTGTTGGATGCGATTGATCTGTGAGAGAAATCACAGTCTCAAAAGCACCAACCAATACCTTGGCCTTGCTTTCCTAACGGTCAGAAAGCCTGTTCACAGCTTCTCCAATGGCGTGGTCGATCATCCATTCCTCATATGGCTTCCTCTCCTGCATATACTAGTGCCTAAGAATGACATTCTCATGTGGCATGTTCGAATCGCCGGAATGTTGGATTATGCCTCTATCGACTTTGCTAAATATTTCTCTAGAGTTACCACGATTATGGCCACTTTTCGCTTCACAGGCAGTGTCTAGACTTCTGGGGTTAGGGACTTCACTGTATTTAGAGTCATAACATTGCAGGCCTTCATAATAAGGCCTATCAAGGTCTTCTTGATGGTTCTCCAACACAGGGAGAATAATACTGCCTAAAGAATTCATCTTCAGTCTGATCATCACATATGAGACAATCATCCTCCGACACAAATTCCAGATTAAAGACATCACTTTCAGGATTTACTTTCAAGAAATTGCTGGACATTATATTCTTCTTGTTCTTCTCAGGCCCCAAGATCTTGTTGGGCAGGGCATGATAATGAGAATCGTTGTTGGAAACCATGGATCCTCTGGGCGATCGGAATAAAGATCTCGCGACTTTCACTTTTGAAGCATTGGAAGACTTTCCCGACTTTGTAGCCGATTGAACATGAGAATTGTTAATAGAATTAAGTTCGGCTCTGCATACCTTGATAGCACAAATTAATCTCGACGACGATGCAGAAGAATTAGAAGATGGCGACGATGTTGCAGGCTTAGCGGCAGCTCCGAATTTGGATATCTCGAAAGCACTGAAAACTTTTGAATGTGCAGATTAGCTGGGCTTCGCTTCCTCTCAAACAACCTGAAATTCGAGATTATGCCTAAAATGAGACATTCAAATCCAAAATTTGAGAAATGCTTTATGAGTTTAGTTCAAATACGATAATGAACGAGCCATGCAGCTATAGAGCTTAATAGCAGAACTTCAAGATGCACCAGATCACGGCTTTGGGGGTTTGGGGATTAAGTCTACAGAGATACAGCTAAAGAGTTGGCCGCAGGTAGTTTTAAAGAGTTGGCCACATGTAGTTTTAATTGGTGTATGGGTCAGGGAAGAAGAACAGTGTTTGCTAAAAGCCAGGGAAGAAGAAGAAGAACAACCACTGGCAGACCAAAGAAACAATTAACTCTGAGGCCAAGAGTGACATAAAAGAATGGGAAAAAGCAATAAAAATATCTTCAAGAGTGACATAAAAGAATGGGAAAAAGCAGTAAAATATCTTGCATGCCAAGAAGGCAACTCAACCGATATTTGGAAAAAGCAGTCACACTTCAAATAAAATGTCTCACCTATCGAACGGAGCAGGGTAAAAGTGTTGACTATTGTTAATGCATAAGAAGGCCTATCGACCTAATAATTACCTTGTACTATGATAAAATATATTTAATGATTTTGCTGTGGTAGATAGAGATAGATCCTAGTATTTACCAATAATATTTTATGATAGAGATAGATCCTAGTATTTACCAATAATATTTTATGATTGTTTTAGGTGGTTTACAAGAACATAGTATTGAGTAGTCCTCGTATTTATTCATGGAATTTGAGGTGAAGATGCTTATTTAATGGCTTCATGCTTTTCATTATTCGTTATAGAATGTTTATGATGAGTGTGTTTGGGTTGAGCTCATAATTATAGAATATCTATGGTGAGTGTAGTTGGACTGCTCTCTTTATTATAAAATGTTTATAATAAATGTGTTTGGATTGTTTAATATAAATATTTGTTTTCATTATAAAAATTATTTTTATATGATTTGTTTTATATAAATTTTAATAGAATTATATATATATATATTTAAATATTTCTTTTTTCTATATATTTTTATTTCTTTTTCTAAATAAGCTCATAAATATGTGAGTTTAAGGTTTTCTATCCATTTTGTTATTCTTATTATGCTTTTGGCTTGGGTGAGTTTAAGGTTTCCTATCCATTTTGTGATTCCTACTATGCTTTTGGTTAGTCTTGAAGTTGTGTTTTACCCTACTCTTTGAATTATGCTTTAGGTTATTCTTGAAACTGTATTTTACCTAATCTTAATGTTATCTTCCATGTAGTGTTTTACCTCATCTTAGAGTTATCTTCCATCTGATATCATTTCATTCTTGTTTTTATTTAGTTTTAATATATATATCATATGTGGGTAAGCGTATTTCCTATTCTTGGAAGATAACAAGTCTTCTGTACAACTTACAAAATGGATGCTTAGAAATCCTGGGCATGATAACAGATTATTTGCATGTTAGCTTGTGTTTTAATCATAGAACACATTATTATAAAAAGGGTTGTATGTTACTGTTCTAGTGGGGTTGTTCAATTGTTGTCAGAGTTGTATATTGTCAGCAAGGCATTGGGTTGTTTAATCGTTGTAAATATGATGTATTGCTAGTGAGGTATTTGGTTTGTTGGTTGATTTTTGACGGTAAAACAGTTTATTTTAATTATAAATTTTAAAAATATGATTAGAACAATTTGTTTTGATTATAAATTTCAAAAATATTTGAAAAACTCATTGAGAAAAATAAGGTCAATTTTCTTAATCTTACTGGTATATATCTCTTAAAATCTGGAAAAACAAGAGATTAAATTTACTACTAGAGAAAGAAATAATTGTTAAATTTACCACTATCTTCTATGATAGTAAATTACGACATTTGTCACAGATCCTCCACACAACTCGCCTGCAGTGAACGAAGAGAATTAAGAGCGTGAGTTTAATAAGCTTCCGGGTAACTCCAGTGTTATTCGGGGTAAGAGCGGTGCCGTTCCCAGCAACGACCAAGCTGCGCATTAAATATAGATATGTCTCCTTGATTGATGTAGATATGCCTGCGCGTTAGATATAGATCTGTCCAGTCTCCTTGATTAATTTAGCGGCGTGTTAAATATAGATCGGAAACACCGGTTAAAAATCATATGCTGGTAACGGAACAATTATATTTTTGGCGAGAAAGAAGGCAAATTCTTAAACAATAAATATATAAATTGAATATTTATATGGTAAAAATATATATTTTTCTGTTTGTTAGTTTGATTTTGTCTTAGAAATTACAATACAGCATCTAAGCTCTTAAAGTTATTTGGGGAGCTTATTTGCTTAGTTCACATCAATAATATGTAGCCGGTGTTAATTTTTTTAATCTATTAAGCTGCTTTACAACACTGATTTATATCGGTTGTATTTTGGAATTCACAAATCTGCATAACTCTTACCAGCAAAACATTGAATTTTCAATCCAAAAAGACTTCGTGGCATTCAGGCCTGCAACTTGACGTGTTACAAGTTTCAGCACGTATTTATCGTTGGTTAAAGTTTTTTGCACGTCAAATCTGACATCTAAAATATATTGGGGTCCTGTTATTCTGACATTTAATTAAAAATCCAAACGGTAAAAATCTATTGTACTGAAATTTACTAATCCCCAAAATTATTTACTATAAATAAGGTTGAGTTTACAAATATCTGAATTTACTAATCCCCAACATTATTTATTTATTTATTATTTATGACATAATTTAATGACCTATTTACTAGCATTGGATTTCACTCTCTTGCGAAACAACTTTAGATTCGCCTTTAGAATTTACCATGGTCTAGTTACCACTTTCGCCTTTCGCATCTAGCCATATGTGGTTTGATGAATTATGTGTTTTATGGTCTTACATTTTCCTCTGTGATTGCTCTTTCTTTCTAATTGGAAAAAGCAATAACATCCCTCAATATTTTAATTTACCCTACTTCATTGTTGAATTTGTTTTTATCTATTGCAGTGTTGAGTGTTGAATTTGTTAGCCTGTGAATATGGCATGCTTAAAAACTGCTAGACTGGTGGTATCAGCCTATGAGGTATGTACTCTTTATTTACTTATGCCATTAGTTTATTGTAAAAGCTGAAAAATACTTACAAGTTATGTAAAATTTGATATGGTATACAACCCTCGAGAAATTTTGAGGTAAATTAAGGCGTGGTTGCTTTTGATTTTGTTTTTATCTTACTGCAGTGTTGAATTTGTTAGCCTTTGAATATGGCATGCTTTCTGTTTCAAAACTGCTAGACTAGTGGTATCAACCTATGAGGTATGTACTCTTTATTTACTTATGTCATTAGTTTATTGTAAACCCCGAAAAACACTTAAAAGTTCACGAAATTTTGAAGTAAATTAAGACATGGTTGCTTTTGAATTCGTTTTTGCTCAAAGTAAATTAAGGGGTGGTTTCTTTTGAATTTGTTTTTACTCTACTGCAGTGTTGAATTTGTTAGCCTCTGAATATGGCATGCTTTCTCGCTCAAAACTGGTAGACTGGTGGCATCAGCCTATGAGGTATGTACTCTTTATTTATTGTAAACCCTGAAACATACTTACAAGTTATGTCAAATTTGATATGTTATACAGTCCCTGAAGAAATTTTGAAGTAAATTAAGGCATGGTTGCTTTATTTACTTATTAGTTAATTATTGTAAAACCTGAAAAATACTTACAAGTTATATGTACATTTTGATATGGTATACAACCCTTCACAAAATTTTGAAGTAAATAAAGGCATGGTTGCTTTATTTACTTATGTAGTTAATTATTGTAAAACCTGAAAAATACTT
This sequence comes from Pinus tabuliformis, assembly GCA_031772625.1. NCBI lineage: Eukaryota > Viridiplantae > Streptophyta > Pinopsida > Pinales > Pinaceae > Pinus > Pinus tabuliformis. The sequence continues at coordinate 1,314,094,195 of CM062805.1, read as the reverse complement.
ACAAGTTATATGTACATTTTGATATGGTATACAACCCTTCACGAAATTTTGAAGTAAATTAAGGCGTGATTTTTTCCAACGAGGTTAGGGAGCTCTTTACAGAAATTTTGAAGTAAATTAAGGCCAAATTTCTTCCAACTAGCTTGGGGAGTAGCTCAAACTCAGGTTGTAGCCATAAACTCTCAAATTCAAGAAAAAAAAGTGTGTATTTTAATTTTTGTATTCTAATCTATTATGTGTTTTATGATTTTATGTTATTTGGTATTTTGAATTTTCAAAATTTCACTGGATAAGAGGTTTAATGTTATTTGGTAGTTTTGTGGAACGGGAAGTTGAAGATTTTGAATTTACAAGGACTGAAATTTATAGGGGCGTGACTTCAAAATTGAAATTTGAAACCATTCTTTATCATTTATCATCTTACAATGCGGTTTGAAATTTCTTCTGTGATTTTAAGATAAAAACATTTTGAAGAATATTAATTTATTTGTTAACTCATAAAATTATATTAGTAAAATTTAGAGCTGTGATCTCATAAGGGAGCTGAAAAAATTCTATCATAAAGTTTATCGTTTCTGTGGCTTTAAGCTTTTGAAAACATTTGCATGAATATTAATTTTATTTATTAACTCATAAAATTGTATTAATAAAATTTAGAACTGCGAGACAAATTTTCATGTTCGGTTTTAAATAGTTTGAAATGAATATAAATTTATTTTATAATTAGATGTGATAGTATAACTTTACGTGATCATGGATTTGCATGTGAAAGCCATTGAGGTTGTTGAATTGAGTTATATATAATAGTTAAATTTTATTTAACAATTTCTTTTGTTTTAAATGCAACTATTAATACCTTGTTTTTTAACATTTAATATTTTTTAACAAATATTTTTTTGCGTAATGGGTTTAACAATGTTTATAATTTTTTAGGTAATAAATAAATATCGATTATTAGAAAGTATTAACTTGGCAAATTTGTATGATTTAATGAACTTTAATTTTCATATGTATTTTTTATATAGGTGATTACAAATCTACAAATGTCCCAAAAGAGAAAACTACAAGTTACAAGTGGGGAAATGTATGGATGGACAAAAGATAAAACTTCCGACTCAAAACAATTTAGAAACATGTGAAAAAACCGATAATGTTGATGTGGAACAACAATTACATGAAATTTTTGGAAGTTCTTCTGCTTGTGATCTAAATGAAGAAACAAATGAAGTTGAAGAAGAAGTTGCTAATAATCCAAAAATGAAAGTGCAAATAAAAATACACTTTCGTATAGAATGGTTAGATAAGTTTCTTTGGTTGAATTATGTGAGGTCTGATGATAAAATAGTCATGAAGTGTAGTTATTGTGAGAAGTATAAGATGAATGGACCATGGGGTTTAGGTAATGGTTGCACAACATTACAACATGATGCTTTTGTTACTCATGAAAAATCATTGGTGCATAAAGATGCGCAGGCAAGATGGATAAATTCTCTAGAGGGAAAGATGAAACCAATTCCAAATCATATTAGATAGCTTGAATATGTCAATAAGGAAAGAGTGATTTCTATAATAAAAGTAGCATATTTCATCTGTCAAGAAGATTTATCTCTTTCAAAGTATGAGAAACTTTGAAAATTTCTAATGGATGCAAAAAATCCTTATATGTCAAAGTCTCAAGAGAACTCTTCATACACAAATTGTAAGTCTGCAAATGATTTTATATATTGCATATCAAAACGTCTTGAATAGATTCAGATAAAAAATATGATGGAAAGCCCTTTATTCTCGTTAATGGTTGATGAAAGTACTGATCGAACCTTAGAGCAACACTTTGTTGCTTATGCAACATATTTAGACTTAAAGGGTCTTGGTCCACCTATCTCACAGTTTATGAAGCTCAATGATGTAATGGATGGAAAAGGGAAAACAATATATGATAGTGTGAATCAATTAATAAATGTTAGAGGCTTTCAATATAAAGATTTGATAGTTGTTTCTACAGATGGAGCTTCAACAATGATTGGACATGAAAATGGTCTTGTTTCATTTTTGAAAAAGAACAATCCAAACCTTATTACAGTTCATTGTGTGGCTCATCGTGAGTCTTTAGCAGCAGCAGATGCTTCTAAGAAAATACCTGAGTTATTATATGTTGAAAAAATTGCAAACAAAGTGTATTCATGGGTTCAAAACTCCCCAAAAAGAAATAATGAACTTAATGATTTGCTTAGAGTCATGCAAATTGATGTTCTTGATGTTCTACAAATACATTAAGTGAGATGGTTATCGAGAGGGGAAGTTATTATAAGGCTTGTGAAGCTTATGCCAGTGATTTTAACTTTGTGGAAAAATGAAAAAAATTTCATCATGGTATGATAAGGCACAGATATATTCTATCCAATATTGTTTACATATGCTTGCTGATGTTCTAGGGGAATTGAACAAGTTGAATATGATTTTTCAAGAAGAAAATGTAGACATTACAACTATTGGGTTGGCTCTTGAAGTAACTATAAGTACATTATCTAGATGGTTTTTTAGAAAAGAGACATTTGCAGAAGACAATTTATCTTTCAAAATTTTTAAGTGATTCTCAAAATGGATACATTGATATTAAAGATGAAGTGACATTGGTAGATAGACATGAATTACGATATATCTCTATCTCAGCCATGGATATTGAATGCAATAAAGCAAGGAAACAATCTATGAAACCTTGTATTGAAGGTACACAAGAGAGTTGTCAACAACTCAAAAAAGGCTATATAGAGACTCTCATAGACTCTTTAAATGAAAGATTTCTAGACCTTCATCTTTTTAATGCAACAAAATTGTTCAGCCCTTGCTATTATCCAAAAGAGCCTCGTAATCGTGAGAAAAATTCGCTTTTAAAGCTTTTTCAACATTTGCAACATACCATATCAAGTGATGTTGGATTTGTAGCTTTATTTGATGTTAAAGCTTGTAAAAGAGAGTTTCACCCTTTTGTTGATTCATTAAATCTGGCTTGTGAGGGTTTTTCTATGAAAGAAGCATGGAAAGTCTTTCGTAACACAAAACAATGGCACAAAACTTATCCTAATATGATGAAATTGTGGCAAGCCGTGCTCACTATTCTTGCAAGTATAATAGATTTTGAAAGGGGATTTTCTAAGAAAAACATCATCAAGGACATCAGAAAATCAAGACTAGGGTTGGATACACTGGATGCTTTAATGAGAATATATTTGAATGGACTTGAATCATTTAATGTTGATTGGCATGCAGTATATGAGGTATGGACTGATACAAAGTCAAGAAGGATTCTTGAGCTTTGAAATTTCTTCTAGGTTATGTTAAGATATCCCTATTGAAAAGTTTTTTGTAGTTTTTCTAGAAAGATTGACTTTAAATGAAGTATAATTATGATTTATTATTAAAAACTTTTTTGTATTTTCTCTAAGAAATTTGAATTTCAATTAAATACACTATAGTTTGGAAAAATTCCACTAAATGTTTTATTTATACTACATTTGCATGGTTTTCATTGTTTAAATAGTCTCACTCTAAATTTGGACTATAAATATGATAGACTACAATTCCACTATTTGTACCCACATACAATGATGCATGGTGTCGTTAAATTTCTTTATTTTGTTTGTTGACTTTTATAATGCTAGATTTGTTTGAGTATGGTAGTGAGGTGCACAACAATAAATGACTTCTGAAAACTAACTCTTGTGTTGTATTTTTATTTTTATTTAATTAAGTTAAAAAAATGAAAACCAAATATTTGTTCTCTATTTTTAGTGAGACATCTTATTTTTTTGGATCTAAAAATTATAATAAAACTAGTTTGAAAACTAACTAGTGTGAGTTGTATTTTTATTTTTATTTATTTAAGTTAAAAAAATAAAAAACAAAAATTTCTTTTTAATTTTAGTCAAACTGATTCTATTTTTTGGATTTGGAAATTGTAATAAAACTAGAATTCGAGTGAGTTAGTGAAGGGAGATTGAAAATTTTCATATATAATATACGTATAGACTAGAATATGTTAAAAATAATGTGAAAATTTTCATATAGAAGATACGTATAGACTAGAATATGTTAAAAATTATGCTTTTGGGTTGACAAATGTTTGAACATTTTGTCCTCTGTGTTATTAATGGTAAAACTACATAAAATATTATAGAAGAATGAAAAATGTGCGTGATTTGAATGAAATTTCTGATCCTTTTTAGAAGAATGAAAAAGGTCTGTGATTAGAATTTTCTGAGTCTTTTTAGAAAAATTAAAAAGGTTAGTGATTATAATTTTCCCTTCCTTATTTCGAAGTTTATGAAGAAAATTGCTTCAATCTGATTTGTGCAGGAATGAGAAGAATTTATGAATTGAATCATTTATGAATTCTTGATCCGTGTAAAAAAATCATAAATTAATGTTCTAGCATCATTTGGGATAATCCAATTGTCAACCCAAAGATAAATTTACGAGAACAATTTGTAATTGTTCAATCCTCTTTCTTTAATGGTGAAAAATTATAGTTGAATGGTTAACTAAAAGTCCACACTGTCCATATTTGCCTTCAAGTTTTCTGCTGCATGAAGATTGTCTAGATTAGGGATCACTTGTTGATATGTTGATATAATTGTCTAGATTGGGGATCACGTGTTGTTTTTGTTAGAGATGGATATATCTATGTGAAGTTTGAATGTTTGCAATTATAAGCACAACTTTGGTAATTTGGTTTAAAGAATGTTGTGTTAAGCATGAATAAATGCTAGTAGCTGTTATTTAGTAAATTACCATAATTTCACTATATTTTCAACATCATACAATGTAAGATGATTAGTATTATACTCACATTGGAGGCTTGGATGACCATGATCACATTGCGGATGTTGTACACTCCTCACTAGCATCTCTGTGAAAACTATATGATTCTACTTTGAAACTTTATGAACAAACATAGAATTATTTATTGATTATTACATAGAATAGTTCAATTCCGGAAGATTCAATGCTACTATTTTAGTTTATTAGTATGAAAGGTGGTTTATTGACGTAAAACGGAAAGTGAAGGGCATGTAAAATGTAAAAACGTCATGAAATTTTCATTTGACGGGCAAAGGGAATTTGAAATTCCAGGGCTGGTAGCATTGATTTCGTTCTCAACTCATAAGAGGCCGAAGCTACCTCTCACTTCTTGGGCAAAGAGGAGCTCTCTAACTTTGTATAACAAAGATATTGTAATGTTTTATCTTATTTTAACTAACACTTTTAACTCATTAAATTACATAAATATAAAAATAAAATAATAATTAAAGTTAAATAGTTTATTTGATGTTCTTAATTTTTGAACTCTAAATTTTGAATATAATATTTTTTGTTTTAAAATCTAATTTAATATTTTTTTTATTTTTTCAATAAAATTACTAATTATTTATTGGCTTGAGATGTGCTTTCCAAAAAAAAAATTAAAATATGGTAGAGATGTGTAACTTAATTAACATAAACATTTTAACTTGGTGAAAATAAAATAAAATTAACAAAATAATAATAATAATAATAATTATAATAAATAATCCATGATATTGACACATGGTATTAATACATAATTAGCTGTAGAAAATAGAAAATGATAGCGTTCAATCCATATGACCTGTAAAGGTAAAATAATTTTATGGATATGTTCATAAAGGGAATTTGAATGGATTAATGTATAATGAGTGTAGAAGATCCATAGATTTTGTAAAGGTAAAATAATTTTATGGATATGTTCATGCATGGCATTTGAATGGATTAATGTATAATGGGCTTAGAAGATTCATAGCTTTTGTTGGTGAGGACTCTTTATTTGACATTACGGACCTGCCAACGTGAAATTGTTGTATTGTTGGGGTTTCATTCAAGGTGATTCAGATGTTTTTAATGAAATCTACCCTCCAGTTTTAATGAGTTAATTCATTGGTAGAACCATGAATATGGGAAGACAATATTATATAATTTATGAGTTGAAAGTGCTTTTAAGAAAAGGAGGACAATGTATAAAACAATTATTCTTCTTCATTCTAATGACAACAATTATTCTTCTTCATTCTAATGAATTCTTTGATGGATCTACGATGGTAAGTTTAGAAATGAATAAACTTTTAAAGTGAGCCTGGGTGAGGGAAATAATGTAATTTTTACATTTTATACAATACTTCTGCGTACCTCCATCCACTTTAAAATATAATACTATAAGGCTACATTTCATTCAATATTTCCCCTCAACTAGTTCACTTTTTTTATTGTAATTTTTCAACATAAAGTTTAGAAGTAAGCAAACTCAACTATAAAATTAGAAGGGTAAGAGGAAATATTGAATAAAATGTGATATTTAGAATGGGGGCTAATTATAAATATTAGGTAAAAAGTAATAATATTACATTTTAATTAGAATTCCCCTACTCTCGTCACTTTTTATTGAGTAATAGTGGTAATAAATATTGGGTAAAATATAATAAGATAATATTATATTTTATCCAAGATTTCTCTTCACTCCATTTTTTATTAAATTTTTTTCTTTATATTTGAGGTTTATTAGTAAACTTAACTCCTATGTAAACATTAGAGATGTATGTTTAACATTTACACTAGGTAAAAATAAAATAAATAAAATAAAAACAAAACAAAAATTTATAAATTAATAATTATAATTATATTTAATAATTAACAATTAAACTAGTTTATAGAGATCTATTTATCGAGCACTAGGAGGGATCTATTTTTCTGACAACACTTAAAACTTTTTTAATACTAATAAAACATCTCTAATCAATTTATAGAGATGCTCTAAATTATAAGGTAAGTTTCAAGTGTTATCAATTTATAGATGCTCTAAATTATAGAGATGTTTTGAGATTGGGAACTATGTTTTGATTAGAGATTGGATTTATCAAGTGTTAATAGGGATCAAATTCAAAAAGTTTCTTTCGCAATCCAACAAATCAGATTATCATTGGGTTTGGCCTATAAGTTCCTCATTCCAAAGGTATTAGATTTAAGGGGTAACATTTTTTTTTTAATTTGTTAAGTAATTTAAGAACCTCACTTTATAATTTAGAGCATCTCTATAAATTGATTAGAGATGTTTTGTTTTACTACAAATTTTGTATCAATGGATTTGGTCCCTAACATTGATTTAAAATAAATGACTATACACGGAAGAACATATCAAGCTATGTTAGAAATAATGTTTAACATTGGGAGGGGGTGAATCAGTATTAAGGCTAATTTCAAGTTTTAATGGCATTTTATACTTTCATTCAAGCTTATCATTCATTCATGTGACTATCAATAGTATATCATATAGCAGCAATGTACAATAACACATGAAAATAATGTTTAACATTGGGAGGGGGTGAATCAGTATTAAGGCTAATTTCAAGTTTTAATGGCATTTTATACTTTCATTCAAGCTTATCATTCATTCATGTGACTATCAATAGTATATCATATAGTAGCAATGTACAATAACACATGAACGCACACCATAGCAACATACACATGAAACACTGAGGTTTAATGTGGAAACCATTTTGAGAGAAAACCACCAAAGCTTTGTTAGTGTTATGATGTAAAATATGAGCTCATATTCTATTTACATTGATATTTGTGAGTGGGTACCCACCCACACGATGCACCAGATCCCTTAGATTGTTTGTTAGCACCCACTAGTAATGAACACTAACTCCCTTCTTTTGTAGACGACCTAATTAGCTTACAATGAAGTACCGACTTCATGTATTTATGAAAGCACCCACTTGCACGAGGCACCAACCTCCAAACTCTCCTAAGACATCCACTAGATGGATACTCCAATTCCATGTTATGTAAGCTCCAACCCACACTCAACAGGGAACTTAATAACATCTGATATTGCCACTCACTTTGCCTTGAGGCACCAACCTCCAAGCTCTCCGCAGACATCCACTAGATGGATACTCCAACTCCCTATTTTGTAATCTCCAACCCACACTCAACACTCAACAGGGAACTTAATAACATGTGATATTGCCACTCACTTTGCCTCGTTTCAGCAGTGCATTCACCATCTTGGTCCTATGTTCACTTTAGTAGCAACCACAACATTCCTCTCTCTATTTTCAAACTTTATCAATAATAGACACAAAATGTATATTATATTATTTTTTATAAATAAATTGTAAATATTGGTTTTGTATTAATATTTAATTAATTCTAATTAATTTTATTTTATTTTGTTAACAGTTTTATAAAATCGCTACAGCCAAAATTGTAGAACAATTAAAATTAAGTATTATAGGATTTCAAAAATTAATTCAAATTCTAATCTTCTGAAATCTTGAAAACTTAAAAAACTATAATTTTTTATAAGGTCTAGACTTATTTCCTAAAGTGATGGTAGTTTATTAAAATAAAAAAACAATCCCACTCCTTACGGCCTTTCTCTCCTCCCACTTCGTCATTTCTCACCTCTTCACCTTACCTCGTAACTCTTCATTTCATAAGTTCCTTTTAACGTCCAGCTCGAAATTATTCTCCAAAAATACCTCACTCCTCACCTTACCCATTTCGGCAACTCTCCATTTTGTAATGCGTATTCCTCATGACTCCCAAAATTTTTAACTCTGAAATCCTTTTTCTCATATCAGCTTCATCTCATCCCATTTCGGAAATCAACTCATCCCATTTCGGAATCCTAAATTTCGTAACTTCATTTTATTACTCCAAAATGTTTCACCCCCTAAAACCTCACTTCACTCCACTTTATGACTCCCTATACTCCACTCCATATGTATAAATCCCTCCTTCTGTCCTTCACCTCATCTCATATCAGCTTATCCCATTCCGGGACTTCTAAATTTCGTCACTTCATTTTATTACTCTGAAATTTTCCACTCCCAAAACCTCACTTCACCTTATGACTCTTCTCTCTTCCACTCCATATGTATAAAGCCCTCCTCATGTCTCCTTTTGTGCTTCACCATGGATCATACGTTGAGCCAAAACGCTCCTATAATTTTTTTGATCTTCTCTAATTAAATAATTTATTTAATCTTAATTTTTAATTTTTAAAATTAATTTAAATATTAATTAGTTTACTTTAAATTAATTTAATTATTTTGATTAATTTATAATGGTAAATTAAATTTTTACAATTTAATTAATTTCTATATAATTAATTTAATAAATTTATATAATTAATTTAATAATTGTAATTGATTAATAATAAATTAAATTTAATTGTAGAATTAATTCAAATTAAGATTTTTAATTAAAATTACCTAATTTTAGCCTAGGCATGCATTTTTTTAAAACTGTAATAGTTTTGACACTTCAACTTTGGAGGCTCATAAGTTGAGTTTTACTTGGCATAGACGACTCGTTAGAAAGATAAAATCATGGATGATATTTTTGAATTGGTTGCTTAACCATATTTTGTCACTAAGCCTCAAAATTAACAAAAAATTAAACTCCGAATTTGCAATCAAAACTAATTTTCCGAGTTTGTTTTTTTTTGCATTTTCATTTGCCCCAAGCTTCTATTGATTGCATATCCATTCGATTATGTCCTCTATGACCAACAATATCTTTATAAGGATCAATGGGAAGCTTTGTTTTTTATTTATTTATTTATTTAATTGATTTTTGATTGGAGAAGTTTGTTTTCCCAGATTTTGTAATTCTGATTTTGATTTGCAATTTAATTTGTTTTTGATTGGTTTTTGGCAGGAGAGCAGTTGAGGAGATGGAACAAAGAAGATATGGAGCACTGGAAAGAGATCAGCAAAGAGAATAATTGAGAATTTAGATTTTTAATTGAATATCTGGGTAACCACTCCTAACAACTCTCCTGTTTTGGATTTTTGTAAGATATTAAATAAAAGTTTTGAGAATGAGGAAGGGGTTCCTCTTCTCTGCAACTAGAGGCTTTGATGCAGGAGCATCTGGTCGACAGGGCGCAGACCGAGAAGGGACAGAGAAAGTTTCTGAGGAAGATTGGGAAGGATGAACATTTCGACAACTGGACAGCAAGTCTGTCAAATTTGCTTATGTTTTTTTGTTTATTTTATTTTGTTCTCTCAAGGTCAACTACAACACTTGGTTCTATTAGCTTAAATTTCTAGTTATTCTGTTCTGTTTTAATTGTAGTTACAAGTCTTAACTAGAGTTGTTAAAGGACTGTAGTAACAGGTCCTAAATTAGAATTGTTAGGAGTTAGTTAAGTGTCCATAATCTATGTAAACAGTCACCCCTTGTGGAATAGAGAAAACAGATAAACTAACCAACAGTCAAGTCACGTAGGTTACTGTTAACTGCAAGCAACTGTAATGTAGTAACTACCAAGCAGTTATCTAACTGCAGAACCTATTGTACAAAAGGGAAAACAAAACAACCCAGAGGGGTTCAGTTCAGCAGCAGAATATGAAAAGTGAATAAGAGCAATATATTTTTTTCCTTCATCAAAACACTGTGCACAAATTAAATATACCGCTATATGATTCAAGTCCTCTGTAATACAATGTATATGCATACCACTGTAATTTCCATTCATTTCAGGTAAATCAAAACAACAGAGTTATTACAATTCCAAGAGTCCGTTGACTAGCTAAGACAAGAGGGAGCACCAGACGAAAGACACACCCAACACAGTGGAACGAAAACAGACTATGGTCGAAACCGGTAAGCAGCCAAACCATTTACAAATTGAGTTCATATGCCACAAAATTATTACATTGTATGCCTGTATAAAACAATATCTATCCAACTGTGCAACGAGGGTTCGATGAACCGAGCCAACAGGGGCTCACAGTAAACCCCAAGCCACGGTCACGGGTTGGAGATAACCCGACATACATACAGACGCGACAAAGATACAGTGAACAAACAGCAAACAAGTAAATGTAACCAAGAGCCATTGCGAGGAAGTAAAGCAGAGACAGAGCTACCCGAAGAAAGGCGTGATTGTAACCCTTGTGAAACCACGGGAACCGGCCACACCTGCCAACACCAGACAAAGCGAAGGGTCAGGGTTTTGAAGACGGGAAACAACCCTGTACGAGAGGGTTTTACCACGAAACCACAAGTGAACAATAAAAACTGTGCATAAGAGTGACAGAGAAGCCTTACCTGGAGGGAGCCAAGACCCAGGCCAACAGAGACAAGCACTAACCCTGAAAACAAAGGAGCTGCAGAACGTTAGTTCCAGCATAAACTGTGGGAGAAGAAATAAAGCACGAAACAAGTCCTTACATGTTCTATACAGCCGAGCGCCGGAGAGAAACCGAGTTGGGAAGCATTCCAACAGAGTATTCGACAGCTGAGCAGAAACCGTAGCCATTCATCACCAGCATTCACCACAAGGTTAACAAAACGACCATAACAAACAGCTTGAGCCAGCACAGAACCAAAAATCGCTCACACAGTCGAAAGAACCAGTTGAATGCACAGAGAACAACCATAACTTACCAAGAAACCCTGAAGCAAATACATCAATAGCCACGGCAACGAATTGACGGAGTGAAATAGCATTGTTACACCATAAGAAACCAGCAGGAATCCAACAGGATTCATCCACCGGCGGAGTAACTAGAGGCGGAGCCGAGACCAATAACAACAACAAAGTGTAAAATGGCCACACAGGCGCGGAGTGGCGGAATAAACATGCGTTAAGGGATTAGGGTTTGTCAACCCCGAGACAGGGCAGGTGTCACAAAGAGGGACCGAGCCAGGTACACAGACATTGAATGTCAAGCAACCACCGCAAAAATCATTTACAATCAACCATTAATCAACCAAAAGTTAGTGTGAATCCACGTAGGTTAAGTTAAGCGTGGGACCACGTGGGCTGGCCCCATCAGGCTTTGAAAGAACTATTGTATTAGGGGATTATAGTTGTGGGTGAGAGGAAAACTCAATTCTACTCTAATGAGATTTTTCTTTTTCAAATCTAGGCTTTGTATTGGGGGCAGAGTTTGCACTATTGCAACTCTTTCTTTTAGTGGAAAAGTTTATGATCTGTGAAAGGTTGTTGGAGATCAGTCCAAGGAAGAGAGAAAGAGACCATGTTTCATTACTTTGTAATTTGAATACTTTTATTTAAATGCAAATTTCATTTATGTAATGGAAGATCTGTGTAAAGTTTGCTCATATTGTGCATTCATGTTTGATGTGAGGACAAATGTATTTTGGATTAGTTATCTAATTCATAGTCACATAGATCTGTTATTAATTTCTCTTTGCTCAAGTATTTAAATCAGATTTCCAAGTAACTATTTACCTAGAAACATGTTATCAAAAGTCGTATTTAATTACTATTGAAATTATGAGATTTTTTTCTGGCTTTAATAGTCAATTATTCTTTGTTAATTGATATTCAAACAAAACATGTTTTGATAATTATAATATCAGCTAGTAGAACTATTTCATTAGCCAGATATTTATCATAAATCACACATGTTAAAGTCCCGAATTATTTAGTTTTTCTGCTCTCGGTGGAGATAGATCTATATCTTTTTAATCGATATAGATTTATCATTCTTTTAACCCCCCTACATCTTAGAGTAGATCTGCATTTAGATTTAATTCTACATTCTAGAAGTCCCCTTAATCAGGGGAAAAGCTTAGTTGTGGCTTGGCTGAGCTGTAGAGTCAGCTTAAGGATCACTTTATTGCAAGAGTCCTGCAAGAGGGAATATCTTATTTCTCCTTTTCTACTGGCAAGTAATAGGCATACTATAAGCCAGTAGAGAAGGAGAGAGGGTAATTGGACCCAATTGAACCAGTCAAAACCACTACATTAAATGGATAAGAGCTCATTTGGGGCTTTGACAGGGTGACCTCCCTTACATGTTGATAAGGTCATTTTTTGACCATCAGGACTACCTTGATGCAATGTTCTTCTATAGTTTCCATTGAATCCAATTTGCCATTGATGCCAATTTTCAAATCTAGCTGTTGACTCATTTAGGCTTCGTTAACTCTATTATGGAGAACTCCAAATATGTCATAAGTGCTAACCATAACATATAATGTTAAAGATATCCTGATCCATTCATGTCCATATGCCGATAGAGTTAATCCTGTGGTTCTTTTCTAATCCACACCCATGGCATTCTTAATGAAATAGGTATGTAGGCCCTTGGCTCCATTAAGTCACAAAGCCACCACAAAAATAACTTTTTGACACCCCTTTGTGCTACAGCCCCAAGGGGCTTAATCATTATGAAATTTTGGTCACTAATCACATACATAACCAAGTCCTAGGATTTAAATTATCCTTCGACATAAATCAATGGAACACCCTTGTTTGGGGTAAGCCTCTTGGGCCTATGTGTTGTGGTGGTTCCCATTTTTCATAATTGCACAAATCCTATGGGACCACTTGTTGCAGCCACTAACCAATCAACATCTAGTCAAGGTTATAAGTATCTTCCAATCAGGGTGTGCTAATGTAATATCTCCCCTCACATCACTAGGCCCTACTTTGTTCATGCCATTTTGTCCTGACATCGAGTCACCTTCGGCTTCTACCTATGCGCCACAACTGAAACTCCTAGGAAATAACCTCTAGGATGATGTGGCCCAATAAGGTTCCTTTTGCAAATGCACACCAATAATAAAATTACTAGGGTTACGTGATCTTTCCACCTCAGAAATAGATTCAATGTCACCTCTTACATGCCAGCTCACCCCGAAGCTTCGTCATCTTAGTAATACACTCTTGTGTGAACTTTTGTAACCTCTGGGGTCTTCTTGCTAGGATTACATGTTGAATGAGATACATTGCACAAACCTTTCTCCAAGTGGTGCTGCTAAAAACTTGCTTCATGTTGATGGAAAAAATGACCAAAATCAACAATGTGGAGATCACTCAATCAGGTCCCCAAACTAAGTCCTTTACTATTTGGAATGGTGATTCTAATTAGTTCAAATGGGTCCAGTTACCCCCTCACTCTCCTTGTTGACTTGTGGTATTCCTAATTACTTGTCAAAAAGAATAGAGAAATCAAATTTACCCTCTTTCAGTTAGATTACAAGAAACTAATCCTTAAGCTGACACAAGGGATCAACCAAGCCACCAATGATATTTCTTCTACATAAGGATACTTCAATGAATGAAATTAATTAATATAACTCTAAATATAAATACAAATGCAATCTAATCTATTATGCAAGCAACAAAAGTAAAGCTTAAATCTATCTTGATTAAAAGAAGGATTAATACCATTCTCAACGAAGAACAAGATATTGAAATTTGGACCAACTTGAATTTATAATAAAAATGAAGTTAACAAGCCAAGGGAATAGTTCCACGAATTACTACTAACTCAAACAAATATGCACAATCAACTATTTGATAAATAGTTATCAGATATCTATTGTATATATATCTAAATTTAAATAGAAACACATTCAAGCCAATAGATCATGTCAAAATACTAGAATAGTCCATATAAAATGACAAGAATAACACATAGCTAATATGCCATTAAGATGATAGATAGCTAGGAGCTTAATGTATAAGAGCTGCCTAAAGAATAAGATTAGCCCCAAATTCATCTATACTCAACCCTGCAAGATAGCTAGACATAGATCTGAAACAAGCATGATTTACTCAAATCAAAGAATAGTGCTAGAAAAGGAAACCACACCCATAAAATAGAGAATGAAAAATCAGTTGAATGATCTCTATATTAAGCTTCCAAAAAGGCAATAGTACTCCAAATGCTTATAAAAAGTAAAGAGTTTTCTCTTTGTGGGCCCAATTGATAGCCAATTTTCTACAAAAACTAGTCTCTACAATAGTGAAAAAGTTTTTTTCTTTAGAGAATTGGAACATTTTCTCATTATCGCAATCGTTATTTTTAATTACAAAAAGAAATGCCCAAAAGGGAGAGTTGTTGAAAGGATGGCTAAGATCTCTAATTTTCGTTGGAAAGAATCCCTTCCCCTTTTTTCTGGTGTAATTCTATTGCTCGAAAATTCCTCTACCTCATCATTTCCAACAAGCTCTCTACCAAAAACCAATCAAAATGAAAATTAAAGCCAATTAAATTTGCACATGAAACCAAAATACCAAACTATAAAAAACAATTCCTTAAACTAAAATAAAACTAATAAATTAAATAAAATAAGACCTACACTTTCATTGCTTCCTCTAAAGAT
Source organism: Pinus tabuliformis (assembly GCA_031772625.1). Taxonomy (NCBI): domain Eukaryota; kingdom Viridiplantae; phylum Streptophyta; class Pinopsida; order Pinales; family Pinaceae; genus Pinus; species Pinus tabuliformis. Next base: position 1,314,079,018 of record CM062805.1, on the reverse strand, counting down.
TTATTTGGAAAAGGATAATAATATTGAACAAATTTGCAATGGTAAGAGGTTTTGGGCCAATGAAAACTATTCTAAACAAACTCAGAAAATTCATTTTTGTTGTTGCAAATTTGGAGTTGCAATTTCTACCAATTTTTTGGAGTGTTTAATGACCAAATATGAATCAAATTTCCAACCAACTTTCATTTGATTAATTTCATTAAATAAAACTGAAGTTAGCTCTTCTAAACTTGATTTATTAAAAATATAAAAATACTGGAAAATTAATTACATGTTGGGCATTTTAATTAAAAAATCTATTTTTAAATAAAGTTAAAAAAATTATATAAGAAATAAAATAACAAAAATTACAAATAAGACAAAATATATATTAAAAAGATTAAATTATAATATAGAATTAAAACTAATTTAAATAAATGAATAAAAATAATAATAAAAATTAACATATATGCATAAATTAAAACAAAATTTATAAGACAATTATTAAAACAAAATGTAAAATAAAGGGAATGATTTACATTGAACGAGGGTTTAAATGAAGGAGAGGGAGAATGAGCATGTGGAAGGGGGCCCACATGGATGGGACTGGTGCCCATTTCCAATTACAATTTGAAATCAAAATTAAGTAAGTAGACCCTTATTGTTGAACCGAGAAGCACATTTTACACTTAAGTATGAGGTTGATGTGTAAGTATGTCCAGCTGTCTAATAAATAATAATAATAATAAAAAATATGATGTTGGCCTTAAACAAAAATGAAATTACCATATCGATAGCAAAAACTATGATACACTTAGCCCATATGTTTAATAGTTCTTTTATCATATACATTGAATTTGAATGAATCAAAATTTTTCCTTCAACAAATTTTCTAACCACATTAAAATTCCAAATTAGGTAAAATTTGAAACATGTTTACTCTTTACTAAAGCCAATACCATTTCTTAAATCAAATTAAAAAGGTGAATTCAACACAAAGAATCAAAACTGCTCCAAAATGTTTTAATATTTATTTTCATTAAATATTTGTAAAATGAATGTTTAACAGGAAAACTATATCCTATGGATATATTAAAATCTCTAAAAGCATAAATGTTTCCATGTCAAAGTTGTAATATTTGAAAATATTATTTTGATGTAGTTTTATTATAAATTTTGTTATCATGCCATGTAAAAAACATCATTAAATCTAATATTGAAAGATTAATATTGATATTAATATTATTATTTCATCTAATATTAATATTATTATATTGTAATATTAACATTTTGAAATTTAATAACTTTGGATTAATACAATACCAACCTAGATCCATCTTAACTCTAGATCTACCAAGTGCCAAGAGAGATCAAATCTCTTGAAATGCAAACCTTTTTTGGAGTGAAAATAGATTTTATCATTCTCGAGGCGTGGTATTCATCCAAATTGGATCCATAGAAGGACTGTCGAGAACTATGACTGAATCATGTTGAACAAATCTCTAAAGAAATCCAAAACAATATCAAAAACACCTAGAACTAGTGGCCATGGCAGCCGATGTGGAACGACGAGGACCTCGGTCAAAGCACGCTGATTGAGGCCCATGGAGACCGCGTAGGAGGCAAAAGTAGGGAGCCCGAGCACTCGGTCACATCGGGAGCTAGGAAACCGCGGGCGGAAAAAGCAAAAAATGCTAATGTACGAAGGTGGGACCCGTGCACTGGAAAACCGACGGTATTGATCAGGATGCCCTTAAACAGTAAGAGGTTTTGGATAGGAGTGGAGTGATTCCATACACTGATTGATGCGCGGTAGGCGGAGGTGAGAGAAAACTGTCGTTGATTGCGCGCTATCAGTCGAGCAAGTCAACTGCGCGAAACATGCGTCTGACATCAGACTTGGAGGGCCCAGATTGAAAGGTTGAGATTGCACTCGATGGAAAGACACAGAATCAACAGGGAATTAAGCCGCGTTCTAAAGGGATTTGAAATCCGTTTGACCACCACAGTGGAGGAGAATGCATCCACGGCGTAACTAAAGAAACAAAACGACGAAGCATGCTGGTGCCATTTATAGGAGGACAAGTGGCCACTTCCTAAGCGTTCATGATGACGCCGAATGCAAGGAACTCCAAGCACAACTGCAGAAGGTGAATCGACACAAGTGGAAGGGGAACTGAATAGGCATAGGGATTGAATGGCTAAAGCCATGAACAGAGACAGTCGAATCAGTTAGAGTCGATTTGGAGTCAGAATTGAGAAGAGTCCAAGCGACCAAGAGAGACAGTGAACAGTGAACCCTAAGAGGAGGACTGAACACAGAGAATAGTAAAGCCAAGCAGAAGAGACAGAGGGCCGAGCTGACCATAGGCAGCGTCGAGCACTAGAGATCTTGAAGATTCAAGCCTTCCCATAGAGGAATCTGTCCGGATTGAGCATCACATTTGGCTCTTTCCACTGTAGACCAAGGGTCACAGAGCTGGTAGGAAGAAGAAGAGTCTATGTACTCCAAGTGGCTTGGGGAATCCGAGAACCACCCTGCCAAGCAAAATCTACTTTAGGAGAACTCATATTGAGTCCCTGTATTTTAATTTCTCTGCTCAAAGACACAATAAAACAAGGCCACCATTGAAGCTGGACCGTAGACATAGCCCTGGAGAATAGGGTGAACTGATTATTAAAATTTTTTGTGTCTTTGTGTTGCTTACTGTATTTCTCTGCTATCTCTCCATTTTATTTGTCTATGTATTGGCAATCTGATTGATCCGTTGTTTCAATAACACAGAACACACACCAGCACATGATTCTGTAATACCTTTAGTTTAATAAATCTTTAACTGATGGCGTTCAAAGGGTGAATATCAGATCAAGTGGTATCATAGCTCAAGGTTGTAAGGTTAGACAAGCTTGTGTTGGTATAACTGTGAATGCTCACAAGATCAAAGCTCAAATTAGGAGAAGGAGAGTTGGTGGAAACTAATCCTGAAATTGGGAGAGTCTATCCTCGAAAGACCATGTTAGAAGAAAGTTCTATGGGGCCAAGCCCTCAATTCATAGAGAGTTTCCTAGCTATAAATTCTATGGTTGAATAAATGTACAGAGACTTTAGAAAGCAAAAGGTGGAAGATGCATCAAGCTCTAAGCAAGAGAAAGAAGATGATGAGTCTCACTTCCATGACAACTCCAAAAGAAAGGGGAAAGAGGAAAAATTTATCACACCTCCTAATATCCTTGTACATAATAAGAAAGCATCTTTGATTAAGTTAGATGTTAAATTTGATTTGCCTATATATGATGGAGAGCTAAATGTTGAAAAATTGGACAATTGGATTAGACAAGTTGATGTGTATTGCAGGGTACAGAACATAAACTCAGACAAGAGTAAGATTCAACTGGCAAGCCTACGCCTAGGAGGCACTGCCTTGGTTTGGTGGGAAGGTAGAACCCAAGATGATATGAAAAGCCATGGTAAGACCATCTCTGTCTGGAGTGACTTCATTTCTGCAATCAAAAAACAGTTCTATCCATTGGCCTACATGCAGCAGGCCATGATGAGTTGGAAAACTCTTCGGTAGTTGAAGGGGCAAAGTGTACAAGGGTATACTCAAGAGTTCAGAAAGAGAGCATTGACATTGGGTATCTCACGAGACTCACCAGAGACTCTTTTGAAGTACATTGGTGGTCTACACAGCTACATGAGGCATACCATCCTCATGTTTAATCCCACTAGTATAGATGAGGTATCTGTAAAAGCTACTCATCTAGAGGCTAGAGGAAAGAATGGCAATCTAGAAGTTGGGGGACCATCCCAACCCACTGTAAGCAAGAGCAAGGAGAAAAGAAAACAAAAATGGAAAGCAAGGAAGGCTAACATTGCACAAAAAGCCAAAGCTTCATGCACTCACTATAAAAAGGAGGGGCATGATGATGAGCATTATTGGATTCTGCATCTAGATCTGAGACCTAAGAAGCTCGAGGGCAAGAAGAAGAAGACAGTTGCATCTATTCAGAGAGATTTGGGGTCAGATTCAGGATATGAAACAACTATACCAGCCATAGGTATAAGAGGTAAGAATTTTGAAGCATCTACTAGTAATTCTGCTCAATCTGTTATTGATGAAGAAAATGAGATAAAAAGGCATGAGCTTTTCCATATTTGAGTTATTTCCAAAAATCAAAATATTGATACTTTGTTTAATAGTGGCTCTCAAGTAAATTTGATTTCTGAAGCAATTGTAAAGAGATTGGAGTTAACAACTACACCTCACAAGAAACCATACCCATTAGGATGGTTGAATGATAAAGCACAACTACAAGTGACTAGATAGTGCAAACTCAAGTTTTCTTTTGGGTCAGCATTTGTAGATGAGGTTGAGTTAGACATAATTCCTTTGGATATATGCGGAATTGTTTTAGGAAGTCCTTACTTGTATGATAGAAAGGCTATTTTCTATATAGTTGAGAACAAGTATCTACTGGCTAAATATGGAATCAAATACTTTGTAAGAGCTCATAAGCTCAAGAATAATTATACTCTCATAAACTCAGGACAAATGAAAAGAATGATTAATTCATGCAAACAATTCTTACTGATGGTTGTAAAGGAAAAGAAACCTGATAAAACCAATGCATTTGAGGGCTGTAATGCTGAACAACAGGCTGATATAGAAAAGGTTGTTTTAGAGTATGATGTCTTGTTTCAAGAACCTAAAGGTATGCCACCCAAAAAGGGAATAGTACATGATATTATTTTGCAGCAAGATGTTCCATTGCCTAACATTTGGATGTATAGGTTGTCTGCTTTAGAGAATGCTGAAATCAAGATATAGGTGCAGGAGTTGCTCGAGAAGGGATTTATCAGGCCTAACACATCACCATGTGGGTCACCAATCATTTTGGTGAGAAATAAAGATGGCTCATGGAGAATGTGCATAGATTACTGAGCACTGAATACGATAACGATAAAAAATCGTTATCCCCTTCCTCGCATAGATGATCTTTTAGATCAATTGAAAGAAGCTGTTTATTTCACCAAGCTAGATTTGCACAGTGGATATCATCAGGTCAGAGTTGCAGAGCAAGATGCATGGAAGACTGATTTCAAAACAAAGCAGGGATTGTATGAATGGTTGGTTATGCCTTTTGGCTTAACTAATGCTCCTGCTACTTTCATGAGATTAATGAATGATGTCCTCAAACCTTTTCTTGATGATTTTGTTATTGTGTATCTAGATGACATTCTGATTTTTAGTAAAACGTGGGAAGAACATTTAAAGCATGTTGAGCAGACATTATATGTTTTGAAAGGAGAAAATTTATGTTAACTCTCAAAATGTTAATTTGGAAAAACATCTCTAAACTACTTGGGTCATATAGTAGGGGGAGGTGAATTGAAAAGAGATCCCTCTAAAGTGGCAGTCATTGTGAATTGGCCTAAACCCAGGTCTTCTACAGAAGTAAGAAGCTTCTTAGGAGCAACACAATATTGGAGGAAGTCCATTTCTAACTTCTCTTCGATTGCAGCTCCCTTACATGCTTTAATAGTATTGAATAAGGTGTTTCAGTGGGGAGGCAAACATCAGAAAGCCTTCGACACCTTGAAAGAGAAAATAAGTATAGCACCTGTACTAGCATTGCCAGATTTACAAAGACCATTTGAGATCCAAACTGATGCTAGTGACTATGCCATGGGAGCAGTGTTGACACAGCACGACAAACCCATATGTTATCATTCTGAGACTTTTAATCCTACAGTAGTTAACTATCCTACATATGATAAAGAATTGTATGCATTAGTTCAGAGTGTGAAAAAGTGGAAACATTATTTAATGGGCAAAGAGACAGTAATACATACTAATCATTAGCCACTTCAATATCTACACTCCCAAACTAAGTTGCAACAATCAAGACACTACAGATGGATGGGTTTTCTACAAAAGTTTCACTTAATCATCAGATATAAAAAGGTCATACATAACAAGGTTGCAAACATGTTATCTAGACCCATTATAAATGCATCTACCATACCTAAGCATAATTCTGTGTTACATGAAAGCTACATAGAACAATATGCTCAGGATATGGATTTTAAAGATGTATATGCAACTTTGAGTCAAGGCAAAAGAGTAGAAGAATTGTACTATCATATAAGGGGCCGACTCTTATAGCACTGTGGGAAACTCTGCATTCCACAAACTGAGAGGATAAAGATAATTAGGGAAGCACATACTTCTTGTTTAGAATGCAACAAGATGATGGAGCTTAGTGGAAAGGAGTCGCCTTCAATAATTGGGCCTGCAGGCTATTTTTGGCGCAAAGTCTATTTTTAGACATATGGATCATGGTCTATGAGTTGTAGGATGCTATTTGTGGATGATTGGTCATGTTGGTAAAAATAGATGGAATTCTATTTTTAGACATATGGGTAGAGTCTATTTTTATACTATTAGGCTAAAAATAGAACAGTCGAATATTATTAGCTCATAATAATATTTGGACTGTAAACATTATCTTATCCTCTTGGAGCACTTCAGTTCGAGCTACAGATGTGGCACATGCAGCTGTCAGAAGGAAATACGCTTTTCTTATAGGTTAGTTGAGCTATTGCATGATGGACTTCAGTTAGAACTCATGTGGTTGAGTTTGGTGGAGTTGATTGAGGAGTTGATGGAGTTGTGTTCAGTTTGACTTGGTTAAACTAGTTGTATTTAGTCTAACTACAGAATACACTAATGATGAGTGATGTGAATTAATTGTTAATTAATTCACTAATTATTAACCCATAAAGCAACTAAAGAATACATCAGTTAACTCAGTGCATGGACAGTTCAGTGGAGACAGGTGTTAGAGGTGGAGATTGCTATCAGTTGTGACTATAGTTGTGCATGAGATTTGCACAATCAATGGATTGAGTATTACCAATGAGGATTGTGTGGTTCAGCCAAGGGAAATATGAGTTTGGATCAGCCATACTCATCTATTCTCATACAGGATTGCACAGTGGAGGTAGGCAAGTAGTGGAGGAGATTTGAACCTGTGATTGATTTAGATCTGAGCTAGTTTGTGTGTAACAGGTGGATATAGTACTGAGTACTTGTGAGGAGTATTGTACTATGTATTGTTACATGTTCTTAATCATTATAATATATAGATAGTCTGGGGTTTTCAGCTGTATGCTTTCCTTGGGTTACATACTATGTTAATGTGCGCATGCGATTGATGTTTCATTGTTTTTAATTCCGCAAAAAAATTTTGATGATCAACGTAGAGGAGGTTATGTATTATGCATGCATTCCGCAATAGTGTATAATCAGGATAATCTCTGTGAATAAGTGTCATATTATTCAAAATTTCTACATGGTATCAGAGCAGAGTTGATCATCAAATCTATTATTCAGAAAGTGTTTACATTTTATTTCTTTAGGTAGAGTCTGTAATCGGGCCAGGTAGCCTCTGGATTCATCCTTCCTTTGGAAGGTGAGATATCAAGTAAAAGCCCATACAGTCAATCTCTGTATAAGAAATACTTTGTTATCACAAATTTTAGATCAGAAGCGGTTGAGTTTTGAGCTAGTGGAATTCGAATTTGCAGCAGTGTTTTCTTGGTGTCAAATTTGAAATGTCTTTCAACGGTTTGCGATTGGAGTATGCTCTTGAAGGTAGCTGAAACTATATTGCATGGAAAGACAGGATGGAGGCAGTGTTAGATGACAATGGGTTGAAGGAGTTCATAGAGGCTGAGGTCCCAAAGCCTACTGATACTGCTCAAGTTGAGGCTTGTCAAAAGAAGAAAACAAAGTGTCGAAGGATTTTGTTGGATGGCATGAAGGATCACATTGTGTCCAGCTTGCATGGAAAGGCTTCTCCATATTTGATGTGGAAAGCATTGATAGATCTATTCCAAAGCAAGAGTGACCCGAGGAAGTTGGCGCTCAAGGATAAACTGAGAAACATTAAGTGTGAGAAAAGAGACAGTATGCCCAAGTATCTCACGAAGTTCACCTAGTGTAGGGATGAGCTGGGAAGTGTGGGGGTGACTGTCGACGATGAGGACTTGGTGATCTTGGCTCTCCTTGGTCTTCTGAAGAGTTGGAATTCCTATCAGGACTCTGTCAATGGTCGGGAGAAATTGCCAGGATGGGAGAGACTTTGGTCAGATCTTGTGCAGGAGGAGATTAGGTGGAATACTAGGGTCAGATCTTCATCAAAAGCACCTGATGAAGAAAATTTCACTTTGGCTGCCAAAGAAAAGAAGGGGAAGAACAAGAAAGCTTCTAATTCCGGTGCGAAAGGCAAGAAGCAAGACATGTCCAAGGTGAATTGCTTTCATTGTCACCAACATGGACATTATGCCACAAATTGTCCGCAAAAGAAGAAAAATAAGCAAGCTGCTGGATCTGCAGCAGGAGTGGCCTTAACCTCGCAGTTTGAGCTTAATTTTTTGTTGATCACATGCTTGGTATCAAGTGTGATGGGATCGGTATGGTTCTTGGACAGTGGTGCGTCTTTTCACATGACAGGAGATCGATATTTGTCTTCTGATCTGGAGGAGAAAGATCTTGGATTGCACATCAAGATGCGCGATGATGGTAGATACAATGCGATCGGTATCGGTACCACTTCCTTTAAGAGGGAGTCTAGTGAACCCTTTGTATTGAAGGAAGTGATGCATGTTCCAAGATTGAAGAAGAATCTTATCTTTGTGGCGATGTTAGAAGACAAGGGATATGATGTTGTTTTTAGCGAGGGAAAGGCTTTCCTGCACAATAAGACAACTGGAGAAACCCAGAAGATAGGGGTTCGAGTCAGGAACCTTTATCAGTTGCATATAGATGGCTGTGCAGCAATGGCATGCAAGGCAGAAGGATTGGTGAGCCAGGAAGATGGCGAGCTGTGGCACAGGAGATTGGGCCACCTTCACCATGGTTGAAGATACTGCAGCAGATTACTACTAGGCTTCATAAAGGCACTCTTGCGCAGTCAGATCAGTGCAAGGGGTGTGCTTTGGGAAAACTTGTGAAAGCCACCTTTCACGAGAAGGATAGTGGCGCCATGACGATCCTTGAGAGAATTCACATAGACGTGTGTGGACCTTTCTCAGTAGCTTCAACAGCAAAGCACATGTACTATGTGATCTTTATTGATGATTTATCTCGAAAGTATTGGATCTTCTTCATGCAGAAGAAGACCGAGACATACTCAAAGTTATGTGAGTTTAAAGCACTGGTCGAGAAGGAATCGGGGAAGAAGGTGAAGGCTCTTAGGAGCAACAATGGTGGTGAATTCAACTCTGGCGAGTTCAAGGAATTCTGCAGCGTAGAAGGGATTCGAAGAGAGCTCATAGCTCCCCATAACCCACAGCAGAACGGGGTTGCTGAGCAGAAGAACAGAATGATCATGGGTGTTGCACAGGCGATGTTGCATGATCAGGGCCTACCCCTTCACTTGTGGGCAGAAGCATGAAATAGTGTAGTATATGTGCAAAATCGTTGTCCTCACAGGATACTTGGAATGAGTACACTCGAGGAGGCTTATTCTGGTAAGAGGTCTGATATTTCTCATTTGAGGTTTTTTGGTTCTAACGTTTACATGCATGTGACGAAGGATGCCAGGAAGAAGCTGGAGCTGACCGCAGTGGTTGGGATATTTTTGGGGTACACTGATACGCCCCAAAACTATCGTGTGTATTTGCCAGACAGTCGCAGGACTGTTGTGCGGCAGGATATCAAATTTCAGGAGGAGAAAGTCATGAAGTGTTCGCTTGAGAGGGAGCCACACTTGCATGAAGATGAGGAGCTATTAGTTTCTAAGGACGAGCTTCAGGATGTGGATCAACCACAGGATAAAGTTCATGGAGTGGAAGAGACCACTCATGCAGCGCCAACCATTAGAGGGAGAAAGCGCACTACAGAAGCTGAGAGACTGGCTCAAGATGCAAAGAAGGTTGTAGGACCACCTACAGGCCAACGTAGACAGAGACAGTCACCTGATCGGTACACTGGATACATGGCTCTTGTGAGCAAATGTGTTGTGACAGAGCCATCCTCTTTCGAGGAAGTTATGGAGGATCCCGCATGGGTAGATGCCATGGTGGAAGAATATGATTCGATTGTCAGAAATAGTGCATGGGAGATTGTCCCAAGACCGGAAGGGAAATCAGAGGTGGGTTCGAGATGGAGCTACAAAGTGAAGCAGGCAGTTGACGAGAGTGTGGAGAAGTACAAGGCAAGATTTTTTAACCGAGGCTTCTCACAGATAGAGGGGATCGATTATGAGGAGACCTTTGCACTTGTCGCAAGGTATTCTTTCATACGGATGATTCTTTCTCTCTCAGCGTAGATGGGGTGGCACATTCATCAGATGGATGTGAAGACTTCGTTCCTCAACAGATTCATTGAGGAGGAGGTGTACATAAAGCAGCTCGAAGTTTTCGAGATCTTCAGCAGCGAGTCACATGTGTGCAGGCTCAAGAGAGCACTATATGGGTTGAAACAAGCACCACGTGCTTGGTACACATGGATAGACAGTTATTTCACCGGACTTGGATACTCCAAGATTGAGGCAGATTCCAACCTATACCAGATTGTGGTGGAGGGTAAGTTGCTTATCATTGTAATTTATGTAGATGATTTGATTCTGACAGGTGATGAGCTGTTGATACTTTCATGCAAGGATGATCTTGCTAAGGAGTTTGAGATGAAGGACTTGGGCCTCCTTCATTATTTCCCGGGATTGGAAATTTTGCAGCGCAGTGATGGACTATTTGTTTCTCAGGGTAAGTATGCTTGGGAGATACTGGAGAAGTTCAACATGCATGGCTGCAAGCCTGTTGACACTCCTCTCCCTGGAGGTTGGAGGAAGGAGGATGCTACTTTAGCAAAAGTAGTGGATGCCACTATTGATCGACAGTTAGTGGGGTCTCTTATGTATCTGGTCAATACACGACCCGATATATGCTATGCTGTTAACCAACTTTCACAAGCTACGGTTAAGCCAACCAAGCTCTTTTGGAAGGTAGGCAAGCATGTATTGCGTTATCTCAGAGGCACATCGGGATATGGATTGTGGTATAGACAGGAGGATGAGGTGAAGCTATGTGGCTTCACGGATGCAGATTGGGTAGGGAGCCCAACGGACAGAAAGAGCACATATGGAGGGGTCTTCAATATCGGGTTGACAACAGTTTCTTGGTACAGCAGGAAGTAGAGATCCGTGGCACTCAGTTCAGCAGAGGCCGAGTATATGGCAACAAGTTTGGCTGCATGCGAGGCTATATGGATGAGGAAGATCCTGGTCGGGTTGTTCGATTCATACTTGGAGCCTACTGTGATTTACTGTGATAACCAGTGTTGCATTAAAGTCTCGGCTAATCCAGTATTTCATGATAGATCTAAGCACATTGACATCAGGTACCATCATATCATAGATTGTGTGTAGCGGAGAATCATGTTACTTTCATACATTCCAATGGAGGATCAGGATGCTGATATCTTGATGAAGGCGCTCACCAGGAGAAAAATCGAATACCACCGAGACAGGATAGGGGTTGCTGATAATCCATATCTTGTTGAGAGGGAGTGTTGAGAATGCAACAAGATGATGGAGCTTAGTGGAAAGGAGTCGCCTTCACTAAGTGGGCCTGTAGGCTAGTTTTGGCGCAAAGTCTATTTTTAGACATATGGATCATGGTCTATGAGTTGCAGGATGCTATTTGTGGATGATTGGTCATGTTGGTAAAAATAGATGGACTTATATTTTTAGACATATGGGCGGAGTCTATTTTTAGACTGCCAGGCTAAAAATAGAACAGTAAAATATTATTAGCTCATAATAATATTTGGACTATAAACATTATCTTATCCTCTTAAAGCACTTCAGTTCGAGCTACAAATGTGGCACATGCAGTTGTCAGAAGGAAATACACTTTTCTTATGGGTTAGTTGAGCTATTGCATGATGGACTTCAGTTAGAACTCATGTGGTTGAGTTTGGTGGAGTTGATTGAGGAGTTGTGTTCAGTTTGACTTGGTTAAACTAGTTGTATTTAGTCTAACTGCAGAATACACTAGTGATGAGTGATGTGAATTAATTGTTAATTATTTCACTAATTATTAACTCATAAAGCAACTAAATAATACATCAGTTAACTCAGTGCATGGACAATTCAGTGGAGACAGGTGTTAGAGGTGGAGATTGCTATCAGTTGTGACTATAGTTGTGCATGAGATTTGCACAATCAATGGATTGAGTATTGAAAATGAGGATTGTGTGGTTCAGTGAAGGGAAATATGAGTTTGGATCAGCCATACTCATCTATTCTCATATAGGATTGCACAGTGGAGGCAGGCAAGCAGTGGGGGAGATTTGAACCTGTGATTGATTAAGATCTGAGCTAGTTTGTGTGTAACAGGTGGAGATAGTACTGAGTACTTGTGAGGAGTATTGTACTATGTATTGTTACATGTTCTCAATCATTATAATATACAGATAGTGTGGGGTTTTTAGCTGTATGCTTTCCCTAGGTTACATACTGTGTTAATGTGCGCATGCGATTGATGTTTCAATGTTTTTAATTCCACAAAAAAAAAAAATTGATGATCAACGTATAGGAGGTTATGTATTATGCAGGCATTCCGCAATAGTGTATAATCGGGATAATCTATGTGAATAAGTGTCATATTATTCAAACTTTCTACAGTTCTCTGATATCCGGTCACTTTGGAGTAAGCAAAACAGTTGCACAGTTGCACAGATTCTGCTATTGGCTGAAAATGAATTAGACAGTTTCTAGATATGTAAGAGGGTGTGCCATGTCTGCAAAAAGAAAGCACAACAATAGAAAACTAGGCTTGTACACTCCATTGCCAATTCCTTCTCACCCTTGGGAAAGTGTTTCCATGGATTTTGTTGGAGGACTGCCTAAATCTAGGAAAGGTCATGATTATTTATATGCTGTTGTGGATAGGTTCAACAAAATGTGTATTTTGATACCTTGTAGTAAACAAATCATAGATGAACAGACTGCAAAATTGTTCTTTGAACATGTATGGGTTCATTTTGGATTACCCACTTCCATTGCATCTGATCGAGACACCCGATTTGTGGGGAAGCCAGGAAACTGCGGGCGGAAAAAGCGAAAAACGCTAACGTACGAAGGCAAGACCCTTACAATACAAATCAAATTCTCTCGGTTAATTCAGTTTCATGGTCAGATTGTCGCCAGACTGACAGAGTAGGCCATCTTCCCCTTTGTGCAACAAACAGGGAGTGGAGTATGGAGTGCATGGGTAGATGAATAGTTGTGTTGGGTTGTGTTATATTCTTTCCACGACTGGCCCACGTAGTTGAATGGAGGTTAGAGGGGGGGAGGTCATAGGGGGTTTGGGGCATACCCGTAACCCCACTTTATGGGGATTTTGGTTTTGGTTCTTATGTTAGGTTGGGCGGACCCACCTATGGTTTTGTACATGATTTTCGCACATGTTTTTGGATGCGATGGTTTTCGGTCCATGGTATTGGACGCGATGGTTTTTCGGTCCATGGTATTGGATGCTTCGACATGTATAAATATGTATTATAACATTGAAAGGAACATAATGAAAAATCAAGCTGGTAGTCCCGGATTTGGGATCTAGGGAAAATCTCTATGTATATGTGTTTTTTGTGTTATGCTCTCGCATTGTTTATTTTCTGTGTTCAAGAATTCATATGCAGGTAATTTCTATACAGGGTTAAAACCTACATTTGGTATTAGAGTAGTTTTGGCTTCAAGGGGACACCTTTGTTGCTGAGGGGTTTCGCTCAGGCCTGTGGTAGAACTTGTTCTGTGGGAGATCTGCGAGATCGATTCTAGTGGTGAAAGAAGATGGCGAGTAGTGGAAAGATAGAGATCAAGAAATTTAATGGTCAGAGTTTTGAGTTGCGGAAACTCGAGATGGGGGATTTGTTGGTGGATAAAGATCAGTGGATCACGTTAGATCCGGGTACTAAACTAATGGGAGTGTCTGATGAAGAATGGAAGAAGTTGATCGGAAGGTAAAGAGCATAATACGATTGTGTGTCTCAAATTCAGTATTGCTGAATGTATCAGGGGAAGCTACGGCGAAAGCTTTGTGGGACAAGTTAGGGACTTTGTACCAATCTAAGTCTCTGGTGAATAAACTGTTCCTGTGGAAAAAGCTATATAACTTGAGGATGATAGATGGAGACTTGGTGACAGAGCATCTGAACACATTTAATACTGTGGTAAGTTAGTTAGCATCTATTGATATTAAAATTTAAGATGAAGATAAGTGCATCAGTTTGTTGTGTTCTCTACCAGATTTGTGGGATGGTCTGGTTATTGCAATAGGTGGCAATGCAACTGCCTTATAGTTTGATGAAATAGTCTCATCCTTGCTGATGGAGGACATGAGACGGAAAAATATGGAGAACTAGAATGGTGATGCCTTGTCTATACAAGGAAGGTCCCAGAACAGAAACAAAAATAAGTCATCAAGTGGGAGATCTAAATCTAGAGGGAGATCTAAATCTCTAGGAAAACCTATAAAGGTGGTGTGTTGGAAATGTAGAAAGGAAGGGCACTACAAAATGGACTGTAAATCTAAAGCTCGTGATAAAGGAAAGGGATCTGATGATGCTCCTTCCACAGAGGTGAAAACCACCTCAGATGAAGGTGGGGATGTGTACTTGGCTTCTTCAAGTACACATGTAGATCATGAGGCATGGTTGATTGACTCAGGTGCATCCTTTCACTTCACTCCCCATAGAGAGTGGTTCTGCGAGTATGAGAAATACGATGGTGGTGATGTCTTCTTAGGGGATGATAGGAAGGCTAGAATCATTGGTCGTAGAAAAGTAAAGTTGAAGTTGCAAGGTGGAAGGGTTAGAACACTTCCGGGTGTTCTGCATTTTCCTGCATTGGCCAAAAATTTGATTTCTTTAAGCAAGCTGGATGATGCAGGTGTAAAACAATGTTCAAGAAGGATACCTGCAAAATGGTTCAGGGAGCACTAGTATTGATGTGAGGAGTTCGAATTGGAACTCTGTACAAGCTGCAAGGTAGCACTGTTATTGATGGGTGCAATAGTTCTGTGTTTCCTGAAAGTGGAGTAGAAAATCTAGTGGTCTCTGGAGAGAAGACCATGTTGTGGCATCAAAGGCTTGGACATATTGGAGAGAAGGGCCTTCGAATACTTCATGGTAAAGGTATGGTAGAAGGTATGAGTAATAGCTCTTTGGATTTTGATTTCTGTGAAAATTGTGTATATGGGAAGCATAATCGGGTGAGTTTCCCCTCTGGTAGTAAGAGGGCAAAACATATATTAGAACTTGTGCACAATGATGTGTTTGGAGCTATGAAGGTTCCATCACTGGGTAATTATGTGTACTATGTATCATTTATAGATGACTTCTCAAGGAATACATGGATATATTTCTTTAAGAAGAAATCTGAAACCTTTGACAAGTTGAAAGAACTTAAGGCTCTCATGGAAAATTAGACAGAGAAGAAGATAAAGGTGCCGAGGACAGATAATGGTGGAGAGTTTTGTAGCAAGGAATTTGAAGAATTATGTAAGAAGTGTGGTATAGCACGATAGAAGACTACTCCATATACACCTCAGTAAAATGGAGTTGCATAAAGAATGAATAAGACGTTGATGGAAAGGGCAAGAAACATGCTCAGTGGTGCCGGGTTAGGACATGAATTCTGGGCAGAGGCGGTGGATACTGCATGATACCTGGTCAATAGGTCACCTTCATCAGTGTGGGAGGATAAGACTCCACAAGAGGTATGGACTGGTAAGAAACCCTCTCTTTCACATCTGAGGGTATTTGGATGTGATGCATATATACATGTTCCAAAGGAGAAACGAACCAAATTGGATAGTAAATCTGAAAAGTGCATCTTTATTGGGTATAAGGATGGTTCAAAGGGTTATAAGCTTTGGAACCCAGTCACACGAAAAGTTGTGTACAGTCGAGATGTGGTGTTCAGAGAGATAAAAGATGTTATTAAACATGAAGTCCAACGAAATGAACCTGAGAAGATAGAGTTTGAGCTTAAGGAGGATGAATCAGACTCTACAGTAGAGGAGGAATCAGAAGATGAAGAGCCACAAACTCTGGGTGTGAGAAGATCAGGGATTTGTATTGTAAGGGTTACCTGAATTAAAAGTGAGGATAAAAATAATCCCTCTAATTATAGGACCATTATGATCAATTTTTTTTAACAAAGTTGTATATAATTATTTTGAAAAAAAGATTAGTGTATGGCTAGAAAGCCACAAAAGAGGGCCAAAAAATATCTTGGATTTAGGAGCTATCATTGAACTGTGGAGAATCTTATTATGATTAATATTGTTGTGGAGGAGTGTTCAAATATAATACCAATCTCTGTCTTATTTCATTGAATTTAGAAAATCTTTTGACCTAATTCCCATGGCTAACCTTCAAAATAAACTATTGCAACATAGAGGGTTGTTTTGAAAAAGTTGGTGATGGTGGCCTAACTCTACCTATTGTAGTAATAATTTCTCTCCTTTGCATTGGTGCAATTATTATGGTGATGGGACCTTATGTCCTTGAGAAACGAATAAAAATTCTAAAGAATTTCGGCTAGAGTATGGGTATGATTATTAACACTGAGACAAAATTAAGGTCATGATAGTTAGATCCAAAAAATTATTATGGATTTGAAAACACCTATAAATCAATAGACCTTTGGATATGGGTTAAGAAAAAGCTCTTCTTTGAGACTCTTGTCACTCTTGTTATCTTAGATGGTTGTGAAGGTTGGGAATATAACATTTCTAGAGAGTTGTCGAGAAATATAGAGAAAATCCAAAATTGTTGTATAACTTATAATCTCAAGCACAACACCTAATCCTATTCTTCTCATAGAAGAAAGTATTTCACTTGTTGAGAGTTGGACTATGACTAGGTACCTAATGTACATGAATAATATGCCCACCATCAAGGAAAATATGTTTTCTAAGATTAATTTAAAGTCCATGCAAAACAACTACTTGTTGGCATATATATGGTGAATCTTGGCTAAATCACTAAGGAATAATGAAAAATGTGACTCTAAAATAAAGATGCTATTAAAAGTATTATTTCAACTAAATTTAAGGATAATTTTTTTTGTGAAAAAGAATTAGGGGATAATTTTTTTTTAATATACTATAATGAAATTATCAATCGGGATATTTTTTTTTAAAGATATTATAAGGAAATTATCAATGATAATATAAAAAATAAAATGTATCACTCTATTTTGACCAGTGTAAGAAGAAAGTAAACATTTCTAAAATAAGATTAGTCTCACAAGATCCAAAGTAAAATAGGATGTTGAACAATTTCTAAATCATCACCAATTGAAAGAATTTAGTACCTTTGTAATGCTAAGAGGGTTGAAGGTGAAAAATGCTCTATCTTATGACATCCAACACACACCCACATTACCTCACAATTTCAAAAGATTTATTATAATATTGATCTTACTAACTTTTTTTTTCTTTTGAATCTAGAGAAATCAAAACTATGCCAAAAAAAAAACGAGGGAGAAATAAAAGGAAAAAATAAAAAAGAAGCAATATTTTATCTTTTTAAATGTTGCACAAAACAAATTTGACTTCAATAAGCATTAGCTAGATGATCATTACAATTATACCATCCTAGATGCATGTTAACTCTGAATATATGAAGCATCGAGAGGGATCAAATCCTTTTGCATCTTAAGATATTTTCATCTCAACATATGCAATATTTTATCTTTTTTAATGTTGCACAAAACAAATTTGACTTCAATAAGCATTAGCTACATCATCATTATAATTATACCATCCTAGATCCATGTTAACTTCGAATATACCAAGCACCGAGAGGGATCAAATCCTTTTTCATCTTAAGATATTTGCATCTCAACAGATTTGATCCCTCTCAATGCTTGGTAAATCCAGAGTTAAGATGGATCTAGGATAATTTAATTACCCCCTTAAATAGGCTATATTCCACATGAATACCATGGGAAATACCATGGGTTCTCATAAACCTAGTGCTTAAAAATCACTAGTAACCTGACCAAGTTAAGTTTACCTTAACTACCCAACAAAATATTTTAACATAGGACTATTTTTATTTTTATTTCAAATTTACCTTAAATATCCAACGAAAATTGGTTAAAAAAATTAATGACATAAGATTTTTACTTTAACATAGGTTTATTTTTATTTTTATTTTATTTTATTTTGGTTGAGTCAAAATATTTATATGACAAGACAATACATCATCTCTTGCATATAGGCTATGGAGCACCTTATATATATATATATATATATATATATATATAAGTCTCTCCCATCAACCTTACACTATAATATCTCTAAGTTAAAAGTTACTTTTACTACAATAGCTGGCTATATCATGGGCTATGTGGGAAATCCTAGTGGAATTTTTAATGTTTAAACTTTATTTAAATTTTATATAAAAGTTGTTATGGAAAGTCTTGGAATTCATGAGGAAAAGACACTGGGTGAAAATGTTTTTACCCATAAGATAGTTAGAAGACAATTATTCCTCTCCCTGGAGATAAATATTCTCAATTGGGACAAGGAAGCCAAGAGGGTGAGAGGAAAGGAAACCTGAGGCAACCTTGAAGACTTGGTACATAGTGGAGGAGGTCCAAGAGAGGATAATCAAGTTGTAAGCTTATAATCCTTAGATAGGATGTTGTTGAGGGAGACATGATGTTGCCAGTTGGGTGATTCTTGAGCAGGTTGGTGGCAAGTGGAAACCCCAAGATAAAATTGTGAGTCTATGAGTTCTTTGGATGGAATTATATAGTTTTGATGCCTTTGAACAAAACCTTGTTAGGTCACTATAAAGGAACTGTTATGGGAGTGACAAACCCACTTCAGGGGAGAATTGGATGTGATTTCCATTCTCATTGGTTGGGTGGAGTGGTATTTCTCTTTGTGAATTCTCTCACAGCGAAAGCCCAAGCGTATAATTATTATGATTTGTTACTTTTCTAGAACAAAATAAGTTACTATAATATCTCTCTTTACAAAATTTGTGATATGTATAGTAATGACATTTTATGAAAGAATGAAAAATCATTTTATTTAAGAATTGATGTTTGAGTGAATGGTTATGGGGAGATTCATTGAATTTGAAAGAAATTACTAATGTGCTATAAATTAGAACTAATGTGTTTCTTTTTGAAATTTTTTGTTTTATAAGTAGCATGAATAGTTAATACTCAAATAGGTTGAGTCTGAAAAATATATAGGAGTCTTTCTATGGAATGGTCCTTGTTTCTAGATATATGTGAATATATTTAAATACTCAAAAAGGAAAATAGTAGGTCCCAAAGAAAGGCTCGGTATCACTTACCTATGAGATAATTGGTAATAACCACATGAATTATTATATAGATGAACTGGAAAAGAAACTGAAAAATCAAATATGTATCTTTTTAAGTGAGAAGAAATTAAAAAAAACCATTACATGAATAACGTGTTCAAATTATGAATTAGACTTACCACATAGAATAATTTCAAAAAGAAAACAAAGACTCAGGTACTGTTACAATTAACTAAGGAAGTACCTTGAGGGTATCAATCTGAGCTGATAAGTTATAGACATGTTCTGGGTAGAAATAAGAGAGAAACGACGAATAATGCTAATAGGAAGGAAACACTGCATCTAACGAACAAAGTATCAAAGAAAGGAAATGTACATCAAATTATTGATAATACTATAATCACTATAGAAAGTAGTTAGAATCTATATAAATCGAGCATATAACCTTTCAAGGTGGTGAGAACCTAATCACAAGGAGACATAAGGCTTAGGAAATCTATAGGACTGAACCTCGATTACAAACCCTAACATCAAGAAGTTTTACATCGAATTATAAACATAATAATTAAAAAAATAAATAATAATAATAACTTAATCAAGTGCTTATTCCTGGAACAAAAAGCACGAAACTCTTCATTATAGAAATTTTGAGGTCTAAAATGGGCCTAAAAAATGTACAATGAAAATCAACTTTATAAGAACCAACATGATTAAAGATTATGATGTCAAACATGGGGGATGATTCACCATTTTTGGAGTAAAAAAGTGAAACGATTAAAAAATAAAAAAAAAAATGAAAAAGCTATTTTTTGTTAGCTTTTGTAGCATTGAATGGTGTTCTAGTCTTGAAACTTTGTGGAGAGGCTAAAACACAAGAATTCTCTGAAACCTAGAAATTGTTTGTGGAAATGTCACCTAGAGATAACTCAATTAAATTAATTAACCATCATTTCAATTTTTCCGAAGTTTAACTCAAGAAAACTTGCTAATTAATAGTAATTAATTGAGAAAGATGAGAATTCTCTAGACCGTCAAATGGATCGACTTGGAGATGGTCTCATCCATTGATTAAGTTTTAATTTTGGATGTTGGAGTCCCAACTGGAGATTATAAGAAGAGGTAAATGGTTAGATGGAGAGACACACAAAGACATAGAAGAAAGAGCTAGCGGTGTAAGTTCTTTGGGCAATTTGAGCTAGCCATCAATAGAGTCTGAGCTAGAAAGAGGATGAACTGATAGAGAGGGGCAAAGACAATGATCTAGAGGAAGATTTTCCAGTTTTAGAGATGAAAAGAGAGACGACCAAATGTATTTCTCTAGAAGTCTACGAAGGGGCTTCTCACAACCTCAAAGAGGAAACTCGAGTTAGCTGAGCCGGAGGTGGATTCAGTTTCCAAAGGCAAAGAATATTTCCAGAAGGCCATGAGAATTATTTCCAGAGCAGCAGTAGGTAAGACAACTTGAGTAGCATTAGTCCTAGGTTGAGCGTGTGATAGGTTGTGCATAAGTGATAGAGAAGCCTACACAGAGGGTTTGGATGACATACTTAGGCTTGTTAGTTTAAGTCATGATTGCTTGGAGAAGAGGGTAAATTTCCTTAGTTGATTTTTACGGTATTTCTCTCAGATTAGATATGGAGTTGGGAATCCAAATTTATTGTACTCAAAATATCACTGAATCATACTAATAAAACCCTCAGCTGTTACACTGGTTTTCCAACATAAGGTTTTTCATGGGACATTTGTCCAAAAATAAGTGGATCAATTTTATGTGTGTACTAGTATTTCTCAGTTCCTATTTTGTCTTTTGTAGTATTTTATTTGGTGAAGAAATTGCAGTGTGATTAATTTGATATTAATTAGAAAATCAATAAAATGTTAATCATTTAGGATAATTAATTCCAATTGCTGCATTTCAAGGAATTTTCACATTTTCAACTCGTATTTTGAACTTATCTCCTTAAGGTTTTACTCAAATTTCGAGTAGGATGACTTATTCAATATAGAATTTAATTTCATATCCAACGAGTATCCATTTTACCTACGTTTGATGGACCCTGCTACATGAAAAATGAGAAATATATGAAAAACGTGATTGCAATCACAATTTTTCAGCTATTTGTAATTTTTTTGCGTAGCAGGGTCCATTAAAACTATGCAACATGGGTACCCCTTGGATGAGGAATTAAATTCCACATCCAACAAGTATTCCTGCTTGAAATTGGAGTAAAATCATAGGAAGATAAGCTAAAAATACAAGTTGAAAAAGTAGTTTTTTAAATTTTTCCCTCTAAATTTTGATGATGTTATCTAATCTTATTTTATTATTTCCACTATCATTTTATAGTATTCCTCAGGAGGCCCATTTTAGACGTCAAAATTTCTATAATGATGTATGTAACCGATACATAACAATATTAATGCATTTAAGATATATATATAGTGATGTGTGACGTTTAAAAAACTATGAACAAAGAGAGGCCAAATTCTATGCCTATTAACCAATACAAGGGAATCATTTAAAACCAGTTATCTGTGAAAAATACATACATACATCCGTACATACATATATACATACATACATACGTACACACACACACACGCACACACACACACACGCACACACACACACACACACACATATCACTGTATTACATATGAAAGTAAGTGTCAATAAACCTAATACATGACACCCAGAAGCAATCACCTCCATTTACCAATTATCATTAAAAAATTATACATATAGTTTCTTAAAAACTAAACCCCACTAGGAAAAGTGACACAAATGGGTCGAGTGACTAGCCTACTACTAAACACTAATACAGGTTGGGGCAAGTGGATGCCTCAAAAGAACACACCTTAAAGAGAAGAAAATCCTTGCCAAAGTGGCATTGTAAGAGGTAAACCATTCTTGTACCAAAGAAAATGATATGAACCTAGAGGGAAAAGATTCCCAGTCAGCTAGGTATGAGAACAATAGAACCCAAGAGATAAGCTAGAGAATTTCTACACTAAACAAAATTGTTATGGGATCAAACCTATCCAACAAAGTATACAGATTAGAGTTTGAGTTTGAAATGAAAAGAGATGTATAAAAAATGAAATTAACAAAAATGAATCTAAGCCCTTCCGACATTACCTACATGGTTAACATTCTGAATTCCCACCTATAAAGCATTAAAACCCCTTAGGGGTTAGTAATTCTAGTGTTGGAAATAAAAGGAAGAACATAAAATTCCAACAAATAACTATAAAGGAAGTTCATAGCTTACCACACACTCCTTAGCAAAGAAGTAACACATGGATGAACCTTACAAGTGACTCTAGAAGCTCGAAACTCCAAAAATAGGGTAATAATTTTGAAACTCTCATCCTCATAAATAAAAAATTAACAAAGAATGAAACATTATGACCCCACCACTATCAAGAAAATCAAAGAGACAACATTCTATAAAGTATTACCTCCAAGTTGCAGAAAACGGTGACCAAATTTCAAGTCACCAGAGCCAAGCTCCACCCAAAGCTCAGACACTGGGATGGAGTGCGATTGTAGCAAGGGAATGACGGTGGTTACACCCATGATGGGATCCAAGTAATCTACACCATCCAATTTCATACTCTAGTGATCTAGGGACAAGATGAAACCACCTCGATATCGTAAAATGCACCACCTCACCTAAGAGATGTCTCGATGGAAGGTTCTCTGTAAGAATGGAATTAAAATGACTTAATGAAATTCTTTAACTGATGGTATGTATAGGATTGACACATGGAGTTAGAATCTTGGATACAACAGTTTATTATAACCAAATATTTGTAAGACCAAAGTAACCATAACTCCATCCACCTTGACTTATACAATCTCGGGAGTAGGAATTTTGTGACCACCACCAATAATGTGGTCAATATAAGTTAGAATATAATTAATAATAAACCCAAAAGTCTTATATGTATACAATGCATTTAGCCATAAGGGAAAACCTTTAAGGAATGAGTATTTTATACGATAACTAATACCAACACCAGTAGGATTATGACTATATACAATCATAATCCTACTGGTGTTGGTATTAGTTATTGTATACAGTACTCATTCCTTAAAGGTTTTCCCTTATGGCTAAATGCACTGTATACATATAAGACTTTTGGGTTTATTATTAATTATATTCTAGCTTATATTGACCACATTATTGGTGGTGGTCTCAAAACTCCTACCCACGCGATTGTATAAGTCAAGGTGGATGGAGTTATGGTTACTTTGGTCTTACAAATATTTGTTTATAATAAACTGTTGTATCAAAGATTCTAACTCCATGTGTCAATCCTATAGATACCATCAGTTATAGGATGGTATGTATAGGATTGACACATGGAGTTAGAATCTTGGATACAGCAGTTTATTATAACCAAATATTTGTAAGACCAAAGTAACCATAACTCCATCCACCTTGACTTATACAATCTCGGGAGTAGGAGTTTTGAGACCACCACTGATAATGTGGTCTATATAAGTTAGAATATAATTAATAATAAACCCAAAAGTCTTATATGTATACAATGCATTTAGCCATAAGGGAAAACATTTAAGGAATGAGTATTGTATACAATAACTAATACCAACACCAGTAGGATTGTGAATATATATATATATATATATATAACACGAATAAGGTGAAAGATACATATAAGATGAAAGTATAATTTAACACGAACGAATAAGGTGAAAGATACATATCAGATGAAAGTATAATTTTTTTTTGTGTATGTATGTATGGATGTTACAAGTGGTGTCAACATTGAATGGTTGAGTACTATGGCCTTATTAAGGGAAAGATAAGTGAAAAGTCGTGTCAAGGGTACATTGAAGTATTTCCATTACATGAGTTAAACTATCAAAGTATTAATCAACTTATTATTGAGGCCACCCTTATCTACAAAGACTAACTTATTGAGCACCTAAGAGAACAAACAATTGTTTGAAAGATTTATTTGACAATAAACGATAATTAAGAAAGTAATATTCTATTATTGTCGGATAATGTGAAAAGGTCATGAATCTGGAATGATGACGAAGCATGTGCACCAGTAAATCAGAAGATGAATACCAAATAAACTAAGTAAAGTGACATTTACTACACTATAGATATGCTTAAGAAGGAAAATGGGTGTTGCAGGTGAGATCATTCTCAGAAGTTTGGGATTATCTATAGGGTGATTGCATGTTAGTAGTTGTGATATTCCTTTTGTTAATTTACATAAGGATTATTTCGATACCTAGTGATATTCGTACAAATGATATTTACAAGGATTTTGGTTAAGAAAGGAGATAGGTATAAAAAGGGGTTAAAAGTACTACTGATGTCGAGTAAGTAACATTTAATTGTAATACGAGATATATTGCACCTATACTTTAGGTTGACTGAGAACCTTGTTGAAATAATGAGTGAATAAAATCATTCATGATAATATAAGATTTTTGAATCCTAACTACGAATGGGAAGCAAGTTGTAAAAGGAAAAAGGCTATAGTAACATTGTAAAAGAAAAATACTCAACATGATAAATGCATTGTATGTTTTCACAAAGAAAAAGAGAAATCAAGAACCTTGTAATATGTAAAGAAAAATATATGGTATATTGATATACCCAAGGAAGGCATATGAGCATATTTAAGGACAAATTTTGTCCAAATTACATGGGGATGTAGAACATCTATGATTACAAAATATATGAGTGAATGGTAGGTGATTGGTGGGACTAGTTAGAATCATTTCACCAAACTAAACATTAGAAATCGATATGGTAGATATCGACAGTGATAACAAAAAAAAACATTATGTAATCATAGGTATAACTAAGTCTAATGCAATCATGCCAATAGGTACAAATTTCATGATTGATGGAAATAAAACCCAAACTAATAAGGTAAATTAATGAAATTTTCCACTAAAAAATATTTCAATAAAGGAATCCACAGGAAGAAGGTTACCATAGTAGAGTAATTGGCATAAACCATAAGCATGGAGGATCATGCCAATCAATTGGCTGAAAATTGTAGTCAAATCGCTGGATAAGGTATCTAATCAAGATCCAAAAAAAAGGAGATAAGTTGTCACAAATATGATAGAAGAATATTAGTCTCAGAAATAAAAAGTGAACAATGCAATTGAAACCATTAAGTTTGAAGAAGTGTGATAACTGTATCTAGGTTATTCACAACCACCAAATAGATATGGAAGCACATCATAATAGTGTTGTTGGTATTCATAAAATATATCTACGTTACATCAAATATAGCAAGTATGAATTGAGTATGATCAGAGTCAAAAATAAGAAAACTTACTAGAAAAGGAGTGTAGTATCCCTAAAACATAGGAAATGAATTAACATAATTTTTTAAAATTCTTGTACCTTGTGTACGTAGAGGACTCAAGAATTATATGACTAAAAAAATCACAATACTAAACCCCTAAAGTGATTCACTAAATGGGTTATTTTATAGCCACCTCGTAATTGGAAAGACTAAGTATGATTGAAAAAAAAATATGACAATAGAATTTGGATTAATTGAAATAACTAATAATTGTAATTATGATATCTAAATATTTGAGAAAAGTTGATGCAATAAGGTGAACAGGGATAGATGCATGCTAAATTTCACGGGAATTTTACTAAAATTGTAGAAACACACACACACACACACACACATATATATAAAGCCTTATATATATAAGACAAAATGATACATTTGAAAATTATGGTGGGAAACTCTTAATCAGATCTTTGCTAGCTTGATGCCTTTTCTTTAAACTTTTTGGCCAAATCATAAATTGAACATAAAAACATAAGAATATATGTATATGCATATATGTGTTAGGTACACAAGACAATGAACATGAATGTTAAATATTCCTAAGAGTCTATTGTCTTAACATGGATTGAATAATGAATAGTGGGTGCAGGTAAAATGACGATTCAAACAAGAGGAGAGCCAAGTAAGGTAACTAAGGGAATATGGCACCTAATTGTAAAAAATTGAAGTTGAGATAATGACAATTTTGATAGCACATTAGAAAAAGTGTTACCTATTCTTATTGACCTGGAAGAGGGATCATGCCACTAGTTAATGCTACTATAGTTATGTACTTCAAATATGACTTTTGTAGATAGAAATGAAGTTTGGTCAAAGGATTAGCTAGAATGAACTTTTTCTTACAAAATTAGTATGTCAAGATAACCACAGTAAGATAATGTTTTGAGAAGATTGATAGGCATGAAAGGTGGAGAAGGTTTTCTTAGACACCTTTATCGATAATTTTAGAACAGAAAGGATGTAAATCCCAAGAAGAGAGTTAAGAGGGAATCATGAGTGAGGCATGTTGGGAAACACATTGTTGTGAGGTTAGTGACATAAATTTCTTTTTATCTCTCCTTGATTTTAAATATGCCATACTATTTCAAGTTATGTTCTTGAGTCATAATCATGATGTCACTTAATATTACCCTATGCTTGTAAGCCTCAATGATACTGGGAAAGAACAAAAGGAAAAATAATGGAACCAACATAGAAAAAAAACCCAATTGAATTATAAAATTTTGATTAAGACTTCTATGTGAATAAGTAATGTGGACAGAGCTAGGTCCACCTAGACAAAGGAGACATAATTTTCCAGGGAAATGGTAAATTGAAGCAATTGTCTTATAACATTGGAATTATTTTGTTATGGCATATTTGATATCCTAGAATTATGACAGTGCTTAAAGAACAAATCGTTAGTTGCAAGCCATAACGATGACAAGGTAAAGGAATCTCCCTTGAACTAAATAAAAAATGATGATAATGAGTAAGACTAATGTATAATGAATAGTTATTCATGTGATTTTTGTTCTTTTTTAACATTCTACATGATCTTATAGGGTAAATGTATTAAACTAACCTAGTGATTAAATGATGTGAATGACATGCTTAGAATGGGTATATAGGGGGAAATAACTATACTATATTAATGGGGTAGTTAATATGCATAAAAATGCAAAAGAGAGAAATTCCAAGATTATACATGGAAGAAAATTGCATACAACTTTTATCCACCACCTATAATGCAATATGACAAGAAGTAAAAATAGAAGGAATGTTGCAAAGTGGACTTTTGGTGTTATGTTGAATGAAAATAGCAAGTAATCCAATATGGAAATAACTAAGTTTATTTGGAAAAAGAAAAATGGAATATGGACATCATGAATATGGCAGGAAAAAGGAAGTTATCTTAAAATATTCTCATGCATGACTAATGCATAAGTAACATCTGAATTAAGATAAAAGTATAGTAGTTTTATTTAGCACAAAAATGCACTAGTTGTAATTTCACATAAAAGACAAGAACAATAAATGGTTTCTGAATATATTCTTATTTCTAAACAAAAATGTGCATGGAACTAATATCTCCATGGTCTTAAATTTATAGTGGAACTGCATGGTGAATTATTTGTCAATTTACATAGCCATTGGGTAAGTAGAATAATTTAGAGTGATGAGTTAGAAGGATGTTGTTAACTCTTATTTAGTATAGGTTGTTGATCCCATTAGGTTGTGATTCACGTTGATGACCCTTGCTAGGTATAAAAATAACAAATGGTGGTGTTTGTAATGAAGATTGAATATATATATATATATATATAGAGAGAGAGAGAGAGAGAGAGATGACTATCGTAGAACATATATATGTGTGTGTGTGTGTGTCTTGAAATAATTATTGATGGAAACTAATGACCATAATGATTGTGGATGTAGGCCATGCTAGGCAGAGTAATCATGGTTGAACCTCTACATTTTTTATCTGAGAGACGTTGTGCTACAAAAGAAAACATTAACAAGGTTAAATGCTAAGGAAGGCTACATGGGAAGAGGAGGATAAATATTTCATGCATGAGGCATAATTCAACTCATTTTGAACGCTACACAACATTAAGGACGATACTTCACTCGGGGGGGAAGATGTAATACCCCTCAGTAAAAGTAAATATTTAATTTACTTTTACTACAGTAACTTAGTAAACCATGGGCTATGTGGAAATTCTAGTGGAAAAATTTAATGTTTAATTTTATTTTAGTTTTATATAAAAGTTGTTATGACAGGTCTTGGAATTCATGAGGAAAGAAACTATATGAAAAGGTTTTCACTGATTGGATAGTTAGAAGACAATTATTCCTCTCCCTAGAAATAAATAATATTAGTTGGGAAAAGGGAGCCAATAGGATGAGAGGGAAGAAAACCTGAGGAAACCTTGAAGACTTGGTGCCTAGTTGGATGAGATCCAAGAGAGGATAATCGTGTTGTAAGCTTATGACCCTCAAACAGGAAATTGTTGAGGGAGGTAGGACACTGCCAATTGGGGGAATCTCGAGCTGGTTGGTGCCTAGTGGAAACCCTAAGAAAAATATGTGTTTGTTAATTCTTTCGCTGGACCTGTATAAACTTGATGCCTTTGAATAAATATTGTTAGTTCATTATCAAGAAACTATTATGGGAGTGACAAACTCGCTCAGGGGGAGAATTGGATGTGATTTTCATTCTCATTGGTTGGTAGGAGTGGTCTTTCTCCTTTGTGAATTCCCTAAAAGCCTAAGCCCAATTATACAAGTATTGTGAATGGTTACTTTTCCATAACCGAAAAATTTACTGTAAATTGATTTTTTTACAAAATTTTGTGATAGGTACAGGAATGACTCATAACGAAACAATGAAAAATCCTCCTATTTAAGGATTGATGTTTGATTGAATGATCGATGTTTGATTGAATGGTTATGGGAAGATCAAATGTATTTGAAGTAAAGTACTAATTTGCTATAAAATAGAACTAATGTGCTTCCTTTTGAAAATTTTGGTTTTACAAGGAGCATGCATAGTTAATATTGAAACAGGGTGGTTCTGACAAATAGACCAGAGTCCATCTTTAGAATAATCCTTGTTTCTAGATATACATGAATACCTTTTTTAATAATCCCTCTTTAGAATAATCCTTGTTTCTAGATATACATGAATACCTTTTTTAATAATCCTGGTTTCTAGATATACATGAATACCTTTAAATACTCAAAAAGGAAAATAAAAAGTCCCAAATAAAAACTGGGTCCCACATACATATGAGAGTACAGGTAATAACCACATGAATGAGTTAGATAAATGAAGTGGAAAAGCAAATGAAACATAAAATACATGTCTATTTAAGAGGTAAGAAATTAAATAGAAACCATTACATGAATAGCGTGTTCAAATTCTGCAATAAACTTACCACATAGAATAATTTCAGAACGAAAACGAAGACTCGAGTAATGTTACAATTAAATAGGGAAGTGCCTTGAGGGTATCAATCTGAGCTGATAACTTATAGACGTGTTTTGGGCAGACATAAGAAAGAAAATTCAAACAATGCCAGTGGGAAGGAAACACCGTATCTAATGAACAAAGTATCAAAGAAAGGAAATGTATATAAGATTCTTAATATAATATAATCATTTTAGAAAGTAGTTGCAATTTGTTCAAATATATACGAATCTATATAAACCGAGCATATACCCTTTCAAGATGGCGAGAACCTAATCATAACGAGACATAAGGATTGGTAAATATATAGGACTGAACATGGGTTACAAGTCCTAACATCAAGAACTTTTACATCAAATTACCAGCATTAGAATTAATGAATTAAACAACAATAACAATTTAATCAGGTGCTGATTCCTGGGGCGAAAAACACACAACCCATATGTCTATAACAGATACATAATAATCTTAAATGCATGTCATATCTATATATATATATATATACACGTTTCATTGTATGTCAATAAACCTAATTTGAGCTACCCAAAAGGAATCACCTCCATTAACCAATAATCATTAAAAATTTGTACATACAGTTGTTTAAAAACTAAACTCCACTAGGACAAGTGACTCAAAGGGGTCGAGCGACCAGTCTATTACTAAACCCTAATAGAGGTTAGGTCGAGCGACTGCATTAAAAGAACACAATGAAAAGAAAAGAAAATCCTTGCTAAAGTGGCATTGTAGGAAGAAAACCATTCCTGTACCAAAGAAAATAGTAATAAGTCATTATAGGAACCTGGAGGGAAAATATTCCCAGTCAACTAGGTATGAGAACACTGGAATTGAAGAGAAAAGTTGGAGAATCTCCACAGTAAATGAACCTGTTATGGGCTGAAGGTTGTCCAACAGAATAAATAGATTAGAGTTAGAGTTTGAAACCAAAAGAGATTCAGAACAACTTAAATTAATGAAAATGGAGCTAAGCCCTTTCGACATTACCTACATGGTTAACATTCTGAATTCCCACCTGCAAAACATTAAAAGCCGTTAGGGGTTAGTAATTTTGGCGGTTGCAAAGAAAGAAAAAACAAGCAATTCCTGTCAATAATTGTTAAGGAAGTCCATAGATTATCATAGTCCTTAGCGAAGAAGTAACACTCGAAAGAAGCTTACAGTTAACTCTAGAAGCATTAAAAAAAAAAATTGAGCATAACCCGTCAAGCCCTCATCCTCATATCTGCAAACAGTAACATAGAATGAAGCATCGAGACCCCAGTATTATCGTGAGAATTAAGGAGACAACATTCTGTAATGTATTACCTCCAAGTTGCATAAAATGGTGACCGAACTTCGAGCCACCAGAGCTAGGTTCAACCCAAATCTCAGAGTCTAGAATGGAGTGCGATCGTGGTGAGGGAACGAGGTTGGTTACACCCCCAACAAGTTCCAAGTAATCTACACTATCCGATTCAATAATCTAGCGATCCATGGATGGAATGAAGCCACCTTGACGCAGTAGAACTTGCCACCTCACCTGAGAACTCTCCGGAAGGAAGGTGCTCCATAAGAACTTGGGATATATTAGTTTATTATAATCAAATAATTCTAATGTGAAAGTGGGCCTAATGGTTAAGAAAATGTATTTTCTCTAAGAGGTCTCAAGTTCAAAATCATAGAGTTTAAAGTATCTACGCCTTTGTAGATTTAGTAGTCAAATCGCTGCTGGAGGTGGATCCCTGGTCTCACAAGCATGTGTCTCATACAATAGTAACTCCACATTGACTTATACAATATGGGGAGCCTTTAAGGCAAAACTTTTAAGGAATGAGTATTGTATATAGTAACTAATACCAACAGTACCAGTTACCGATTATCCTAGATTAAAAAAAAAAATCTAATACCAATAGTAGTAGGATTATATATATATAATCCTATATATATATATACATATATAGGATTATATATATATATATATATATATATATATATAAAACAAGGATAAGATAAAATATAAATATCAAATGAAAGTATAAATTTTTTTTGTGTATGTATGGATGTTACATACACGCTATAAATTTGGTGTTATTTAATTTTTCTATGTTTTGGTTTTTTCTTTAGACTTAAACAATAATTATTTTTGTCACATTCATATTTTTTTGTTTAAAATATATTTTTAAATGTATAAATGAAATTAATAATAAAGAAACCCAAAACATTACAATTATACAAATTTAACAAATCAAACTTGTGATTTAAACAAAATTTTAATAAATTTCAATCAAAATTAACAAAACATTATACCAAAAAATTCTATAAATAAAATATTTAAATTACAACCATAAAATTTATCATCATATCAAAGTGAAATAGATAACAATGGAGGAACATTCTCCCATTAACCATTATTAAAATTCCAACCTACGTTTATAAACAAATGGACAACGTTGGGAAATAAGACTAGTTAATCAATTTACCTTTCCATAATTATTATTATGATAATAAAAGTAAGAGGGTGAATAAAGTAAAGGGAAAAAATTATGTTATGAAATTGAAATATATAATGATAAGTAATGGTATTTTGATTAATAATGAGAAAATATATAAATATATATAAATATATATTTAAATGAAAATGTGGTGTTTTGTTTTGTTTTGTTTTTTTCTTTTTCGGAAAATAAAATTTTCATAACTATTAATATTAACAAAATAAAAATTCAATATCGGCTATATGATTTATGCACATAGGAAGATAGGAAATTCTTGATTATGAAGGAGTTCATTTTTGTTGTCGAAGGTGCTGTTAAGTGGGTCATGTTTTAAGGGATTATTCGTTTCCATATATTGAAAGAAAGCAATAGGGATGTAAGGAAGGTGAGGTTGCTAGAAAAAGTAAGAAAGGTGGGGTTTAGGGTCTTCTCCCAAAGGTCTAGATTTTGCGAAGAATCTCGTTGTAGAGGAGCCTACTCTAATGGAAGCTAAGACCCTGATCATGTCAAAGGATGGAAAAGATTCTATCAATACATCCAAGGTTGTTGACCCTTCAACATCATATTCCTTTGCATCAATTATTGGCATTCTTTCCCCTCCTATATCAAACTTTACGAGTTCATCTAATTTTCTTTCTATGGGGTCACTTTTTCCTTCCAACATAGTTACTGATCAAATGGGAACTATCACCTCAAAAGGGATACTCTAGCCTAAAACCCCCCAAAAAACATGAAAAAACAACCAAAAAATAAAAAATGTTGATTCTACATTATCATTTTTTTTTTCAGAGTAAATTTTCACTATTTTTTAAAAATAATAGTAAAAAACAATAAAAGTCATTTTGTTTGGTACAAAAAACACCTTGAAATCGAAAAGTGTTGATGCTGGAATAACGTATTTTTTTACAAGTTACATTTTCAACATTTTTTAATAATGACGTTAAAAATAAATATGACTCTGAAAAACTTTAAATTTCCAACGATTTTCAAGAATGACATTAAATATAAAATATCACGTCTTTGGAAAGCCTTAAATAACATATTTTTTTTCAAGGTACATTTTCAACATTTTTTAATAATGACATTAAAAATAAAATATCATGACTTTGAAAAACTTTAAATTTTCAACGATTTTCAAGAATAACATTAAATATAAAATATCACGTCTTTTGAAAGCCTTAAAATTTCAATGATTTTTAAGCATTACATTAAATTTAAAATATCACTTCTTTGAAAAACCTTAAAATTCCAACAATTTTCAGGCATAGTGCTAACAAAAAATACTTATAACTTTTTTTAACCATAGCATTAAAGATAAAACATCATGACTTAGAAAAAACATTAAAATCTTGACAATTTTTCAACCATGGAATTAAAACCAAAGATTATGACTACAAAACGATTACGGTTTCAAATATTTCATTCATGACATTATAGAAATATTTTATGACTAATTTTTTTTTAAAAATGAACACGTGAATGAAAGAGTAATTATACCAAGAGTAATTTTTTTAAAATGCTAAATGGATATCGATTTTAAAATCTTATCCAAAGACAACTTAATACATTGCAAAAAAAATTAAAAATCAACTATCAAATTGACACACAGTGTAGGTGAGCTCAACCTATTGTAATGAAAAATTAAAGAACAACCATGAAATTAACACATTGTGGGGCACACTCAAATCATTATAATGAAAAATTTAAAATCAACTATCAAATTGCACATAATATATAGAAATGACATAAAAAAGAAAATATAAAATGTAAAAAAAATTACCATACCATGTAAAATTTAAAAAAGAAAAGAAAGTAAAAAAGAAGAAGAGTAAAATAAAATAAAAACCAAATAAAAAAAAAATAAAAAAATAAAAAATAAAAAAAAAGTTACAAAAATAAAATAAAACATTAAAAAACAAAAAAAATTACTTGGCCACCTAGAGGCCCAGGGGGCAGGAGTGGCAAGGGGACAATTTATGACAAAAAATAAATCAAATATTAAAAAATATATAAAAATTAAAAAGCAAAAAGAAACGATAAAAATGTAAAAAAAATCAAAATTGAAATATATATATATATATATATATATATATATATATATATATATATATATATTTTAAGAAAACAAAATAGAAAATAAAAATAAAAACCATTCTTTTAAGTTAAAAATAAAAATAAAAAATAAAAACCTCATTTTAAGAAAGGTTAAATAATTACCAAGAAAAAAATTAAATAAAAAAAATAAACTAAAAAAAAAAATTCAAAACAATTAAAATTAATTTTTTTTTATTAAAATAAAAATAAATAAAAGTATTCAAATCAAAAAATAAAAAAAAAATTATAAAATAAAAAAAAATTAAAAAAACTTATTAAAAAAAAATTCCCCTTCCTCCTTTCGCTCCAACACCCTCGCTCTCCCTCCGTCCCTGCCCCTCCACTGTCCTCCCCTACCTGCCCCACTCCAGATCCACCCTCCCTCGCACCCCTCGCCCACCTCTCCCTCTCGCCATCCCCTGCCCACCCGACCCCTCCCTCGCTTGCTCGGGGTCTGAGTGAGCAGGGAGGGCTGAGTGGGGAGCGGTAGCAAGGGAGGGAAGGCAAGGGTGGGGGTATGGTGGCGAGGGGATGGAGGGGATGGGTGGGGAGCAAGGGAGCAGGGGCCGGGGGTGGGGTGGGTAGGGGAGAGCACGGGTGGGGTAGGGTGGAGGAGGAGGAGGAGTGAGGGAGGGATTTTTTTTTTTTGATTTATATATATATATATATATATATATATATATATAGATTTATATAATTTTAATTTAAAAAAATAAAAATTCCTAATCTTTTATTTTATTTTATTTTTTATTTTTAATTTTGTTCATTTAAATTATCTAATTTAAATATTTTTTATTTTTTATTTTAATAGATTTGTTTTTTAATTTTAATTTTTTTTCTTAACCTTTAATTTTTTTTTGGGTAGTTATTATAAATTTTTTTAAATGAGGTTTTTTTTATTTGTTTTTTAAACTTGAAAAAAAGTTTTGAGATTTTTTTTGGGTTTAATTTCTTTTTCTTTTTGAAAATAAATAATTTTTTAATTTATTTTTGATATTTTCTTAATTATTTTATGTATTTTTCGATTAATTTTTTATTCAATTAATCGAACGGGAGGGTGAGGGTGGCGTGGGGAAGGGGGCGAGGAGGCAGGGTGTGGACATGGAGCGAGGGAGGGGGAGCTTGGGGTGAGGTGCGTAGGGGAAGGCGTGGCTGAGGTGGGCGAGGAGGGAGGTGGAGAGAGGGGAGTTGGGAAGGGGAGCGAGGGAGGGTGGGAATGTGGTGGGATGGAGGAAGGGAGGGGATTTTTTATTTATTTTTAATTTTATTTTAATTTTTGATTTTTGATTTTAAGTTTTTTTAAATGTTTTTTTTTTTAAATTAAAAAATTGTAATTTTTAATTTTTATTTAAATAAAAAAATTGTAATTTTTTATTTTTTATTTTGTTTATTAAAATTCTTATTTAAATATTTTTTATTTTTTATTTTAATTGATTTATGTTAATTATTATTATTATTATTATTTTTTTTTTTTTTTGACTTTTTTTTGGTAATTATTTTAAAATTTTTAAATCAGGTTTTTATTTATTTATTTTTTAACTTAAAAAATGGTTTTAGATTTTTTTTGGTTTAATTTGTTTTTTCTTTAAATTATATTTTCTTTTTGAAAAAAAACTCATTTTTTAATTTATTTTTTATTTTTTTCAAATTATATATATATATATATATATATATATATATATATTTTACATGTTAATTTTGGTTTTTTATTTTTATATATATTTTTATTTATTTTTTGTTTTTTATCTTCTTTTTTTTATATATATATTTTGTATTTGATTTTTTTCTCATGTATTTTTATTTTTATTTTTATGTTTTATTACCAACATGAAAATCAACAAAATTAATAAAAATTATCCACACTTATACATTAGAAAATTTAAAGTGTAAAAAATAAGTCCTCTAAACAAAAAGGGTTGATGCTCAGCAACACTTTTCAAATTCAAGATGAAAATCACTAACAAAAAAAAATGTTCACACCTGTACATAAAAAATTTAAAGTGTCAAAAATAATCTCTCTAAAAAAATGTGTTGATGTTGCATGAATACTTTTCAAAATCAACATGAAAATCACTAACATTTAAAAAAATTCTTCATACTTGATACATAAAAAAATCTAAATTGCCAAAAATATGCTAAAAAAAAGGTGTATTCTGAATCATCATTTTTCAAAATCGAGTGAATTTTTTCTACCTCAAAAAATGGGTACTAATTAATTTTCTTAGATATGATTTTTGGGATTCAAAGTCATTCAAACGTATGACCATTTCCATGAGAGGTAGTCGTAACTGACTAATTTCTCATGATTTTTGAATAGTTCACTTAGCACTCATTGCATCGGGTGATGCTCACAGGGGTGAAGAAGTGGGATTGAAACTAGTGAAATGTGGAGAACGAATCACATAGCATCAATCATCACTTCCGGGGCTTGCACCCGGTAACCAGGACTTCCCAGGAGGTCACCCATCCCAGAACTCCTCTGGCTCAAGCGCGCTTAACTGTGGAGTTTTTCCCCACAATCAAGCCCACTTAGCTTGCTACCCCATTTGCAAAACCTTAGCAAGTATTGTGCCTCATGAACCATTCAAGTAGAGATCCCTTGACTCTTTTTGAATTTAAGTATGGGGGATTTACGCAGTGCATTATATTAGATATCATTTTTGGGATTCAACTGCGTTAAGTAAGTCATTCAAACGTATGACCATTTCCATGAGAGGTAGTCGTAACTGACTAATTTCTCATGATTTTTGAATAGTTCACTTAGCACTCATTGCATCGGGTGATGCTCACAGGGGTGAAGAAGTGGGATTGAAACTAGTGAAGTTTCAATCCCACTTCTTCACCCCTGTGAGCATCACCCGATGCAATGAGTGCTAAGTGAACTATTCAAAAATCATGAGAAATTAGTCAGTTACGACTATCTCTCATGGAAATGGTCATACGTTTGAATGACTTACTTAACGCAGTTGAATCCCAAAAATGATATCTAATATAATGCACTGCGTAAATCCCCCATACTTAAATTCAAAAAGAGTCAAGGGATCTCTACTTGAATGGTTCATGAGGCACAATACTTGCTAAGGTTTTGCAAATGGGGTAGCAAGCTAAGTGGGCTTGATTGTGGGGAAAAACTCCACAGTTAAGCGCGCTTGAGCCAGAGGAGTTCTGGGATGGGCGACCTCCTGGGAAGTCCTGGTTACCGGGTGCAAGCCCCGGAAGTGATGATTGATGCTATGTGATTCGTTCTCCACATTTCACTAGTTTCAATCCCACTTCTTCACCCCTGTGAGCATCACCCGATGCAATGAGTGCTAAGTGAACTATTCAAAAATCATGAGAAATTAGTCAGTTACGACTACCTCTCATGGAAATGGTCATACATTTGAATGACTTACTTAACGCAGTTGAATCCCAAAAATGATATCTAATATAATGCACTGCGTAAATCCCCCATACTTAAATTCAAAAAGAGTCAAGGGATCTCTACTTGAATGGTTCATGAGGCACAATACTTGCTAAGGTTTTGCAAATGGGGTAGCAAGCTAAGTGGGCTTGATTGTGGGGAAAAACTCCACAGTTAAGCGCGCTTCAGCCAGAGGAGTTCTGGGATGGGTGACCTCCTGGGAAGTCCTGGTTACCGGGTGCAAGCCCCGGAAGTGATGATTGATGCTATGTGATTCGTTCTCCACATTTCACTAGTTTCAATCCCACTTCTTCACCCCTGTGAGCATCACCCGATGCAATGAGTGCTAAGTGAACTATTCAAAAATCATGAGAAATTAGTCAGTTACGACTACCTCTCATGGAAATGGTCATACGTTTGAATGACTTACTTAACGCAGTTGAATCCCAAAAATGATATCTAATATAATGCACTGCGTAAATCCCCCATACTTAAATTAATTTTCTTGTTTGATCGCTAACTATGTTTTTCTATGATTATCCTGTATCTATTTATGTGATCCCTAGTGTTTCTTTGCATTTCATACCTTGTTATATTCTTGCTGCTCTTGTTTATTGTCCCTCCCCGACCCCATCCTTTGCTGGAGGCATATCAAGCTTATTGGAAACTTTTCCCCCATACAACCTTAGATTAAATTCTAGACAAAATGTCTATCTGATGGCCATGGGAGTTGTTGGGACCTCTTCCACTTCCATGTTATCTAAAAATCCTTAATGTTATTAGTCATATATCTCACAAGCGAAGGTCAAAGCTAGCTAGGAAGACACTGCAGTTAGGAAAAAATATCATGTTGGCATCTCTTAGAGCAGTGCAGGATTCGGTGGAGGTTTCCCCATGATTTTCATTTCCTTTAATTATCATGGGTTGGATAGTCACCCTAAAATTCTAGCTCTTAGAAATTTATTTCTATCAGAATGCAATGATATTGTATTTCTTCAAGAGACTTTAGGGAATGGTGAGGCAATAGAAAGAATGCTAGTCTTTGATTCCTAGATGGAATTTATGGCTATTGATGTGGGTTGAAGGTTAGGTGGGTTAGCAATTGGATGAAACTAGAAATCAATATAGCGTCTTGGATCTTGGGGCCTGGAACGGGTTATCGGGGATGATATTTAGGTGGCTGATATGGGTATGGAACTAAAGGTCATGAACATTTATGGCCCCTATTAAGAGTGAAATATTTTTTAGGATCAGTTAATGTATCACTCTTTTATGAATGTTGATAATTTGGTAGTGGAGGGTGATTTGAATTTTTGTTTGGAAGCTTTGGAAATATGGGGTGTCCATGCTCATCCTAATCCTTTGGAAGATTATTTCTCACACTTACTGGAATCCCATAAACTATGTGACGTTGAGCCTATTAAATTAAATCCTACTTGGAGAAATACGCTATAAACACCCCACCTTAACCTTAATGAAAAGCATTGACTTTCCAATCAAATCTCTCTTGTATAGTTAGTGAGATGGGATAATTAATTTTTCTTCTTTCATAACTAGAATGAATGTCACCATTTTGTTCATCTCAGTGAGACATTTTTGGTGATATAAAGTTTCACCCCAAATCAATACTTGGATCAAAAGTTAGGGACAATTGATTTCAATTCAATTAGAAGGAACCATGCCATTGTTTCACCACGTGGTTGTCCCAGCCAACCTCTTACTCCGACTTTTCATTAGAGCATTAGATGTTGAGTCGTCCATGGGTTTGGTTTCCACAATTTCCCAATGCTATGCATTAATATACTCATATATATATATATATAACCCAAATTGATAGGCTGTCAACTATTGTCAAGTTTCCATTACCCGGGGCCATTATCCTAACCCTTCTCACTGTTGTGCACTTGCAAATTTCTCTAGGGTAAGCCTCCCGGTCTAAGTTATATGTAGTCAATTAACAAATTTCTTATTGATGAAGATGTTTTCCATCTCTCAAGATTTTTTACTTAACCCTTCGTCCCTTGTGCACATGTGAATTCTCCTGGTTCAATCTTCCGGGTGGACCTATAAGGTACCCATGCACCAATGGTTAATTTGTTAGGATTGCATGTAAGCCATTACAGACGAGGCTTACATCCTGCCACTCGATGATTTATCATTGTACACCACAAGCGGTTCAAGGAAATACCTTATGGGATAACCTGTCTATGGGTCCAACCTTCCACCAATTAATGAACTGTTAGGCTTGAGTGTATGCCATTGTAGCCCAAGCTTTCGCCATACCCTTTCTTGCAAAAGTGAATCTCACTTTGTACTCATGGGGAATAACCTCTAGGATTACGTGTCTTGGTGGGCCACTCCTCTATGTAGCTATCAATCCCAAGTCGTCCACAACTTCCCTTCTTACAAGGTAGCTCCAACGGATCTGCTTTGAATTTCACCTCGTAATGGGATATGGAAAACACACACCGAGGCCCAATCCTTCCACACTGTCTTGGCACTAACTCATCTTGGTTCTCCCTTGAGCGTTGCACAATGTTCCCTCTAGGAGACAAACTGTAGGCTAAATGTATTCCCGTCATGTTCCACACCATTTTCTCCATGAAAGTGGACCCGTCTTAGGTCCTTTTTCATTATGACAAACCTTCAACATGGTTATTGGACCCCTTCCTTTGGCCAATACGAGGACTCTAGATCGCCTTGACCTTCTCTACCTTGCCAATGTTGTGATGCTAGCCTAGTCCTCATCATCCCATGCATTCATTTTGTAAAAACTTAGTGAACTTCTAAGACATAACCTCCAGGCATCTGCCATCCCATGTTTCTCCTTTTCTGTTGATATCTCTCTCTAGCTTGATCTCAACCACTCGTCAAGAGGGCATTTGCCCTTGATCATAAGTCTAGTCAGGAGGGAAGTAGGGAGGGAGATTAGTTAATGATAATTATCCTTATAGTGTTCCCTCATGCGCACTTATTGGAAGGCCAACCTACTCCCTTCATTTTTTGTCAAACAAATAAAGGGTACCATCTAAAGTTTTACTATTTTTCTTGCAATTTATTTAATTGGATTTGTATTGGCTTAATTCCCGCATTCCTTCTTTTCATAGTCATTTTGAGTTTCATTTCATGATGATCTACTATAATATTGATTTCTCCATCTATTGGAATATAAGGATTTATTTTCCCTGATTGTTATGATTGGTGTCAATTAACATTTTCTCCCAAAAGCAAGAAAATATGTCAGTTTAAAGGTTGCTATAAAATCATTGATTTTGTAGCAGCCTAGAATTGAGTTTATTATACAAGTAAGGTAATTTTTATGGACTATCATAATATTTTTCTATGTTTATCCTTTATTTTAATGATATTTTTTCTTTCATAATGTTTTATTTTAAGTTGATGGTCCTAACCTAAAGTGTCTAACCTATGATTGGTGGTGTATGTTCTATTTTCTTTCATTGATACAAGTTGATCATGTCGTATCCACCTATGACATGCACCAATTAATAGTCCATTGATTTCAACTTAAATACATGATTTTGGTGATATGTTTCTTAGATTCACATTTATGAGCATTGGGTTTGATTACGTTGTCCTGTTAAGTACACCTAGTCACCCACTGAACTGGAAACCTAATTCTCAAGTGTCACTCTGTGATAACGCCAATTTTCATATGGCTCAATTATCACTCAATGACCATATTTCAAGGTTGTCATTACCCTGTCCTAAGTCTACATTTGACACTTATTGATTTTATCTTTGGGGTTTTCTCAAGAGGGTTTCATCGAACCATTTCATTTCAATATTTCACGTCCTAAGGGTTCTACAACCTAGGGTTTCATGCCTGGTATTTGGTTTATCAAACCCTATTCCATTGCAATATGTGATTTTTCCTCTGTAACTTGCCACTGATAGTTTATAGCAAGCTCATCGAAGCAAAGTTTTTTGAGAAAAATGAAGAATGTGTGGCTATGTTCACCAAGTTGGTTGGTGGGATTTTTTGCAACTGTTTAATAGTCGCAACCATGAAGTAGTTAAATATTTTGCCACTTCCTTTAATGGAAGAAAATCTTATGATGGTGGCTTGGAATTGAAAATTAATTTGGAACTTGTGGCAACAACCACCCGCTCACCCTTGGATGGTGAATGCTGGTCTAAAAATGTTGGAGTTAAGAACATTCCATGGAGGAAAGTGTTATTTAGTAAGGATTGTGAATACTTTGCGAAGGTATTCCTATATCATTTCTCAAACAAGAATGGCAATTATTACATCTGATTCAAAGATACAGAAGCTGTGAGGGCCGATATAATGTTGTTTTTATGTATCATATTCGATTTTTAACAACTTTCTTAGGCTGAAAGCTTAATCATTAGAGAAAATTTCACCTTAAAAGTTCCCATGAAATTTTCATGAAGTTTCCATGTCATAATATGCAAACCAATCAAAATCCTTTAAATTTAAAAGAGGTACATGTAAATATTTTAGAGGGAAAAGAAGAAAAACTATTTTTTTCCAATTGTATTTTTGGCTTATCTCTTTATAGGTTTACTCAAATTTCAAGTGTAGACACTTGTTAGTTGTGGAATTAAATTCCTTATCCAATGAGGACCCATTATGCATACTTTTTAGAAGAGCCAGATTGATACTAAATGAAGATACATTAAAAAATCAATATGCTTTTTTAATATATCTTCAATTTTTATCAATGTGAGTCTTCTCAAAAGTATGCATAATGGGTACTCATTGGATGATAAATTTAATTCTACATCCAATGACTATCTAAACTTGAAATTTGAGTAAACCTATAAGGAGATTAGCAAAAAATACAATTCAAAAAAGTAGTTCTCCTCTTTTCTCTCCAAAATTCATAACTCTTATTTTATTATTTTAATAGTTTTCCTTAAGTGGCCACATGTAAGATGTAATTTCCTCTAGTGCTACCATACTATCTTCTAAATAGTGTAAACCGAATATATAGGGCTTACCAAGATGAGCATAAGAACCCTCAAAGGTCCCTATTCCACCATGGTTTAATTTGTATGATAGTTAGGCATAATATAGCTCAAGGTAATGATGATTGGGATTCTTGTCTCCTCTGTAATGGTTATGCTAAACCCTAGGTGTTTGATCCTATTCAGTATTCCACCACCACGGCCCCAAAATCCTCTCTTGTTGGTTCAAATCCATCATTTACTGAGGAATTAAGGTAATGTGAGTGTGATACACATTTCGAAACACCAACATCTCCCTCTTCAAAGGACAACTAAGTTAAATTTTCTAAAATTTTAACTTCTCTTCGAGCTAGTAGGAATGTAATGAAAGCCCATAATCTTGAGACTATTACTAAATCTCTTTAGCCTAAAACTCAACCCATTCAACCTAAATAGGAACAAGAAACTAGTCGGATGTGTCTAAGTGAAAAAGATATTGTTAAGTTAAAACATTTGCAAATAAACATTGCTAGAGTCCGAAGGACCAAGCATAAGGGTCCTCTTAAGACCATTTCCTTGCTCAACTTGGAAACTAATCCTGACCCGTATCTAAAAGTAAATAATTCCTATTTGCAAGCTGCTTCTCTAGGTCATGGAAATGCTGCAAATTGTGGTGATAAGTCCTTAGGAAAAACTCACTTAGATGACCTAATAACAAATTTGTATTGGAAACAACAATATTTTCTCATTGTCCCTCATTTGGAACACAAAATCAACTGACTTGTTTATGGAAACAACTAGTTGAGAGCGTCATTCCAAAGAAAGGATAAGTCTCATTAAAGAAAAATCATCTAGTGTTGAGGGTAAAACCGGGTCTAAAGGTTCTCACATTATGATAA
This sequence comes from Pinus tabuliformis, assembly GCA_031772625.1. Classification (NCBI taxonomy): domain Eukaryota; kingdom Viridiplantae; phylum Streptophyta; class Pinopsida; order Pinales; family Pinaceae; genus Pinus; species Pinus tabuliformis. The sequence continues at coordinate 1,314,035,531 of CM062805.1, read as the reverse complement.
ATTCTCTGAATCTCAAATTTACCATTTCCCCATAGTTAGAGGGATGTAACCAAAGAAGGAATTAATAAAGAGAAGTTTTATCATAATTTTATGTATCTGTTCTTGGGTTAATGCATGTTTGATATAATTTGCGAATATACTATTTGTTTACTATGCGCACCTGTATGGATGGTTTATGTTGTTAAGTATAACCTAAAGCACGCAAGTAGGCTAAAATAATCAACTAACATTGGAATACCAGTAAGGTCTTGGATAATAACACAAAAATTCAATGTTCAACCCCCGAGTTTGGCTGCGTAAAGGCAATATATCAGGTTGCGAGGTACGAGATGGTGCGCGAAGTAAATTGCATGTACAATCAAACCGCAGACCACTTGAACTCATCAAACATCTCCAGGGTGCAGAAACCTGGTTCTAGCACCCATGCATACTACTTTAGGTGAGACCTCAGTCCGTGCTCTGTGGATTGTTTCCGAGAGGGCCAGTATTACTAGGGTTTGTTTGGCTAACTTAACTCTGAACCTTGGTCGGGCCCCAATAAGCCAACAAATGGTTCCGTTGCTGGGAGACCGGAAACCTCATGAAGCTGAACACCACGAGGATGGTGAAAACATTAGAGCAGTGAAAGTGGTTACGCGGAGTGGAAAAATCTGGGCTGCTAAACCTACTATGGGTGCTGCATTTCCACTGCGCCCCAATAACCATTTTCGTCATCAAGAAACTGCTCTGCTTGGTGCATGATGGGTGCTTGTGGCTGGAGGAGCCTATCCCCATCACAACAGACTTAATTCAGCGTGTCTCTCGGCTTCCACACAAAGGAGAGGACCTCATGGCCATATCGAAAGGAAAGGGCAATGATTTGGCCATCGCAGAGGCCATGAAGAAGAAGTACAAGTTGGAAAAGAAGAAGAGGGGTTACGCCATCTCCAACATCAAGGACAAAGCAGTACGTGCAGCGAACCAGATCCTCGCAAGAAAAGTTGTGTGCAAGTGCCGCACAAATGAGGTACCTACGCGTGTGGTCGCACTAGCTGAGCAGTGCGCGGAGGGGGTCTAGTTTAACTGGTCCAAATTCCTATGCAAATTTTTTTTGAAGAATTCTATGAAGCTCAGGAGCAGGATAAAACCTTCCATTATGCATGGATGTTGCTGTGCATAGTGCTCGTAGTAGGAGAATTTTCAGAGGACAATCAATTCCCCATAATTGATAGAGATTTACCGGAGGCCACGACGTACGCTTTGCTCTAGGCCATGAAGGATGCTACAAGGATACATGACAGCAAGATCTTTTGGGTGCTCATGGAGATGAACATCCAAATGTGGATCAACCATAAGCCGCGGTTGTCGCCCATGGTTTACCGCAGTCTGCAGTGTTTTGCAGAATTTAAGGTAGACATGCATAACATATATATCATGGCGCATGAGGATTCGACGACGCAGTGGACAAAGCTACCCTTTGTAGCCATTAACGATGCCATTTTCAATGACTTGGAGGCATGGCAACTAGAATGGTGTGCTCGAGACATTGCAAAACTCGAGAAGTCTATAGTGCAAAAGAAGAAAGACGATGCCAACCTGAACATCGCACAGTTGGCCAAAAAATGAAGAAAGGAAATAGCAGCAGCAGAAGTGCGGGCAACACGGGATGTGGCACAAAAAGCAGTTGAGCAGGAAAAGGCTGCAGCAACAACAGCAGCATAGGAAGTAGCTGCGAAGGCGGGCGAGGGCCAAGCAATGTCTTCACAAGGGCAGGAAGCAGAGGAAGCAGAAACAGAAGGAGGCATGGACCCAGGAACCATGCCCACACAGTTGAAATGCCAACACCTAGCAGAGTGAGTAGGATTGCGGAAGAAGGTCAAGCCCTCGAAATTTTCCATCGACCTGATCACCCTAACCGAGGGTGATTTGCATGACGTTGGCGAGACGATGTACGATGTCACAAATGAGGCTCTCTAGGATTTTATGCAGGAGCACCAGACTGTGTTGGGGGCCCTCAGATTGTAGTTTCAAGACTTACAAGTGCTCCCCTTAGGTTGGTACCCTTTCGACCAACCTCACAATCGGATCCACGACAACAGAGTAGATGTTGTGCACATGGATGAAGAAAAAAATAGTGTTGCCGGAAGGGGCTCTAGTGACATCAAATGAGGCCGACAGGCTTTTGGTTAGCACAATGAAAGGTCTCGGTGTTAATCTAGCTGCCCTTCTGCAAGAGACATTATATCAATTGCGGGATGGGATAATGGCAGATCTGCGCACTAGGGATAGCCGCGCACTCCATGTCCTCAGTGAGCAGAAGATAAATATGGAACAAATCAACTTGCAGTGCAACGAATTGGTGTCGCAAAATCAACAACTGGTGCAAGTGATAGACGACGCTTGCCCAAGAGCCTCGGAGCTGGCCATCCCAACAGATATACCAACGAAGGCATAGATCCATAGGTTAGCAGGAGGAGTCTACGAGGCCAGGGAGGAAACGATAAAGTTTTAGCTAGAGTTGAATCTTTAGACCACCAATCTGCGGTTAAAGGTGCAGCCATCCACTCCCTCGAAATTCAAAGAATAGCACGCTAGCACTATCACAGCGAGATTGAGGGAAATCAAAGGTGTAGTACGAGACTGCACCAGCATGTTGGAAGAATCACTTGAGGTTGTCACAACTCTACAGGAGGACCCCAACATCCAGCACTTAGAGACAGAGGCATGAGAACTCCAACAACAGTATGACAATGTCCGAGGAACTGCATAGACAGTGGTCCTCACCCAACGGCTTGCGAGGATGCAACATGCTAAAGCAGTGAAGGAGCAGTTGGACGCGACATGACACAAGGAGGCAGTTCTAAAAGCGCATGTTTATCCTTGGATCGATGAGGCCTTCACCATCACGGCATACATCAAAGGAAAGCTTGCACACATACACGGGATGCACACATTGATGCAGAAAAGCACTCCCGGCACAAAGGTCTCGGAACAACACATGTAGCAGATCCAACAAGCAACAACTCAGTGTGTTGGTGACCTCTACACAATTCGAGAACAGTTGGAGGGACTCTATGCAAAGATTTCCGCGTCGACGAGTGACTCGAGGATCAGTCATGATATTTGTGTTGGGGGCCTATTGGGCATGGAATCCCCTACAAGGCATGTTTTGGGGCTCAAAGCCCAAGTTTTAACCCAATCTTATCGTAAAGCTCCACAAATTGTAGGTGTGAAAGGTATGATAGAGTCAAAGGGTTGTCTACCCTAGTTTTGTAATGAATGTCAGTTGGATAGACCTACGCATGGTCCGTGGACCATGGGATTGTATAAATAGAGTGAGGCTCTAAGTGTAAAAGGAGGAGAAGATAGAGAGATAGGAAGAGAGGTGAAGGAAGTAAGGTGAAGTGTGTCTTTGGGTCATAGAGTAGGAGAAGGCTCTGTAGCTGAGAGCGGAAAGGCCTAGTAGTCCATAACTGAGTGCACAGACCCCTATAGTTGAGTGCACAGGGAGGAGTCGAGTCTGTAACCAAAGAAGGAATTAATAAAGAGAAGTTTTATCATATTAATTTTGTGTATCTGTTCTTGGGTTAATGCATGTTTGATATAATTTGTAAATATAATATTTATTTACTACGTGCACCTGTGTGGATGGTTTATGTTGATAAGTGTAACTTAAAGCACGCAAGTAGGCTAAAATAATCAACTAACATTGGAATACCAGTAAGGTCTTGGATAATAATGTAGAAGCACAACATTCGGCCCCCGAGTTGGGCTGTGCGAAGGAAGTATATCAGGCTATGAGTTACATGACGGTGCGCGAAGTGACTTGTGTGTAGGGTCAAACTGCAGACACTTGAACTCATCAGACATCTCCAGGGTGTGGAAACCTGTTTCTAGCACCATCCCATACTACATCCGGTAAGACCTCAGTCCGCACTTTGCGGACTGTTGCCAAAAGGGCCAGTAGTACCTGGATTTGTTTGGCTAACTTAACTCTGAACATGGGTTAGGCCCCAATAAGCCCACAGTAGATTATGTGGCAACCCCTTTTGAGTTTCATTACTATATTATCTAATCTTAGTATGTTTCTTTAATATATTCTCCATGTTGGTGAGACAACTCTCTTAGATATTATGAGTTTTAGTCACCGTGTTCTTGATCCTACCCTATATGGGAATCCTATTTGCCACATGTTTTATTTGAATTTTCTCATTTGAGCTAGATGGCCTGAACATAAAACAATTACCTTATTTTTTGTAATTGAATGATTTAAATACAATTTTAGTTTTTCTTTGAATTTTAAGTTTGAGGGCCTTTGGTTATATATACCCTTAAATTTTACTATAAGAAGAGAGAGACACGTGGTACTATAGGGGATTCTTTGTAAAAATAATTGTTATTAATGTTGTTACTATGGAGTTATTTTAATACAAGTGTAGAGATTAGACTGTGTTGAATCTGATCCTTTAGCTTTCATGTTCCATTGTCAAATGAATGTCCTCTTTATTTTATTGTAATTATTTCTTGAAATTTAAAGGATAAACATTGTTTGTTTAATGGTTTTATTCCTTAAAACCCTAATGGGGTTGAAAGACAAGAGATCGACATGTCATCGATATCCCCACCCACTGCCAGCTGGTAATCTTGCGATGAGTAAGGAGATAAGATGGAGGACTCTTGGCCTGTTAAAGGAATTATCGTGAGAACAGGAGGATTAAGTGCTGTTGCTGGTCGAGGATGGCCTTAGTATTTTTGTGGCAGGCGATGAGAACACGAGGAGAGTGGAAGGGTGATGGTTTTTTTCACTAGCCAGGCCTCCAGCCAAAGCCGAAATGATGGAGCGAGAAACTTCTAGTGGTTACCATAAGTCTGTGCATCTGGTATTTCCTTCAGCAGTTCGTTTGGGATCCTAGGGCATGGCTTTTACTGATTTGGCTTCGAGTAGTGTTATGTACCTTATTTAAGTTGTGACAATATCACATGTGAGAAGCTTGTAGACTACTTCTATGGAACTTTTCCATTTTCCAAGTTCGGGTAATTCTCTCGTGCTCAGTCTGGTTTCTATGGGCTATTTGGATTTTTACTTTGTTGTTAATTTCTGGGTCACAAGCTGAGGGGGCGGGTGGCTTAGGAGGACTAAGTTTGTCAACCGCCCGGAGAGGGAGTCTGAGAGTCCAATGAATTGGTATAGGAATTTATAGTACATGAAACAATTTGGAGTTATAGGTTGGATGCCTAGGCCTCCGGTGGACCGAACTCTATACTTCTTCAATCCTTCTTGTGAGTTCCTTCTTCTTGGACCTTTGTTCATTAGCTCACTTGGTCTAGGTATTACAATGTCTTGTTGTTTTCATGGGATGAAATTATATTCTTGGGAGTTATCTGAGGGTGGGTGTGTCACATCTTTAGCCCCTCTTTAGTTTGCGTGGTTGTCTAAGAGGAACCAAGGGCAATGCGTTAGTGGGTCATCATGTTCTTGTGAATTTAAGAGGTTGGAGAGACCCTATGGAGCCGGGTGGTTAGGCACAACTTGAATGTGGTGGGGAGACTCCCATATTTGGAGCCCAATACAAGTCAAAAATGTGAAGAGGGTGGAAGGAGCTGAGTGTCTATGGCTGTGGAGGTGTAATTTCCTGAGGGAGAGAACATAATTCTTGGGATTGTGGGAGTCTGAAGCTATTTTTTATGTAGGAATGAAATGAAAATTAGGTAGGCCTCATCGAGGGGTTTGCTAGCATGGGTATGCTGAAAACAAAGGTGGTGGTGCCTCCTCCTCCAACGAAGCTCATTTATCCAGCCAGGACAGAGAGGAGTGGCTCGCTTAAATTCTGGGTGCACCACCTAGTCATTTAGTCTACTCCAACACATTGGACTCCATTTATGAATAATTGAATAGGATTCGGGCCAACATGGAAATCATCTAGGACCACCGTTATGCTGATCATAATGTAGATGTTTCCTACTGGAATTTCATTGAATTCACGCAACAGGAAATTCTTGAGCAACTAGCTCATGTCCATCACATGCAACGTAGAATTCATGATCATTTGTGTGAGATTGAGGAGCGTCTTGAGCACATTGAATTCCACAAGCATGAAAAACAAATGCAAAGGGAGAAACCAACTCACGTAGACATGCATCCACAATTTCCACTACCTTGGTATGAATGTGCTAGACTGTGTCTCAATTTTAATTATTTTTTGGCTTGTATGGCTGAGAAGCCCTTCGGAAATAAGGTGCAAATTAAAAAATCTTATGTTGTATATTCTAGCTCTCCTCACCAATAGATCCAGTCAGAGTGAGGCAAGATGAGTTGATCACCAAAAATGTATACCTTTTTTTCGATCAATAATATAAAATTCACATTTTGATCGACAAAAAAAATGGTTTTGCTACTGAAACAAAAGATTATGTTCCTTGCATTTCTTTGTTAGTTCTTAGCTTTAAATTAATTTCCAAATTATTTCAGATCTATAGTCTTCTTCAGTGACCTATGTCCTAACAAGAGCTATTGGTTTACACATTATTTTAATTTGAATGTCTATGAATGTTTTCCAAATTTTTGAATTGATATAAATTGTTAATCTTTACGTGAAAATTAATGATGGTGTTGCTATCGTAAAAGATATTCTTATTTTTTCTCTTACTTTTTTCGTTGGTTAATTTATTGCATTCATTAGCCAACAATTAAAGTAAAATCAATTTTATATAAAGGCATATCATTTACATATTTTACTTCTATTAGTCTTGTCCAAGCAATTATCAAAATTATATATTTGTTAGCTTCTACATCTATTTATTAGTGCAAAATATTAACAATAAACATAGTGAGCTGTGTTTGCTTCTAGGATAAGGAAATTGTAAATTAACAGTCACCTGTTCTGTGTCTAATTGTATAGGAAATAGTTTTAGTTTGATTAATAATTGCATTTACAAATATGATTTCCTTTCATTCTATAAACATGGCTTTTAGAAATTTCTTATAAGTGCATTGATTTTGAGCTAGTTGCGTAATGTTCCATCAATTTTCTTATTTATTGTAATATAAAATTGTACATGTTGTATCATATTTTAATTATGGAACAACAATTATTGCACTATATTTGTTTTTCTTTAATTCTAATTTCTACATGAAATTTAAAAATTATAATTACTTAGCAATTCCTTAATCTATTAGTAGGGAAATAACCATCCTTTGTGTTTTCATGATTACATGAAACTAAGGTTGTTTGATTTCCATCTGATTTATAGAGCTAACTCAATAATTTAGTCATAGTTTATTTTAATAATAATTCAGGATAGAAGTAGTTTTTGTTTAGCATAACATAGCCATAGTTTAGATTAGTTTAGATTAGGAATTTCCTTCCTTGGATTCAATCCTTCGCAAGAAGAAAGGATCCTAGGCTAACAAAGCCTATAAACCTATAGAGGGGTGCTATACTAAATGACTCAGGTTATTAAAGAGCCTTAATCTAAGCTATTCCTCCCTTGTTGACTTAGGTGTACAACACCTACATCAACAAAATGGTGTTAGAAGGAGGGAACCTCTGAATCTAAATGGAAAAAAATGGTCATAAACCTAAAAACATAGGTCACCTATTCTAGCTAGAAGTCACACTAATCCACCTCATACTCAGACTTCAACAAGTACTCAACCACCACTTGAGTAGACCAACAGTGAGCCCACCACACTTATTCGACCTTACACACAATCAAAGTTCAACAAGGTCCTACAAATATACTGGGAAATCATTTCTCGAACATAAGAAACAATAGAGTGAACTCTTTCCTTACAAAGAGGTTTATCCCCACTCTTAGTCACACCCCTTGACTTACACCTATGAGAATTTTTAGTGCTTGAACAACCCAAAATTATTTCTGAAACTCCTATCGGTAGACTTACCAACCTATTAGAAATAACTGAAGGAGAATCTAGTCAACCAACGTTTCTTGGAGGATCTGATTCTCCACCCTCTCCTCCAAGTTCACCTTCATCTTCAGGGAATTATTCCAGTGAAGGGAGTTCCTCAAATATGTGCAAATCCAAATGATCTCGGAGGATGGTAGATAATAAAGGTGACAATCCTGGAAAAAATGAAAATAACCCTGCCACTCCTTTCCTTGACCAGAATATTGTAACAGTCCCAAGTGTGCAGTTTCCTCTTCCAAGCAATCCCGATGCAGGTGCATAGATGGAGCACTAAATTCAATGAATATTAGGCCAGAGATTGCCAATGTGATGGAATGGTCACATGATGATGTTGTGAGAAATTTCAAATGTTTTGTAAATATTTACATTAGAAGGTGAGTTTGTTTTTAGAATAAGTCAGAGGAACTATTTCCTAATCTAAATGTAGTTTCAGTTTCCCTTGTTTTGTGGAGAATGGGAAATGATTCATCTTGTGACTCTTGGTTGTCTCATGTTAGATTTATTTTAAATAAATGAGTGTTTTAGAAGAGTAGTGTAGAAGTGGAGCAATGGAGAAGAAGAAAGGGGGAGCTCCATAATGAGGATAAGGGACAAAGTTTGAAAGAGGCATGGGCTGCATATGCCCACAATGTATATCCGGCTAGCTTGATGCATAATTTAATTTGATTACTGAGTAGTTTGTTTATATGCCTCTATGTTTGTTAACTTCTTTGTCTATCTATTGTTAATAAAGTTTTTTGTCTACACTTGTTGGGTTGATTTATGTTTTGTGTTGAGAAGCATAGTTGTTGTAAATGCTATGTATTGATGGTATACTATTATTGAGCCTTATATTTTCATGTGTAACTAAGTACTTGCTATTGATATGCTGTTGGTGCTAGTATGTTATATGCAAAGTTCATATTTAAAGAGAATTTGAGTGGTGAAACCAAAAATCATCGTGGTTTCACTAAAATCGTTGTGGTTTCCATAAAATAATTGTGGTTTGTTCATAAATTTGTGTACTCTTGTTGAAATGGTTCCAATATCTCATGAAGAAGTGTATTCTTCATTCTGCTAGGTGAATGTGTGAGATTATAGAAATTTGAATCTTGTTCCTGTGAATCATAAAACTCTATTTTGGAAATGTAGTAAAAATGCTTATTTAATCGATTTTCTAATGGAAAAGTTGTATGGTGTGATTGCCCACTTGTATTTTTGGATTCCTATTGTAAATTCCATAGAATAATGTATGGATGCAGCTTGGAATAGCGGTTGCATTTTGATTTACATGTTGTTACAACTGAAAACAAGAGGACCCTATTTTGGAACGATGCGAAAAATTCTTTTATATTTGTCCCTGTATAGTAAATTCGAATTAGACTTGGATGTATTGGGAAGAAAGGAATATTAAATCAATAGTTGTGTTAAAGAGAAAGTTAAGGACATGGAGAATGGATTAGGAGCCAAGCCGAGTCATTTCATATTCCTCGAATTTGAAATACCCTTTTCTTTAGCACTACGAAATCATTTTGTAGTGCCTACAACACAAAGTTTTTATGGATGCATGTTTGGTTTTTGAAGTATGGTTAGTCTACTTATTGCACCATTCAATAAGTGAATCCCATGTAATTGAAGGAGGTGAGAGAAAATATTGTAAGGTGAGAGAATAATCTCTCATGGAGACTCTCATAGAAAATTCACATTCTTATTTCCATTGCATACTTTAAATGGTATTTGAAATATTGTTTAATTGGATATAGATTTGTGTGTTGAGTTGTCTTGGTTTATTGGTAGTCGGGATAGCCTAGTCATTTATCAAGTGGTATCAGAGAAAGCTACATTCTTTGAAGAATATCAGAGCAACTAAGTTATTTGGTGATGCAATTAGAATAACGAAGATTAAATTTCAGATTTACGATACAGTTGAAAGTGAAATGAGGCAATGGTGGAGATGCTTGAATGTCAAGATTATTTGGTCCATGTACAAATGTAATTTCCAGGTTTGAAGACAACTTGACAATGAAAAGAGGCCGAAGAGAATAAGAACCTTATGATAATGGGGGACAATTTGAATTCTTAGGAAGTAAGTGAGATGATTATAGGGAAGTGAAGAGTTGATATGATCTTGAGGAAAAAAAAGTGTATTGGTTGGAAAGGAATTGGTTTAGTGAGTGGATCCAAGAAATATTGTGGAAGATGAGATCTTTTTATAGATATTATAAAATTGAATGTGATGTTTATGCTAACTTGGTCATTAAAAGAATCGTGTTTGTAGGATTGAATTAGTAGTAGTTGTCGTAGAAAGTAAGTTATGTCAAAGGAGAAGGATCAGGAAAATCTCTTAGATGAAGAAATTGTGAAAAAATCCATTTTATTTTTTATTTTTTATTGGAAACTAAGAAGAGTGAGAAGTTGAGGATGCATCAACCAACAACTTTGAAAGCTAAGGTGCAAGAGTGCTCAAGAAGAGATTCTACTGTAGAGAACCTAAAGAAGATAAGATACTAGGAGGATGACTTGGTATGGGTGACAAATAGACTTGTTACAAAGAAATAAGGGATTGTTGTAGCTCAATTGTAGACAAGGAGAGCTCACAAGAGGAAGCTATGAAGACAACTGTTATTATTCATAGTAGGGTTTAGAGGAAAGTCACAAGTACAAGAAGAAAAGTGGACTCAAAGAAATGGGTGATGAAGAATTTGAGAAGGAGATGGTTGAGTTAAGAGCATAAATTAATCATGTGAAATAATTTCTACAAGAAATTCAAGATGACTGAAGTTATGGTGCTAACTTAAAGAACAGGAATGTGTACAATAACAAAGGGATGGCAATAGTAAGAATAATTTGGTAATAGAAATTGTGTATTCAAGTGAATATTGAAAAATGAGGTAATGGTATTTTGTTTTAAATTAATTGTGTATTAATTTCTTATTACAAGTAACAGTGAAGAATGTTTGCAGTTGAGGATGGTGGAAAGGAACCTTGTAGTAGAAAGTGAGGAAGAACAACACAGTTATCAAATGAAGAAGGTGAGTAAATTTCATATATAAGCCAAAGAGAAGAGAGTGCTCATATAAATATTCCATAGGAAGGAGTCAACCGAAATACCTGGAGAATACTAAGCATGGAAGAGCTGAATGTGGTATTTACAAATAGGTTGGTGAAGTTATCTTGTTGCAGTGACTTGTGTGCAACTTACATTGAGTAAGGAGAGGCTCATAAAATAAGGAAATTTGTGACTACTGAGAGTCATATTAAAGGTTAAGAAAGAAGACATAGTAGATTAAGTCAAGACAAACTTGATAGAGATATAGCTAAAATGAAATTACAGCTAGAGATGATGAGAGGATTGCTATAGAAAGATGAGGAAGAACATGGTTATATATGGAATCTGGAAGAAAGTAAAATGGAATTTATTGCAAGTGAAGTTGAGACATAGATAAAATGTTCCGTTGGAGGAAAATATCAAGGGAGTTGAGTTGCAGCCATGGAAGAACAACCTAATGGTGATGAACACATGTGTGGATGATAATGTGGATGTTGTTATAGTGGATGAAGCATAAGAATATTTGATGAGCAACCCAAAGAAAATAAATTTCAGCCAAGGACTAATTCAGAAGATAAAATTGAAAAAAGGAAACAAAGAAGGTATAGTTGGTTGTATGAAGAGACAATCTATGATTCTGAGGAATTTTTTGAGCAATGTATTTGCAAGTTTGAACAATTTGGTAATAAGTAAAGGTCAGACTTCGTAGAAGAAGTAGTAGAAGAAGGTACATGTTGCTTAAAGAAATGGTACGATTTTAAGTCTCACTGTGGAGGTAATATTATAGGAAGGTGAGGAGATTTGAAATACCTTAGAGAAAGGAGTGCTCGAAGGGTTCCAATGAAGAGAACCGAGAAGATTCCAAAAGCTAAAACTCATGAGAAAGTTTGGTTAGGTATCCTGTAGCAAGTTGGATACTTGTTACTATAGAGGCTTATCTTAGCTAACGAGTTGAAGTTGTGTTGATGGTGCTAGACTCACCAACATGTTAGGGGATCTCCTCGGTAAGAAGTCCCAATTAGACCTCAAAGTGTTTGGTGTAGGAGTCCTAGCATTGGGTCATATGGTAATTCCTTGAATGTGATTTTGCATAGAGGCATGTAAGATGTCCCTGTTGGTAGCAAGGGTGTGATAGTTGTAGTAAGACAAGGAAGGTGCATGTACGGTTCTAACGCACAGAGATTTTGGTGAGTGCACCCCTTAGAAACTTGTAATAGTACCCGTCTTGGAAGGGAACACACGAGGGAATATGCATTACAAAATGGAAATAAAGTTAGCTAACAATCCAAAGTGATGGTTAAACCGATCAACACATTTTAGTAAGATTCATACATACTTATACATAATAGTCCATACATGCATGCGTAAGAAAATAGATACATATACCATTTAGAGTAAATAAGGTAGCTGGAATACAATATGACATATGCATGAAATGTATTGGCTATGTTATATTAAGAATTGTAAGTTCCAGTCATACAATACATCCATGTCCAACTACTAATCCTGATAACGAAATGTTACAGCCACAACTGCCTGCTCCTCCAAAGAGATATACCAGCTTTGCACGGTGGAGAAGCCAAGGCGCATTGCAATACTATCCAAGCTCTCTCAAACATAGTCTTATCTGAATCTTGGCTGACCAAAAGCCCCTACAATGAGTTATGAGGGACTATTTATAGCAAAGGGTGGGGTGGCCCTTGATATTCCCCTTTGTGACAGTTCATCTATGCTCATGACTCTTCATCTACTCTATGACTATTACATACACTATTGACACTTGAATTTACACTTGACAAGACGTTAATACAATCTACACATGTAGCCATGTGAGAGAAAATAGCTTGAGCAAGCCATGTAAGACATCACTAACACTAGGACAGTTGTGGTGAGACCAAATCTTTGAATTCCTTGTGATGGTCGATGGTGGTGAATTGATGCCAAGCTTGTTCATCTGTGATGGTGTCTGTGCGCTTCAATGGTGACATATTTCTGAAACGAACTCTTACCTCCATTGCATTTGGGTACACTAATATGGCTCCTCCGTCCAACTCGTATCATAGCATGTGCATGGTCATCTTGAGTGCGACCAGACTAGAAACATGTTGATGCATAGTGTCTACACTGATATCCAAGCATGTGCTAGTGTATGCGTGCATCGAATTTCCAAAATACATGTTCAACTCTAGTCGGACTTGTTTCTTGTCTTCGCTTCAGTGAGTGTGTCAAATGGGTGGAATCACATGTGTGCACACAACGACATGCATGCTTCTAAATCCCTTGCATGCAATCAACAACACTGCTCACCTTGTCTACTCCATGCCAGTTGTTGGGATGGATCCATAACTTGTACGGGCACAATTTCATTCGTCTTTGCATGTTGCACCCCCTGTTGCACCTATTCTGGATGCAACTCATTCTCTTGTCTATGCAACTCCAGTTTTTCCTTGAGTTGCTACTTCAGCACATGAAACTCCTTCTCTGTTCCATTCTCTACCGTCACACGATCTTCATGTCATGCAGTCACCTCATAGGCTCAATCTCCAAAGCTTCTTTTGTCATGAGTGGATCTGCTTTGAACTTGTAGCTTTGCTCTACCTCTATGTTGTCAACAACTTTCCTCTTTCATTCATCGCATGCAGATGTGCTGCCTTCTGCTGCTACTGATGGTGCTGCTTGCTGTGATGTCACTGCCATTTATCTTGATATTATTTTCCATGACCAAATTTATGTCCTCATGGATAGGCAATTTCATACACACTTGAACGATTGCATCCCCCGTTGCATTCTTCATAGTGTCTTTGATTTTGCTCTCCCGGAAGCCGTTGTACTTGTGCTACTGAGAGACAAGTGAACACCTATGATGCTTGGAGACATAGGAACACTCATGGAAATAAATCTTTCAGTCGAAAACAAAAACAAACTTAAGGACTGACTTGCAACATACCGATTGAACGTGAAGGTTGCGCGATTTCCATGGGAGGTCATGAGAGTGAAAGTGAAAACTATGCAAGGTATAGTCCAGGATATCGGGAGGCTAACTGACTACTGGAACTGCACAATGCATAGTCCAGCCTAGCTTACTGAGGAATGAAATTGTACAATGTGCAATTTTAGTCAGCAGTGACATGCGACTAGAAAACTACATTGCATAGTTTCTGGGGCCAACACAACATTGCCTCCAAGAATTCTGTATTTCAAGCCTTGAGGTCAGTGTTGGGCCAAGCTTGCACAACTTCTGGAGGGAAGGTAGAGCCTTCACTTCCGGAAATCCACAGTTCTATCTAGGCAAGGCACAGTGAGGGCCAAGGTAGCCCAGTTTGGTCGACGGGCGACTGAAAACATGAGAAGTATGAATGCATGTTGAGATGAGTGCAAACAAGAGTGAATGATCATACATGCAAAAAACAAATGAAAGATTTATAAAATGGGAAATCATGCATGTGTGTGAAGTGAGTCGCCACGACGGCGACCATTCATGCAAAACAATGTCATGCATGCGACAACAGTGAGATGTGAGTGAAAATTGAAATTTTGCTTCTATAAGCTAACATATATCAAAACAATAAAAAGTGCTCACTAAAGTCAAGTGGACAACACTCAAACAAAGAAAAACACAAAAGGTGACAGAAATGAAACAGAAGACATGAAAAGTGGGCTTACCCCAAGACAGGTGAGCTGAATGTGCTAGTGAATACTAGATGCAATGTGGGATGTCAGAGCTGCAATTTTGATGTAAGGAATAAGCTCAGCAATGCCTAGTTGACGAGTTTGATAAAATCGAGGTTGTGATGTGCATGCAACAAATCCAAGAAAAGCGACACTTGGCGAGAGGTTTTTGAAATGATCCTTGCATGTAACCTCCAGCTACTAAAAATACATCCCTTGAAACATGTTGATGCATAGTGTCTGCATTGATCTCCAAGCATGTGTTAGTGGCTATGTGCATTGACTTTCCAAAATACATGTTCAAATCCAGTTGGACTTGTTTCTTGTCTTCACTTTAGTGAGTGTGCCAAATGGGTGGAATCACATGCGTTCACACAATTGCATGCATGTTGCTAAACCCCTTGCATGCGATCAAAAACATTACTCACCTTGTCTGCTCCATGCCAGCTACTGGGATGGATCCATAACTTGTATGGGCATAATCTCATCCGTCTGTGCATGTTGCACACCCTATTGTACCTATTCCGGCTGCAACTCATTTTCTTGTCTATGCAACTCCTATTTTTCCTTGAGTTGCTTCTTTAGCACATGAAACTCCTGCTCTATTCCGTTCTTTACCTCCACACGATCTTGATGTCGCAAAGTCACCTCATAGCCTCAACATCCAAAGCTACTTTTGTCATGAGTGGATCTGCTTTGAACTTGCAGCTTTGCTCTACCTATATGTTGTCAACAACCTTCCTCTTGCATTCGTTGCGTGCAGCTGTGCTACATTTTGCTGTTATTGATGGTGATGCTTGCTATGATTTCATTGCCATTTATCTTTATATCCTTTTCCATGACCAAATCGATGTCTTCGTGGATAGGCAAGTTCATAGACACTTGACCGATTGCATCCCCAGTTGAGTTCTTCATAGTATCTTTGACTCTGTTCTCCTGGAAGCCATTTTACTTGTGCTGCTGAGAGACAAGCGAACACCTGTGATTCCTGGAGACATAGGAACACTCATGGAAATAAATCTGTTAGTTAGAAACAAAAACAAACTTAAGGACTGACTTGCAACATACTGGTGTGATTGAACATGAAGGTTGCACGATTTCCATGGGAGGTCATGAGAATGATTGCAAAAACTATGCAAGGTATAGTCTGGGCTATCGAGAGACTAACTGAATACTAGAAATGCACAATGCATAGTCTAGTGTGGCTTGCTGAGGACTAAAATTTCATAATGTACAATTTCAGTCAGCAGTGACATGCAACCAGCAAACTACATTGCACAGTTTCTGGGGCCAACACAACACTACCTCCAAGAATTGTGTAATTCAAGACTGGAGGTCAGTGATGTGCCAAGCTTGCACAATTTATGGAGGGAAGGTAGAGCCTTCACTTGTGGAAATGTGCAGTGCTAGTTGGGCAAGGCATGGTCAGGGCTAAGGCAACCCAGTCCGGCTAATGGGGCGACTGAAAACATGAGAAGTTTGAATTCATGGTGAGATGAGTGCAAACAAGAGTGGATGATCATACATGCAAACAACAAATGCAGGATTTAGAAAATGGGAAATCATGCATGTGTGCGAAGTGAGTCGCCATGACATCAACCGTTTGTGCAAAATAGTTTCATGCATGCGACAACGGTGAGATGCGAGTGAAAATTGAAATGTTGCTTCTATAAGCTAACATACATCAAAATGATAAGAAGCGCTCACTAAAATCAAGTGGACAACACTCAAACAAAGCGAAACACAAAAAGTGACAGAAATGAAATGGAAGACATGAAAAGTGGGTTTACCCCAAGACAGGTGAGCTGAATGTGCCGACGAATACTAGATGCAATGTGGGATGTCAGAGCTACAAGGTCGATGTGAGGAATGAGCTCAACAATGCCTAGTTGATGAGTTTGATAAAATCAAGGTTGTGATGTGCATGCCACAAATCTAGGAAAAGCGATACTTGGCGAGCGGTTTCTGAAATGATCCTTGCATGTAACCTCCAGCTGCTAAAAATACATCCCTAAATTAAGGGATGCATTTGCATGCTGCCTTGGGAGAAGCAGTCCATGCATGCAAATCAATTTTTATCAGTCCTAAAGGGAACTGGTCAACTTGAAGGCGCATGCATCGGTCTGCTCAGCTAAGGGTAAAAAATGCGCATTTCTGGGAGGGAGCTTGTTGACCACCTAGAAGGTTTGCACAATTTTGGGTTGAGTAGCTGACTGTTGCCTAGAATTGCACAATTTATGGCTGAGCAAACCTGCTGGGAGGAATTGCACAATTTTCTCAGTGAGCAGTGACAGGTCGATTTGCGCAATTCTGAAGCCCAGCAGGCTGCCAAACATAATTGTGAAATTTTTGGAGGGAAGGCTGGTTTCCCTCCAAAATTGTGCAATTTCTTGAGAGATTTGCTCAGCCTGCAGCTGGACCAAGTCCTATGAAATAACCTGTGAGGGGGATGCAACAAGCTTTGATGGACATGCTGTCAATCTGCAAGAAAATCACTGAAGCTTGTGTACTTGACAAGGCAGGACATGTTGCTGTGAAAGGTTGGTAGGGAGGCTCAAAAATGAAGCTAAGGAAAACTTTTGGGGGTGGTTGTAGCCGCTACAACACTTGGTGACACACTGGTAGAAATATAGCTCTCTAAATAGACCTTGTTCATGAAAAGCAAGTCTAACACCTCTAGAAGTGTTGTTCAGTTCTCAGTTTGTCTTGGTTTCGACACTTGTTTGATTCTAAGATGTAGCATCTACCAAGCTCTTGGTTGATTGATACACATTCCAAGCCAAGTCAACACAGTTGTTTCGATTATGGTTTAGGGGTATATTGGTGCACAAGCAATATAGTCATTAGAGTCTTAGTTTCAGCTCTAGTGTTGCTACGCTGCTAGTAGGTATGAACAGTACCCTGGTAGAGTCATGCAGGAACACAAGCATCGCTCCACTTCCAACGAGCCTGGTCAGTAGCTTGATAGAGTTACTTCCATCACCTCTTTGTGCAGGAAGCCTTTATATTCTTTCGTCTTATTCATTTTTCATTTTTCACTTTTCATTTTTTTTTTTCATTTTCATACTTGTGCATAACACTTATTCATTTTAGAGGCAGAAGAGGGATCTCAACCTATTGAGAGTAGAAGAGGTTGTTCCTTCATAGAAATAGTTTATTATATACCTCTGACATGCTTGTTAAGGTTTCCCCCCTCACCTTACTCTACTTGATTGAACTGGCATGGGTTAACCCAAAAACAATTAACTAGAGAAGGTGACACTACTTAGTGCGCAAGCATTGTGTTTTCATCAAGGTTCACTTTGAATAGTACATATTGTACATCGACGTATCATGGAATAAAACTAATAATCTCATCATATAGAGATAGGATGATAGATAACCAAGTAGTGATAGCTGCACAAGGCCTCTTGTACTTTTACCCAACTTGCTCCAAGGGTCACGCATGGTTTCATGCAAAACTAACCTATGAATAAAAATAAGCAAAAATACAACAAAGAAAAGCAGAAGCATAAGTAAATGTGAAAGGCAAGTGAGTAAGAAAACAAACAATCAAGCAAGAAAACACTCAAAGAAAGAAGCAAACATGCATGCAAGAAAACAACTAAAAAAATAGACACTACTCCTACTCCTAAGTGAACAGTGCATGGGTCATCTCACATGAAGTGATACTTCCAATGCAACCACCGACGCATTTGTTGATCCATTTCGATGAAGGCATGGTTCATGAACAATGCAACTATGTGAACCAACATATATGAAATACACAACAAGGAAAACATACACACTCCGAGCTTACAAGCGTCCACAGAACACAAATGAGTGAAAGTGCATGGCATGCACTCTATGGGATTGCCATGGTGCTATGCTACACTACATGTAGATGCTGATTGTATGCACTCCCTTGACCGTGACATGCAAGCAAACGTGAGAAAGGTAGACCACTTACATTACAAAAGTGTGCTTGCTATGTAAGATTCCTCCAATGCATGAGCGATGGGATCGTGTAGTTCGAGTGGACGAAGTGAAATCTGAGAGTTGGATTGTTTTTCAGTGCATATATATGAGTGATGAGGAGCCTTAGGTGTTTGAACAATTTCCTGATCAGAAGTGAGACCAACGTCAAGAAAACGAGGGTCTGACATAACCATCAGCTTGGGATGAAGTACCTCGACAGCTTGCGGGGTTTCGACTTCATCGATAGATATATCATCGTAAGCCAGTGGCTTAGACAGATTAACAATGAGTGAAACAACATCGCAATCATATGATGAGGTAAAGAGATCATGACAACCGAGATCAGAAAACTCAGGATGTTGGTTAGCATCCTCATGATTTGATGAATCACACAGAGGGGTAGATGAGAAGAAAGGATGTTCACCCTCTGCATTTCTGGAAAAAGCACAAGAAAGATCAAGTGGATTTTGAATGAATGATTGGTCCTCTTTGTTGTGAGATGATTGACTAATATCCAATGTTTCCTATGAATGATCAATAATTGGTGCATCTATGGATGGAGATGCACATGAAAAATTAGGGATGGTAGGATCATCAAGGATGTCAGGAAAAAGTAGAGGAGGTACGAACAGGCAAGGATGGTCCCCTGCTACTGGTGGATGTTCAAGCTCCTCGTCATGCTCTTCACGAATGCCAGTGCATCTTGGTTTTGAAACACCAACTCTATCGATAGATTGATCCTCGTTCAAAACTAGTGTAGATTCTGGAATAGAAGAACACAAGGCAGTGTCATCCGGAGGATGATCAAAATACAAAGATGGAGGTTGAGGTACAAAATACATGTGATGATGTAAGGTCCTTACAACCAAGTCTTAGAGAAAATCAGAATGACCAATGTCGAGAGGTAGTGACGGTTCAACAAATGTGTGTTCATGCTATCCCACATCACTCTTTGATGGTGGAGTTGTTTGACGAGGGGATGATGGATAGTTACTTGCGACAGTGACCGTGTTTTCCTGTGATTGGGAAGCTCCATCATCGAGGTATGTTGAGCGGGGTTTGAGTTTGAACTTCTTCTTGGAATGGGAAGATTTCTTAAGACAATACTTGAATCTATCCCAAAGATAGAAAAATTTCATCTGGCTCTTCAGAGCTTGAAACTAAAAATCATGGAAGCACTGCCAAAAATCCATAGGCGATTCATGTGGAGCCTTCCATTGTTGTAACAATTTTTGGTCAAGATGTTTTGGATCAAAATGATAGAAAGTATCTTCAATGAGATCACATAAGTTCTCAAGTGAGTGCACGATGTCAGCCGGTAGGCTGAACATCGACCGATGTGGAGATTTGCAAAGTGTGTATGCAAGAAACAAGTTGGCATGTTCGTCAGAACATCCATCATCCCCATGAAGCATGGAAAGGAAGTCATGTAAGAACTCAAGCCAGGCCACTTCACCTTCACCATCATATGTGTATGTAGACAAGAGATTGAAAAACTCCCTCATGATGGTAACAAATTCGACATGCGAAAAACATCGTGGAGGGAGGAGAGTGCATGAATCCATGATAGGTATGCAAAGGTTCAAAGCAGGATGAGAGGACACAACTTGTCATCTGTCCCTCCTTCTAGTGCTAGAAATGTTGACGGTGTTGGACCCGCCAACATGTCAGGGGATCTTCCCGGTAAGAAGTCCCAATTAGACGTCAAACTTTTTGGTGTAGGAGTCCCTACAGTCGATCGTACGGTAATGCCTTGACCGTGATTTCGCACAGAGGTGAGTAAGATGTCCCTGTTGGTAGCAAGGGGGTGACAGTTGTAGTAAGACAAGGAAGGTGCATGAACGGTTCTAACACATGGGGAGTTGGGTGAGTGCGCCCCTTGAAAACCTATAATAGTACACAGTTATCTTCATGGGGTGAGTGCGCCCCATGAAGATAACTTGTGGGATTTTTCTGAAATCATCAAACACTTTTCATCAGATGAATTTCCTAAGATGGTAAAAGTGTTCCCTAATTCTATTATAATATTAGAGAATTTATATGACTTGCGTGATTGATTTAAAAATTAAAAAAATTACAAAACAAATATCTCTATTATGAGAGTCAAATTCATTAATTCAAGGTTAAAAATCTATCCACACTGCATCAATTTAGCGGTAGATTGTACTCCAAAAGAAAGATCCAATTTCATTAATTTATTCAAGAGATATAGAGATGTATTTTCTTGGACCTATAATGATCTCAAAACTTTCAATCCTAGCACCATGTAACATGTTATTCTTATGAAGCCCCAAACATAACCTTTCCAGTAGTAACTTAGGAAAATGCACCCAAGTCTCAAACCGATAAGTAAACATGAATTAAATAGACTCCTCGATGCTAATATTATTTTCTCGTGTGACACACTTAGTGGGTTGAAAAACTTGTATCTATTCGAATGAATAACAATAATATGTATCTATCTATCTGTTGATGTTAGGAATTTAAACAATGCCTCAAAAAAATACCACTACCATGTGACTCCTAGAAAGAAAATACTTCAACGTGTCTTTGTATTTGAGATTTTATCATTTTTTAATGGTTTCTCATGCTACATTTAGATTATGGTAGCACCTACTGACCTACTAAAATCTACATTCCGAACTTGTTGGGGTACTTTTTCCCAAAGGAAAATTCCCTTTGGATTAATAAATGCAGGGGTAACTTTCCAATGGGTGATGGATATTTATTTTAGATGCACGATTAATGAGCCATTTTCTCAAAACACATATTTGAACATTTAATGAACTTGCAAAATGTGTTTGAAAGATGTAGAAAACTTGGAATCTCCCTCAATCCAAAAAAGTGAATCTTTGCAATAAATGAAAGGAAATTATTATGAAGTATTATATCAAAATATGGAATTAGAATTGATCCTGAGAGGTTGCATGCCATTAACACTTTGGCTCCTCCAAATTCTAAAAAGGTTATGTAAGCTTTCATGGGAAAGATCAATTTTATCAGTCATTTTATTCCTAGCTTTTCCAAAATTGTAAAACCTCTACGAGACTTAATAAAAATATTGTTTTCTTTCAACGGGGAGAATAAAAAAAACAAGATTTCAATACCATTAAATTCCAAGCTATCATGTAGGCTCCTTCATTAATAAGTCCTAATTTTTCTAGAGAATTTATGTTCACACTTTTTCTTCAGAATATGCCTATGCAATTGTGCTCATGAAAAAGGTTGATCTTAATACCGAAATCCTTGTTTCTTTCATGAGTTCCATCTTCAAAGGATTAGAACTAAATTGTTTACTAGTGGAAAAATAAGCTTTTACTATGTACAAAGAAGTGAAGAATTTTTCTTTCTATATCCTTAAGTTGAAAACTAAAGCTATAGTCTCATATCTCGCTATTAGAAACCTATTAAAACAAAAGGAAATTGGGGAAAAAAGGGATCATTGGATGACTATCCTCCAAGAGTTGAACTTATAAATTAAGCCAACATAAATGATTAAAGGTCAGGGCCTGTGTAAATTGGTTTTTCAATATGTTTCTTCCCCTAGTGGCTATTCCACTATTCCAGACGATTCCTCTCTGAACAATGAAGTATCCTTATTAAAAAATGAAATCTATTACCAGGATTATAATCGAAGTTCATGGTATTTGGACATTAGATTTTATCTAGAAAATTTTAGAACTCCCTCCCATCTAAATATGACTCAGACAAGAGCATTAATATTGAAATCAACATCTTATGAGCTTATCAACAATGTTCTTTTCAGAAAAAAATATGATGGAGTGTTACTCCATTGTTTAGAGTAGGAAGATGCTTCAAAAATTCTCTTAGAACTCCACTTTGGCCCTACTAGAGGGTGTTTTGGTGGTGATAACATTGTGCATAAAGTTTTAAGGGAAGGATTTTGTTGGCCCACTATATTTAAATATTCCCATTCCCTTATAAAAAAATTCAAACCTGCCACAAGACCATCAAAAGACTAAAGAATATGTTTTCCCTATTTAACCCATCATTCTAGAAGCTCCATTCCAATAATGGGGCTTAGACATGATTAGACCAGTCAATCGTCCCTTGTCCTAGTAACATAAGTTCATCATTACATCTACAAACTATTTTACTAGTTGGGTTGAGGCAACACCTTTGTGTGTGGTAAATGCTAATCAAGTCATTAATTTTTTACAATCACACATAATCACTCATTTTGGTATTCCTACATCTATTTTCTTTGATAATGCTTCCTATTTATGATCTCATGAGTTAGACACATAATAATACAAAAGGGGATAAAGGTAAAATACTCAGCAAACTGTTGCTCACAAGGAAATGGTCTTGTTGAATCATCAAACAAAAATTTGCTAAAAATCCTTAAAATAACAGTCTAAGAAAACCAAAAGAACTATCATACTGCACTTTTCAATGCATTATGGGATGATAAGGTCACACCAAAGGATTTGATAGGAAACACACCCTTTTCCCCCGTTTATGGTAGAGAGTCCATTTTACCTCCTCACATTTTTTTTCCCCTCTCCTGCTGTCCCAAATTATCCAAGAAGTTAAGTCATCAACTATGGAAAATAGGATTAGCACTTTATCAAAATTAGAAGAAGAAAGAAAAAACTATAAAACCCATTTAAATCAACACCAACAACTAGTAAAACGATGGTTTGATAACATGTCTTCTTCTTATAATGATCTTGAAGTTGGTGACCTCGTTCTAAAATGGGACAAAGCCCATCAGGACAAAGGTGAACACTCTAAGTTTTAGATATTATGGTTGGGACCTTTCATTGTTATAGAAAATATCGAATCAAACATGCTCTGATTGCAAACTTTGGATGGTCAACCTAAGTCCCTCCCAGTCAATAGGAAGCTTTTAAAAATATATTTTGCATGATCTCTTTAGCGAGACTTTTGTACATACTTCTTCCTATATTTTTGTTTTCACTTTTTTATTTTATTTTTATTTCTATGTGTTTAGCCCGAGGATTTATTCCAGTGTGCTTTTGGTATTGTTTTTCATTTTCATTCCATAGCACAATATTCCTAAACACAATTTCGAAGGGAAACTTTATTAGATGTTTTGTTCATCGATGTATTTGTTGTTGAATAAATTCAGTTTGGTTTAAATAAACAAGCTTCTTTCTCAAAATGCCTTTCAATATGTTCTCAATTATAGAAACTATCCAAGCCCATTTCATTTTAGAAGAATTTTCATCATAAGTAAACATTTTGTTTCAACAATGGCATTACTATTAAGCTGGTAATTTAAAATTTTCACACCATCTTTTCTCTTAAGGAGCATATTTTCCTTCCTATATATTAAGTAATCCATTAAGGATTAATATTTATCAAGGTGTAATTCAAAAATATAGAAAGACTAAAAATAACTAGTACCTATTTTGTTACTGAAGGATAGGAGGTCTCATTATGATTTGGCCTACTATGATCATGAGTCCTAACAAAAGTGATATCACCGATACTAGTCACCAAGTGAGGGTAATGGATTCTAGTTAAAAAATTGAAAGCCAAGGGGTCTTGTCATGATCCAACTTGTTCACTTCTGTTAGTTCTTGTGAATGGAACTACTACTATTTAGTTACCAAGCTAGGACAATTACCTTCAACTAATATTTAACAAAAATATTGGCTAAAAATCTAGATGTATATATAATAGATGGGATAGTGGAGAATCATTTGGTTAAAAGGTAACTCTGCCAAGGCTATGGATACCTACTGGAAGTAGTGGCTCCACTTGCGGTATTATAGTCATAACATAGTCAACTTATACAATTTGTTGTTCATCTTTTCAATCTATTATCTGTAAGGTTTCTTGTAAAAATATAGTGGGTTTTAGTCTAATTTATGTACATTGAAGTCTCTTATGTTTTAAAGAATGAATGGTCACTTGTAAGTTTTAATAGACTAAATTGAAAGTAATTGATTTCCATCATTTTATACATAATTATATTACATTTTAATTTTATGATTTTAGGGAGAGAAAAATAGTTCACCCATTCAGTCACCATTGTAGGCAGGCCAACGTACTCCCTTTATTTTTTGTCAATGAAATAAAGGGCCCCATCTAAAGTTTTACTATTTTGTTTAATTGGATTTGTTTTGGCTCGATTCCTACATTCCTTCTTCTAATCATTATTTTGAGTTTTATAGCATGATTGGTTGCTGTGAGATTAATTTCTCAATACATTGGAATATAAAGATTTATTTTAACTAATTGTTATGATTAGTATCAATTAACATTTTCTCCCAAATGAAAGAAAATTTGTCAGTTTAAAGGCTGTTATAGAATCATAGATTTTGTAGCAACCCAAAATTGAGTTTATGATGCAAATGGGGTATTTTTTTATGGACTATCATAGTAATTTCCTATGTTTATCCTTTATTTTAATGATAGTTTCACTTTCGTAATGTTTTATTTTAGGTCGATGGTCCTAACCTAAATTTTATAACCAATGATTGGTTGTGTATGTTTTAATTTCTTTCAGTGATATAAGTTGATCATGTCGTATCCACCTCTGGTATGCACCAATTAATGGTGTGTTGATTTCATATTAAATATATGATTTTGGTGATTTTTTTCTCATATTTGCATTTGTGGTTAGCACTAGGATCAACCACGCTTTCATGTTAATTATGCCTAGTCACCCACTGACCTCGAAACCCAATTCTCAAGTGTTAATCTGTGATAACAGTAATTTTCATATGGCTCAACTGACACTAAATGTCCATATTTCAAGGTTTTCGTTGAACCATTTCATTTCGATCTTTCGTGTATTGAGGGTTTTGCATCCTAGTGTTTCATGCCTAATATTTGTCATTTTGAACCCTATTTAATTATAATATATGATTTATTCTTTATAACATTCCACTAGTAGTTCGAATTGAGCTTGTCGAAGCAAATCTTGTTGATGCAAATGAGGAATGGTTGGATTAGTTTCACCAAGTTAGTTGAGTTGGAGTTTTTTCCGTTGTTTCAGGGTCACAATGACAAAGTAGTTAAATATTTTGTTTCTTCCTTCAGTGGAAGAAGAGCTTATGTTGGTGCCTTAGAAGCTAAAATCAAATTGGAGCTTATGGAAATAGCCACCCACTTACCCTTGGAAGGCAAGTGTTTGTCTAAAACTGTTGCAGTTAAGAGCATTCCATGGAGGAAACTGTTATTTAATAAGGATTGTCAATACCTCATTAAAGGTATGCCTATATCATTTCTCAAAGAAAAATGGTGAGATTTGTTACATCTAATTCCTAGATACATAGCTTGTGAGGGTTGATATAATGTTGTTTTTATGTGTCATATTTGACTTGCAATGGCTTTGTGGTGGTCTGGTTGCAGGTGTAAGGGATAATCATTCAAATCTTGAAACGATCTCTTCAAGCGCAAGTGGAAGTTCTTCTTCTACTTCCCTTGGAGTTTTTGTCATCTGCCTCCAAACTTAGATATCCTACTAAAACAACTGAATTACTAATATTACCCAGAAAATAACAATATTCACTTACCCAGAATCGAAGGGAATTAACACCACCGTTGAAAAACTTCTCAGGTCTACCTTTTCCATAGTCCTCTACCTCTCTCACGGAACCAAAAGAAAACAAAGATCCAGCTTATAATTTCTCGGGTTTGAAATCTAGATTAACTTGCAGATACTTTTACCACGCGACTGCCGTTGGATTGTAACCTCCACAATAGACGGTTACGATCATCCAGACTTCAATGGAATTAAGCCACAGTTGAATTGCTAATCGGTTCTGAAAATTTTATTAACCACCGTTCACTTTTCCATGCGATATCCATTGGATCTTGCTCCTCTAATCGGACGACCCAATCCAATTGCACTATTAAACCAGTTTGATGAAATATCGCATCCAGTTTTGGGTTAAACCTAGATGTTGATTTGCATGCAACTATTGTAGATCTAAAGGTGTTGTCGATCGGACAATTCTAGGCTTCTTCGTTTTTTCTCACAAGTTTATCAGACTTTTTCCTCCTTTTGCTAGGTTTATCTCTTCACTAATGAATTCAGAGTTTATCTAATTAAAGTTCCAAGGGTCAAAGCACATTCGACTTAGCTTAATACACAGAGAATGAGGAATTTAAACACGAGAACACCATATCATACAGAACTCTAAGTTTACATGCCAAAATGGAAATTAACAATACACAGAGATATTTCGAAGGAATCAAAACCTCCGAGATTTAACCTTTCATGAATAAAATACATAGAGATACATAGATATTCCAATTCTTTTACAGTCTGATTCTCCACAACCAAGTCTAGCCAAATCCTCTTACAATAGTTAAAAACTTACATAAATATTTTACATCCAATCTGATCCTCAATCAATGGATCAAATCTATCTAATCCTAGATAAATACCTAAATTGCATGATATTCTCCTCGAGAATCTCAAGTAAGTCTGAACTACTTCGATTGATTACAAAATCATTCAAATACCTATATTCTAGCTCAATTCCTATCTAGAAAACTTGTAAAAATGACAGCAAAAGGATCTCACTCTTCTTGTAAATTATTTTTGGATTTTTGGAATAAAATGAAGCCTTTTGTCTTTAAGCCTCATGCTCCTACGTCACTTTGTTAGGCCATAAGCTTAACCTACCATTATATCTCGTAAAGAGTTTAACTCCAATGTCTAGGGCTTACCATATAAAACATAAAAACCCTAAAAGGTCCCTATTCTAGCATGGTTTAATTTCTATGATAGTCAGCCATCATTTGGCTCAAGTTGATGATTATTGAGACTCTTGTCTCACCTATAATGGCTATGGTAAACCTCTAATGTTTGATCCTATTCAATATTCCACTACCATGGCTCAATAATCCTCTCATGTTAGTTTCTCTCCGTCATTAGCTCATGAGTTAAGGCAAGAAGAGTGTGAGACAAATTTCCAAACACCAACATCTCCCTCAGATAATAGCCAAGTCAAAATTAAAATTTTAAATTCTCTCCAAGCTACTAGGAATACAATTTGAGTTAATAAGTTTGAGTCTATTATTAAATCTATTCATCCTAAAACTCAACTCATTCAACCTACACAAGAACAAGAAACTGGTGAGATGCCTCAAAGTGAACAAGATATGGTTAAGGTAAAAAATTAAAAATAAAATTTGCTAGAGCCTAGAGGACCAATGATAAGGTTCCTCCTAAGACCATTTCCATTCTCAACTTGGAAACTAAACTCGAGCCATCTCTAAAAATAAATAAGTCCTATTCGCAAGATTCTTCTCATGTCTAGTGATACTATAAATTATGGAAATACGTCCTTATGAAACTCTCACTCAGATGAATTAATAACCAATATGTATTGGAAATAATAGTATTTTCTCACTATCCCTTCTATCGAACATCAAATCAACCAACTTGACTATGAAAACAAGAATTTGAGAGCTTCATTCTAGAGAAAGGATAAGTTTCATGAAAAAAATCATGTAGTGTTGAAGGGAAAACCAGGTTTAAATATACTCCCACCGTGATAGATTCTCTAAATATCAAGTTTTCCATTTTCGTAGAGTTAGAGGGATCTGACGTAGGAAAATAATGAATTTTTTTTATCTATGTATGAAATTTTTTACAGGCAATGCTTGCTCTTTCTAATTTTCTATTTTATAATAAAATGGCCACTACATAATCATAGATTTTGTAGCAGCCCCATTTGAGTTTTGTTATTATATTATATAATATTTGGTTGTTCATTAAACAATTTTTCTAGGTTGGCGAGACAATTATCTCAAATATTAAGACTTGGGATACTTTTAGTTACAGTGTGCTTTCTCCTAACCTTGTATGGGAATCCTGTCTACCACATGTTTTATTTGAATTTTCTCATTCGGCCTAGAGGTCCTGAACATAAAACAATTCTCTCAATTTTTGTAACCAAATGATTTAAAGATA
Source organism: Pinus tabuliformis (assembly GCA_031772625.1). NCBI lineage: Eukaryota > Viridiplantae > Streptophyta > Pinopsida > Pinales > Pinaceae > Pinus > Pinus tabuliformis. The sequence continues at coordinate 1,314,007,043 of CM062805.1, read as the reverse complement.
ATTTTAGTTTTGCTTTGAATTATAAGGATGAGGGCCTTTAGTTATATATTCCCTTCAATTTGACTGTAAGAAAAGAGAGACGCGTGGTACTATATGGGAGTCTTTGGAAAATGAATTGTTATTAATGTTTTGACTATGGAATTATTTTATTACATTTGCAAAGTTTTCATTGTGTTCAATCCAATCCTTTAACTTTCATGTTCCATAGTCAGATGAATGCCATCTTTATTTTCTTGTAATTATTTCTTGAAATTTAGAGGATAAATATTGTTCGTTTAATGGTTTTATTAAACAAACAAATGGTTCTTATCCTTGTATTTATTTGTATGTTTTTAGGATTGAATTGATTTGAAAATTATTTCCGATCCATAGTATTCTTTAGTGACCTATGTCCTAAGAAGAGTTCTTGGCTGACAAATTAATTTTATTTGAATGCTTGTGAATGATTTCCATATTTTTGAATTGATAGAAAAGGTTAATCTCTACATGCAAATTAATGACGGTTCTACAAGTGTAGATGATATTCTAATTTATGCTCTTACTTTTGTTTATGGTTAGTTGATTGTATTCATTAGTTAGCAATTAAAGTAACACTAATTTTATAAAAATGCATGTCATTTATGGTTTTCCCTTCTATTATTCTTGGCTAAACAATTATTAGAATTATATATTTGTTAGCTTATACGTCTGTTTCATAATGTAAAATATTAATGGTAAACATAGTGATGTGTGTTTTTTTTTAAGGATATGGAATTTGTAAATTAATAACCACCTGTTATGTAGTTAATTGAACTTGGAAATACTTTTAGTTTGATTTATAATAGCATTTACAAACATGATTTCCTTTCATTCTATAAACACGGTTTTTAGAACTCTTTCCTAAGTGCCTTGATTTTGACTCTGTTACATAATGTTATGGCCCTTTCTTTATATATTGTAATATAATATATTGTGAATCATATTTTAATTTTTTAACAACAATTATTTTACTATATTTATTTTTCTTTAATTCTATTTTCTAATGAAATTTACGGATTAGAATTATTAAGCACTTACTTAATCTATTATTAGTGAAATAATTAGACTTTACATTTTCATGATTGCATTAGACTGATGCTATTTGATTTCCATCTTATTTGTAGAGCTAACTCAATAATTTCATCATAGTTTATTTTACTTATAATTAAATATAGATGTATTTTATTTTAGCGTAACATAACCATAGTTAACATTAGTTTAGATTAGGAATTACCTTCCTTGTATTCAATCCTTCGCAAGAAGAAAGGATCCTAGGCGAATGAAGCGTATAAACTCGTCAAGGGTAGCTATACAAAACATAATAGGTTATGAAAGAGCCTCAATCTCGACTATTCCTCCCTTGTTTACTTAGGTTTACAATGATTGTGTCAACATCGCTAGCCTACAATGTAATGAGATGGGTTTTTCTTGCGATGAGGTAAGGGAAACCCTCATGCACACACACATAAGTATGCTCAATTGAGGAAATAGTGGCTCTGTTCACAACATGGATTACATAAGTCACCATAATCCTTCTGTGATTATTTTTTCCATAGCCCAATGATAGTGGTTCTATAATATCTTGGATCTATGCTATAGGTTGACTCTTTCCTTTGGGTTTTTTGAAGCATGCACATGTGTTATCCCTTGTGAACTTACAACGGGGATAGAATATGTTAGGTCCCTCTAATACTAGTGATTCCCACATTACTATTTTCATTGTAGCCCTTATTGTTATTATTGTGCCCCTATTGTCTCAATATTTTTATTATTGTGCCCCATAGAAGCCCACTATTATTATTTTTGTGCCCTTATATTATTATTGTTATGTCGGCTTTGATTATATTGTGACCCCTTAGACTCCTATATATGGAAAGGAGGTTTTTCCATTTGTATCATTGAAGAATTTTTCATTTGTGTAATGTAAAGGAGGTTTCCCCCTTAAAGAGGTTGATTTCTAATTCATTGATTTATCTTTTCTATCTTTTTGTGAGCTAGTTTCATAACATTTGGTATGAGAGCTTTGGATTCTATGGTTTCTCTACTCTAAAACAAGTCACCATGGAATTTTTTATATAAAGTTGTTTCTGTGATGTTTCAGAAGCTAAAAACAAAAAAAAATGATCTGAAATTGCGCTGATCCTCGAGTCCGAATTGCGTATCTTGTCTCACTATATTTCAGAGATATGATCCAAGGAAGTTAGGGTTTATGTAAGCTCCCAAATTACATCCCAAAGAGGTGACCTTGGATAAATCATCATAACTTTCTCTCTGAGTATCATATGAAATTTCGTAGGAATTTATAGAAATAGGATGAACTGTAGCTTTCTATGCATCATTTTCAGGTCTGAAAGTTGAAACAGTGACATGTGGTACTTTGTACAAGTTCGCTCTATTGAAAAAGTGTATAATAAGACCATCTTGGGAGATTGGGTATAATGCTTTCTTGGAGAATCTAATTTCAGTCAAACTGATGGAGTTGGAAAGAGGAATCATAGGGCTACCACAGGTCATAATTTCAGACCTTGGAGATCCAAAATTTCAGAGAAACATGAGATACAATATCGCGCTCCTTCAAAGTGAAAAAGGGTGTGTAGTTTTTTTAAGATTTTTCATAAGTTTTGTTTGAAAAAATAGTTTGAGGGGATTCAAAGGGCATAGTGAAGCATAATTATCATTAATTGATTCCCCAAAGAAAGAAAATGGAAACACCTAGTAAGAAACCTAAAATATCTAGCATGAATCATGAAGAAGAGGAAGAAATGCAACATGATATATCAAAATTACGAGACCAAGTGCAACAAAATTCACTCTCACAAAAAGTAATGGAAGCTAAGATGGATGGTTTAAAGAAAGGTATAGTAGCTAAGATGAATGATGTGGAAGCTAAGATGGATGGCATGGAATCTAATATGGATGATTTAAAGAAAGGTGTGGAAGCTAAGATGGATGGTTTAGAAGAAAAACTTGAAGGCAACATGGAAGTTTTGAAAACATATTTGACAAAGTTTCTACAAGAAATGCTTACTAATGGTGAAAGGGTAGTAAAGGAAACTCATGATGAGAAAAAAATAAATGTTAATCTTGATTTCATAGACTCTAACGTTGGATCGAAGACCCACCATGGTCCAAATATCGATACGAGGAAGTTTGATGGAAAAGATCTCGTAACATGGATACTACAGATGGAGCAATGTTTCGATCTCCATAATTTGCAAAACACACAAAAGTTATGCATTGAAACTTTATATTTGGAAAAAAAATTAGTTTGTATGGTATCAATGGCTTTGTTCTCATAAACAAATTGTTAGTTGGGAAATTTTTACGGATGGAATTATAGCACATTATGAGGATACAAAAAGCAACACTTTTTTTAGTTAATTAATAAATCTCAAACAAAAGGGTTCAATGATGGAGCACATTGAGGACTTCTAAAAATTGAATATAAGGGTAAAAGATATTCTATAGTAGCATAGGATTGATGTGTTCATAGGGACTTTAAAGGATAACATCCAACATCAGGTTCGCCTTTAGGAACCTGATTCATTGGAGAAGGCATTTAGGTTGGCAAGAAAAATGGAAAGAAAAATTATGGAAAAAAGGAAGCCTACCACTCCTAATTATAAAGATGGAAGTGTTGGTTCCCTTAGCCTTCCACAACCTACAATGTTGACACCACAACAATTGCAAGAAAAAAGTGCAAAAGGGCTTTGTTACACTTCTGATAGAAAATACACTAAAGGCCATAAGTGTGTTGAGAAGAAATTAATTTACATAGATTGTGAAGAGGAGGAAGAAAAGGAACAAGAAACATCAAAAGAAGAGGATATACACCAGGAAAAAACCTTAGAGAAAGAAGAAATGAATTCAACCATATCTTGTAATGCATTGGATGAAATTACCTCTCCTCAAACTCTCAAGATAGAAGGATATATCAAGAAAAAGAGGTAATAGTGTGGATTTATTTGGGAAGTACCAATAATTTTATTCATTGTAAGATAGACAAGGAATTGAATTTCTTCCTATATCCAGCACCAGAGTGTCAAGTGATGTTTTCAAATGGAGGAACCATAAATTTCTCTGGAAAGTGCCATAATATCAAGCTATCCATCAGAGAATATGTGTTGAATATTCCAATTCTTTCCATTCTAATGGGTGGTGTTGATGTTTTACTAGTAATAAATTGATGTTGAATTGTCATTGTAGCTCCCTATAACCCAGACACATGTGCCATGATCCATCCTTCTTGTGAACCAATACTACGGGAGAAGAGAAATAACTTTGACGAGGTTGAGTTATACTAGCCTCTAGCATTTCTGCAACCATATGCTCAATTTCACTCTTTTTGGCATAGGGATATCTGTTAGGCCTGATGTTTGGAGGAACACTTCCTGGAATCAAATGAATAGCATGATAATGATCCCGAATAGGTGGAAGGCCTTTGGGAGTCTCAAATACCTTGGAATGATTGTCCAAGACTTTTTGGTGATCTAGATAAATAGATGATTTCGATGTGGGAACCTCTAGCAAACATAATTGTGAAATTATGCCTCATTGCTCTTTCTTTAGAAGATTTGTCATTCAGTTAGAACTTATTATCTTTCCTGGTTTCCCGACGATACCCCTTAATTCAACTTCCTTTCATTCTAAACATTGGGCTATTCAATACATATTCTCCCATGGATAGCTTGATATTATGGCACTTTATGGATATCATCCACCATCCATCACATTATATTTAAGATAAAATTCTAAGGTTCAAGCATTAGAAGATCACATCGAGCATCAAAAACAAGTTCTCCAACTCTTAAAGGATAACCTCACTTTGGTACATAATAGAATGAAACAACAGGCAAATTAACATTGCAGCGAAAGAAGTTTTGATATGGGTGATTTGGTATTCCTAAGACTATAACCGTATAAAAAAATGTCCCTCAAGAAATCTAAGAAGGATAATAAATTATCACCAAATTATTATGGTTCGCACAAGATGTTGCAAAAGATGGGTAGTATGGAATACAAATTGAAGCTTCCTGCAGCTTCCTGAGTGCACCTATTTTTCCAGTTTCATTCTTAATTAAGGATATAGGTGAAAAGCTCCTAGTTCAAACAATATTTCTAGAACTTGATGACAAAGGAAAAATCATATTGGAACCTGAAGAAGTCACAGAAACAAGAACTCGACAGCTATGAAATCAATCAATTTTAGAGTATCTCATAAAGTGGAAGAACTTACCGCTGAAGATTCCACATGGGAGGATGAGAATTTTATACAGAAGCATCTGGAACTACTCAAGCATTGAGGAAAACACCTTTTTGAAGGAGAGGGGCATGTTAGGTCCCTATAATACTAGTTATTCCCCCATTATTGTCATTTTAGCCCTTATTATTATTGTTGTGCCCCTAATATCCTCATATTCTTATTATTGTGCCCCATAGAAGCCCACTATTGTTATTTTTGTGCCCTTATATTATTATTTCTATGTTTTCTTTGATTATATTGTAACCCCTTAGAATTCTATATATATAAAGGAGATTTTTCTCATTTGTATCATCAAATAATTGTTCATTTGTGTAATGTAGAGGAGGTTTCCCCCTCGAGGAGACTGATTTCTAAGTCATTGATATATCTTTCCTATCTTTTTTGTGAGCTGATTTCATAACAAAATATTAAGGTTCTTGGTGGTAGAAATACATGGCATAGTTCAGGGACTTGTCCATATTTCTTAGGGACCTTTCCACTCAACCTCGTAAAGTTCAACAGTCCCTCAGGTCCTCCATTTATTATAGGGGACAAATTAGTTTCACCTTAGAGATCTACATATATCCTTTAAGGAAAAAATAGGAATAAAAATCTTATAAAGGAAACCCAAAATAATATTATGTGAAGGAAACCATAAGGAATCAACATTCCATGACTACACAATAAATTTCCCTTGTCCATTTTGATTACACTAATAAACCATATGCATAAGTAAATGATTGATGTTAATATAATCCTACAAGAATTTCCTTATTATGGATGGGAATTCCAGGAATGGGTCACATGGCTAGTCATATAGTATTTAATACTATAGGCTTGAAGCAATCTTACAAGCTTCCAATGCTCTTAGCACACACAAAAATGCTACCCAATGAATTATGAAAGAATGAGAATGGAAGTGGTTATATATACATATATAAATGTTTCCTACATAAATGACAATGATACAACAATTTATGAAGGGGGTTTGTAGGAAATTATTGGCATAAATAATTAATATATGAATACCCACTAGTAGAATATGAATCAAGTTGAGCACAATGGATATAACCAGCCATTAAAGAAAATATTTACCAAGTCATTTCAACACGAAGAAAACATACATAATATGGATCCTAGCTATGAGAGATTCAACATCAATGTATCCATAGCAGAGATGCAACTTTGAAGGAAGTGTAGAGCATAAAATCTAGTCAACCAAACTCATGAGGTCATGCCTTACACAACACAACATATGCATTAGAGAAATTTTGAGGTCTAAAATGGGTCTACTAAGGAATATTATAAAATAATAGTGGAAATAATAAAATTATATTAGGTTACATCATCAAATTTTAGAGGGAAAAAAGAAAAACTACTTTTTCAACTCGTATTTTCAACATATCTCCCTACGATTCTACTCAAATTTCAAGTGGGGGCACTTGTGGGATGCAAAATTTAATTCCTTCTTAAAGGAGTACCCATTTTTCATACTTGTGATGGACCCTCCTACATGAAAAATGAGAAATACATGAAAAAACATGATTGCAATCACATTTTTCATGTATTGCAATCACGGTTTGTCATGTATTTCACAATTTTCATGTAGGAGGGTTCATTGATATGAAAAATGGGAACTCCTTGGATTAGGAATTAAATTTGGCATTCAATGAGTGCTCTCACTTGAAGTTTGAGTAAAATCGTAGGGAGGTAATTTGAAAATACCAGTTGAAAAAAGTAGTTTTTATTTGTTTATTATTTTTACTCTTATACTCCAAAAAATGGTGAATCATCCCCCATGATTGAAATCATCATCTTGAATCCTATTGGTTCTTATGAAGCTTATTTTTGGTTGTACATTTTTGTTTAGATGCGCATTTTAGACCTCAAAATTTCTCTTTTGGGATCTATTGGACTAAGTTCTTGATAAAATGGATGTATAGACCAACACCAGCGTATGCATCACTAAAGGCTTGAAGAATAACCTTATATAAAATAAGTTAAAAAGGATGAAAGAGGAAGAAATCCATAATATTACCACATTAAAGCATAAATAGTGCTAATGGAAGCTTGTAATCAATGTAATAGTCATACTGCAATAAGGAAGAGTTCCCATGCTAAATATTGTTGTATCACAACCAATATTCTTACACCCTATCCCAATGCCTATAAACATTATCACATCACAATAGTCAATCCTATAAATATTATTCAAACAGTCATGTCTCATGTATTAATAACACCATTTCAGACCAGAAATGTAATACACATTCATTATCATTGGAAATACATAAAGAACACTTATCTTGTAAATCTTTGGGAAACTAAGTATAGGAATGTGAATATCCACCCAACCATAGATATTTATAGCCAATTCTCACTTGTAGCTATCACCCTCGAGCCAGATTCCATAGACTGAGGGGTCTTTTGCTCAAAGGATGAAACACAACCTTTAGTTTCTCCATGGATTCAATATATCTTTCTACCTCCACCCTACAAATGACCTGCAAGAAACAAAAAGCACAAGGAATCCAAAGACTCACTGTCTCCACCCTTCAAAACTCAATACTATGGTTCCACCCAACTTGGGGACTCCAAAACCACAACAAAATCAAATATTGACCAGGGAATCCATCCAGAAATCCTCTAGTATTTTTCCCAGGAATAATTCCTTCACCCAATACCTTCAAGATTTTCCAAGGATTACTCTCTCCACCCTATGGCCACGAGGAAATCGAGAGGAAATTTGTTCCCCACTTGGCAGTGATTTGTTGCTGACTTCTTGCCAACCAAAGTTATCTCCTTGCTCCTCTATGTGCTCTCTATTCGATTTTCTCTCCTAAGTTGCTCAAGCATATTTTTTTGTATGCTCTTTGAAGTTCATTCCCCCGCCTCTTTGACTGTCCTCTTTTCTCCTTTCCTTCAATGCCTTCCCCATAGCTCAAAATACTGCTTCCCACTATTGTGTTGTTCCTTAGTAGTTCAAAATTTATTTTCCTTTTGAACCTTCTAACAGTGACCATGCCAACATAACCTTGTCATCCAATGACAAGTGTGCCACATCTACCTATCTATTACTAGTTTGTTAAATGCAGTCCAATGGCTCACTCTTTGCTTGTGTGATCTAGGTATAACTTCTCAACAAAATTTCCATCCATTTTTATTTTTGTGTCCTCTCTTGCTTGTATTTTCTCTAGGAATCATGCCCCTTGTACTCTTTTCCACCTTCCTCTCAATGGAATTCTCCAACTCATTTAAAATTCCAACTACCAACCTCCTTAGTTGTCATAGAAATTAAAAATCCCAAGTAGTTACCCTCCTTAGTCTTTGGAATCCATGTCCCATTACTCCGATCATTTTCTAAAATATTTACATTGCATACATGAGTTCAAGCACTTGGGGTCATCACAAACCCATCCACTTTGGGGAAACACCATCCTTGGTGTTATTTATCCACATGAAACACAAAATACATGCTTAAAACAAACACATACCACTTATGGAACTTCATATACATAATTCTTCATTTTATTTACAATTTATATAAATTTTCTACAATCAACAAACAAAAAAGGATATGTTTCCCTTATGTTGCCCTCACTGAGTTATCCATTTCCCAGGTAGCTTCCTCGAGCCCAAAGTTCCTCCACTGCACTTTGACGTGCTCTATCTCTTGATTCTGGAGTGATAGTCTCCTATGATCTAAGATGCATAGTGGCTATGGTTGGAATTCTCTATCTAGTTCCATCTATAGAATAGACTAATCAAGCACATGATTAGAGTCATGTACACATTTTTTAAGAAAAGAAACATGGAAAATGTCATGGAATTTTACTGATGGAGGTAAGGCTAGCCTATAGGCCATTGGTTCAATTGTTTTAAGGATTTCAAAAGGTCCACAAAATCATGGTGCTAGCTTGGCACATGACCCAATATTTAATGAAATTTTCTTTGGTTTAATTCACAAATAAACATGCTCCCCAACTTGGAATTCTTCATGCACCCTATGCTTATCTGCATAGGTTTTATGCAGACATTGTTCCGCCTTGAAATTTTCTCTTATAATTTGCATTTTCTTCTCCATCTCTTTCAGCATATTAGGCCCATAAGGACCCTATTCACTGGATCATTCTAGTTTATAAGAGTATTGCAACTCCTTCCATAAAGTGCCTCGATTGGGCTCATTTTTATAGATTCTTGGTGCCCATTTTCAATGAAAATTCCATGAGAGGAAGATACTCTTCACACTTCTTCGGTTAGTGCATCACAAATATCCTCAACATGTCTTCGAGGATTATATTTTTCCTCTGTTTTCCCATCTGTTTATGGATGATAAGTTGTACTGAAGACAAAATCTATTCCCAAACCTTCAAACAATTCCTTTTAAAATTTCGAAGTGAGCTTGGCACCTCTATCTAAGATGATTGTCTTAGGGATTCAATGAAACGTCAAAATTTCCTTTATGAAAATTTGAACCGCCTCAGTTGTTGAATTGGTGGATTTAACTACCACAAAATTGGCCGCTTTTCTTAACTTTTCAATTATCACTATAATTACAACATGTTGTCTAGAGGTTCTTGGGATGCAATAGCTCTATTGGATGTTTACATTTAACCTTCACTTGCTGGAATTCTATGCATTTAGAACAAAATCAACCACTTCCTTTTTAAAATTATGGCAATAATAACATTTTTTGATGGCCTTGAGAGTCTTTTTATATCCTAAATGGCCATAATATGGTTTCTCATGGAATTATCTCATTACAAGCTTCTACAAATCATCCTTATTTGGTATGTATATTATGTTCTTCAATATAACTAGGCCATCGTTGGTGAGATGATATTCATCATCCTCACCTTCTTGTTGTCGGTTTTCCTTCGCTTCTTGATATTTCTCATCATGTTGTCCTGCATTTTTTACTCTTTCCACCAGGTCCACTTTGTAGGAGCTTATTGTTGCCAGATGATTTAGTTGAATCCTTCTACTGAGTGCATCAACAACCTTGTTTTATTTTCCTTTGATATACTATATTTCAAATTTGAACTTTCTAAGTATGGCCAACCATGTAGCTTGTTTTACGTTCAAATTAGGTTGATCAAACAAGTACTTAAGCCCACCATGATCTATCATGAGGGTAAATCTTCTGCTAAGAATACATCATGAGTCACATAGTTTACTTCATGCTCATTTAATTTATGTGACCCATAGTAAACTATTTCCTTCCTACATTAAGACTCCATCAAGCCCTTCCTTGCAAGCATCTGTGAATACCACAAAATCTTTGTCCATATATGCAATTCTTAACACAAGTGCATTAGTGGGAAACTGTTTCAACTGCTTGAAGCTTACTACACATTCAATTATCCACTCAAACTTCCTTCCTTTTCTTTGCAAAGATGTAATGGGGTAGCCAATCTTGGAGAATTTCCTAATCAACCTCTTGCAGTAGCCTTACAATCCCATGAATGATCTAACCACATTCACATTATTTGGTGTGCACCACTCAATTATGGCCTTAATCTTTCCTAGATCAACTAATATCCCTTCCTTGGAAATGATGTCCCCTAAGAAATGTATTTTTGAGTGGAATAATTCACAGCTGCTAAGATTTTCATAAAGCTTATGTTCTTTCAACAATTGTAATACTGCATCCAGGTGCTTTTGATGCTCTTTTTCAGTTCTTGAGTACACCAATATGTAATATATAAAACCAATGAAAAATTTATTTAAATAAGGATGCATCAAACGATTCATTAGACAGGTGAAAGTGGCACAAGAATTATTAAGCCCAAAGGGTACCACCAAAAACTCATACTTCATGTACCTAATCTAGAAAGGAGTGTTGTGAATATATTCCTCTTTGATATAATTTTGATGATACTAAAACATCAAATTGACCCTATATAAGACTGTTTCTCCTCTCAAATGATCGAATATAACATAAATCCATGGTAATCGATACATATTCTTGATGCTCATTTTATTTAATTTCCCCTAGTCAATACAGAGTCGGAGTATCCCATCTTTTTTCTTCAGAATAACATTGGAGCTCCCCATGTGACACACTTGGTTGTATGTAACCTTTATTAGGCATTTATTTTAGTTGTAATTTTAACTCAAATAGCTCCAGTGTACTCATCTAGTATGGTGCTTTAGGCACTAGTGCTACTCCAGTCTCCAATTCTGTAGAGAAATAAACTTCCCTATGATGAAGTAAACCTGATATGTCTACCAAAAACACATCCCCATATTTTTGAAACACCAAATATTTCTTTAGTATTTTCATTTCTCCTTGCCCAATGTTGTCACTAGATTCCTTATTGTTGGATATTTGTACAACAAATAATGTACAACCCTTTTGGTAAGTGCATTTATCCTGCATTGTTGTGATCAACCTTAGTGAAATTCGATTTTTCTTGCCTTATCAATTTTTTTCCCCAACAACATTCAAACATTCAATTGGTTTTTGAAAATAATTAACCTTAGTTTTTTACATGTACAACCAATCCATACCTAATAGCATGTTTTATACACCCAATGGAGGAAAATTTAAATGTGTTTTTATCATCCTCCCTCTAAGCTCAAATGGACACGATTCCACCCAATGACTAATTTTTCTCTTTGTTCTTGTCACCAATTGAACTAACCATGGAACTATGTGCAACTCTTTACTCAATTTGCATGTTTCCACAAGCTCTAGTTTGACATAACTATAATTAGAATACATGTGAATTAAAATGGAAATGAATTGACTACATAACTTACCTTCCATCTAAATACTAGATGCTTGGTGATCTTTCTGGTGATTTCCCATGCCTACATAAATTCTTAGAAATCTCTATGCAACATCAGCCACTGTACGAGCTTCATGGGCACTATAAATATTTGTCCCTATGATTCTTTGGTTTGGGCAGTCTCTTTTCATGTGCTTATTTACACAGGTCTAGCATTTTAATTACTCTTTTGTCTCATCTTGGTAATAATATATTGTTGGTTGATGTGTGTGGGCTTTAACAATTGGGTAAAATTTCTACTGAAATGAACTTTCCTTGGATGGGTGTGTTCCTTCCTTATTTCCCACTATTTTCTTGGGCTATTTCTTCTTATTTCCAACCCTTCTCATTTCTCTCCAATCACATTTAATATTCAGCCTATGCTTTCCCTACTCATAGTAGTGTTTCAATTTCTTAATGTTATCATTCAATGTTTGAGGTTCAAAGAATGTAATTTGATCTCTTAATGTCATAAGAATCCCATTGATGAATCTTTAGATCTTGGCCTTCTCATCTTTGATAAATGGTACATATCTCAACAATTTCAGGAACTTAGTGAAATACTCATCATCCATCATTTGTCCCACCTCGAGGTCATAAAATTATTTTTCTTTGATATCATTGTATTATTATAATAAATAATAATTTCTTAAGAGCTTTTCAAATTCACACCATGTCAAATTGTCTTCAACAATACCTCTGACGTTATTCAAATGTTCCCATCATATGTCTTCTTTTCCCATCAAACTATAGGTGGAAATATTATCTTTCATATTTTCAGAATAATCATGAATTCTAAAAATTTTCTTCATGCCAAGCAGTCAAGCTTCTGCATCTTCAAATTTCTTCATGTCTCCCTCAAATGTAGGTGGCTTGGATTTCTTAAATTCCTTGGGCATATAGTCCTTTCATATTTACCTCTAATTATGGTGATGGTGATGATGGTGCCTCCTAGTAGTGGAGCTATAATATCTACTAGAATGATTAACATAAGTGCTTGTCCTTCCTTCTAGGGTACTCAATGGTGCATTTACTTTCACAGTGTCTTCACTCTCCTTATGCCTCTTCAAGGACCTGCTACCATATGTCCCATTTTATTTCTCGTTCGATTCCCAAATGCTTCTCTTGCCTCTATGACTAGTTCCTCACTCATGTTTCCTTTGTCTCTGTAAGTATGAGAGGATTTGCAAGGCGACTATATTTATCCTAGCTTACCTCTCTTGAGCTCTTACCAATCTCTAATTCTCTTCCTTAAAACTTATGACCTCAAACCTTAGGCTCTTCAAGGTATTGATCCAAGAGAGTGTTGTAGTGTTTTCTTCTCAACAATGTACGAAAACAACCCACTTAATATTGTGGATGAAAAACAATCTCAACAATAGAAATGAATATTAAACATTGTAGATCTACAACTATTAATAAAAACACAACCTGCCAAAATTCTGATTTATGCTACGATCATAGTTAAACAGTGAAAGAAAGAGTAATAACCCCAAACATCCAATGAAAACCAGATATGTAAAGAATAATTTAATAATAACACTTGTGAAGAGAACAAATAAATGTTACCAGTCCCCCTCTATGGGATGGGTTCTTGGCTATCCTCAAATATCTTCAGCTTTTGTAGAGTCTCTCTCCTCTATATTTAATAAAAAGAACAAAAATATGGTGTGCAACAATGAAAATAATTAGAGTTACAACAGTGAGTACAACAATGAAAATAATCAAAAGTGAATAATGAATGGAAAACCCTCTTATTTATAACAAAATATTGAGTTATCCTTGAATAATGAGCAATAATAAATTATTATTGATCTCATTCTTGGAATCACCACTTGGAATATTTTATTATATTTGTTTAGGAGGGAAAAAATATTTAAACTTTTATTTAGAAATAATAAATAAATAAATTTATTTATTATCTCAATGAATTAGTTAAGGACTAATAAAATAATGATTTATTTAATTATTCCTAAGGGATTTAGTCAAATTTAACAAAGAATAGTAATCAATTAATGATTAATTAGTTATTCTTAGAGAAAGAAGAAAAATAATGATTCATCTGTTTATTTTTCATGATTGGGTCAAATTTAACAAGGAATAATAATAAAACAATGGTTTAATTAATTATTCCTAGAAGACAATCAAATAAATAGTGACTTATTTAATTATTCTTCATGGGTTTAACTATAAAATACTTAATAAAGGTGGTTTATTAGGTAATTTTCACACTGAAAGGAATTTTACTAGGGTAAAATTGGCTTTACATGGCATACTTCGATCCATCTAGTAAATTAGGCTAGATGATCAATTTTTTGGTGATAACATATTTCCCCCCAACGTACGAGTGTTAGGAGAAAAATGTATGACTGAAGTACGTTGTAAAGACACAATCACTTAGACAACATAGGGGAGTCAAGGAGAGAGAGAGAGAGAGACCAATGAAGCTGAAGCTGAGAGAGGATAGTGACAGAGGGGGCGAGACTAATGCAAGTCTCCTTTTATGTTGTGGTACCAGACCTCAATGAGGTAAGGGAGGCATACCCATACCCACTGAGATAACTTAGTACAAAAATAATGGTTTGCCCAGAAATATGAAACTGAGAAATAAAGTACATGCTGAATGGTACATGACATGCTGGCATAATAGAGCCAAAAAATAATACAATGTGTCCCATATACATAATGCACCTATTAAAAACATGAGCTAGGACTAAATACAATAATATCTGAGTACATGAGATACAAAGCCCCTTCCCTTAAAAAATGGGTGGGAGGGAGGGTAGAACAACCAGAGAAGCCCTACTGAACAAGGAAGGGCTCTACAAAATTGAATGGATCACCTAGAGGAGACGTGCATGGTATGAAGATTTCGATTGGTAGGAACCAAACCCATCAACTCTACGGAACTGAATCTGAGGTTGTATCATAGTAGGTATGTATCCGAGCATGTGGGGGGCTACCTGAAGGGCCACCCCCTCATGAGGTCTAAAAACATCTCACACACACTCGAGAATCACTGGGACAATCTATTGCATCACTAGACCATAAAGTGTATGGATCATGAACATAAAATAATCAAGTCAAAGGGAAATAATGAGATCCTCTGCTCGATCCAAGGCATCGAACAAGAATGGAAGTTGGAACCGAGATACACCACCCTCTAGGTCGTTCTTCTAGAATAAATGAGCCGATGTCAATAGAATAAGGCCTGTGATAGATAAGGCAATGAGGATACTCAACTAAAGTACGAGGGAAAATAGTAATGTGACTGATGGACTGACACCAGGGATAATGGGAAAAAGGGGATTGAGGGACAAACAAGTGAATTCCCTTGTCAGAGCATAAAGTGAATGGTTGACTTGGCAACAACTGGCTCAACTCTGGATGGTATGGGGACAATATGACTAGAGGCCAAAATGGGAAACACGGGATGAATGGTATGTAAATATGGATGGAATACTAGGACATGAGATGATGGGACATGAAATATACTCCAAGAATGCAAGGGCAACTCATCGCAGATTCTGTGAACAATGGTGACTCAATGATGCTGTGACACAGACTAGGCCCGATGGGGACCATGAAAACATGAGTAAATGATGGTTAATCATGATGAAAATTGAAATATGGCATGACAAGTATTAAGAGGAGGTGGACCTCAAAGTACAAGTGTCTCTTTATGACGAAATTCGATTTTGAGAGACGATGAAGCGACCTTCATGGAAAAATGGTTTCCGAGTGAAGTGTCAAATCATAAACAACTGAGGAAGACCCATTATAGAGCTTGGTGAGAGATTACGAATGGTGTTGATGGTTCATAATACTGAGCTACAGTCTAGTTGCAATGGGTGACAAAAAAATTGTGGATTTTTCTATGAAAGGACATTTTCCCTCCAATTTGGGTTCATTTTCTAAGTCAGATGTGGTGAATGTGGAGACGAGGAAAAGGCCCTAAATCTTATGGATATTGTAGTGGACAAACTGACCATCAGAATTAGGATCTCTGACTTTTAGGTAGGTGGCCTTACTCATCTCTTCAATTTCATCAGTTCATTTCCTGATTTTTAGCACCTGGCAGATCCCTGGGGGACCCTTGCCCTTACTCACGGCCGCATCACACTTTCTGGGAACAAAAATGCGATCTGTCTTGTAGGAAACAACTACAAACTTGTGAGCTCGCACTTTCTGGGCGGAAAACTGTGATTTGTGGTAGGAGGAAGGGCTAGTCTATTGGCCTGGTGGGGGCTATAGGTTGATCAATGTAGCCTGTTGTTTTCCTTTATAAAATGAAAAGACATGTGGTGTTTTATAGGTATGGTAGAGCTAAAAATCATCTAGCATGAATGAGACTTGGATACTCTTTGATCCGAAATCCAGGGGGATTAAGTGATTTGAGGGGCATTGGCTTGTTATGGGGTTCACAATTTGGTAGATAACTCACTGATGAGGGCAGGTGAGCCCTTTCTATCATGAATTATTAGATATTGGGATCCAAAACAGGAGGTGTTTGTCCTGTAAAGGCACAGGATCGAGCTCACATTACAGGATATTTACTTTTTGACTAGACCTCCTCCCCTCGGAGTGGTGGGGGGTATTCATCTAGTGTTACCTTGTGAGAGGAAAATTATTGAGTCTGTGGAACGCCATTGTCAACGGGGTGTTCGTATCATGGGGATAATTATTGGTGGCGTGCCCAAAAATGTCACACAAGCTGTTGCCGCAACTGTGCTATAGGTCTTGGGCAACGAGGTGTTCCAACACATCACTGGAGGGCAGATGATGTTAGTTGAGAGTGCTTTGTCTAGGACTTAATATGGGTGGGCCTAGATGATGATGTTGTCAGTGAAATGACAGTTGAGTCTTTGTAAGAGGTAGGTGAATCATGAATACGCTTTTTGGTATAGTACTGTGTGTGTTCTTCTTTAAGAAGATACCCACTATCTGTACTTGTGTACATATCCAAGATGGGGGTCCACAAGAGCCCAAGATGCACTGTTGGGGGTAGCTACTATAGAGAGGACGAAGAGGGGGAGTCTGACATTTGTTCTGACCTGAGTTTTTCGCACCCTCGGACCAGATGCCCCTTTACATTGATGACTACTCTTAGAGCGGGATGAACTATCAGGGGGATCTTGACTTGCCACTTCCGCCTCGGCAAGCTTGGGGACCAGATGGTAAGTGTTAACACTGTTATGATACATAATATGATTATCCATTTGATATGACGATGATGGTTTTCCATTTGTTTTATTTATGGTTGTCTTCTGTGGTATATATGTGATGAATGCAAATCTAGAAGGTTGTTTGCAATGGTATCTACATAGTGATTTTGGGCTCTAGGCACATGATTGAAAGTAATGTTTGCAAATTCAAGTACCAATAGTTTCACTCATAGAAATTTTCTAAATAGGACTTAGTTATGCACATGATATGCACCATTTAATTGCATGACAAGTAGAAAGGAATATAAACGAACATGAAGATGAAGGATGCGATGAGCAAGGGCATCGACTAAAAGAACTATCACTGCATCATATTTGGCCTAATTATTGGTGGCAGATCCAATGCATACACTGTTTCAAATGACTAACGTATGAAAGGGGGTAAAAATGGCCAAGGCTAGATTCTGGGAGAAGCAACTTGCACCGTCGACATGACCAATATACAGTGTGGATGATGGATCCATCTAAAAGGTGCAAAAGACGACAGATGAGATGATGAAATATACCTAAATTTATGGCAAAAACAAAGACACGAAAATCAAAAGGATGTGATATGAGCAACATTTATGGAGCTAGAGTGCATTGGGAGAATTAGGAAGGATATGGCCTTCGAAATCCTCGTGAAGGAATGACCCTTTACTCAAGAGGGGTAATCAGGGGTAGACATAGCTTCCATGGTGTCCTCATCAGGCTGGGAGATGGGCATATGGGAGGAAGAATGACTACAAGATGCGACGACATTACTTGGTGCATCAACCTGAGGAATAAGGTTCACATACATATTGTCTTGAATGGCAGATGACAAACTGGTAGATAGAGGGTCTATTGATGTTGAGACCTTAGATTCTTTCGAAATTTTTTTGATAGAAATGTGTGCAACAACGTCGGGAAGGTTTGGTGATGAGGAACTCAAGCATGACGATAGGTAAATAACGTGGCTTGTGGTGTCCGTCATCTCGACATCGAGGGGAGGGATCACAATAAAAGGGCTAGAGTTTCCCTATTTTGGTTGGGTGATGGTACCAGAATCCATAGGTAGAGGAGCAGAGGTTCCACTATGAGTGGTCTCGTAGTCAAGAATTTTCCCAAGGCAATCACGAAATTCATCAAGACAAGGGAAACAATGGGAATAGTGACCATGAAGGTCAGACATGGCACACGGATGGTTTGTGCAACGTGTTTAGAGTTTCTTAGGTGGGACCGGTATGTTAACATGGATGTCTGGAATATTCAACTCAGGGAGCGCTTCATGAACCAATGGTTCAAATTGAGGAAGTTCAGGACAATTGTTGGTGGCATGCCCAACAACGTCACACAAAGCGCATGGGCGTGTCAGCTTTGGGGCCTTAGGGGCTGGAGGAGGTTGGGAATCCTTTTCCTTCGGATATTTCCTTTTGTCTTTCCCCCCTAGCCAGATTCTTTCGCAACAAGAGCTAGTTCTTGTTGAGGTTGTGATGGAACTAAAGCAGTGGCAGGGGTCATGGGGACTAGTTCAACCGGGGTCAAAGTGTGATACGGTCTTGGCTGACTAGGTGGAGTGTTTTCAAGGGGTCAATGTACCATACTGGGATCCCGAGAGTCATGTTAGGAAGGACCATTGAAGCCATGAAAGCTACAGAAGAAATTCTTGGAGGGGGGAATAAGAAAGGTATCTGGCCATGAGGATTTTGTCCCAGCGGAATAGCTCCTCGATGGTTGAGGACTTGGAGGAATAGTTCTTTGTGGGAACATAGGAAAGGCACCCACGAATAGACGAGGTCTTAGGGGAGTGGGTCTAGAGGGTTCAGCTAGAAGAGCAACAACATGATGCTGAGGAGATGGTTGTTGATTAAGTGTACCGAACTACTTAAGGGCAGCCTGTGACGCTTGTAACATGCAAACAATCATGGAAGTAGGTTAAGAAATGGGAAGGGGGGGACCAGGGAAGGCACCCTACAATGAGGAATATTTATAGACTCTGGGTGAGACACTAGTGCAAGGAGTTGAAGAATGGTTGTCGAACATTGACGAGATGATGGACTCGGGGGAGGTCATGGATGTCGGCTCATAGTAAGTCAACTGATGAATGGTAACGATCTTCCCTTCATGAGGGAGGCACATCTTTCATAACACTGCAAATGCGACAACTGACATGGCATATGTGTAACTATGACCTAAGAGGATGTTGTAATCCAAAGGGGTATCAATGACTACAATATTGACATGGACAATCTTGCCTACAAGGGTCACTAGACAATTTCAGTACATGCCAAGGGGATGGGAGGAGTGTCCATCCCATGCAAGAAAAGTGATGGTGGATGGGGACAACTCGCCTGACTTGAGTTGTTTCCAAATAGCAGCATACATCACAGAGGTGGATGTGCCTTTGTTAATAATGCATTTGGAGATGATGGCCTTACAGACTCTAACTAGTATCTAGAGAGCAACAGATGAAGGTAATGGGGGGTGCTTTGATGTATCAACTGGGAAGACAATCAAACAATCATCAGAAGGATCCACTGCACCCAAGGTAGTTAATAGAGCCTTATTTTGGGAAGGGCACGACTAAAGGACTTCCAATGTCAACATGGCAGTAGGTGATTGCGCCAAGTCGTCTACTATATTGTATGTATAGGCAGCTATGTTAGAATCTGCATTACAACGTAATGCCCCCTTTTGGATCTTGGGAATGGCCTCAAATTTTGGTTGAGGGATCTATAAAGGACCATTTGGTGTCGTAAGATGCTCAACGGTCACTTTGGTTTTGGACTCAGCAGCTGACGAAGTGGAGGGTTTGTCATATTGATGCGAATGAGTTCGTAGGTTGATATTAGAGATGTTAACCTCATCAGAGTTCATCATTAGGATCTGGTAGTCACCGAGACCAGAAGGTTGGGGCAGGTGGGCTACTTGACCTCGCTGAGGTTGAGCAGCAGCAAATGCTTGAAGAGGGAAAGGATTTGTGAGCACGACTACTTGAGATTGTGTAGGATTCTTAGGTGATTGTTGACCTTGAGAAATTGCTTGAGCTTCCCACAGTTGGCGCATCTGGCGTAAAAGAGGACACTCATGTGTATAGTGGCGATGAACACCACAACATGCAGAAGGCTTTTTCGTATGAATAGCCTTGTTTTGATTGGGCTGGCCACCCTATTGTTGGTTATTAGTGTTAGGCTGGTTCCCCTGGGGTTCACTAGGCTGGTTACCTTGGTTACTCTCGTTACCCTTCCCCTTATTTATTTTCTTTGAATTTTCGGGATTGGTAGCACTCTGTTGCACAAATACTTGTCCTTTAGGGGAAAGTGGCCGCTGGGGCTGAGGATGCATGGGAGGTTGCGATGCTAATGATTGAGGGGCTCGAACACCAGGCTGTGCATAAGAAGGAGAAAAAGTTTGGTAGAAGGATTGGGGCCTTGGAAACATGTTGCTAGTAGGAGGGGCATAAATGTTGGAGGAACTGGTGCCCCCCTGTGGATAGCCATAACTCTGCTGAGAGTATGGCGAAGTGTGTGAAAAGGATCCAACGATACCGTCGGCAGTGTGAGATGTGCCCAGTGCATTGGTACTTCCAAGACGAGGGAGGTCTAGACTAACGGTATAGACATAACCAGATTGTGCATAAATCAGATCATATCTCAAAGCAGTCTGGAGGGCTTCTTCCTCGGTCTGAGGAAAATGGGATGCGACATCTTTCCCAATGGAGGATAAAAGGATCTTGAGAAACCAATCTCGATAAACATGGTCTTCAAAAGGTGGGGTATGACATGTGCTCCTCCTTCGACACCACTCTTGGACATGGTCAGAAAGGAAAGTAGCCGAGGACTGATGCAATGTTGTTAATAACTCCGTACCAGTGTCATACCAGAGAGGTAACTAGAAATATGATAAGAATGCTTTAGCAAGCATCATAAAAATGCAATGAGAGGTGGAGCGATGGTCTACATTCCATTTTGTAGCGTCTTAAGTGAGCGTGCATTAGAAGAGTCGAAGACAAATGCAGTCATCGGTTATGGAGTTAAATGAACACCACATGTGGAAGGATTAAAGATGGTTGGTAGGATCCTCTCCAACAATACCTTCAAACTTTGGGATGTTTGAGGGAAGCTTAGTTGGCATAAAAGGCCAATCAGTATCATGGTGTATGGGGTTGTTTATCAACTGGTTAAGATCCATTAGACTTAACCCAACCGTAAAGGGGAGCATGGGGGTTGCCGAAATGGTTCTTGAGACTGTTCTGCTTGATGTTACCATTGGTAAAGCACTAGATCCACCACCAGGTTGGGTTCCTGCACCAGTTGTCGGTCCATAAATGGTGACGATATGCACTGAAGGAGGCTCAGAATTAGATGAGGAATCAGAAGGACCAAGAGACAAGTCGGGATGGGGACTCGGAGGGCTATGAACTCTAATTCGACATGGAGGAGTAATACGAGAAAGAGGAAACTGGGGGTGAAGGCCTAATAGTCTTTGTGACTCACACCTTGGCGGGACAATGATGCAAGGACACACAGAACATGGAAATTGTGAAGGGAGATCAATAATATATCTTTTGTCTCTGATGCAGTGAGATAAATTTATTAAGTTAAGTCTTGGCTTAACAGTATTAAAAAAGCGCCCTTTTCTTAAGGTGTGCTTGTGTGTGCAAGTGTATTAATTGATTAAGCCCAGATCATGTTTGTAAAAAAAGAAAAATTCTTGCTGCAAATAAATTGAAATAAATAACTGAAAATGAACAGCAAAATAATTAACTAAACCCCACCCAAACCGAGTTTGCAAAAACTGTACTGCTTGGTGGCTAAACTGATGGAAAATACACTGAAACAGTCAAGAGATCTGAATGTCGATGTGATTGGGATCAAGTCACACTAAGCTACTGGAAAGTGGTGTAGCAACAAGAAAAATCAGAGGGGAAGATTGCTGCAAAAGGATAGGGAGATGGGTGTAACACTTAGGGCAACCAACGGGACCCTAAGGGAATGAACAAACAAGTTTAAATGTGAAACTATGGATGGTGGCAACCTATCTTATCAAACCTAAAACAAAAGGTTACAGATGTAGAAAATGTGGCGAAAAGTGCTGTAGAAACTCATACTTCTCACTTAGTTAAACTCCTCCTAGAAATGTGGAAGTGTACTAGAAGCCCTAGGAGAAGCTAAATTTGAGTTTGACAAGCAAAACAGAGTGGATCAAGGGCTAAGCAGGATGAGATAACAGGCAGACACCCAGTAGAAAACTCTCACCAAAACCTAAAAACAGATCTAAGAAAAACCCTAAAACCCAAAAATCGCAGGTTTTGACCTGTTTTTTGATGAAATCGCACTTCTTGGGCTAAAAGCTGCGTTTGGAGCCAAGCTTGCACCTTTTGGGCTAAAAACTACGATTTCTGTTCTGAGACTCCCAATCTGCAAATTTCAGAAAAAAGTGTCGCCTTTGCCGCGACTAGTTCTTGTGACCTGTGGAAATGACCAGAAATCTTGCGGGAGTTAGAAATTTATCAAATCTAGGGTTAAAACACTAGGAAACATTAATAGAATTTAAAAAATAAGAAACCCTAAGCTGAAAACCAAAGTTCACCCAGGTTTCTGGATCTAAAGTATAAAACCTAGTGGACTTGCCAATTTGTTATAGTGTTTTCTTCTCAATAATGTACAAAAAGAACCCACTTAAGATTATGGATGACAAAAAATATCAACAATAGAAATGACTGCTAAACATTGTAGATCTGCAACTATTGATGGAAACAAAACCTGCCAAAATTATGATCTATGCTACAATCATAGTTAAATAGTGAAAGAAAGAGTAATAACCCCAAACACCCGATGGAACCAGATATGTAAAGAATAATTTAATAATAACACATGTGAAGAGAACAAATAAGTTTTATCTTTCCCCCTCTATGGTATGGGTTCTTGGTTATCCCCAAGTGTCTTAGCTTTTGTAAAGTTTCTCTTGTCTATAATGTATAAACCCACCAAAAATATGGTGTGAGACAATGAAATAATTAGAGTTACAACAATGAGTGCAACAATGAAAAGAATCAAAAGTGAATAATGAACGGAAAACCCTTCTATTTATAACAAAATATTGAATTATCCTCGAATAATGAGCAATAATAAAATATTATTGATCCCATTCTTGGAAGTACCACTTGGAATATTTTATTATATTTGTTTAGGAGGGAAAAAGTATTCAAACTTTTACTTAGAAATAATAAATAAATAGATGATTTATTTATTATCTCAATGAATTAGTTAAGGAATAATAAAAAAAATAATGATTTATTTAATTATTCCTAAGGGATTTAGTCAAATTTAACAAAGAATAGTAATTAATTAATGATTAATTAGTTATTCTTAGAGAAAAGTAAGATAAATAATGAATTATGTGTTTATTTTTCATGATTGAGTGAAATTTAACAAGGAATAACAATAAAACAATGATTTAATTAATTATTCCTAGAAGAAAATCAAATAAATAGTGATTTATTTAATTATTCTTCATGGGTTTAACTATAAAGTACTTAATAAAGGTGGTTTATTAGGTAATTTCTCACAGTGAAAGCAATTTTACTAGGGTAAAATTGGCTTTACATGGTATACTTAGATACATCTAGTAAATTAGGCTAGATGATCAATTTTTTTGTGATAACAGAGACTTCCCCTCGGCACCCCCCTCCCTCCCTTAGCTAATTAATCTTTCTTCTTCATTTCTCTAGGCTTCTTCATCTCCATGTTGTGATTGATCAAAGCTATATTATACCACTATAGTCCTCATTCTTTTGTCTTTTACTATATTTTACTACTTGCGACGCGCTATAATTCATACATAATTTTTAGAGACATTATTACACAATCAATGCCAAGAAATCATGCTCATTATCTCGCTATTATAATAAGGCTAGTTGCAACAAACAATTCATGTTGTCACATCAATGTCATTGAATCATCATTTTCCAAGATCAATAGACATGATTGCATAACCAAAAAAATATTCATGTTTACACAAGTTGTTAGCTCATCAATAAAAATGTAACATATTAATTGTTTTCCCTTGCCACAAGATCATTCAGGGAATAAACACATCAATCATGCATTCAATTAATTATTCGTAGACCTTCTTTTAACACTTAAATGCTAGTACTGTTAATTGTTTAAAAATAAATACGAAACTCGTTTGTATAATCCTGTTGTTAATTACCCATAATAGAACCCATCTTGTCCAAGTGTTGAAGCTATATTATCTCATACCACCTCTAAACACCCCACCTTAACCTTGTTCAAAAATGTTCACTTGCTAATCCAATCTCCCTCGTATAGTTGAAGACACGGGATAATTAATTATTATTTTTTCTCCAAAAATCAAAATGAATGTCACCATTATGTTTGTCTACGTTAGACATTTATGGTGATATAAAATTTCACTCGAATTTGACCCATGCATTAAAAGTTAGGTTCATTTGATTTTTATCGAATCAAAAGGTACCATGTCATCATTTTTCCACGTGAATGTCCCAGCCAATATCTTGCCCCCACTTGGCATTATAACATTATCTATCAACCCATTCATGGGTTGGGCTTCCACAATTTTCCCATGCTATGCATTAACATGCTATTACACACACACACACAAAGACACATATACATGTGTATTAATTTTTCTCTAATGTTTTTTTTTTTTTTTTTTAATTTGTATTTTTTTAATGTTTTATTTTGTGATTTTTTTCTAGCATTTTTATGTTTTCAGTTTAGTTTTCATTATATATATATATATTAAAAAAAATTCTATTAGCTGATAAAAAAATTACATAATATTTGCAATGAAAGCTTTACTCTCTCAACCTTACTCCGATTGGATTTGTTGGAAAGGAAAGGTAAACTAAGATTGGTAACAAAATTCCAAAAACTATAATGTGACCATATCCCAAAAACACATAAGCTCTAGAAAACAATGAGAATACATACATATCCAACCGACATCAGAGATTGCGGGGAGGATGCAGGGCTTGCCCGATGATTACATGTTTAGAGGGTCATGGACCCCTGTGCATGTGGTACTCTAAGTGGTCTCTCATTGCCTTCAATCTATTTGATCCTTTCAACTATGTGTCTTTAGCTCCTTCAGGTTGATTCGATTCTATCTAGCATCACCCACTGATAAGATGTAGATAATTCATGAAGGAAATTATTTCATTCCTTTTATCATGTCGTTGATGACACAATTCTATTAGTAGCATCATTATACTCTGTATTTTCCTATCAAGCGACTCTAGTGAAGCTGAAGCATTTGCTAGGAAGGGTAGTGACAAATTCTCATGGTTTAATTGATTGTGAGAGGCCCCCTTAGGACCTTCCCTACCTTCATGGTCCAAAACCTCAACACAAATAGTTACGCCATGGCAACCCCAACCCCTTTGTCTTAGCATATCATGCCTGTGAAATAACCACCAGAGAACGATAGAGAATATCATCACCACCCCCCTAAATTCAAGCAACAACAACCACCATTACTCCCTCGTTCCTATGCCCTTCCATGAAAGAGAATTTTCTCCCCACTACCTAGGTTCTCATCTGAGACACCACCATCCTCCCCACCAGAGCCTAAGTTAAACTAGGAGAGATACAAAGAGGTGAGGGACTCCAACCCCCTCACACAATTAGAATATTAAAGAATACCACAAAAACCCAACCAAGACTGCATAATAAAAATTCCACATTGAGAGAATTCCCTAGGCTCTTAGAAAGAAAATCCCACCCAATAAAATCTACCATGGAGATCGAAAAACTAGATACATTACAAAGATGAGAAGGAAAGAGGGAAGCATTGGAACTTACCAAAGCCAAAGAGACAAACTCTCACATCTAAATCACCACTTCCACTAAGCTACCCCTCACCTCCCCACGCCACCTTACATCCAACCAACCTGCAGGGGATTTGACACCTCTATTCTCATTAGGGTCCCAAACCCTATAATTCTCAAACAGTATGCCACCCCTCCAACTAGCTACTTCAACGCAACGTGTAGAATTTGAATGGATAGGCATGCACAGGCTCGTAACCTGTGAATAGTAATCAACTGTTGTGCCACCCTCAAAAACTCCGATAACTAGTGTGATCAACTATCGCATGAAGAACTCCCTCTAATCTTTAACGCTCTCCTGTCTCCTAAATTTTTCAGTTGGCTAGGTACTTGGCCACCACTTGACTTTAAATGTCATCATAGCTTGTTAGAGCTCCCTTGGCAGGCTCACTTCCACTTAATATGTCGCGTTGAATCACCCCCATCGGGGTATTTTTCAATAAGTTTTATATTTTATTAAATTTTTTAAATTTACATTTTAATATTTTGTCGATTATTTTTATTTTTTTTAAATAAGTGCATTGGGTTTTCTTTGTCTTTTTTTCTAATTATGTTTCCTTCTTTATTTTCTTTTTTACTAATTTGCTTCCTTTTATATTTTTATTTTTTTTCGTGTTAAATTTTTCCTTTTTGTCTTTTTTTAGTGTTTTTAAAATTTTAATATTAATTTTTGTTTTATATCAGTGTCTTGGATTGTTTTATTTTATTTTATTTTAAACAAATTTATTTTTATTTCGTTATTTTTTTAATTTTTAATTTTGTTAAAGCTATTTTTAATTTTTTTTAAACAATTTTTTTTGCTATTTTTACTTTAAATTTTATGCAAATCATTATTTTTGGGGGAGAAACTTCATATATTATTATTTGTTGAACATAAAATTCATAAAAAATTCATATTTTTTTTTTCAACTTTTTCTGTTCATTTTTTTCTATAAAAATCATTTATTTGACATGTCATGTTTTAGTAAAAAAATTATGGAAATGTGTATTTCTTTTATTATATATGTATACAAAAGGTCTATTTTTTTGGTTAATGGTTTAAAATTTTTATTATTTTAGCGATAATTATTTTATAGGTAGTGAAGTATTAATTAGCAATATATAAATATATAAGAAAATCATAACTTGAAAATATTTATTTTATTATTATTTTTTAAGATTGCAAAAAAAATGAAAATTTCATTACAAAAAAATATTCAAAAAAAAACAAAAAACAAAACTTGTAAAACACTTCAAAAACAAACATCAAATGTCAAAGAACACAAAGAAGAAGAAGAAGACAACTTGAAAAGGATTAAATAACTAACAATTAAATACAATGTGCATACATAGGACACAAGAAAATCTTGATTGTCAAAAATATCCCCCCCCCCACCCCCCAAGAAAAAAGGTTGATGTTTTTCAAAATCAGTATGAAGATTAGCTACATTTTATATATTTTATCCTTAATGCATAATACAATTTAAAGTGCGAAAAATGAGCCCCTCCCAAAAAGCAAGTTGATGCTACATCATCACATTTCAACACGAGCTTGAAAATCACTAAATTAAAAAAAAAAAGTTCATCCTTAATACATAAGAAAATTTAAAGTGTCAAAAATATGCTCCATAAAAGGTGTATTCTAAATCAACACTTTTCAAAATTAAATGATTTTTTGCAACCCCTACAAAAGTGATAACTCGGTATAATTCCCATTAAGTTGGTAATTTTGTTATTAGAATTCTTAGTTCTAGTGTATGGATTTGCATACCTATCATTAAGACTAAACCTTGCAGGGAATTGAACCTTTTCCCATCTATGCTTCTTCCTATCTCTATACATATGTTTATGCCATGAATGCTAAGTAAACTACAAGTTCCCTTGTTTATCCTTCTTCCCATACCTTTGACCAGGGGCAAGCTACTGCAACTCAATGAAAATATACCTTCATGTGGAATTCAATAGATTGAGCTTTAGTTATTGTCTTTGACATCCCTTAGGTCTTATAGTTTACAATTGCATGGCTTATTTTCTTTTTGCTCGATATGGACCTCTAGTTGTTCCTCTAGTTTCAACTACACCATCACAAATGATTACTCGACTCCCCTCCTACTAACCTCACCTCTACTTTTATTGATTCTAGAACGCAACATGGAAGTATCAAAGTCTCTCTTGAAAGTTCCTAGTGAGGAGATGAGGAACATCCAAATAAAAGGCCTACATGAAAACCTTTCATTTTATTACTCACTGTAAATGGTAATGTTGTACCTAGTTCTTCCCCTAACAAGGAGGATCTCGACAACCCTACACATATACCTAGATTTTTCCTCTTTCTTCTAGTTTCTTATGATCCAACATCATTACCCTAGCCCCTTCCATTTTCACATTGGGATTCCATCATTTCTCATAAAAGGTATTAATTTTGTGGAGAGTAGACCTTTATTACACACAAAACTGTACTAAGCACTCTAATTTAACTAATGTACTTATACAAATATTAATACATAAAACATTGTCCTAATATAGAAAAACTATCCTTGATACACAATCCTTCAATTGAGCAAATATCTCAACCTTACAACCTCACACCAATCTAGGAAGCTAAATGGTTGGAGATATTCTCTCAAACTAACTTAGTAGGCCTCAACAACCCCCTACAACCAGGATCATACTTTACGTTGAGAACCATCTCTACCTAATACTAACTAGTAATCTAAACAACAAAATATGATCATGGAAATAAGACAAGTAGGATTTATATACTCTCACACCCCTCCTTAATGAATACTTATCTGAATCCTTCATTAGTTGAGGTCTTCATTTACACCTTCTTTATAACACATTCTCCACTACAAACTGAAGATCCTCCTATTTAGTAAAATGTACCTCTATTCCAACCTTATGTAGAGAACCATATCTACCTAATAATGACGAGTATCCTGAAAAACAAAATATGAGTTACAAAATAAGAGAAGTGGGATTTATATACTCTCAAACTCCCCCTTAACGACTACATGTCTTAATCCTTCATTAGTTGAGGACTTCATTTATATCGTCTTTTTAACACACACTCCACTAAAAAATAAAGAACCTCCTATTTAGTAAAATGTACCTCTATTCCAAATTGAAATTTTTATTTGTACCACAAACATGCAAACATCACCAAAATATTGAAATCCATATAAAGGAACCATCCACATAAATGCATTGGTACTTAACTGCTAAAACTGTCAGTCTACTAGGATATTTCTTCATGTACATGCCTTATTGAAATTCACTGTGAACTCCTTCTCAATGTAAATATTCACATCACAATGTCTATAATCAATATAATTCGCCCATAGAGCATATAGCTAACACATGGTCCATTCCTCCAAGTCTTAAAGAACTCCCTAATATACCAAAATAAAATTTTATCGTTAGGGACCCATGATAAAGTGGTATGCATTGATTCAGCAGGATCCTCAAAATGCTCAAAGTTCAAAAGTCTCAGATGCTCATGAAACCAATGCCAAGTCGAGAGCTCATTGCACTGATTACGGTGGTATATTCGGTTTCCAAAATGGCCTTCATATGAGTGAGAAAATGCATTATGAAGTTATTGTCAAATAAGCAAAAAAATGGGCCTTTGCAGGCCAAGTGGTAGTCTCACATCATGACACATGGCAAGTTAAAGTCAACACATATGGCATTCAAAGTCAATTTAAAGCATAGGTCAGAGGTTAACTCATAGGATCGAGGGTCGAACCGATGACCTCTAAACCAACACTACAAAATCTTTATCAATTAACCACACATTAGCTTTGTTATATCAAATGCACATATACGTATTTAAATTTTATTAAATGGAAATTGGGTGAAGGGTTTCTAGAACCCGCCATATCCGGTGGCCCTGCCAAACCCAAAGATTGTTTAATGAACTCCAAACATAGTTAACACACTGCCAAAGTTAACATATATATATATATGCAATATTAATGTTTCAACTGCATGATATATATATCCCGACGACTATGGTCAACACAGTTTGGTATATATACTATGTTAAAACTATATTACAACCACCTGCCACGAGGCTTCTCAGCACCGGATTAAGGTTCTACTCATATTCCACGGGCCTCGTTAAGACTTAGCCGCCGAATGACTAGTTTAAAACCATATGCTAAGGGTCGAGTAGGTTTATCACCACTAGGGCTTATATACTATGTTCAGAGTTTGGTTAAAATAAAACTCCAAAGTTATATCACATATTGGATGGTGCAGGGTTTTAAAATTATATGATGTATTCTTTATACTATATATGTGATATATGTAATGACTGTCGATATTGTTATTCTATGTTAAACCTATGGTTTCAACAATAAAATTATATATGGTGCATTATTGCAATGTTTGCTAAGTATTTCCATTCAAAATCCTAGGAGGTTTGCGGGTTTGACCCTGGGACCTACTCGTGGCCTTATAAAGGATTTCACTAGTGCATCACTGCCATGGGAGTTGTACAGTGAGTCTGGGGACTTAGTATTATTTTATGGATGTAAATGCCTTTTTGGGCATATCTTGGTCAATACTAGGCCTTTTTGAAATTTGTATGTTGTGTTGCAGAGATGAGGCAAAGGCCTATCAGTTGACAACAGTTATTGATGCTTGTGTGCATAGCCCAGAATGGTGAAATTTGATGTAAATATACTTATGATAATTTTTAATACAACATATGCCCACTTGGAAGCGGATCCAGAGATGTAGTACAGGAGGGACGAACTCCGTCATCAAATATCTTGAGTTTGGTTCTTATTTTCTCTAATGTTTATGATTATTTTCAGATTTCAATTTTATGTTTAAGGCACTTAAAAATTCAATTTTCTTATTCATTCACATAAAAGGAAACCTTAGTTAGTGTTTGGATAAATTGTGCAAATAGTCAATTCTGTTGTTTTCTGTTATGAAACCAACTCAAGAAAAGATAGAAAAGATAGATCAATGCCTTAGAATTTAGCCTCTTCGAGGGGGCAACCTCCTTTACATTACATGAATGAACAATTCTTGGATGATTCAAATGAAAAAACCTCCTTTCTATATATAGGAGTCTAAGGAGTCACAATATAATCCAGCCGACCTAACAATAATAATATAAAGCCACAAAAATAACAATAGAGGGATTCTATGGGGCACAGTAATAACAATATGGGGGCAATAGGGGCACAACAATATTAATAAGGGGTATAACTACAATAGTAATGGGGTAATCACTAGTATTATAGGGACCCAACATGCCCCTCTCCTTCAAAAAAGTGTTGTCCTCAACGCTTGAGTAGTTCTGGATACTTGTGCATAAAATTCTCATCCTCCCATGTGGAATCTTCAGCGGATAAGTTCTTCCACTAGATAAGATACTCTGAAATTGATCGATTTCATAGTTGTCGAGTTCTTGTTTCTATGACTGCTTCCGGTACCAATATAATTTTTCCTTCCTCGTCAAGTTCTGACAATATTGTTTGAACTGGGAGCTTGTCACCTATAACCTTCTTTAAACATGAAACATGGAAAACTGGGTGCAATCGAGAAGTTGGGGAAGCTCCAATTTGTATGCCATAGTACCAATCTTTTGCAACACCTTGTACGGACCATAATACTTTGGTGATAATCTATTATACTTCTTAGCTTACTTTAGGGACATTTTCTTATATGGTTGTAGCCGTAGGAATACCCAATCACCTACATCAAAACTTCTTTCATTGCGATGTTGAGCTGCCTGTTGTTTCATTCTATTCTGTGCCAACACAAGGTTATCCTTCAAGAGTTGGAGGACTTGTTGTTGATGTTCGATGTGTTGTTCCGTTGCCTGAACCTTAGAATTTTCTCTTAAATATGATGTGATGGATGCTGGTTGATACCCATAAAGTGCCATAAATGGGGTCATTTTTGTCGCTGTATGGAAGGAAGTGTTATACCACCATTCAGCTAGAGGCAACCATTTGACCCATTGTGTCTGTTTATCAGATACAAAGCAGCGAAGATATCCTTCCAAACAATTGTTTACTATCTCAGTTTTCCCATCAGATTGAGGATGATAAGACGAGCTATGAGCTAACTGAGTACCAAGACAAGAAAATAATTCTGTCCAAAAATTTCCAGTGAAAATGGGATCTCTGTCACTTACAATAATCTTTGGGTTTCCATGTAGCTTTTGAATTGTTTCCATAAATGCAATAGAAACTGTACTGGCTTTAAATGGATGTGATAATGCACAAAAGTGTGCATACTTGGTAAGTCTGTCAACTACCACCATGATGACACTCTTTCCCTCAGACTTGGGTAAACCTGTGATAAAATCCATTGAAACCTCCTCCCAACGTTGGCTTGGAATGGATAAAGGTTGTAATAGACTAGGTGTCTTAATTGTTTCAACTTTATTTTGTTGGCAAACCAAACATTCCGCCACAAACTTTTGAATATCTGATTTAAGGCCATCCCAAAAAAATTCCTTCTTAACCCTGTGGTAAGTTTTTAAAAATCCTGAGTGCCCTCCTAAGGGAGAAGTGTGCAATTCCATAAGAATCTTTTGTTTTAGCTGGGAATTCTTACAGAGGTATAAGCGATCTTTGTACCATAACGAATCATTTTGCCAGCTAAATGTATCAGACGTACTGGAATCTTGTTGTAACTTTCGAATAAGTGCCCACATTTCTTCGTCATTCTTCCATTCCTCCCTTGCTTCGTTTATCCAATCTGGTTGGATAATAGAAATGGCACACAACAATGCTTCCACATCCTCATCCTTTCTTGAGAGTGCATCTGCCACCACATTTTGCTTCCCTTTTTTGTAGATGATTTCAAAGTCATAACCCAACATCTTTGTGACCCACTTTTGTTGCTCTTCAGAGGATAATCTTTTTTCTAAAAAGTATTTAAGGCTATCATGATCCGTTTTTACCTTGAAGTGTCTTCCCATTAGGTAGGGTCGCCATTTCTTAAGTGCATGGAGTATTGCCAACATTTCCTTCTCATAAATAGCTTTTCTTAAAAACTTTCCCTTGATTGGACGACTTTCAAAAGCAATGGGTCTTTCATCTTGCATTAGAACAACACCAATTCCATTTCCTGAAGCATCACATTCCACAATAAAGGTTTTTGTGAAGTCCGGTGTAGCTAAGACTGGTGCTTGGCACATTGCCTCTTTAAGATGTTCAAAGGCCTTTGTTGCTTCCGGAGTCCATGAAAATGCATCTTTCTTCAATAATGTTGTTAGAGGTGCTGCTATTCTCCCATAATTCTTAACAAACTTGCGATAATACCCTGTCAACCCGAGAAATCCTCGCAGATGCTTTATGGATGTGGGGATTTTCCATTCCTTAATGGCTTTAATTTTGCTAGGGTCTACCTTAACTCCTTCATGAGATACAATATGACCCATATATTCCACCTCCTGGACTCCAAAGAAACATTTGGATCTTTTTACATATAATTGTTTCTCCTCCAATAGTTGTAGCACCCTGTCAACATGTTCAACATGATCCTTCCAAGACTTGCTGTAGATTAGTATATCATCAAAAAATACTAACACAAATTTTCTAAGGAATGGTTTGAAAATTGAATTCATCAAACCTTGAAATGTTGAAGGTGCATTGGTAAGGCCAAAAGGCATGACCAAAAATTCATAATGACCCTCATGAGTTCTAAATGCTGTTTTCGGAATGTCTTCAGTCTTCATTCTGATTTGATGATATCCTGAACGAAGATCCAACTTGGTGAAGTAAATTGATCCATGCAATTCATCCAGTAATTCATCAATTACAGGAATGGGGAACTTATCTTTAATAGTGAGCTTGTTGAGCTCCCTATAATCCAGACACATGCACCATGATCCATCCTTCTTGTGCACCAATACTACTGGAGCAGAGAAAGAACTTTGACTTGGTTGAATTATACCAGCCTCTAGCATTTCTGCAACCATACGTTCAATTTCACTCTTTTGGACATAGGGATATCTGTACGCCCTGATGTTTGGAGGAACACTTCCTGGAATCAGATGAATAGCATGATCATGATCACGCATAGGTGGGAGACCTTTGGGAGTCTCAAATACCTTGGAATGATTGTCCAGGACTTTTTGGAGATCTGGAGAAATAGATGATTCCGATGTGGAAACATCTAGTGAACATAATTGTGCAATTACACCTCTTTGCTCCTTTTTTAGAAGCTTTGTCATACCATTAGAGCTGATTATCTTTCCTGGTTTCCCTGAAATACCCCTTAATTCAACTTCCTTTCCTTCCATAGAAAATTTGATGAAAAGTTCTTGAAAATTAAAAGCTATTGTACCCAAGGATTGTAGCCATTGGACTCCTAGTACAACATCAACACCTCCCATTGGAATGGAAAGCATTGGGCTAGTCAATACATATTCTCCCATGGATAGCTTGATATTATGGCACTTTCCAGAGCAATTTATTGTTCCTCCATTTGCAATCATCACTTGACACTCTGGTGCTGGATATAGGAAGCAATTCAATTCTTTTGCTACCTTACAATGAATAAAATTGTGGGTTCTTCCTGAATCAATCAACACTATTACCTTTTTCTTCTTGATTTGTCCTTCTATCTTGATGGTTTGAGGAGTGGTAATTCCTGCCAATGCATTACAAGATATGGTCGGATTTATTTGTTCTTCATCTAGGCTTTGTTCCTGGAGTATATCCTCTTCTTTTGACCTTTCTTGCTCCTTTTCTTCTTCCTCTTCACAATCTATGTAGAATAATTTCTTCTCAGCACACTTATGACCTTTAGTGTATTTGCTATCACAACTGTAACAAAGCCCTTTTGCTCTTTTTTCTTCCAATTGTTGTGGTGTCAACCTTATAGGTTGTGGAAGACTAGGGGCAACAACACTTCCGTCTTTATAGTTGTGAGTGGTATGCTTCCTGGTTGCCATAATTTTGCTTTCCATTTTTCTTGCTAACCTGAATGCCTTCTCTAATGAATCAGGTTCCCAAAGGCAAACATCATGTTGGATATTATCCTTTAAAGACCCTATGAACACATCAATCCTATGCTCCTCTGGAATATCTTTTAACCTTATGTTCAATTTTTGGAACTCCTCAATGTGCTCCATTATTGAACCCTTTTGTTTGAGACTTATCAATTGGCTAAAAAAAGTGTTGCTTTTTGTATCCTCATAATGTGCTATCAATTCTTCCGTAAAAATTGCCCAAGTGATAAATTGTTTACGAGAGCAAAGCCATTGATACCATACAAACTGATTTGGTTCCAAATATAAAGTTTCCATACGTACCTTTTGTGTGTTTTGCACATTATTGAGATCGAAGAATTGCTCCATCTGTAATATCCATGTCGCGGGATCCTTGCCATCAAACTTCCTCATATCGATTTTTGGAACATGGTGAGTCTTCGATCCAACATTAGAGTCTATGGAATCATGATTAACATTTCTTTTGTTCTCATCATGAGTTTCCTTTAGTACCCTTTCACCCTTAGTGACCATTTCTTGTAGCAACTTATTCATATTTATCTTCAATTCTTCCATCTTATCATCCATGCCATCAATTTTAGCATCCATGCCATTCACCTTAGCTTCCATGCCATCCATCTTAGCTTCTACGCCTTTCTTTAAACCATCCATCTTAGCTTCTACATCTTTCCTTAAACCATCTATCTTAGATTCTGTTGCTTTTTGTGCAAGTGACACTCGTTGCACTTGTTCTTGTAATTTTGATATATCATATAGCATTTCTTCTTCTTCTTCATGAGTCATGCTAGAGCTTTCAGGTTCCTTACTAGGTGTTTGCATTTTCTTTCCTCGGGGCATCAGTTACCGATAATAATTCTCTATTATGCCCTTTGAATTCCTTCAAAATAAATTTTCAAACCAAGCTTAAGCAAAAATTTAAGAAAATCTACACACCTTTTTTCACTTTGTAGGAGCTCGATATTGCCTCTGATGTATCTCTGTACTTTTCAATCATCTAGTTCTGAATTTGTGACCTGTAGTATCCCTCTATGTCCTCTTTCCAATGCCACAATTCTGACCCAAATTGGATTCTCCAAGGAATAGTTATGCGAAATCTCCCACAGTGACTTGATTATAGACTAGTTCAGTAGAGCGAACTTGTACGACATTCCACGAGTCACTGTTTCGACCTTTGGATCTGAAAAATGCATACAAGAAACTACAGTCTGTCCTCTTTCTGTACCTTCTTACGAAATTTCAATCCAATCCCCAGAGAGAAAGTTATGACGATTTTCCCCAGGTCACCTGTTTTGAATGTAATTCAGGAGTCTGCAAAAAGACCAACTTCCTCAGATCATATCTCCGCAAATATTGTGCAAAAAGCTATGAAATTCGGATCCAAGGTTCAGCGCGATTTCTTTTCAAATGGGTTTTTTTTACGGTTTCTGAAACATCACAGAAAAAACGTTATAGCGAAAATGCCACAATGACCTATTTGGATCAACGAAACCCTAGAATCCAAAGCTCTAATACCAAATGTTAGGAAACCAACTCAAGAAATGATAGAAAAGATAGATCAACGCCTTAGAATTCAGCCTCTTCGAGGGGGCAACCTCCTTTACATTACATGAATGAACAATTCTTGGATGATTCAAATGACAAAACCTACTTTCTATATATAGGAGTCTAAGGAGTCACAATATAATCCAGCCGACCTAACAATAATAATATAAAGCCACAAAAATAACAATAGAGGGATTCTATGGGGGCAATAGGGGCACAACAATATTAATAAGGGGTATAACTACAATAGTAACGGGGTAATC
This sequence comes from Pinus tabuliformis, assembly GCA_031772625.1. Taxonomy (NCBI): domain Eukaryota; kingdom Viridiplantae; phylum Streptophyta; class Pinopsida; order Pinales; family Pinaceae; genus Pinus; species Pinus tabuliformis. The sequence continues at coordinate 1,313,970,176 of CM062805.1, read as the reverse complement.
ACTAGTATTATAGGGACCCAACATTTTCGGATCATATTTTGGTATTAGAGCGAGGTTGATCATGTATAAGCAGGTTATTTGCCAATGTGAATGTTGACTAGATCTAGATTGTGATGTGGAGAAGGGAAACTTGAAGAGATAAATCTATATATTGGAAAGAGGAAAGTCTGACAAACTATTGTAGGTTCAAATGAAGGAGAAGCTCCTGAGATAAAGAGTGAGGAGAAATTTCAGCATATCTTCCTTAATATGCAAAGGATGATTGCATAACTTTATGAAGACAAGAAGACAAGTTGGGATTTAATCAATGTACGTCAAATGAAAACGCTCATAAAATCAAGTAAAAAGTATGTTCCCACATTTTTTAAAGAACAACCTAAAGATAAATATGATGGTTTTGAAGGGTGTGATTTTTAGTTTAAGGACAAATTGGTGAAATAGTAGATTCTTATAAGGAATTGTTTAAAGAACAAAAAATTCTACCTCCTAAACGAGAAATACAACATGAAATTCAATTACAAACTAATGCCCCTCTCCTGAACATTGGCATGTATCATATGTCAGTCATAGAAAATGAAGAAATTAAGAAACAAATTCAGGAATTGGTTGATAAAGGCTTCATTCGACCTATTTGTTCTCCATGTGGATCATTGATCATATTAGTCCCTAAGAAAGGAGGAACTTGGAGACCATATTTTGATTTTAAAACCTTAAATAAAATCACCATTAAGAACAAGTATCCTCTTCCTAGAATCGATGATTTTATTGATAAGTTAAATAATGTTGTTTACCTCACAAAACTATATTTAAGAAGTAGTTATCATCGTATTTGTATTGGAGAGAATGATATATCGAAAACTACATTTAAGGCTAGATAGGGGCTTTATGAATGGTTAGTTATGCCATTTGGTTTATGCAATGCTCCAAAAAACTTTTATGAGAGTGATGAATGATGTTTTTCATCATTTTCTCGATAAGTTTTTCATTGTCTATCTGGATGATATTCTTATTTTCAGCGCAAGTTTGGAAGAACACGTAAAGCATATTAGATAGGTATTTTATGTGTTGCAAAGAGATAAAATGTATCTCAAACTATCTAAGTGTGAATTTGGAAAAAATTTCTTAGTCTATCTTGGTTATATAGTTGGAGGAGGTCAACTTAAAATAGATCTAACTAAAATTGATGTAATTCTTAAGTGGCCAAGAACTCAAAATTTGATAGAAGTTAGAAGTTTTTTGGGTGCAATTCAGTATTGGAGGAATTTTATTTCTCATTTCTCTTTTATTGCATCACCACTTTGGTGGGCTCTAGTATTGTAGCAATAATGCTACAACTCCTGGAGCTTCCTTCTCTAATTTTATCAACCCGGTAGTTCGTAACAAACTTGGAAGCGACGGTGTTGTATGCACAAGTACTAGCTCTTGTCGCAACTGTCACTTGGTCAGCTGGCACAAGCCCGCTAGGGCTCAAGCCAACTTATATATGTTCTCAGAAGAAGCTTTTTAAGTGATGAACGAAAGCTATCTCAAAGGAAATTAACCTACTTTGCAAGAATGAACTAAAAGCCAACAAAACGTGGAAACCCTAGTAAACCCTAATTCTACCAGCTTAATCCTTATGATGCAATGGTGGGAATGCAACTTCTAAAAGTGATGCCATTACTTCTATTGAGATGAGATGCATGTGTCTAAACTACTTTCATCTGAAGAGAACATGTTTTTGTATTTTTGCTCAAGTTGTTGGAGTTATTATGCTTGTGCTTCTTACTGGGTCTTGACTGTGCAGGGGTAGATCAAGGGGAGGAAGGCTTGGAAAAGGTCAGGAGGACTCTGAGAGGGTCCAAGGGATCCATAACATCATTCCACAGAATTTCACAAAGTTCAGATGCCTGGCAACCGTGTTTGCAAGCTTCTACAGGATGTCTGCCGGGGATTCTACAGGAAGTTCAGGATTTCTACAGGAAGTCTGCTAATTTCTACAGGATGTTCTGCAATCGGAGTTTTGGGTGATGGATGGGTGAATGAGCTATATGGGTGGATAGGGAGGTAGGAGGGGAGCTTGTGATGGCTTATGGACAGTGAGATGAGATGGAGAGGGGGTGTGTAAAGCTGGTTGGTCTAGAGGAGGGTAGAGGCAATGAAAGGCCGAAATGATAAAACAACGTGGATGATAGAAGAGTTGGGAGGCAAATGATCTAACTGGGAGATAAGTAGATGGCCTAGGCATGGCTGAGAAGGATAAGGAAATGATAGAGTGGTGCTGCGTAGTGTAAATGAAACAAATCACCCCTGTCTTGCGTATAACCGAAATGTCATCAACCTACTCTAACTGTTTTATTAGAAACCAAAGAACATCAATGTAATTTAAAGGGAAATCGTGCATGGTGCTGAAACAAAGAGTTATTCCACAAGATCTAAATGCATGGACACTTCTACAACCGAAAACATTACCTCAAGACTTGCATGAATATGTAAAACAGTGTTTTTTGTAGTTGGCACGGTCTGCACTTCCGGTCCCCAAATAGAGGTGAAAGTGAGTGTGCATTCAACCTTTTTTTGAACTCTAATTAACTCCAATCCTCTTACTCTAATCTAAACTATTGAAGCAATTGTGTTCATAAACCTAACTTACGTAATCACATCAAAACAGTCAACTCAGCAAACTGTGTTTCCAAGTGCATGTAAAGGAAAAGAAATATAATGCTGAAAGAAAGACAAGTAACAATACAAAGAAAGGAGGCCTATTGCTCTCAGGTTGGGCCCAACCCTGAGAGCTATAGCTCCTCTAAGAACTCAGAACTGAACTCGAATCTGCCTGCCTTTTATTAAAAGATCATAGTCATAAGTCTAACAACATGCCAAAAATGGCTTACAAAAAGCAAAACAGAGCTATAGCTCGTAATTCAAAATCTGCAACAAAGGTTCAAAAGTTCCCATCGAAGGCTACAGCCTCAATATTTATACATTATGAGGGCCAAGCTGGGCTCCTAAATTAGTGGGGCTTGGCTGACCAACTAAAAGTAAACTGTTGTTCCCTTAGAATCCGTTGGCTGCCTTCTAGCTCGGTGGTGATAGCTGTTGGAGCTCAGAGTTGGGTTGGAGATCACGAGGAAGGTCATTCAAGGCTGTGGACAACCTTCCTACAAAACCGCAATGCCACCTTGGCTGTCTCATTGCCTTCATCTGCGTGGTTTTGCTCCATTTAATGTCAAAAAACCTGAAATAAACATGTATTAGCCACCTAGGAATAGTGACTGCCCTCCTTCCTATAAATAACATGAATATACTAAAAAATGATGCATAAGTGATGAAAAATGAAGGGTTGAGCAAGGGTAAGTAGGCCAAATGAGCCCAAAATGTTACCAAATTTGGGGCTCATCATCACCCCCCAGCTAAAATATTTGCTCATCCTTGAGCAACTAGTCCAACTCCTCATCCTTCATCGCCTTTACTGCCACCCTTACATCCCAAGCCTCTGTAGTAGTGTCCTCCTTGCTGATATGGAACCCAGCCTTTCTGTTCACCTCTTCCCACTGTTCATTATCATCCTTATCTGTGCTGCCTTCCATCAATCCTAGCAGCAGTGGTGGGCTTAGCTTGAGGCCAATCCAGCTGGCCTGGAGGTTTTGCATGGATTTCTTATAGAGGGCCACCCGTACTAGAGCTTCCCTCATCCGAGTTGGGGTATGATACTCTCCGATTTTCAGATTGTGGGCCAATGTATTCCATCGGCAGGTGCAAGCTTGGACAACATTGTCTCCTAACAGTCTCTCCATGTCCTCAAAATGCGCTATGGCTTGGGCCTGCTGATCCATATATCTCAATGAAGCTTGAGGGTCGGTGGACAAGTGTTGGTGTGCCGAGATTAGTGCAAATGGATCCCCTGGTTCTGCTCTAATTAGCAATGGCTCATTCAGCTCTCGGTTCATGACCGCTTTGGCTTCTGCTGCTCTTTTGTCCTCATGGTTCAACCATGAGGCAAATGCCCTTAATTGCATATCTCCTAAGGCCGTATTGGGATCCCATGAAATTACATTAGGCAGGGCCAAATTATGGAGGTAGAACTCCGCTAATTTGGCCTTATCCTCTGATGAGCTGGTACTGCATAATTCAGTGAATTGCTGTGGGTCTTGGAGCTGAGAGATACCTCTTTGCGCCAAGGTATTGATTTGAAATTGTAGCCATTGGTCTTTCAGGTACAGGCCATAGGATTTGGCCGGCTGTCTGCATTGTATAGCATCCATGGCCCAATTGGCCATGCAGGCCAATTGTGCCTCTTTCTGCTGCAGCTGTTGTCTGAGAGCTTGCACCTCAATTTGTGCTTGCTGTTCTGCTTCCTGTAGATGCAAGGTTGGCTCCCCAAGACTGGTTTGCAGTTCCTTTCTGCCTTGCTGTTCTGCTGTGGTGTCCCTGGAGGATGTACTTGTTCCTGTCCTCAACTCCTGTAGCTGCAATCTACGCTTTTCGTTTTCTTCCTGTAGGAACACTCGTTGGCAATTTTCCACGTGTTTAGCCATGGCTAATTCACTTATGGCCTCCTTGAGCTGCTCTTCCAAGGGGCCTATGTCCGCCACACCCTTTGACTTGGCTATTTTCATCCACGTGTGTGTACGTACTCTCTCTTCCTCCAATGCAAAGAACAATGGCACAGTGAATTTCTGAGGTATAATTTTGCCAGCCTCTAAGAAGTTGTAATATGAACTCAGACCTGGCTGAGGGCTAGACTCTGGAATATTCTCTTTCTCCACTTCTTTTGGTGGCTCTACTTCACCCTCCCTCGGTGGTGATGAGGGTGCTTCTCCTTCCATTCTCTCCGTTTCCTTAAGTCGGGCTAAGGTTTCCTGTAGAGCATGCTCAACATCCTGTAGCCAAGCTTTTGAAGCCATTTGGTCTAACCTTTCTTTCCAAGTAGTTTTCTTTAGGATCCTTCTCTCATAGGTGACTGATATCCTTGAGGGGGACCTCTTGGGCGAAGTAGGGGCATCATCTATAGTGATTGGGCTGCTGGACGGAGGCTGTGGCTTGCTCGTCTTTATTCTCACACTTCTCCTAGCTTTAAAATATAGAGGGGTCTCCCTCTTTCTCTTCTCCTTGGGCTTAGGAGGTGTACTGAGGGTGGCCAGCACAGCTGCTGCCTCCCTTGCAAGAATGTCAACTTTCTTCTCCTTGGGTTACGCTTTCTCAGGGCTTCCTATAGAAGACCCTTTTTCAGTTGATTTCTGGCTTCCTGTAGAAGGCCCTTTTTCAGCTGATTTCGGGCTTCTTGTAGAAGCCGGTTTCGGTTTTCCTGTAGAGACAGGTGGCACCACTTTAGGTTGCTTTGCTGAGGGTTTTTTACTTTTTGACTTGGTTGCGGCTGCTGTCGAGGTGCCTTTGCTGATGTGGACCTGCTCAGCCTTGTCCACTCTGCTTTGTAATCTTTTCTCTCTGGCCGTCAACATGGGTGTGTCATCATTCTCTTTGGCACCCTTTTTCTCTTGTTTCTTCTTTTGCTCTTTCTTCTGCTCCATGGTCGTGGTCTTTTGGCCTTTTTCTTTCTTCCCTGCAGGCACTGACTCTTTCTCCTCACTGCTGGATGAACCGAGCTCTTCGGTCAACATCTTTATATCACCGTCCTTGGTCAAATTTCTGAAGGCTTCCCATGAGAGAGGAACCTTGTATGTGTGGAGCGCATCCTCCACGAGGAGTTTAATGATTCCATGGTGGGTTACCTGGTCTGGTGTGCCTTCTTTCAACTTGGTAGCACATTCAATCATAGACTGTAGTAGAAAGTAGGGGATACTTAGTTTGTTTTCTACAGGTAGGTCCATCTGATGCCTTAATTCTGTGAGTAACCGGAAATGGTACCCATATACAATGCTAAAACGACCTTCGCAGGTGATGTACTTCATAATCTGGAGGCTAACTTCACTCCAAAGTGGCAGTAAGCTGGTTCTACGAACCCCGTTTTTATCTTCTGAGAATTCCTCCTCTGGTGGAAAGAATTCTTTCTTAGCCTTCTGGCCCAATTTCCTCTCTTCTTTATCCCATGGTAATCCCATTGGGAGCTCAGTAACTCGGCTGATGAATTGTGGGGTGAGTCTAAGACTCAAACCCCTGAAGTTAACGGTGGCTAATGTTTTGGATTTCGACTTCAGAGCTTGCAAAAACTCCTCTGCCACCTCATCATCATAGCCCTGCAATTTGTCGCAGAACGACATCCATTGCCCTTTCGTGAATAGCTCCACCACCTCAGGATTCTCTCTTAGCTTTGTTGAGTCGGTTGGTTCCCTTCTGATGAACCTACCCGGCATGGTGAAAAACTGCTGCGTTAGCTGGAGGTGGCGAGTGCGGAAGAAAATTTGCCTACTGGGACAGAGTGTAGAATTACGCCTCTACCACGCATACAATTCACGAAAACTTATCTCCCGAGGACCTTAACACAGCTTAATTATAACTCACATCCTGTAGGAGGACAATTCATGCAAATGATAGATAATACTTGCAATTTTTTCACGACCAGACTGTAGAACGTCGACTCTGCCACCCTCGAAACCAATTGCATGGAAGGTTCAGGCTTACCTTTTTAATCCGCCACCTTTTGACGTGAGGAACCCAATTTCCTGTAGAAGCAGCTTTCCTGTAGAAGCACCACACGAATTCTGGAGGATACTTCAGTGGGTCTGCGCTCTCTGTGCTGCTTAACAGGCATTCGAACGGCCGAAGACTTGGAGTGTCGAGCTTCAGAGGAATCCGGATGCTCACTCGACTTTCAAACGACGAATGATAAATGCATGGGGTGGCAATCTATCCGATTAGATTTGAATCCGGCGGAATCCGTGGCGCGGGGGTGAGCTGTCCCTGCCGGACCGTTGGACGACGTCACTCCATCATTCTTCTGCAAGTTCCCTTACTACCGCATCATTCCCCGCAGATCCCCCACCGTCATTTCTGTTAAAATGCGCTTCTCCCCGACTGGATGGCTCTCACGTGTGCACTGCCCGTTCCTTTTTTCACGACCACCGTTTACCATCCGACTAGACCATCTGACTGGTCGACGTGGCCAGTCGAATGGCCATACGACCGCTCAACCCATTCACTTCACACTTGCAAACATTTCAAAGTAAAATTCATGCAATTCGACGGAAGAAAGGGCGAGGCACTTACCTGTGCGGCCGCGACATGGTTCTTCGGGCTTTTGGACGATGATGAGTAGATTTGTTTGCTGCTGGTGGATTGCACAGGCCCGGAGGTTCCTATTCACAGGCCGCTAACGATGAAGCTTATGACTCGGCTGCATGTGCCTGCGTTTTCATTGCATGTTGCAGGCGCTTGAATGGTGTACATTCTAGTTGGCCTAACTGCTACGGGACTCCTGCAGGATGTCTTGTAACAGTTTTTCCTCCTCGGGTGCATGCTGAACGATGAAGATAGTGGCCTCACGATCGCGCTCACAGGGCTATTGGATAGCTGGGATGGGTATGGCATGGCATCGCAGCGTCTTTTTTCATTTAAAAATTGCTTTCTCTTGATAACTCAATGATCTGCTCTGATGGTGCAGGTATCTTCATTGCATGTCGACAGGGGTGGTAGAAGGAGGTGATAGTAGTGTGTGAGGGAGAAAATGGTAGCTTGTGTTGTGGGGAAAAATACCTATGCAGGACGATCCTATCCACCTAAGGTGTGACAGTGCCTTAGCAACAAACGAGTACAGCTATACTGGTTTCTTCCTTTATGAAATGTGAAAGAAGAGAGATCAATAGACTTACCGGTGTCTTCCGTTTGTCCCTCGATCCAATCTCCCTTCTCTTTGGGTGTTCACAGCTACTTGCCTTCTTGCTTATCCAGCTATAACTTCCTGCAAGATCACAAGAGAACAACTACTTGTGACAAGAGAACAGCTACTTGAGACAAGAGAAGAACACTACACAAAGACAGATATTCACATTCATAACTGATTTAGGATTAGAAATAAACCAAATACACTAATACATTCAAACATCAAAATACATCAGCATATAGGAGAAACCAAGATAGCTTTATTGATGAATAACAAGGTTCAGGAAGAGATACAACCCAGAGGGCTCCAATCCAGCATCTCCTTCCCAGCAAATGGAATTCCTATCTTCAACCCCTTCAAAGCATTAAGCACCCAATGATTCCAGTCTCAAACCAACAACAATTCTTTGCAATAATAAAATTCCAGCCCCTAGATCTCATGGAGGAGAGATCCATATATAGATGTTTGGAGAGAGGATGAGTCAGCTTGAGATCTGACTAGTGTCCTCTCCCTCTATCAGTTCTTGAGTCCACTTGGAGGTTCTTGCTTCCACTTGGAGATTTGGAACCTCTTACTCATCACCAGTCGAATTCCCTGAGGCAAGTGTCATTTTGGAAGCTTCCTGGGTCTTGACACCTTGAGAAATGAGCCTGCCACTTGTCCACTCTCGTTCAGCGCAGGTAGCCTTTGTTCCAGTTGACATTCAACGCAAGTAGCCAGTGTTGGCTTTGACATTCAGCGTAGACAACTAGTGTAGCCAATGAAATGATCATGAATTGACTTGTTTCTGAGCAGTTTCAGGTGGAGAACTTTTGTGAATTGCTGTGGTTTGTTAGCCTTGTTCCTCTAGGGGTAGGAACAACATGTTTAGGGAATTTGGATCCCTTAGATTATGGACATTTCATGCTCAATGCTGTAAGGCACAAAAATGTCTATAACAGTTGCCCCCTAAAGTATGAGGCTGTTTATCGGGCGAAATGCTTTATCAGGGGGATCCGAAGTTCATCCAATGCTGGGAGGAGACCTATAATACAATACAATACAATACATTATTTTTCATACTACTTTCATGATCTAGCTGAGGCAGGCATTCCCATGCTCAGCTTTATAAATTCATTTTTCTGTACATAGAACAGACAATCGTCTGATGATAGACTGATAATTTTGATGAAATTATCATCCTTTGAATAGGATGATTATCTGCTGCAATGATGTACATGTCAATGTCTTTATCTTTCCTGAATATATATCGCAGCCCGGATGGATGAAACTAGATCCGGGGTCTTCAAACTCGTTCGATCTTCACTCTAAGTACAAGTCGATCCATGTGAGAATTGTTCTGAAGTCGAACATGGAAAGACATCGCTTGATTACCAGTCAATGATGTATACCGTTAACAAGCGCGAGAGGAATCACCGATAATGATAATGACCCTCAAGGTACTGCAGTACAATTCACGTGGTGTGAATAAAGGACTTGGCGTCGAACACCACGCAAAATCTTTCGGTCGAAGGTCATTGATGTATACCTGTCGCCGGAAGTGAGAAACTTGCCATTGTGGCATGCAAGCTTCAAAGTACTGAAGGGGTTGTTCCTAGATCAACTTCTTGGATAATGAGCTGATGTCGACAAGAAGCGATCCGTCACAGGAGGGCCTTAATGAATCCCACATCAGTGACACGGAACGGAGCTAATGATTTTAATGGAGGTGAAAACGATCTGTGACATATGATTCACGGTGGCGGTCATGAATGGATGAAGGATAATGTATGGCAGTGGATGGGACACGGTTGACTCTTTCTGAACGACTTCTCTTGAACATATGGCGACACTGATGCGATGGATCGGTAGCATTACCCCAAATATGGATGGTATGGCGAGACCATGGATGTGACCGGTGAATGAAACAACCCAACCCGATTGTGGTACGGAGGAAAAGTGTCATGTTCAAGAGCGACTTGCTACCATCAAAGTTTTCTTTAGTTTCTCCCAATTTTCCCCAGTCATTGCTGACCAGTACCTCTTTATTTTTGTCAAGCTTGAGGAGGATAACATATGCTTGTTCTATAACCTACCCTTTGGGCAAGCCCATCGCTATGTTTTAATGAGCCTAGTGATAGTGAAACTCGTTCTCGTCTAAAGACAAGTTTGTCACTATTTAATGATTTTAACGAGTCTAACGACAAGGATAACTCGGTCCTTTTCATTTTTAGAGAGTCTGAAAAGGTACATAAAGTTAACTCCAAAAGTCCTTTTTCGTCATCTAATCCCTTAAGTCCGAAAAGTATAAAACAATACAGAAGGGATGAGTTTTCGATAGTTTTAACGAGCCGAACAAAACAAGCGCTCGATCTTTTTGTGCAATAATCCCTCAGGTCCAAAAAGATTAAAATCTAGAGGAGGGATAGCTCTTCCGGTCGCTTTAACGAGCTGGAAGGCCAAAACTTGGCAATCTTTTCATATTTTACGAGTCAGTTGAAAAGAGCTTAAAGAAGACTCGTCTTTTGAGGAACAAGCGATAAACAGGGATAGTAGCTGATTCCAGGTACAGGTTGGAATTTTCCAATCACGGCAGTGTCACAAGGATGGCTAGGTGTAATCACTCTTCGCAGCTGTTCCTCAAAATGGGTAAACAATCATATGGAGGTGAACGATCGGCCAAACGAAAAGTGGAGGTGATGGTGCAAACACGACCAAGGCTTTAACGGCTGATGATATTACATTCACAGTGGTTATTTACCGGGATAGTTCATTTTTTAACGAGCTTAAACGCGGATTGAAACACTTGCTCGATCTTATGTTTATTTTTTAACAAGCATGAACTATGCGCTAAAACTGCTCGGATCTTGCGTTTATTTTTTAACGAGCATGAACTTTATGCTAAAACTGCTCGATATAAGTTTGCATGCCCCCAAAGCTTCATTGCATTCAACTTGGTGGTTGGAATGAAGGTTTACGAGATCTTTGAAAGACTCGACTTGTAAAGGGAGTCGTTTCATTTTTTAATGAGGTTGACACAGTGAAAGAACTATCCTCATGACTCCTTGTTTCATTTTTTAACGAGGTTGACACGAGATAAGAACTGTCCTCGGAGTCCAAATCCATTAGATATAGAAGGTTTCATATTCCACTGTTGCCACTTCCGCTAGATTACTTGGAGGCGGTAGGGCAAAAATACCCATTAAAGCAGGGTCTTTTAGGAGACCTACTCCGATATTTTGGAGCGAATGATTGCTTCCATGGATCATTGGAATGCTTCCCGTAACTTGTGAACTGTTGGGGAGAAAAGTTTGTTGGTCGACGATTGTAATTCCTCCTTGGAAGGGGAATGCAATCTTCCTGAAGTAGGTCGACACAACTGCGGCCATGGCATAGATCCACGATCTTCCTAGTAGGATGTTGTAATCAAGATTCCCATCGATGACTTCAACATCTATTTCTACTGTTTTCCCTCCTAGTTCAACTTTAAAGTTACTTAGGATACCATATGGGGTATATGTCGTTCCGTCGAATGCTTTTAATGTCGTCGAAGATCGCGACAAGGTTGGAGATCCTAAAGTTTTCCAGCAACTCATCGACATAATGCATGTAGATGCCCCCTCATCAATAATTGTTCGATGAACAGTTTTGTTGAGGGCTTTCACTTGAATAAGGAAAGCTAGTTGAGCTGGTAACTGAGGGTCATATCCTTTATGATCAAAGGCCACAAGATTGGAATCCATTGGGTCAATCCCTCCTATTGCTGATAATAAAGCTTGCTCTTGGGAGAAGCAATTTTGCGGTACCTCAAGTGTCGACATAGCAGACGGCGATTGGGCCAGGTCCTCTATCTGTGCTATTTTCGCACAAGGATTAAATGTCGATTTGTGTACTGCTCCCTTTTGCGACTTTATCATTAGCTCAGGAATGATGGGTGGTACAACTTCGGTCAAAGTTGTGGTCGAACTACTAGGTCGTTCATTAGCCTTGTTGTTCGACAGCTTTGGATTCCTGTAATCCTTATTCCTCGTCAAAGCATCATTTTGCTGCTTTGATATAGACAACATAAGCACTTGGGATCGGGAAGCATTTTGATTAGCAACCAGTTCGGTTCTCGGGCTTGGAAACGGATCAGTCAACACAGCTGAGGTTTTCGAACTCTTAAAGAATCTTTTAAGCTCAGTTTTGTATGGACAATCTGCTGTCCAATGATCCTCAACGCATATATGACACCCCGCAGGGGGTTTCCTTTTTCTCCCTTTCTTTTTCTTCTTGCCCCCTGGTTGCTTCAGTTGTTTGCCCTTGTCGTCCGACACGGCACTTACTTCCGAGGCAAGAAGTTCCTCATTTGCATTTTGACTGGAAATCTTACGGGCCTTTTTAGATATAGCCTTTGTCGATTTCATGTCTGTTGCGCCAATCACGCCATCGCCGGCATGAGAGTCATTGTTTGATTTATGAGGAGGAGGAATTGAGAATTCCGGTCTAGGGGCATCAGGTATTTTGTCGTAGAGCGTGCCGGACTGAGTGTAAACCAAGTCCAGATATTGCGCACGAGCGATGACTTGCTCTTCTGTTACGACTCCCCCTTTTGCCACATCTTCCGTGATGGCAGGAAGTAATGACTTGATAAACCATTCAGCTAATAGCTGATCGGGAACGTACGTTTTTACCATCCTACGACGACGTCGCCACTCATGTATATGATCAAATATGTGAGTGGCCGTTGTCTGTTTGAAGTTGGTTAGGAGTTTCGTTCCCGTTTCATACCTTATGGGTAATTGAAAATGGGTTAAGAAAGTCGTGGCTAGGGTACTAAAATTGTCGAATGAAGCTCTAGGCAATTCGATATACCATTTTGCTGCCGGACCAGTTAACGTCCTCTGAAAAAGGTGAAGCCTAATCGAATCATCATTTAGGGTGTTTGATGAACACCACAAATGAAAGGTCATCACATGATTCGACGGATCTTCACCCGGATTTCCATTAAATTTAGGAATATCTGACGGAAGTTTATGCGGAATCGCTGACCACCAAGGGGCATAAGCAATTGGATCATTCGTCAGCCGGTTTAGATCTGGTAATTCTAGAGTTGCTACAAAGGGTAACTGTTGATTCAGGTTAGGCGAAGCATACCCAGGATAAGATGGAATCACCTGAGCAGTAGGTCTTTGCATACCAGCATAATGTATTTGATGCTAGCAACTTTGACAAGGTTGATGGGCATAACCATTATAATATGGTTGTTGATTACCGCTTTGGAAATGCGATTGCCCATAACTTACAAAGACTTGTTGCTCAGGTCCTTGATATGATTGCTGGAATGGCGGTTGTTGAGTTTGAACTAGCTCTGGTTGTTGGACCAGTTGCTGTTGTCCAATACTGGATGATTGACCAAGATGAGGAGTCATAGTACTTGTTTGAGCCTGAGTCGCTCCAGATAAGGAGGCACTAACCGGAGGTTGTGATTGAGTTGTCGAGACAAGAGGCTGTTGTATGGCAACCTGAGAAACTTGGGGTTGACATACAACAGGTAGCGCTTGTACTTGCGACGCAATCACCATACCAGGTATAGTGGCAACATTCGACACAGGGTGGACTGGTTGCATTGAATATGCAACCCTTGGTTGCTGAGGCAGTATCGGTACCCATCCGCTGGATGTAATTCCAGTTTGACCTGAACTTTGTTGTAAACTCCCATATGGTTGTTCTTCGGGGGGGAACAATGAAAAGACATACTGCCCTCCATATGGTGGTAATCCAGTACTTAAAGGGTAGATTGGCCTTTGAAGACACATTGGATCAATTTGTTGAGTTTCAACATAAGAAATACCAGATGATAATCCGGATGAAGAAATAGGAACTAACCATGTCGTCGTAATAGTCTCTGATTGGACTCCAGCTTGTTGTTGACAATTTGCCGGGACAGATGGTATACCAGCGAACATCGTTGGAGTAGTGGCAGGAGGCTCTGCCGCTGCTGTGTCGGATGACATAGTCCTGGATGTCGACGGTTGTTCAGACATATTTAGTCTATCCAAAAGATTTTCTAGCGATTCTACAAGAACTTACGGTGAAAAGAGACTAACTTTGAAGATCAACGAGGGAATGGTGATGATTATTCCGTTTAAAATAAATTTTAACGACACTTAGACACAACTTTCTTTTTCAGTTTTAAAGAGTCGAGAAAAAGCTAAAGATGACTCTAGTCTCCTTCGATGTTTTAACGAGCCCGAAGTGACAAATGCTCGGATGGACTTTTTCCGTTATAGAGTCTGAAAAAGGCCAAAAGGAACCGCTCTGGAGTTCTAGGCAGAGGGTGTGCCAGACTTTTCGCAAAACCGCAGAATACTTTTTAGGGTACGGGCGGTCGATCTTCCTGAATGCTGTGTTCAGTGCATTGCGATCAGTAGGGCGGTTGACACGGCTTCCTAAGGATAAAGGTTTTATGCCTATAGGGGTCTCCCAATATATACGTGACGGTACGTGGGAGCACAATTCGTAGTGGCGCTATCGTCCCTCAGGAGGAATCACCCACCTTCCACGAGATCGACAGTCACTAGGCTTAACGACGCCGGAACACGTCTCTAGCCTAGACCTCTATGTTGTGCGTTATGTTACAAAGCGTTGTTAGGTTCATTCAGTTTTTTTTAGGTTGATCTTTTTAAAGTTTGCCTTTCAAGGTTCACCACGAGATGTATGATACAAATTCCTAAATGCAGTCTAAAGATGATAAGCAAGCTTTATATCTTTTCAACTTTGAAAATCCTAGCTACTAAGGAAAAAGAAAGACACCATCTTTTCTCAAAGAGCAATCACGACACTCTAATGCACTTTTCCTAAATCCAACATGCAAACTATCAAATGCAAAATGCACAATGCAGGTGTTTGTTTTCCGCTTTCTTAGTATTGATGCCTACAAAGAAAGCTTTTTGTACAACTTTGAATTTGCTTTTAAATGATCAATACAAACAAGTTCACTTTTTCGAAATCCGAGAGGGTAGAAGAGATTACACTACTTAACGATTTTCGAAATAAAGACTTGTTTTGACACTTCAAAAGAGACAAATTCAAACCAATAAGAAAAACTAAATGTATAATCAATCTGCAAACAACCAATGAACTCTCTTCTAAGATCACAATCAATCAGATCTGAATCAAAGGCTACAGGATGACTACTTTACTCATGCAAAGGAAAACTGCAAATGACGCCACAAACACATAAAAACACTCACAGTCTTTTTGTACAAAAGGAGGCGGAATCTAAGAAAAGAAAAGGAGTTATCTGACTGGTACCTATGCTGGTTAAAGGCTGCAAAAAACAGAGATCAAAACAGGGCAACAGAGAGCAGAGAACCCCAGCTGCACAAGGTCAAACTGGTTCAGCGCAACCTCAATACTGAGGATTTGACATTCAGCGCAGGTAGCCCTCACGGGACCTGCGTTGAAATGCAGACTGCCTTCACAACAGTTGCGCTGAAGGAGAAACTCTCGTTTCTCCTGGGTTCTGGGTCACAAATTGCTCAAAAATCAACAGTTTCAGGCCAAATTAGAAACACAAGCAAGGTATAATCAAAGGGATGCTTTGAAAGCTACTAAGATCTATCACAAGGATCATCAAATCATTTGTGAATCCATTGTTCAGATCATAGACAAGTCCAGCAACTGGATCAAAGCAGCAACTTTCTACTTTGCATCCGGGAAAGATGCAGTTCGATTGTTGCTGTCAAGTCTATGATGCAAACAAATGATAGAAACACAAATAAAATGACTAAACAAATTCTCCCCAGCGGAGTCGCCAATTTGTTGTGGGGAAAAATGCCTATGCAGGACGATCCTATCCACCTAAGGTGTGACAGTGCCTTAGCAACAAACGAGTACAGCTATACTGGTTTCTTCCTTTATGAAATGTGAAAGAAGAGAGATCAATAGACTTACCGGTGTCTTCCGTTTGTCCCTCGATCCAATCTCCCTTCTCTTTGGGTGTTCACAACTACTTGCCTTCTTGCTTATCCAGCTACAACTTCCTGCAAGATCACAAGAGAACAGCTACTTGCGACAAGAGAACAGCTACTTGAGACAAGAGAAGAACACTACACAAAGACAGATATTCACATTCATAACTGATTTAGGATTAGAAATAAACCAAATACACTAATACATTCAAACATCAAAATACATCAGCATATAGGAGAAACCAAGATAGCTTTATTGATGAATAACAAGGTTCAGGAAGAGATACAACCTAGAGGGCTCCAATCCAGCATCTCCTTCCCAGCAAATGGAATTCCTATCTTCAGCCCCTTCAAAGCATTAAGCACCCAATGATTCCAGTCTCAAACCAACAACAATTCTTTGCAATAATAAAATTCCAGCCCCTAGATCTCATGGAGGAGAGATCCATATATAGATGTTTGGAGAGAGGATGAGTCAGCTTGAGATCTGACTAGTGTCCTCTCCCTCTATCAGTTCTTGAGTCCACTTGGAGGTTCTTGCTTCCACTTGGAGATTTGGAACCTCTTACTCATCACCAGTCGAATTCCCTGAGGCAAGTGTCATTTTGGAAGCTTCCTGGGTCTTAACACCTTGAGAAATGAGCCTGCCACTTGTCCACTCTCGTTCAGCGCAGGTAGCCTTTGTTCCAGTTGACATTCAACGCAGGTAGCCAGTGTTGGCTTTGACATTCAGCGCAGACAGCTAGTGTAGCCACTGAAATGATCCTGAATTGACTTGTTTCTGAGCAGTTTCAGGTGGAGAACTTTTGTGAATTGCTGTGGTTTGTTAGCCTTGTTCCTCTAGGGGTAGGAACAACATGTTTAGGGACTTTGGATCCCTTAGATTATGGACATTTCATGCTCAATGCTGTAAGGCACAAAAATGTCTATAACAGCTTGCATGCGTCCATACTGGACCTTGGTCGTTAGATCTCCTCATATAATCAGTTCTGGGCCGTCCAAAACTTCTACGGGAAGTTTCCTGTAGAAATACAGAACTTCCTGTAGAAAGTCTGTAACTTCCTGTAGAAAGTCTGTAACTTCCTGTAGAAGACTAAGCTGTGATGAAATCGTGCCCATACCTTGGAGAAGATGAGTATTCTTGGAGGAGGTGCTGGTGAGGTCTCCTGGCAGCATGATAAGGATCCTTGACTTTGAGTTGAGAGACCTCCTCTCCTTCATAGAACACCTGCAACCTGCATGCATTTCCACATTATAAACTTGTTGTCCCTGTCTTTTTTGCTTATTGTTTTTTTTTTTCTTTTTCTTTCTCTTTTTTTTTTTTTTTTTGAAAGATAGCAGGGGTGCCTCATTGAGGTTTTCACCCTTGCCATCTGCCTTAAGCGCCTCAGAGAGGTTTTCACTCAAGGATCTTTTTTCAAATCCCTTTTTTTTTTTTTTTTGAAAGACAATAGGGGTGCCTCAATAAGGTTTTCACCCCTACCACCTGCCTTGGGAGCCTCAGAAAGGTTTTCACCCAAGGATCTTTATTTTTTCTTTTTTTCTTTTTTTAGATCTTTCAAGGTATGCCCAAAGGAGAGGCAGAACCCTTTTCTATGACCAGCACTGATTTCTCCATAGTTTTGATGAACTCTTGTCTCGAGAGAGGTTTCCTGTAGATCTTCAGTCGATGCCCATTGACAAGCATGGGGATGGCCTCCTCATCAATGGTCTGAATAAGAACAGACCCATTGTCATGAAATTTTTCCACTGCATATGGTCCCAGCCATCTGGTTCTCAGCTTCCCCTTGAAATCTTTGTGCCTGGAGTCATACAACAGTGCCCAATCTCCTGGCTGGAATTGCTTGTCATTGAGGTGTTGGTCATGCCACACCTTTCTCTGAATTTGAACCACTTCTGAGTGAAGGAGGGCCTGCATTCGGTGCTCGTCCAGTCCATTTAGCTGCAATAACCTTTCTTGTTGTGCATGGCTGAGATCTAGGTCCAGCTGAGCTGCCATCCTCAAAGTGTTGTATTCAAATTCAATGGACAACAAAGCTTTCTTCCCATAGACCAGCTCATAAGGTGTGAAGCCGGTTGTGGTCTTCCAGGTGGTGTTGTAAGCCCATGTGGCCTCAACCAGGCGATCTGCCCAATCTTTCCTACTGCTGCTCACCACCTTAGTCAAAATCCCTTCCAATGCTCTATTGGTGACTTCCACCTGCCCATTTTCTTGAGGGTGATAGGGGGTGGAAGTCCTATGCTTGATTTTGTGATGAGCTAGTAGGTCTTCAATTAAGTTGGATGTGAACTGGCTTCCTTGATCGGTGACTAGCTCTCTTGGGTAGCCAAATTTGTAGAAGATGTTTTCTCTTAAGAACTCAGCCACCTTTTCTTCTGTTGCTGCTTTGATTGCCTTAGTTTCTGCCCACTTTGTCAGGTAGTCAGTGCACACAATGATGTAAGACCTTTGCCTCGAAGGAGGGTTGATGGGACCCACAAAGTCCATACCCCACTTCTCAAATGGCTCAAGAGTCACTTGAGTTTGGAGAGGCATCTCATCCCTTTGAGTCGGTTTCCCCATTCTTTGGCATCGGTCACATTGGCTGATATACCTTCTGACATCTTGATGAAGTGTGGGCCAATAGTAGCCTGCCTGCAGGATTTTGAAGGCAGTCCTCTTTGCTGCAAAATGTCCTCCACAAGGCCCATCATGACAGGTGAGGAGGATATCAAAGACTTCCTCCTCCCTTACACAACGCCTTAAGATCTGATCAGGGCCAAGCTTGAACAGGTTGCCCCCGATCCAAGTAAATGAGGCACTTTTTCTGATGATTCTACTCTTCTCTCTTTAGGATAGGTGCGGAGGGAACTGTGATGAAACAAGGTAGTTTGCTATATCAGCAAACCATGGAGAGAGTACTGAGATAGCAAATAGATGCTCATCGGGCATCTGGTCATCCACTGTTCCATCCTCACCTGCAGATAGATCCAATCTAGATAAAAAGTCAGCAACAACATTTTCTTTACCTGGTTTGTCAATAATGGTCAAATCAAACTGCTGCAACAAAAGTAACCATCTAATAATACGAGCATTCACATCTGGTTTATTCATTAAATATCTAATTGCAGCATGATCAGTATGTACAAATGTTTTATAGCCAGTGATATAATGTCGGAACTTGTTCAGTGCATGGACCACAGCCAAGAATTCTTTCTTGGTTACAGTGTAATTCAGTTCTGCTTTGGACAAGTTTTTGCTGACAAAGTAAATGGCATATGGAAGTTTTTGTTCAACTTGTCCTAAAGCTGCCCCTATGGATTTGTTCGATGCATCAGTGTGGATGTGGAAAGGTATGGCCCAGTTTGGATCTCTCAAGATTGGGGCAGACACCAACTTGTCCTTTAATTCATTCAGAGCCCTTTGACAATCGTCAGTCCATTTAAACTCCACATCTTTTGCCAACAGGCCAAACAATGGCGAGGCTAGCTTGCTGAAGTCTTTAATGAATCTCCTGTAATACCCTGCTAATCCTAAGAAACTCCGAACATCCCTTACCTTTTTGGGAGGTGGAACCTTCTTAATGAGAGCAATTTTGTTAGGATCCACTTGTAACCCTTGGCAAGAAATGGTATGGCCTAGCATGGTCCCTTCAGTCATCAGGAATTCACATTTTTCAGGACTAAGGGATAGGTTCATCTCAATGCATTTGGTTAGGATTTTTCCCAGATTAGACAATGCTTCCTGGAAGTTGGACCCATAAGGAGTGAAGTCATCCATATAAATTTCCACCGCATCATGGACCAGCTCAGAAAAGATGCTCAAGACAGCTCTCTGGGAGGTAGCAGGAGCATTGCATAGCCCAAAGGGAAGAACTCGGTAGGCAAAGGTACCCCAGGGACAAGTGAAGGTGGTCTTATCTTGGTCTTTCAGGCTGATTTGGATTTGGTTGTACCCGCTAAACCCATCTAGGAAAGAGAAGAACTTCTTTCCTGCCAGTCCATCCAACACTTGATCTGTGAAAGGTAGAGGGAAATGGTCTTTCTTGGTAGCTTTGTTCAGTTCTCGGTAGTCCACACAGATTCTCCACTTCCCATTTTTCTTGGGAACCAACACCAGAGGGGACACCCATTTGCTATCCGAGATGGGGTAAATGAATCCGGCATCCAGCAACTTTTGCAATTCTTCCTTGACAATGTCCTTAAGGGCTGGATTCATCCTCCTCTGGGGTTGCCTAACCGGTTTACAATCCTCTTCGATGTAAATGTGATGGGTACAGACCGAAGGATGGACTCCTTTCATCTCCTTATATCTCCAAGCAAAAGCATCTAGATGACTGGCCAACAGACTACACAACTCCTTTTCCTGAGAAGGAGATAGGGAGGAGCTGATCTTTAACGTCCTCTCAGGGCCGAACTCCACATTCTTGACTCTCGGAGTGACAGGGTTGGTTTCACAAAGATCCACTAAGGTGCTAGCTTGGGCATTCTCCACCAATTTCTCTAAGGATAGTGCACTGGGAGGTGGATTCTGGATCAAGGTCTCAATCAAGTCATCCTCAGTTGGGGGGTCTCTTCTAGTGGTGTCTAGGGTGCACAAAGGTGCTGAGTACACCCCATCCTCTTCTCCTTCCTCCAACCAAAGTGGTAAGTCATGCTCTAAGGAGGGTTGGGCAGGAGGGTATAGGACTAGCTGCTTGGACATAGGACAATTCTTGATGGTCATGTTTCCTGCACGACAACTTATGTAAGCATCTGCAGTGGCTAACCAAGGCCTTCCAAAAATAAGAGGATATCCAGTAAGCTTTGCCTTTGGTTGCATAACCAAGAAATCTGCAGGGTATTCCCAAGAGTCAACAGAGACCAAGACATCCTCCACAATCCCTTCGGGAGTCACGGTGGAGCGATCTTCTAGTTGTAGGACTGTCGAGGTCTTCCTCAAGGAACCCTGAAGGTTGAGTTTGAGCATGGTATCCCTGGTCATCACATTAATGGCAGCCCCCGGATCAATCAAGGTGTGAGGTATGATGGTGCCATTGATGTGGACATCTACTACAGGACTCCCAGGATCTAGATACTTTGGGCAGATGACTTGTCCCAACATAAGGTCAGACAGCTGTCCTAAGACATTGATGGTTGAAGCATCTCTCTTTCGCCTGCCTGGGTGTTTGAAACACTTTTCCTTAACCAGTTTGTTGTATATTGGCACATCCTTGATGGCTTGGTGAAGTGGTATTTTCACACACAACTGCTTGAGCTCTCCCAGAAGCTCATCCTCCTCTGGGTTGGGTTGTGTGGTGGCTATTAGTCTCTCAGGAAAGGGTGGAATAGCCTTTGGTTCACTTTCCTGTTTATCTCCCTCGTCCTCTGGGGGAGGAGGTTGGCGATCCAGAAGAGTCTTTCCAGATCGCAGATTGATCTCCTGGATCTCCACAGCATAGGTAGGGCATGATGTTTCCCCAGTGTATACCTGCTGGGCCTGTCTGTTGTTGGGGTTCGGGTTCGGTTGAGCAGGCATTTGAGGTTGCCTTGGAGGAGCAGGAGGTAATGGTTGAGGTTGAACTGGTAGTGGAGGCAAAATGGCGGGAGGAGTGTTGTACTGGGGCCTCCACCCCAATGGAAGTTCATTCCACTGAGGCTGTGGCTGGGCATGTGAGTGATATGAATGAGTAGTGGGTTGAGTATGGTACTGAGGTGGATAAGACCATGGAGGAGGCACAGACCAGGAAGGATGAGCAGGGGGACCGCAGGAAGGCATAGGAGTAGATTGGTTGGGGCTGTAATAAGCTTGGGGTGCCCCTTGCATCCCCTGCTGGTAAGGTCTAGGTCCTTGTGGCCTCCTTTGGTTGAGGAAATAGAGAGTTTCAGTGGGGGCTTCTGTCCCTTGGTACATGGCTTTAAGCCTAGGTAAGGTTGGACATTGATTTGTGGGATGGTCCTCCTCACAAACGAAACATACCTCAACCGAATGTAATGGGCATTCGTTCTTAGGGTGTCTCCTTGTACATCTAAGGCAGAAGATAGCCAAGGCCCTCTCAGCTTCTTCCTTCTTCTGCTGGATCCTGAATGTATCAAGTTGCATGGCAATGGTCTGTCTCACCTCACTTTTTAGATCCTCTAATTGATTTGCAAACTCATGTTTGGAGAAAGGAATACCAGCTGAGAGGAGGTTTCCTCTACCTCGTTTCCGGGCTGCCCTAGAGTGGTTTCTAAACACAGTCTTTATGTCCTCATAAGGCAGTTGGTAAATATCTCCTCTAGCTAACATGTGAAGGGTATCTAAGAGGTCTTCAGGGACTCCCCAGAGCAGGACCAACTTGAGGGATTCAGGGTCAAGTGTGCACCTGGCCCGTTTATAGCTAAGTTGGAACCTTTCCTCATAATCCTCTAAGGACTCATCATTTCCCATGGTCATCCGAAAGATTTCTCCCTTGGTTTCCTTGGACCTACAGTAGTCCCGGTACTTGGTATTGAAAGCTTGCTGCATCTGAGCCCAAGTGGTGATATTGTTCCCAGGTAAGCCCATGAACCAGCGTAATGCTGCATCCTTAAGGGTTGAGGGGAATAGTTTTAGCTTCTGCTCATCTTCAGTATAGTCATAGGTTCGACAAAGGACAACAAACTCAAATAGGAAGGTATCAGGATCTTCAGTAGTCAGTCCATGGAAGTTAGGTAAAGCGGAGGGGCTAATGTTCTTCATTTTCATGTCTCCATTGGTCTTTCGGATGGGGAAGGCACCTTCTATTCTCTCATCTTCTCCTCTATTGTCAGCCATAGCTTCAGATGGAATGGTCTCTAATTCTTCTTCTGCTATAGGATCTTCGTATATCTCAGGAGGTTCACCTATAGGTTCTTCTGGATCACTGTCACCGAAGAAGAGAGAAGGGTGACTCAGTGATGTGGTGGGGGTGTTGGGTAAGAATTTGCCTGTTTTATCTCGATTCCTACAAGGCATGAAATGGAAAGACTTTCGATTGCTTTTGTTTTTTTTTTTTTCTCTGGCACCTGCAAAAACTGAAAGAGATTGATCTACAACTAACTATCTTTCTGAAATGAAAATGCAGAATTGAAATGAAAGCAGGAAAGAACTAATCTACTTTGCTCAAATGAAGTTGCAGGAATGGAAATGCTAGTCTACGCTTGCACAATTGAAATGTTAATCTATGCTTGCAAAAATGAAATTGCGGAATTGAAATGTTAATCTATGAAAGCAGGAAATGTCTATGCTACTTTTGCAGAATGGAAATGAAATAAACTACTTGGCAGAAAGCGAGAGTAGGAAAATAGAAGAAAAGCAACAAGTACTAATACTCTGACGCTTCCCCGACAACGACGCCAAAAAGATGGTGGGCTCCAGTATTGTAGCAATAATGCTACAACTCTTGGAGCTTCCTTCTCTAATTTATCAACCCGGTAGTTCGTAACAAACTTGGAAGCTACGGTGCTGTATGCACAAGTACTAGCTCTTGTCGCAGCTGTCGCTTGGTCAGCTGGCACAAGTCCGCTAGGGCTCAAGCCAACTTCTATATGTTCTCAGAAGAAGCTTTTTAAGTGATGAACGAAAGCTATCTCAAAGGAAATTAACCTACTTTGCAAGAATGAACTGAAAGCCAACAAAACGTGGAAACCCTAGTAAACCCTAATTCTACCAGCTTAATCCTTATGATGCAATGGTGGGAATGCAACTTCTAAAAGTAATGCCATTACTTCTATTGAGATGAGATGCATGTGTCTAAACTACTTTCATCTGAAGAGAACATGTTTTTGTATTTTTTCTCAAGTTGTTGGAGTTATTATGCCTGTGCTTCTTACTAGGTCTTGACTGTGTAGGGGTAGATCAAGGGGAGGAAGGCTTGGAAAAGGTCAGGAGGACTCTGAGAGGGTCCAAGGGATCCCTAACATCATTCCACAGAAGTTCACAAAGTTCAGATGCCTGGCAACCGTGTTTTCAAGCTTCTACAGGATGTCTGCAGGGGATTCTACAGGAAGTTCAGGATTTCTACAGGAAGTCTGCTAATTTCTACAGGATGTTCTGCAATCGGAGTTTTGGGTGATGGATGAGTGAATGAGCTGTATGGGTGGATAGGGAGGTAGGAGGGGAGCTTGTGATGGCTTATGGACAGTGAGATGAGATGGAGAGGGGGTGTGTAAAGCTGGTTGGTCTAGAGGAGGGTAGAGGCAATGAAAGGCCGAAAAGATAAAACAACGTGGATGATAGAAGAGTTGGGAGGCAAATGATCTAACTGGGAGATAAGTAGATGGCCTAGGCACGGCTTAGAAGGATAAGGAAATGATAGAGTGGTGCTGCACAGTGTAAATGAAACAAATCACCCCTGTCTTGCGTATAACCGAAATGTCATCAACCTACTCTAACTGTTTTATTAGAAACCAAAGAACAACAATGTAATTTAAAGGGAAATCGTGCATGGTACTGAAACAAAGAGTTATTCCACAAGATCTAAATGCATGGACACTTCTACAACCGAAAACATTACCTCAAGACTTGCATGAATATGTAAAACAATGTTTTTGGTAGTTGGCACGGTCTGCACTTTCGGTCCCCAAACAGAGGTGAAAGTGAGTGTGCATTCAACCTTTTTTTGAACTCTGATTAACTCCCATCCTCTTACTCTAATCTAAACTACCGAAGTAATTGTGTTCATAAACCTAACTTACGTAATCACATCAAAACAGTCAACTCAACAAACTGTGTTTCCAAGTGCATGTAAAGGAAAAGAAATATAATGCTGAAAGAAAGACAAGTAACAATACAAAGAAAGGAGGCCTATTGCTCTCAGGTTGGGCCCAACCCTGAGAGCTATAGCTCCTCTAAGAACTCAGAACTGAACTTGAATCTGCCTGCCTTTTATTAAAAGATCATAGTCATAAGTCTAACAACATGCCAAAAATGGTTTACAAAAAGCAAAACAGAGCTATAGCTCGTAACTCAGAATCTGCAACAAAGGTTCAAAAGTTCCCATCGAAGGC
This sequence comes from Pinus tabuliformis, assembly GCA_031772625.1. Classification (NCBI taxonomy): domain Eukaryota; kingdom Viridiplantae; phylum Streptophyta; class Pinopsida; order Pinales; family Pinaceae; genus Pinus; species Pinus tabuliformis. The sequence continues at coordinate 1,313,945,516 of CM062805.1, read as the reverse complement.
TACAGCCTCAATATTTATACATTATGAGGGCCAAGCTGGGCTCCTAAATTAGTGGGGCTTGGCTGACCAACTAAAAGTAAACTGTTGTTCCCTTAGAATCCGTTGGCTGCCTTCTAGCTTGGTGGTGATAGCTGTTGGAGCTCAGAGTTGGGGTGGAGATCACGAGGAAGGTCATTCAAGGCTGTGGACAACCTTCCTACAAAACCGCAATGCCACCTTGGTTGTCTCCTTGCCTTCATCTGCGTGGTTTTGCTCCATTTAATGTCAAAAAACCTGAAATAAACATGTATTAGCCACCTAGGAATAGTGACTGCCCTCCTTCCTACAAATAACATGAATATACTAAAAAATGATGCATAAGTGATGAAAAATGAAGGGTTGAGCAAGGGTAAGTAGGCCAAATGAGCCCAAAATGTTACCAAATTTGGGGCTCATCATCAAAAAAGATGGTGGGCTCCAGTATTGTAGCAATAATGCTACAACTCCTGGAACTCCCTTCTTTAATTTTATCAACCGGGTAGTTCGTAACAAACTTGGAAGCGACGGTGCTGTATGCACAAGTACTAGCTCTTGCCGCAGCTGTCACTTGGTCAGCTGGCACAAGTCCACTAGGAGCTTAAGTGAACTTCTATGAGCTCTTAGAAGAATCTTTTTAATTGATGGATGAAAGTTAACTCGAAGGAAGCTAATATAATTGCAAAAAGAAACTGAAAGCCAAAAAGAAACTGAAAGCCAAAAAGAAACATAAACTCTAGCAAACCCTAATTCTACCAGCTAGTCCTATTGACGCAAAGGAGAGCATGCAAACTACTAAAAGAGATTCCATTACTTCTATGAAGGTAAAATACATGTGTCTAGACTACCTCTATCTGAAGAAAACATCTTTTTGTATTTTTGTTTAAGTTGTTGGAATTATCATGCATGTGCTTCTAACTATTTTTGACTGTGCAGAGGTGGATCAAGGAGGAGAAATGCTTGGGAAAGGTTGGGAAGGTTCAGAGAGGGTCTAAGGGGTCCCTAACACCCTTCCAGAGAGTCTCACAAAGTTTGGCTGCCAAGAAACCGTGTTTATGAGCTTCTACAGGAAGTCTGCAGGGGTTCTACAGGATGTTCAGGATTTCTACAGGATGTTCTATTATTCTTCTACAGGATGTTTCGAAATGGGATTTTGGAGCATGGATGGAGGGAAAATGATGGAGGAATGAGTATGGAGGTGAAATAGGGGTGTGAAGAGGTCTAGGACTTGGTGGATGAGGCTAAGGAGCGATTGGATTTGTTCAAGGATGGAGGAAGCGATGATGCACAAGAATGTAGGAATTAGGGCAAGGTGGGGAAAGTATGGCAAATGAAGGGTACGAATCATGGACTAAGGGTTGGAGCAGATTATCTGATGGATTATGGGTAGATAGAGAAGGATAACAGGTGCTCTACAAGTTATTTTTCGAATTTAACAAATGAAGACTTGGAAAATCAAGGACCTAATTACCTTGACCTAATCTAACCTAGATAATAGCAAAAGAAATGGAACAGAAGTTTATTTGCACAAAATCAGATGAACTAACTATGCAACTAAGCAATCATAACCCTAAGCATGCATTCAAAACTGATATCAAGTTTGACAACTAAGAATCCAACACTAATACTTGCATGGTGAAGCAAAACAACGTTTTTGTGGGCAACAAGGTCACCTTTGTCCCAACTCACGATCCCACTGAGCGAGAGGTAAGATCAGAGGTGCTTGAGCCCCTTTTTCCAAGGATCCTTTATGTTATTAATATATCCAAATCAATCTGAACATGACAATCTACTTTAATCATCAAAAGCAACCTAAATAACGCAACAAGTTTTAAATCTAAATAGTAGATTTTACTCTAAGAATGCAGCAAAGACACATGAAAGTAAACAAAGGAGGTACTGGGCGCTTGAGATGGGCCCAACCCCAAGAGCTACAGCCTCCTAAGAGAGATTGAGAGCTGGTGCAAAGCTGGATTCATCTTTATTGATCAAGAAATGAAGAGTTACATCCAAACTGTCCACAAGGAGAGCTTGAGAATGAGCTGAAAGCAAAGCTAATCTATTGCCTAAAAATCGAACTACAAAATGACTACAACAAGACTATGAAATGACTAACTACCAGCTACAAAATGACTAACCACTAGCTAACCCAAATGAGGCCCTAAGCCTTCTTATTTATACAAATTGAGGACCCCAACAATCCTCCTAAAATTTAGGGACTCGGCTGCCCAAAACTTGTAGTTAACAGCAGTCCTACTTGACTTGCTTGGCTGCCCTTGTGCTAATTGATTTGGTGGCCTTTGAACTCCGAGCTGATGGTGGAGAATTCGAGGTAAGGGCCCATAAATGAAGGGGACACCTTCCTACAAATCCTCTCCCTTGTTCTCCCACGAATTTGGCTGCCAAGTGCTCATTAAGACCTTCAATTTTGTCTCCACATTGACCAAAAAGGCCACACAAAGCACCCATTAGACTTGTTGGCATAATGACTAACCAAATTCACTCTATTAGCATAAATATAATCAAAAACATGCAATAAACTAATGAGAATGGTGGATTAAGTCAAATTAGGAGGTTGAATGAGCCCAAATAATTATCCATTTTTGGGGCTCATCATCACCCCCCTACTGAAAGTGTTGCTCATCCTCTGAGCAACCAATCTCTCTCCTCATCTTTGATGGCCCTGGTGGCCTCCTTTTCATGCCAAGCTTCTGAAGTGATGTCCTCTTTTCTGTCATGAAACCATGCTTCTTTGCTTCTTCCCACTGCCTGTTCCTTTTCCTAGTGAATTCTCAGCCTTGGTATAAGCGTGCAAGTATATTCAATCTGATGGCAGCAATGGTGGCGAAAGGAGATGAAACCAGTGGAGGATGGAAGAAAAGAGTGGTTGCATGTCTCCTCAACAGTCTTCAAGCTTCAAATCCCTCTCCATAATTGATTCTAGCCTACCCAAAGGCTTCTACAGGATGTTTCTGGTAAAAATACAGAACTTCCTGTAGAAAGTTGAACCATGACTAAATTGTGTCCAAACCCTGAAAAGAATGAGTGTTCATGGAGGGGATGGATGTGCTTAGGGTGGCCAACACAGGTGCTGCCTCCTTAGCTAAAATCTCGGCTGATTTCTCCTTTTGCTGCCCTTTTTCCAAACTTCCTGTAGAAAGTCCTGTAGCTGAGTTTTGGCTTCCTGTAGAAACAGTCTTCAATGTTTTTGCATGCTTGAATGAAGATGCCTTCTCCTTGACCTGTGTTGTGGTTGCCTTGGGTGTGTCCCTACTTGTTTTGATATTTTTAGTCCTCTTTGCCCGTGTTTGAAACCATTTCTCCCTTGGTGTTTGTGCCTTCATTCCTCCCACAGTTTTGGCCTCAACCATTTGGCCCTTTTTCTTGCTTTTCCTTTTGTTGTTCTTGTGGCTTTTCCTCTGATGGCCTATCCTGGGTCTTCTTACCACTGCATTTCTCTCTTGCCTCCGTGTGTTTCCTTTCTTCAATTTTGTGCCACACTCAACTTGCTCCAAAAAGGATGTAAGCTGGTTGGTCTGGTTTGGTGAGAGTACCCTGTTTCAATGCTTCGAGTAGAAAGGGACTATTGTTTTATGTCTTCCTCTTTTGATGCTCAGGATAGGATTTCTCAGGTGTGTCAGTCTAAACATCAATCTGGGTACATGAGTATGGCAAACTGCAAAGGATTTGGGGCTAACAAGTAGTTGGGGAACATAATGGTAGGAATACATCCATAGTTTAAATCAGAATGGTGCTTTTATCACCGATGCAGAGGATAAAATGTATTAGGTGGGCGCATAAAAAAAAAGGACAGATTTCTATCAAAGACATATATATTTCTATACCAATTCCCTGGTTATAATGCTTTTACTGCCCAAACTCGACTGTCAAAAGGGAATTAAGCTCCCACAGACAGAGTGCAGAGCCTCAGTCAATCTTCACTGATAAGTATATTGTCCGCACAAACCAAAGGCATGCATAGAAACAGTCAAATAAGATCTCCACCACCAGTTGTAATCTTTACTGCACAATTCAAAGTGGCATAAGACAATGGTGATCTTTGCACATGTAACAATGAGGATCACAAAGACAATGAACAGGAACCCAAATATACAGTAGAACTGATGCAGCCATATTAAAGTTAATCTGAAGAACAGTCCAATGGATATAGCTCCAAAAGGCAAAATGCCTCTAATTGGTATTTTGAGAAAATGGGCTGCATATACCAAGCTTGCTCTGGAATCTGCCTGGGGATTTGATTGGTCTTCGCTGGATCTTCAATTGTAGGTTCCTTGTAGCCAACGTAACTGCCCACAAAGACCAATGGCACAGAAATTCCAAACCATAAAAGGACCAAGGCAAACATAGTCTCGAAAGGAACTACACCAGCTGATTTTTTTCCCCATAGCAGTGCATTGAGAATAAAGAAAATGCAAAAGGAAATGCCTGGAAACAAGAATGTTGTCTTCAGCGTGTTCCTCCTCTGTTCTATGCCCTTGAACATCTGATATAGACGTGACAATGCATACCCTGCAAAGAAACCCATAAACACCCATAATAGCAGCATAGCTGTCATTAAACTTCCACGGTTCAATGTTCGCATCATGATCATTGCAACCATTTCGGAGAGAAATAAAACAACCATCAATGAGTTGATGATAGAGAACCAATTAACCGATTGTGCACACTCCAGTTGAGGATGTGGAAAGTGCAGATGAACAACAATTCATAAGTTTTAGCTAAGCCGCCTTTAATTGCTGCGTGATTTGCATGAGAGAGTGAAGTGGCCAAGTGTACGTGGACACATGCAGACGCAGTGCTGTGATGAGCTGCATGTCCTCTTCTTGTTAATCAGTTGCACTGGAGTTAAAGCCTCTACCACTGTCTGTTTTTATTTTTATTTTTAATTTTCACGTAAGTTGACTAACACGTACACTGCATGATTCCTGGCTGATTGCTAGAGAATTGGAAAAGGAACTATCGGCTCAATGTTGCCATATTCGTGCCTTAATTCCACCATTCCATTTGTTTAAGCATTTCTTCAATTAGATTCATGCAACAGAGGAACAAGTTTTAGTCACGTACCTGAAGTCAAATGGCTGCTATGGCCTGTCATTTGCTGCATGCATTGGTTTTTATGATTGCATGTGGCTTGGCTGCTAATTTTTGGTTGTTTTCCTTGTGCAGGTGTCCTCTAGCCAGATGCATGCTGCAGGAGTCCATTTCCACGCTCAGATCTGCACCTTGAAGCTGTTGCTGCTGAATTTTCACTAGACCAGACCTTATTTTCGCCATTGCTCCCAAACGGTAAACTGGATCAATCTGAAACTTGTTGATCATGTTCCTATCATCATTATGCACCTCCCATAGCAAAATCGTGATCAATGGATGCATGGATTTCGAGAAAAATGGAAAATGGCTGAAGACTTCAGAGATCGATTTCTCGGAAACCGTGCATCGGAATTGGCTGAAACTGCTTGGGTAGGTTACCATCACTCATATGTATATCCCCATGAAACAGGTTTTGAAACGGATGCACGGATATGGAGAAAATGCAAAAGTGGCTGATGGTGATGGAGGCTAATTTCTTGGAAACCGTGCACTGGAATTGGCTGAAACTACTCAGGCATGTTGCCATCACCCTTGTACAATTCCCCATAAAATGGTTTTTCAAATGGATGCATGGTTTTCAAGTTATGGCAAAAACAAATTTTGTTCTAGGTATTTTTGCTTCAAGGCATTTTGCATTTTTGTTGCATGGTATGAAAAATGAATTTGGGCTGTGATGCAGGTATGGAGATGATGGAGGAGGAGTTGGAAGATTGCAGGAGGACTTCTAAACCCTTGGGGAAGCTACCATGTTCGCCAAACCACCTTTTTGAAATCCATTTCTAGCTTCCTACAATTTCTACAGGAACTTCCTGTAGAAGCACAATGAGAAGCACAATGAGGTGGAAAAGATGATGGAAAAGGGTGAGAAATGGTAACATGGATGCTTGCAGGCATAACCAATGGATTCCAAGCTTTAGATCCCCTTCCAAAATCAAATCTGGCTCGCTTGAAGGTTCTACAGGATGTTTCCTGTAGAAATATAGAACTTCCTCTAGAAGGCCCAAAAACTCCTTTGTCTTTGTTTTGAGTGATCCTCCTGACCTGCAATGTCATTGCTGCAACACGAAATTATTCAATGGAGATTAGCTTTATTTTTCTTTTTCTTTTTCTCTTTTTTTTTTTTTTTTTTGAAAGACAACTAGGGCCAAGAACTCAAAATGTGACAAAAGTTAGAAGTTTTTTGGGTGCAATTCAGTATGGGAGGAATTTTATTTCTCATTTCTCTTTTATTGCATCACCACTTCATGCTTTAAAATTATCTAAAGTCTCCTTCGAGTGGGGAGGAAAACAACAAAAATCATTTCATACTTAAAAGTATAAAATTTTAACAGCTCCAATATTCACTTTACCAGACCTTCAACAATCATTTGAAATAGAAATTGATGCTAGTGGGTATGCAATGGGTGCAATGTTAATGAAAAAAGGAAAGCCTATTTGTTTTCATTCAGAAACATTTTCTAAAGAAGTTGCTAATTATCCAACTTATGATAAATAATTGTGTGCATTAGTGGAAGGTAATAAAAAATGGATACATCATTTAATGCACAAAGAAATAGTGACTCATACAGATCATCAGCTACTTCAGTACCTTCAATCTCAAACTACTTCAGTATTTTGCAAAATAGTTCTTTAGCACATGAAAGTTATATTGAGAAATATGATGAAGATACTAATTTCAAGATGTTTACGAATCACTAACTCATGGTTCTCAGGTGGAGGAAGTGAATTATCATGTTCATGATAGGTTATTGTACCATCTTGGCAAGGTGTGCATACCACAAGGAGAAAGAGTGCATGTGATCACGGAAGCACATTCTTCTCGTGTTCCAGGACATTTTGGTGTAGGTAAGACAATGGAACAGTCACAAAGGTATTTCTATTGGCCTCGAATGAATGAAACAATTGCTAAGTACATCAAAGGTTGTTTCATGTGTTGAACAAGAAAACCAGGCAATAGAAAGTTCGGTTTGTATATGCCACTTCTAGTTCCTTCTCGGGCATGGGACAATTTATCTATAGATTTTGATTTTGTACAAGGACTTCCAACGTCTAGAAAATGGCATGATTATTTGTATGTTTTGGTTGATAGATTTAGCAAAATGTGTATTGTTGTTCCATGTAAAAAACAAGTAATTGTTGAAAAAACTGTACAAATTTTCTTTCAAAATCTATGGGTTCATTTTGGGTTGCCTACTTCTATCATTTCAGATCAGGACTCTCATTTTATGGGAGAGATTTGGTCCACTTTGTGGGGACTGAGAGACACTAAGTTGAGAAAGAGCACAAATTTTCATCCACAAATCGATGGGAAAACAGAAGTGGTGAATAGAACAGTGATACATCTTCTTAGAGACTATTGTATTAAAAATCCTAAGTTATGGGATGATTCCTTACATTATGTCTAAGATTCTTACAATTGGGCCTTGTATTCTTCTACAGGTAGATCTCCTTTTGAGACATGTTTTGGGTACCTACCAAAATCACCAATGGACTTCATGTTTGGTGAAGAATCTAAGGAGGATGGACATGGAGAGGTCGAGAAAGAAATCAAGTTAATTGAAAGAATCCAAAAGATTCGTGAAGAAGTGCGGAATCAATTGGAGAAAAGTCATGCCAAGTACAAAATGCGCCATGATAAGCATCAAGTGGATCATCATTTCCATGTTGATGATAAAGTATGGCTATACATCAACAAAGGAAGGATGAAAGGTGAAGGTAAAAAGTTGAAACCTATCAGGTATGGTCCTTTTAAGATTGTTGAAAATATTGGGCACAATGCATTCTGGTTAGATTTGCCTCCATACATGCACATATATTCAGTTGTAAATATTGAAAAATTGAAGTTGTGTGAACCTCCTATGATCATGGATCCAGAGGAAAATTCTCAAATTCCAATTGTAAATAATTTTGGGCTTGAATGTATGACTAAGTTATAAGAAGATACCATTTTAGACAGAAAGGTCCACACTTCTAGGCGAGGAGATGTTGAGCATATTCGAGTGGTACTCAAAGGCATGAATCCAATTAAATCAAGGTGGATGGAGATTAGAAGGGTGAGGGAATTGTACACTCACCTCATGTCTTCTTAAAACCAGACTTTTGGTGGTCCAAAATCTTCGAGTAGAGAGGAATGATCTAGGAGGATCCTCAAAATGCTCAAAGTTCAAAAGTCTGAGATGCTCAAGAAAGTAGTGCCAAGTCTAAGAGCTTGTCGCATTGATTCCGGTGGTATATTCGGTTTCCAAAATGGACTTCGTACGAGTGAGAAAACATGTTCCAAATTTATTATCAAACATGCAAAAAAATGGGCCTTTGCAGGTCAAGTGGCAATCTCATATCATGACACATGGCAGGTCAAAGTCAATGCATGTGGCATTCAAAGTCAAGTCAAGGCATAGGTCATAGGTTAATTGGCAAAGTCGGGCGTTGAACCCGTGACCTCTAAACCAACACTATAACATCTTTACCAACGAGCCACACAATAACTTTTTTATATCAAAAGTGCATAAATGTATTTAAAATTTATTTAAATGGAAATTGGGGGAAGGGTTGGCAGAGCCCACCATATCTGACAGCCCCACCAAACCCAAAGGTTGTTTAATGTTCTCCAAACATAGTTAATGCACCGCCAAAGCTAACATATGCATATATGCTAAAATTAATGTTTCAACTGTATGATATATATATCCCATTGACTATGGTCAACACAGTTTGGTATATATATTATGTTAAAACTATATTACAACCACCTTCCATGAGGCTTAGCACTATTGGATTAAGGTTCCAGTCATATTCCACGGGTTGAGTTAAGGCTTAGCCACTGGTTTATTGGTTTAAAACCATATGCCATGGGTCGAGCAGATTTATCACTGCCAGGGTTTATATACTATTTTTAGACTTTGGTTAAAACAAAACTCCAAAGTTATATCACATATCGGATGACATGGGGTTTTAAAACTATATGATATAATTTTTATACTATTTATGTGATATATGTAATGACCACCAATATTATTATTCTATGTAAAACCTATGGTCATGGAAAAGTTTAGGGGTTAATATTCACAAGTGTGCTAATTTTTGATGGTTTTTCCAAAAAAAGGTTCTCCAATTTCTATTTTTTCTAAAAATGATTTGTATAAATTTTATAGTATAAAATTATTTTACCTTAAAATATGCCAAAATTGTACAAAGACTATATATAAAACTATTAGAAATTTTCATGTTTTTATAATGATATCAACAAATATTTTTAATGTGCAATTTGTGGACTAGTAATATTCACTAATGTTTCTAAACTTGAAGACATATTTTCATCCTTAAACTTTTCCGTGCCTATGGTTTCAACCATAAAATTATATATGGCACATTGTTGCACCGTTTGCTAAGTATTTGTATTCAAAAGCGCGGGAGGTCCGCGGGTTCGAATTTGGGACTTGCCCATGGCCTTATAAAATATTTTACCACTGCACCCCTACCATGGGAGTTGCACAGTGATTCTAAGGACTTTGTATTATTTTGTGCCTGTAAATGCCTTTTTGGGCATATTTTGGCCAATATTGGGCCTTTTTGAAATCTGTAAGTTACGTAGGAGAGCTGAGGCAAAGGCCTATCAGTTGAAAGTAGTCATTGATGCATATGTGCACAATATAGAAAGGAAAAATTTGATGTAAAGAGACTTATCAGAATTTTTAGTATAGTGGACGCCCACTTGGAAGCGGACCAGGGGATGTAGTCCATGAGGGATGAACTCTGTCATCAAATATCTTGAGTTTGCTTCTTATTTTATCTTTTGTTTATTCTTATTTTCAAATTTCAAGTTTATGTTTAAGGCACTTGAAAATTAGATTTCTTCATTCATTCACATAAAAGGAAACCTTATTTAATGTTTGGTGAAATTGTGCAAATAGTCAATTTTGTTGTTTTTGGATCATGCATGCATTTCTAGTTACTATAATGATATGTCATTTTCATGTTACATAGAAGGTACATACAACACATTGCAACTCATGGAGATATGAGGAACATAATCAAACTCTTATATGACCAATACATCAAATCAAAACATGACATAAAAACTTGTTACAACTGTAACATGTAGATCATATTACAATAGGGTCATGGGCCTGTTATCCTTCAACCAAGTTTATCTTGATTTGTACACCTTCATTTTTTCTCCACTATTCTTGCTCCAACCAATGTCTTCTACTACCATAATTATTCCACATAAAATGTCATTTGCTTTCCTTTGACCAAACTCCAAATATATCTTTTCTATATTTAGGGCCTCTCTATCCTTCCTACTAAAAATTAATCATTCCACCCCATAAATTCAGTTTGCAATAAACACTTGGTTTTTCCAAGTGAAATTAACACAAATTTCTTAGTAACTTTCCAAATAGACATTTTATAGAGATAATCAAATACATGAACATAAAAAACAACACAATAGATTTTAGCAAACACCCATGAAAAAAAAGCTTCGGAACACCCAAAATGGCCAATTTCATTATAAATAAATTGATGGAGTACAATAAAATTGGAAGGAGTGCACTTGATCTTGCTCAAGGCAAGCTACAAGCCCCAGGTGACCAATCTCCCAATGCCCAACTGCTGTAATAGTTTGCCCCTCCAAAAATTTGTGGTGGCCCAGTTTTTCTGCTCTGCTCGCTAACTTGGCACCTAAAATTGCCTAGAAAATTCTCTATATTTTGGGATGTGCTCTGTCAAAAACCCAAAAAAACACAGAAAGGGTTTTTCTCTAGTTTTGACCCTCCAAATTTGACCCCAGATAGCTTGGCCCTCCTCAAATACTAGAAAGCTTCACCTGTAGCAGAAAATGATGAATTTCTGCTCCAAAATTCTAGCAATCTCCCAACAATATCCCTCCAAAGGAAATCCTAGTAGCTCGACCCCTAAATCCTCCAACTCACACTCCACACAATAATCACCCTAGGGAGTGCGCAGAACTATGAGAAATGATGCAGTAGAAAGCTTCAACGATTCGTATAGTAGTGAGGGGACACCCTTTTGCCTCCCTAAATCTCCCTCCTTTGGATGGAATATGATGAAGAACACCCTTGTAGTAATAGAGACCCCAACTTCCCACACCAATCATCCCAATGACTATCTTGCCTCTCCCTCTACATCCCAATTAATCTAGAATGGTGTAGTGTTGTATGATGCCTCTCTCCCACCCTCCAAATAAGATAGAAATCCTTCCTAGGGTGGCACTCAAGTTCACCGAAGAGAAGGTTGAGATTCACTCCTTGGGAAGCTCTTGTGTCAGTCAGGACTTGTAACTCACCTAAATAGCTAGAGTAACAATGGATAATCAAATGTAAAAAGGCCCCTAAAATGAGAACCTCGCCTCCAATTTATAGCTAACCATCCCTCATGCTCCTTGTGGGCTCCACCCATCAAATTCTCTCTCAACCAATTTGAATTCCTCCAAAGGGTGCGTATTCCCTTGGAGTGGTTCCCACTCTCCACTTACCATCGAATTAATTGGCGTTTCTAATGTTTGGGGGTGGAACCTTTATAAACTTTCCTTTTTCACCCACTTTTCCTAAGTTTATATGCCGAATATTTATTACCTGCCAAAAATTACAAAATTGTGAATTCCCTTAGAAAAATTATTAATTAGGGACATTGCATTCTTCCACCTCAAAAGTATCCATGATCCTCCCTTCTCTTGAAGAAATTTCATCACATACTAGGTAGAAACCAATTATACCACTGATACATAAGATCAATTGAAAACTTATTGTACTCTAGGGCCAAATATCAATATGTCCATGAAGACTAAGTAATTGACCATCCTATGGACTTAATTCCATTTACCAAGATACATGGATGCTATCTGCTATAGTCTCTAGTTATCTAGGAAAGTAATGTGGATATAGGATGTATCCAACTTAGTCTTACATTTTATTTTCACATGCCAAGAAAAGATGTATCATGCACCACTTGAAAAACAATTTAATGATCAAATTATGTAGCTATAATTTTGGGTTTGTGTTATGCTCTTTGTATGACTAGCCCAATAATAGTTGGACGAACCCAAGGATGAGGGGAAGGCCCAAATATGGTGGGTGTACCTACTCATGGTTTTGTGCATGGGTAACTTTGCACATGGTTTTGGGCATGATGGTTTTCTGTCCATGGTATTTTGTAGATCTAGTCAAGGGAACTATGGTTATGTTCTGATCGAGGGTTAGTGGATTAGATTTTATCAATGCTTCAACATGTATATATATGTATTGTAACATTAAAAGGAATATAATTAAAAATCAATCTGGTAGTCCCGACTTTGGGATCGAGGGGAAAATATCTATGTATATTTGTTTTATGTTCTTTCCATTGTATATTTTTATGTTTTAAGAATTCATTTGTAGGTTATTTTTGTATAGGATCAAAACCTACATTTGGTATTATAGTTGTTTCGACTTCAAGGGGATGCCTTTGCTGCTGAGGGGTTTTGCTCGAGCATGTGGTAGACCCTATTCAATGTTGGATTTGCGGGATCTATTCTTGTGGTGAAAGAAGATGGAAAACAATGTTAAGATAAATATCGATAATTTTAATGGTGAGAGTTTTGAGTTGTGGAAGATCAAGATGGAGGATATGTTGGTGGATCAAGATCAGTGGATTATTGTAGATCCTGGTTTCACACCAAAAGGAATGTCAACAAAAGCCTGGGTAAAGCTAGATCAGAAGGTGAAGAGCATACTATGATCGTGTCTCTCATATTTAGTATTGTTGAATGTATCACGGGAAGCTAGGATAAAGGCTTTGCGTGATAAGTTAGGGGCTTTGTATCAATCTAAGTCTCTGGTGAACAAACTATCCCTACAAAAAAGGTTGTATAAGTTAAGAATGAAGGATGGAAAGTCGGTGACATAACATATGAATTCCTTTATATTGTTGTAAGCTAGTTGTTATCCGCTCATATTAAAATTTCATATCAAGATAAGTGCACAAATTTGTTGTGTTCTCTACCAAATTTGTGGGGTAGTCTGGTTGATACAATAGGTAGCAATACAACCACCTTGAATTTTGATGAAATAGTCTCATCCTTATTGTCATAAGACATGAGACAAAAAAATACGGAGAGCCAAAATGGAGATACCTTGTCTGTGAGAGGATGGTAACAAAATAGAAATAAAAATAGGTCCTCAAATGGGAGATCTAAATCTCTAGGAAAAGTTATAAACATATACTGGGAAGGGCACTACAACAAGTTTTGTAAATCTAAAGCTCTTGAGAAAGGAAAGGGATATGATGATATTCCTTCTAAAGAGGCAAACACCATGTGCATTTGGCTTCTTCTTCAAGTACACATGTAGATCATGAGGCATGGTTGATTAACTCAAGTGAATCCTTTCACTTGACTCCCCATAGGGAGTGGTTCCGCGAGTATGAGAAATATGATAGCAGTGATGTCTTCCTAAGGGATGACAGGAAGGCCAAAATCATCAAACGCGAAAAAATCAAGCTGAAGTTGCAAGTTGGAAGGGTTAGAACACTTCGTGGTGTTTTACATATTCTTGCATTGGCCATAAATCTAATTTCTGTAAGCATTATGGATTACACAAGTGTAAAAACAATGTTCAAGAAAGATACCTACAAGACGGTTTGGGGAGCACTAGTATTGATGTGGGGAGTTCAAATTGGAACTCTGTAAAAGCTTCTATGTAGAACTGTTATTGATGGGTGCAACAATTATGTGGTTCCTAAAAGTGGAACATAAAATCTAGTGGTCTCTCGAGAAAAGACCATGGTATGGAATCAAAGGCTTGGAAATATTGAAAAGAACGACTTCGAATACTGCATGGTAATGGACTGATAAAAGATATGTTTAAATTCTCTCTGGATTTCGATTTTTGTGAACATTGTGTATGTGGGAAGCCAAATTGGGTGACTTTACCCTCAAGTGTTAATAGGGTGAAAAGGATATTAGAGCTTTTTCATAGTGATATGTTTGGACCTATGTGAGTTCCGTCACTAGGTACATTTATGTACTATCTCATTTATAGATGAATTCTTAAGTAATACATGGATATATTTCCTCGGGAATAAATCTGAAGTCTTTGATAGGTTTAATGAATTTAAGGCTCGCGTAGAAAATCAAACAAAGTAGAATATCAAGGTGTTGAGGATAGATGATGCTAGATAGTTTTGCAAGAAGGAATTTGAAGATTTTTGTAAGAAGTATGGTATAACATGATAGAAGACTACTCCATACACACCTAAGAAAAATGGTGTTGTGGAAAAAATTAATAGGACGTTGATGGAAAAGGAAAGAAACATGCTTAGTGGTGTCAGGTTAGGAGAGGAATTCTAGGCAGATGCAGTGGAGACTGCATGTGATATGTTTAATAGATCACCTTCATCAGTGTTGGAGGATAAGAATCCACATGAGGTATGGACTAGTAAGAAACCCTCTCTCACATCTCAGGGTATCTGGCTGCGATGCATATGTACATGTTCCAAATGAGAAAAGAACCAAGTTAGATAGTAAATCTAAAAGGTGCATCTTTAATGGGTATATGGATGGTTTAAAAGGTTATAAGCTTTGGAACCCAGAAACAAGGAAGGTTGTGTACAACCAAGATGTGGTGTTTAAAGAGGTAAAGGTTGTGATTGAATATGAAGTCTTACCAAAGGAACCTAAAAAGATAGAGTTTGAACTGAAGGAGGAAGAATCAGACTCTACAACAAAACAAGAATTAGAAGAGGAAGAGTGATGAACTCTAGTTTTGAGAATATCAGTTTGAGATAGAAGGAAACCAAAGAGGTATAGTCCATTTGATTTCTGCTCAAAATTTTCTTTTATCTATTATTTATGATGATCCGAGAACCGTGAGGGAGAAAGTGGATTCAGAGGATGGAAAACTCTCGAAAGAGACCATGGTTGACGAAATGACATCATTGGACAAAAATGAGGTTTGGGATTTGGTGGAGTTGGTGGCTAGAAGGAAACCCATGGGCAAAAAATGGGAGTTTAAGAAGAAGATGAAAGCACAAGGTAAGGTGGAGAAATACAGAGCTCAATTGGTAGCAAAACATTATTCGCAATTGTGGGGAATTGATTTTAGCGATATGTTTTCTCTTGTTGCCAAGCTAGCTTCTATTACATTACCTTTAGCTATTCTTGTTGCTTTTGATTTTGATGTAGTACAAATGGATGTGAAGACAACATTTCTCCATCGGGATCTAGAAGAAGAGATCTACATAAAGCAACCTGAAGGCTTTGCGGTGAAGGGTAAGAAAGCACTGATATGTAGGTTAAAAAGTCTTGTATAGGTTAAAATAGTCACCAAGGATGTGGTATTAGAAATTTGATACATATATAAAGGGACTTGGCTTCACAAGGAGAAAAGTGGATCATTGTGTGTATTTTAAATTAATTGGTGATTGTGTTATTTATTTGGTATTTTATGTGGATGATATGTTGTTAATTGGAAATGACAAAAAAATTGTCTAGGATTTGATGACCCAATTATACTCCAACTTCGACATGAAATATCTTGGTGCTGCAAACTATATTTTGGGTGTGGAAATTAAATGAGATCAAGCAAAATGGAAGCTCTGGTTAAACCAAAGGAAGTAATTCGAAAAAATATTGCAAAGGTTTAATATTCAGGATAGTAAACGAGTGAAGGTCTTATTCCTGTAAGTGTAAAATTATTCATTGAACAATGTCCAAAGACACAAGAAGAGGAAGAGGACATGTCCTGTGTTCCATATGCAAGTGTAGTTGGTAGCCTAATGTATGGAATGGTTTGTACTAGACCAGCCATTACACATGCAATGGGAGTATTGAGGAGGTTTATATCAAAACCAGGGAAGGAGCGTTGGACAATAGTGAAACGAGTTTTCAGGTATTTTTGTGGCACTAGTGATTATGGTTTGTGTTACCAAGGAACACCGGGATTGGACAGAATTTTGGACATCCATGGCTTTGTTGATGCAAATGGAGTTAGAGATATGGATAAGAGAAGATCTACAAGAGAGTATGTGTTTAAACTATTTGGAGGAGCAGTCACTTGGATGAGCAAGAGGCAGTCTATAGTGGCACTTTCAATTACATAGGTTTAATACATGGAAACCACTCATGCAAGCAAGGAAGCAGTGTGGTTTTAAATATTGTGTTCAAGTATTTCGTTGGTACCAAAAGCTATAAGGATAGAGTGTGACATCCAAAGTGAAATTTTCTTGGAAAAGAACCCTTATCATTCAAAGAAAAAGCACATTGATGTTCAGTATCACTTTGTGAGGGATATGTTTGAAGAGAAAAGGTGTTGTTGGTAAAGGTGGATACTTTGAAGAATGTTGTAGAGGCAATGAAAACGTATGTGAGCAATAGGAAATTTTCTTGGTGTAGAGAAACAATGGGCAGCACAAGATTGAACTAATGACTAAGCTCTCCTATGATCCCTTGTGCAGAGAGAAAACGACAAGTGATCCCTTGTGTGGAGAGAAAACAACAAGTGGGAGAATGTTGGGTATGTGTTATGTTCTTTCTATGACTAGCCCCACATGTTGCATGTTATGATAGGGGGTTTTCAAGGGGGGCAATAGCCCCTCTACATGGGGTCCAAGGTAGTGCCCTGAGTTTTTTTTTAATCCAAACCCACTAATTGTTGGGCATATCCAAGGATGGGGGCTTAACCCAAAGATGGTGGGCGTATGTACCCATGGTTTTTTGCATGGGGTTTACACATGGTTTTGGGCATGATAGTTTTCTACCCATGGTATTTTGTAGATCTCGTTAAAAGAACTACAATTATGTTCTAATCCAAGGTTAGTGGATTGATGTTTATGAATGCTTCAATATATATGCATTATAACATTGAAAAGAATATAATAAAAAATCAATCTAGTAATCGAGGTTTTGTTTGAGATCCAAGAGAAAATCTCTGTATATATTTGTTTTATGTTCTTGCCATTGTATATTTTCCTATTTTAAGAATTCGTTTGCTTGTGTACATAGTCAAAACCTACATATAATTACATTTCTTCTAAATAGATTTAGGAATGGTTTTATATCATAGAATTACTTTCTCGATGTTTGTAGTAGTTATAAAAATGTCCACTATGAATGGATAAAAATTAAATTAAATAATTAATTTCATTCCTCTTTCATTAATAAGAAATAATTAAACAATTAATCATTGCTATTAAGTATAAATTAAACAATTAATATTATTTCTCTCCATTACATTTCATAATATTTTTAAAATCTATAATTCTTCTCACTTATATTTCACAATATTCTTGAAATCTATAATTAAATTAATTTCACCTCTCCTTATTTATCTTTCCAATCCAATCTCAAACCACATTTCACTTATCTTATTTATCTTTCCAATCCAATCTCAAACCACATTTCACTTATCTTATTTATCTTTCCAATCCAATCTCCAACAACATTTCACTTAGTTCAAAGTATTTCTTTCTTAAGAAATCTTATTAAAATCTAATTCTTCTCAATTATATTTCACAATATTCCCGAAATCTATAATTAAATTAATTTCACTTCTCCTTATTTATCTTTCCAATCCAATCTCCAACCACATTTCACTTATCTTATTTATCTTTCCAATCCAATCTCCAACAACATTTTACTTAGTTCAAAGTATTTGTTTCATAAGAAGTTTGATTCAGGGTTTAACTAGAGAGATGACTCTACTGAATGGGAATTCAATTAATCCGAAGATGACCCCACTGAATGATGATGAAAGTGATGCATATTTATCAGAGTATAAGTACATTAATAAATGGAAGCTGTATATACCCATAGCTAAATAATGCACCTACTTAAATATAACAGTAAACATATACAATCTCCCTACATGAATGAGCCTATAAGTTAATAAATATTGATTGCCCAATTGTAAACGAATGGTGGTACTCTCTTGATCTGGACCTTGTTGACCTAGTGCCATATACAAAAAGAGAGGTACGTGAGTTTTTTTTTCAGAAAGAAAAATCATCATTTTTTTTAAAGAAAATTCATCATTGTATTAATATTTTAAGTTTTTTTTCAGAAAGAAAAATCATCATTTTCTTTAAAGAAAATTCATCATTGTATTAATATTTTTTTAAAAAAAAATTCATCATTGTATTATATTAAGGTAATATAAAACAAATAGTACATCAAAAAACTTTGAAAGTAAGCTTGAAATAGGACCATATTAGATGCCCTGTGCATCCAGGACTCTATGAGGAAAACTTGAAAAGTAAACTTGAAATAGAACCGTATTAGATGCCCTGTGCATCCAGGACTCTATGAGACTGGAAACACAAAAAAACCAGACTTCTTGAGAATGTAAATCCTGCGATATAAAACTGGTTGCCATGGAAAGGTCACCGATAGGTACATGACCTTGTTGGCAAGAGCCATATACAAAGAGGTATATTACATGCTAAACAAATGTGCCCGTTGGAACACACGTGTTATCCGTTTAAAAAAATAATTTCGTTTAGACGTGAACGGAGGTTTTGAGATGTTATATGTGGCCCTGGCACGATAAAGACAACATTATGATCTCCTGATTACTAATAAAGCTGGTAGCAAGCTAGTGCATCACTTCCACGTTTCGTGTTTTTTTAAGTTATGAGGTAATTGGATGAGGTAATAGTAGTCATTTTGTTGAGAGGATCATTCTACTGCCCATTAGCCTATTATGAAATATGTAAGGTATGTCATAATATGTAAGGTATGTAACCCACCATGATATGTAAACTGCCCATTAGCCTATTATGAAATATGTAAGGTATGTAACCCACCATGATATGTAAGGTGTGTGGTTATCAAAATTGAAAAATTATTTATCTAGTTTAAAATAAAATATTTAAAAAAAAATTAAACAACTCTATAAAATATTTAAATAATATAAGTTTATAAAAAAATTTATCTGAAAATATTGGATCTCTATTGGCTATAAGTTTATATTAGAAATTGTACTTTTATTGATTACCTTAGAAATTAGATTATTGTTGGCTATTAACTCATGTTAGATCCATATTTAAGATTCTATAATGGTGTCTAAAAATAAACCCTCAGTAAGGTAGGGAATAATTGAAAAGAATAAAGCAGAAAATTCAAACTGTGCCTTAACATCTAGGAGTCCATCACCTCCAAGGCTCATTTTGTTAGTTAAGATTCTATAATGGTGTCTAAAAATAAACCGTGAGTAAGGTAGGGAATTGAAAAGAATAAAGCAAAAAATTGAAACTGTGCCTTAACATCTAGGAGTCCATCACCTCCAAGGCTCATTTTGTTAGTTAAGTAATGGTGAGGTGAAGTAATGGTAACGTGATATAATTATGAAGCTACATCATGGCCATGTCCAAGAATAAAACTAAATAATATAAAAAATTGAACTTGTGACTAAAAATCTTCTTTTTTTTTTTTTAGTAATGGTGAGGTTTTTTTTTTTTAGTAATGGTGAAGTGAAATAATGATGAGGCTACATCATAGCCATGTCCAAAAATAAAACTGAATAATGTAAAGAATTGAACTTGTGACTAAAAAAACTCATTTTTATAAAACTGAATAATGTAAAGAATTGAACTTGTGACTAAAAAACTCATTTTTTAGTTAAGTAATGGTGAGGTGAAGAAATGATGAGGCTACATCACTGCCATGTCCAAGAATAAAACTGAATAATGTAAAAAATTGAACTTGTGACTAAAATTTTAAGAGTGCTTCACTTCCACATCTCCTGCTCTTTACATAGTTAAGAGTTTTTAGTTAAATAATGATGAAGCTACATCATGATCATGTTCAAAAATAAAACTTTTTTCAATTCTAAGAGTGCTTCACTTCCACATCTTCTACTCTTTACTTAGTTAAGAGTTTTTAGTTAAATAATGATGAAGCTACATCATGTTCAAAAATAAAACGTTTTTCAAAATTCTAAGAGTGCTTCACTTCCACATCTTCTACTCTTTTTCAATTCTAAGAGTGCTTCACTTCCACATCTTCTACTCTTTACTTAGTTAAGAGTTTTTAGTTAAATAATGATGAAGCTACATCATAGTCATGTTCAAAAATAAAACTTTTTTCAAAATTCTAAGAGTGTTTCACTTCCACATCTTCTACTCTTTAGTTAGTTAAGAGTTTTTAGTTAAATAACGATGATGCTCTTTAGTTAGTTAAGAGTTTTTAGTTAAATAACGATGAAGCTACATCATGATCATGTTCAAAAATAAAACTTTTTTCAAAATTTTAGTTACGTAATTATTTTTAGTCAAGTAATGATCTAAGACTAAAATCTGAATACAAAAAATTTAAATAAGTGAATTAACATTTGTAAATAAAGATAAAATCTGAATACAGGAAATTTAAATAAATGACTTAACATCTGAAAATAAGAATACTTTAACAGCCCACCAGATCACACATAAAATAAGAATACAAGAAATCTGAATAGGTAACTTAACATATGGAAATAAGAAATAAGAGTCCTCCAACAGCCCACAAAATCACAGTGTATCCAACACCAAAAATAAAATAAGAATACACCAAAAATAAAATAAATATACAAGAAACCTAAATAGGTAACTTAACATCTGGAAATAACAGTACTTTTACACTTTTACAGCCCACCAGATCACAGTCCATTCAAAATAAAAAATCAAACAAAACCAAAAATAAAATAAGAATACAAGAAATCTAAATAGATCACAGTCCATTCAAAACCAAAAATAAAATAAGAATACAAGAAATCTAAATAGGTAACTTAACATCGGGAAATAAGAGTCCTTTAACAGCCCACAAAATCAGAGTCTATCCAAATAGATAACTTAACATCTGGGAATAAGAGTCCTTTAACAGCCCACAAAATCACAGTCTATCCAAAGCAACAAAATCACAGTCTATCCAAAGCAAAAAAATAAAATAAGAATACAAGAAATCTAAATAGGTAACTTAACATCTGGAAATAAGAGTACTTTAAGAGTACTTTTACAGCCACGAATCACAGTCTATGTAAAACCAAAAATAAAAATAAAAGAGTAATTTTACAGCCCACAAAATATAAAATAAGAAAAAATATAAAATAAGAATACAAGAAATCTAAATAGGTAACTTAACATTTGGAAATAAGAGTCCTTTAACAGCCCACAAAATCACAGTCTATCCAAAAGCCAATTATTTCAAAATCACAGTCTATCCAAAAGCCAGTTATTTCAAAATCACAGTCTATCCAAAGCCATAAATAAAATAAGAATACAAGAAATCTATGCAAAACCAAAAATAAAAATAAAAGAGTAATTTTACAGCCCACAAAATATAAAATAAGAAAAAATATAAAATAAGAATACAAGAAATCTAAATAATAAAAGAGTAATTTTACAGCCCACAAAATATAAAATAAGAAAAAATATAAAATAAGAATACAAGAAATCTAAATAGGTAACTTAACATTTGGAAATAAGAGTCCTTTAACAGCCCACAAAATCACAGTCTATCCAAAAGCCAATTATTTCAAAATCACAGTCTATCCAAAGCCATAAATAAAATAAGAATACAAGAAATCTAAATAAGTAACTTAACAAAATCACAGTCTATCCAAAGCCATAAATAAAATAAGAATACAAGAAATCTAAATAAGTAACTTAACATCTGCAAATAAGAGTACTTTTACAGCCCACAAAATCAGAGTCTATGCGAAACCAAAAATAAAAATCAGAGTCTATGCGAAACCAAAAATACCAAAAATAAAAATAAAAGAGTACTTTTACAGCCCACAAAATCAGAGTGTATGCAAAACCAAAACCAAAAATAAAAATAAAAGAGTACTTTTACAGCCGACAAAATCAGAGTCTATGCGAAACCAAAAATAAAAATAAAAAGAGTACTTTTACAGCCCACAAAATCACAGTCTATGCAAAACCAAAATAAAAATAAAAATAAAAGACTACTTTTACAGCCCACAAAATCACAGTCTGCGAAACCAAAAATAAAAATAAAAGACTACTTTTACAGCCAAATAAAAATAAAAGACTACTTTTACAGCCCAAAAAATCACAGTCTGTGCAGAACCAAATATAAAAATAAAAGAGTACTTTTACAGCCCACAAAATCACAGTCTATCCAAAATAAAATAAGAATAACAGTCTATCC
The DNA here is from genome assembly GCA_031772625.1 of Pinus tabuliformis. Taxonomy (NCBI): domain Eukaryota; kingdom Viridiplantae; phylum Streptophyta; class Pinopsida; order Pinales; family Pinaceae; genus Pinus; species Pinus tabuliformis. The sequence continues at coordinate 1,313,923,249 of CM062805.1, read as the reverse complement.
AAAACCAAAAATAATAAGAATAACAGTCTATCCAAAACCAAAAATAATAAAATAAGAATAGAGGAAATTTAAAAATAATAAAATAAGAATAGAGGAAATTTAAATGGGTGACTTAAAATAAAAATGCTTTTAACGGACTGACCAAATCACAGTCTATCTAAAACCCATAAATCAGCTCTCTTACTACTATACAGGAAATTTAAATGGGTGACTTAAAATAAAAATGCTTTTAACGACTGACCAAATCACAGTCTATCTAAAACCCATAACTCAGCTTATAAAAAATCTAAAACCCATAACTCAGCTCTCTTACTACTAATTGTTGCCTCGTATAAAAAATCTACAACCCATAACTCGGCTCTCTTACTACTAATTGTTGCCTGGTATAAAAAATAAATTTGATAGAATTCATCTCTTCTACTAAAAAAAATTTGATAGAATCCAAAACCCCGTAGACTCACGTCTTGTTGTTGCGTGGATGCTCTGTAGACATTAAATTATTTGATAGAAATTGTGGAAGGAAAGGGCGTTCATTTATGCATTAGAGTAACCTCTAAATTAAAATTAAAATTAAATTTGAGTTTACCCTCTGAAATTGTGGAAGGAAAGGGTGTACATTTAGGTATTAGAGTTACCACCCAATTAACAAATAAATTTATTAGATACCCAATTAACAAATAAATTTATTAGATATTCATTAATCATAAGAGGAGTTATTATCCACAGGTACATATAAAAGAGATTAAGACTTAAAAATACGAAATAGGCTGGTGTCATTTCATAGGCAAACATCAACTTCTGATATTTGGTTGGCAATGGAGGGTATATGTTGTATTTTTTTAAAAGCAGAATGAAGCATATACACTAAAACTGAGTTGAGGATATTTTCAAACAAGGTGATATTTTGATCTAAAGTATGTAACTTTAAAACTGATGAATGTAGAAGCATATACACTAAAACTGAGTTGAGGATATTTTCAAACAAGGTGATATTTTGATCTAAAGTATGTAACTTTAAACTGATGAATGTAGAACTTCGTCTTTCCACATTCAAGAACTGACAATATATAAATGTTGAGTGAAAAAAAATTAAAAATAGCAACTATATAAACATAAGAGCACACAGCTTTCCATCTGGAATAACCTTTACAGAAATTCGGAGATTGTTCATACAGAAAAGGAATTCGTAGATTAAGTTACAAATTAATAAATAGCTCAAACCCATCCATATAGGATCGGCAGATGAAATTCGCAGATTTTTCATACTTGAATGGAATACTCTTGGATTTTTTTAACAAGTCTACATTTAAGTTACAAATTAATTTGTCACACCAGATATGGAAGGTTAGGAGAAGCTGTGACTTCAGATATTATAATTAAAATTTATTTTGAGCTTGCACGCCACTAAAATTGAGAATCGAGCATCATCCAGCTTAAAGTCCATCAAAACCAATTGTGATCATAGATTCTATGCATGTAGAGAAAAGCGTTATGTCCTGTCTGCACCAAATATGCCAGAGAGAGAATTTTAATGGAAATTATGGCGACGGAGAGCGAATACATTTGATCAATTTAAACAAGATTATCATTTTCTAAAATTCCATGCAGCAAGAAATCAAAAGTTGGATGATAAATTACATGGTAAAAGCAATTCAAGGTCATAGAGTTTCTAGCTTTAAAAGAAAAAAAGCATACCATACCCCATTCATTACAGCATTCGGATTTATATGGAATGTGAATCATTCAGATTTCTTCTGCGCCTGATCTTTCTTCTGAGGTTCAATCTCGGCAACTTTTCCTTGACACTCATCTCTTTCCTTGAAGTATCTCTCGAAAGCACGCGGTAGGAATCTCGGAATGAGGAAACAGAAGAGATTAATCGTAAAATAAATAAGATTTGCAGAAGCCAGGCCTCGTCCAAACCAAATCCATATCTTGTCCTACAAAAAGAATAAAATGATAAAAGTAAGGCATTTGCAGTTAGGTGCAAGGCATTTACAGTTATGGTCGTAGACAGTTTAACTTTAAAGTTTGGAGTTCTTGGACTTTCTAAATGTGGCATGGATATGAATTATGAATGGTTAACCAAAAGATAAAAGAACTTTAAAGTTCGAGCTTCTTGAACTCTTTAATTATGACATGGATATGAATTACTAAATGTGGCATGGATATGAATTATGAATGGTTAACCAAAAGATAAAAGAAATTTAAAGTTCGAGCTTCTTGAACTCTTTAAATATGACATGGATATGAATTATGAATGGTTAACCAAAAGATAAAAGACCAGAGGTCCCTGCAATTGCTTAGTTTTTCTAAAAATAACAATAAAAATTGCTTAGTTTTTCTAAAAATAACAATAAAAATGGCTAGACCTGAAAGTAAGGTAGACCTAAAAGTAAGGCATTTGCAGTTAGGTGTAAGCATATATAGTTACAGTTATGGTCATAGACATTTTAACATTAAAGTTTGAGCTTCTTGAGCTTCTGCAAATGTTTAGTTTTTGTAAAATAAAAATAAAAATGCAGTTCTTTGGCTACACCTAAAAGTAAGGCTTTTGCATTTAGGTGTAAGGCATTTATAGCAGTTAAGTGTAAAGGCATTTATAGTTACAGTCAGACCTCGTCCAAACCAGATCCATATCTTGTCCTACAAAAAGAATAAAATGATAAAAGTAGGGCATTTGCAGTTAGGTGCAAGGCATTTACAGTTATGGTCGTAGACAGTTTAACTTTAAAGTTTGGAGTTCTTGGACTTTCTAAATGTGGCATGGATATGAATTATGAATGGTTAACGAAAAGATAAATGAACTTTAAAGTTCGAGCTTCTTGAACTTTTTAAATATGACATGGATATGAATTATGAATGGTTATCCAAAAGATAAAAGACCAGAGGTCCCTGCAATTGCTTAGTTTTTCTAAAAATAGCAATAAAAATGCAAGGTAGACCTAAAAGTAAGGCATTTGCAGTTAGGTGTAAGACATATATAGTTACAGTTATGGTCATAGACATTTTAACATTAAAGTTTGAGCTTCTTGAGCTTCTGCAAATGTTTAGCTTTTGTAAACTAAAAATAAAAATGCAGTTCTTTGGCTACACCTAAAAGTAAGGCTTTTGCATTTAGGTGTAAGGCATTTATAGCAGTTAAGTGTAAGGCATTTATAGTTACAGTTATGGCCGTAGACATTTTAACTTTAAATTTTGAGCTTCTTCAGCTTTTTAAAGATGACAAGGATACGAATTATGAATTGTTAACCAAAAGATAAAAGACCAGATATGGTCGTAGACATTTTACCTTTAAGTAAAGTAAGGCATAAAAGTAAGGCATTTACAGTTATGGTCGTAGACATTTTAACTTTAAAGTTTGGAGCTCTTGGACTTTTCAAATATGACATGGATATGAATTATGAATGGTTAAACAAAATATAAAGAACTTTAAAGTTTGAGCTTCTTGAACTTTTTAAATATGACATGAATATTTCAAATATGACATGAATATGAATTATGAATGGTTAAACAAAAGATAAAAGACCAGAGCTCCCTGCAATTATTTAGTTTTTGTAAAAATAGAAATAAAAATGCAGTTCTATGGCTACACCTGAAAGTAAGGTAGACTTAAAAGTAAGGCATTTGCAGTTAGGTGTAAGGCATATCTAAATGTAAGGCATTTGCAGTTAGGTGTAAGGCATATAGTTACAGTTATGGTCATAGACGTTTTAGCTTTAAAGTTTGAGCTTCATGAGCTTCTGCAAATGTTTAGTTTTTGTAAAATAAAAATAAAAATGCAGTTGTTTTTGTAAAATAAAAATAAAAATGCAGTTCTTTGGCTACACCTAAAAGTAAGGTATTTGCATTTAAGTTATAAAAATGCAGTTCTTTGGCTACACCTAAAATTAAGGTATTTGCATTTAAGTGTAAGGCATTTATAGCAGTTAGGTGTAAGGAATTTATAGTTACAGTTATGGTCGTAGACATTCGAACTTTAAAGTTTGAGCTTCTTGAGCTTTACATGGATACGAATTTATGAACTGTTAACCAAAAGATAAAAGCCTAAAAGCCCAGAGATGGTCGTAGCCATTTTAACTTTAAAGTTTGAGCGATGGTCGTAGCCATTTTAACTTTAAAGTTTGAGCTTCTTGGGATTTTTAAATATGACCTGGATACGAATTATGAATTGTTAATCAAAAGATAAAAGCCTAAAAGCCCAGAGACCAGAGGTCCCTGTAATTGTTTAGATTTTGTAAAAATACAAATAAAAATGTACCTTATAACACAATTTACAATATTAATTCTCCTTTGCATTATAATTTGCAATAATAGATAAAAAACGAATTTTAAAAGATTATCGTCACATAGATAACATGCTCATAGGTAATAGGGTAAGGATTCGGTAAGGCATTTATAGTTAGAGTTATGGTCGTAGACATTTGAACTTTAAAGTTTGAGCTTCTTGAGCTTTACATGGATACGAATTTATGAATTGTTAACCGAAAGATAAAAGCCTAAAAACGCAGAGATGGTCGTAGCCATTTTAACTTCAAAGTTTGAGCTTCTTGAGCTTTTTAAATATGACCTGGATAAGAATTATGAATGGTTAATCAAAAGATAAAAGCCAAAAAGCCCAGAGACCAGAGGTCCCTGTAATTGTTTAGATTTTGTAAAAATACAAATAAAAATGTACCTTAAAACACAATTTACAATATTAATTCTCCTTTGCATTATAATTTTCAATAATAGATAAAAAACGAATTTTAAAAGATTATCGTCACATAGATAACATGCTCATAGGCAATAGGGTATGGATTCTTTATTATTATAAGATTTTTATAAGATAAGGTGTAATTGATAACATGCTCATAGGCAATAGGGTATGGATTCTTTATTATTATAAGATTTTTATAAGATAAGGTGTAATTTTAAAATCAGTGTGAAGCTAAACAAAATCAGCTAAGCAATTTTGTGATGAAACCTCCTTGTTTGTGGAACAAAAGACCCACCTCCACTAAGCCTTTAATTGGAAAGCATACATACTCTACCCCTTTGGTTTTGAACTTGTGACCTCTTAGGAGGATAGACAAAACCCCTTGTTTGTAAAACAAAAGACCCACCTCCGCTCACCTCAGAAGTCTAGAAAAGCATACATAGTCTACCCCTTTGTTTTGAACCTATGACCTCTTAAGAAGAGAGCTACTCTTAAGCATTAAACCCACTCAAATACACTTTTGTGAATGAAACCTCCTTGTTTGTAGAACAAAAGACAACCCCTCCTCTCACTCACTAAGTCTACAAAAGCATACATACTCTAAAACCACTTCCTCACACTCACTAAGTCTATGAAAGCATACATACCCTGCAACCACTTCCTCTCACTCACGAACTCTACGAAAGCTATATACTCTATCCTCTAGTTCTGAACTCGTGACCTCTTAGGATGAAAGAGGTGCTCTTAACCATGTTATACCCCTTTGGTTCTGAACTTGTGACCTCTTAGGAGGAAAGATGTGCTCTTAACCATACTATACCCCTCTCATTTTGAACTTATGACCTCTTAGGAGGAAAGAGGTGCTCTTAACGATACTATACCTCTCTATTTTTGAGCTTGTGACCTCTTAGGAAGAGAGAGGTGCTCTTAAACATACTATAACTCTCTGGTTTTGAGCTTGTAACCTTTTCGGAAGAAAGAGGTGCTCTTAACTATTAGGCCCACTCAAGCTTTATCTTAGAAAAACACATGCTCTTAACCATTAAGCTCACTCAAACATTATCTCAAACTTTATGTAGAAACACATGCTCTTAACTTTAAGCCCACTCAAGCTTTATCTCACTATGAAACACATACTCTTAACCATTAAGCCCACTCAAGATTTATCTAAAGAAAGAACCACTTCCTCTCACTCATTAAGTCTACGAAAGCATACATACTCTGCAACCACTTCCTCTCACTCACGAAGTCTACGAAAGAATACATACTCTACCCTCTAGTTCTGAATGAATTTGTGAGCTTTTAGGATGAAAGAGGTGCTCTTAACCATGTTATACCCCTCTCGTTCTGAACTGGTGACCTCTTAAGAGGAAAGAGGTGCTCTTAACCAACTATACCCCTCTGGTTTTGAACTTGTGACCTCTGAGGAGGACAGAGGTGCTCTTAATCATACTATACCTCTTTGGTTTTGAGCTTGTGACCTCTTAGGAAGAAAGAGGTGCTCTTAAACATTAGGCCCACTCAAGCTTTATCTTAGGAAGAAACACATGCTCACACATGCTCTTAACTATTAGACCCACTCAAGCTTTATCTTAGAAAAAAACACATGCTCCTAACCATTAGGCCCTCTCAAGCTTTATCTTAAAAAAACACATGCTCTTAATCATTAAGCTCATTCAAACGTTATCTCAAACTTTATGTAGAAACACATGCTCTTAACTTTAAGCCCACTCAAGCTTTATCTCACGATGAAACACATACTCTTAATCATTAAACCCACTCTATGAAGCACATGCTCTTAACCATTAATCCCACTCAAGCATGCACATACTCTTAACTATTAAGCCCACTTGATAAAACACATAAAACACGTGCTCTTAACCATTAAGCCCACTCAAGCTTTATCTAAAGAAAGAGACACTCAAGCTTTATCTAAAGAAAGAAAAACATGCTATTAACCATTAAGCTCACTCATACTTTATCTCATACTTTATGTAGAAACACATGCTCTTAACTATGAAGCCCACTTAAGCTTTATCTCACCATGAAACACACTCTTAACCATTAAGCCCACTCTATGAAATAGATGCTCTTAACCATTAAGCGCACTCAAACTTTATCTCAAACTTTATGTAGAAACACATGCTCTTAACTATTAAGCACACACTCTTAATCATTAAGCTCGCTCAAACTTTACCTCAAACTTTATGTAGAAACTCATGCTCTTAACTATTAAACCCACTCAAGCTCTATCTTACAATGAAACACATACTCTTAACCATTAAGCCCACTCAAGCTCTATCTTAAGATGAAACAAATACTCTTAACCATTAAACTCACTCAAGCTTTACCTAAAGAGGAAACACATGCTCTTAACCATTAAAAACCCCACTATTAGTCTCACTCTTAACCATTAAAAACACATGCTCATAACTATTAAACCCACTATTTTATGTCACAATGAAACACATGCTCTTAGCCATTAAGCTCACTATTAGTCTCACTCTTAACCAGTAAAAACACATGCTCATAACTACTCAAGCTTTATCTAAAGAGAAAAAGCATGCATCCGTCTCACATGCTATTAACCATTAAGCCCACTCAAACTTCATCTCAAGAGGAAAAAAAGTTCTTAACCTGCTATTAACCATTAAGCCCACTCAAACTTCATCTCAAGAGGAAAAAAAGTTCTTAAACATTATCTTAAGAGGAAAAAAGCTCCTTTCATCTCAAGAGGAAAAAAAGTTCTTAACCTGCTATTAACCATTAAGCCCACTCAAACTTCATCTCAAGAGGAAAAAAAGTTCTTAAACATTATCTTAAGAGGAAAAAAGCTCTTAAAAGGAAAAAAGCTCTTAAGCATTAAAAAAGATTAAATAAAAATGCTCTTAACCATTAAATTTTTTTTTAAAAAATCATTAAAAAAATGCTCTTAACCATTAAAAAAAGATTTAAAAAAAATAAAAAGAGAGAAAAAAATAAAAAAGAAAAATACTATTTACCATTATTTTTTAATATTATCATTATTTTTTTTAAAACCCACAAAGATGCCATTTGTCATTTTAAAAGATTATTTATAAAATAAAAATTACAACATGAACATAAACACGTACGTAGATCCTTTCAAATCTAACTCCAGATACTCTCTTAAAACCTAAAAAGGTTATTATTTTTTTTAAATCCCACAGATTCCATTTGTCATTTTAAAAGATTATTTATAAAATAAAAATTACAACATGAACATAAACACGTACGTAGATCCTTTCAATTCTAACCCCAGATATTCTCTTAAAACCTAAAAAAGTTATAGATCCTTTCAAATCTAACTCCAGATATTCTCTTAAAACCTCAAAAGGTTATAAATCCTTTTTATAGAAAAACCTATGGGAATTAAAAAACAGCACATGAGAGTGGTGCTAAATAAAATAGAAAAACCTAGAGGACGTAGAAAAACACCTATGGGAATTAAAAAACAGCAGATGAGAGTGGTGCTAAATAAAATAGAAAAACCTAGAGGATTTAGAAAAACCCTAGAGGACGTAGAAAAACAGCAGATGAGAGTGATGCTGAATAAAATAGAAGAGTGATGCTAAATAAAATAGAAAAGTCTAGAGGACTTAAAAAACAAACCTAGAGGACGTAGAAAAAGAGGCCTAAAGAGGACTTAAAAAACAAACCTAGAGGACGTAGAAAAACAGCAGATGAGAGTGATGCTAAATAAAATAGAAGAGTGATGCTAAATAAAAAGGGAAAACCTAGAGGACTTGAAAAAGAAAAAGAGGACTTAAAAGACAAACCTAGAGGACGTAGAAAAACAGCAGATGAGAGTGATGCTAAATAAAATAATAAAACCTAGAGGACTTAAAAAACAGCAGATGAGAATGATGCTAAATAGCTGTGTACTAACAGTCACTTATCTGAAGATATATCACAAAGGACATGAAATATCTAGAAATGTTATCACTATAATTAAAAGGGGCTGTGTCACATTAAGCCAAACGTACATACCCAGTTGATGAAAATTTAGATTCAATTGATTTGACCACTAGGTGCTATGACATCGACTCAAACTTATACCCAAAAACAACTTCCCAATGGATTAATCTTTTGATTTAGATAAAAATTAAAACCAAGGTCTTTGATAAAGTATCTAATTTAGAGTCAATTGGTTTGAACACTACAATGACAAAGGGTACTATGACATCGACTCATAAACTTATACCCAAAAACAACTTCCCAATGGATTAATCTTTTGATTTAGATAAAAATTAAAGCCAAGGTCTTTGGTAAAATATCTAGTGCTAGTAGCTGTTAACAACATTTGAGTAGAGCATGATCATATATAGAAACCAAGCATATTGAACCACAGATGAGCCCTGAAGATATAACATCAAAATGCTGAACATCTTTATCATATAAATGAATCAATATTTTGATTTAGATAAAATTAAAGCCAAGGTCTTTGATAAATGAATCAATATTTTGATTTAGATAAAAATTAAAGCCAAGGTCTTTGGTAAAGTATCTACTGTTAGTAGCTGTTAACAGCATTTGAGTAGAGCATGATCAAATATAGAAACCAAGCACATTGAACCAAAGATGAGGCCGGGAGCATAACATCAAACTGCTATGAAAATATTTATCATATAACACCGAAATGGTAAGCATGTTATCAAAATGGCGAGGAGATACTCCTATATCAACTAATTAAGGAATGACAAACTAACTTTTTCAGGTAAAGCCAGAATTTAAGTTGGTTTTATGTTTTTTGATTTTGGCTAAAGACTAACTTGGTTAAAAAATGACCTATAGATCTATATAAAGTAGGTTAAAGACCAACTTTGATAAAAGAAATGATCTACCCATTTGTATAAAGTAGGCTAAAGGCCAAAATTTGTTAAAAAATGTTCTACCCATCTGGATTAAGAAACGACCTACCCATCCTCAAAGCTAACTTCCCAAGGATTAATATTAATATTTTGATTTAGATAAAAATAAAAACCAAGGTCTTTGGTAAAGTATCTAGTGTTAGTCGCTGATAGCAGGATTTAAGTTGAGCATGATCAAATATAGAAACCACGCACATTGAACCAAAGATGAGACCCGAAGCATAACATCAAAATGTTATGAATATCTTTATCATATAACATCAAAATGGTGAGTTTGTTATCAAAATGGCTATGAGATACTAGCCTATCAACCAACCAAGGAATGAAAAACTAACTAACTTTTTCAGGTAAAGCCAAAATTTAAGTTGTTTTCTTAAAAGAAGTAGGCTAAAGGCATAAAATAAACAAAAATGGCCAAAGAAAAATGTTGATTAAAAAGTGATCTACCTACCCAACATTGAAAGCTACAAAACCTACCCGTCTCTTGGGACGAAAACTACCCATTGAAAACTACCAAAAACTACCCGTCTCTTGGGACGAAAACTACCCATCCGAACATTGAAAACTACACACAATTGAAAATTACCCATCTCTTGGGATGAAAACTACCGATCTCAACATTGAAAACCACCCATCTCTTGGGATGAAAACTACCCAACATTGAAAACTACTCATCTCTTGGGATGAAAACTACCCATCTCAACACTGAAAGCTACCCAACAATGAAAAATACCCGTCTCTTGGGATGAAAACTGCCCAACATTGAAAATTACCGATCTCTTTGGATGAAAATTACCCATCTCAACATTGAAAACTACCAAACAATGAAAACTACCGAACATTGAGTAGTCTAATTAATACTAATCAATATTGGATGAAAAACTAGAACATTGAGCAGTCTACTAAATACTAATCAATATTCGATGAAAAACTACTAAAACTACTAAGGATGAAAAAACTATCTGCCATCTTCCCATGTTGAGAAGTACCCAACATTGAAAACTAACCAAACGACCTAACCGACCTACCCAATGTTCGATCTTTAGAGGACCTGACTGTACAATACAAGAGTTACCTGAATGCGCGGATTCTTGGGCACCTTGCTATTGAAAAACGTTGCGTGGGTCCAGTCAATTAAAAGGAAAACGCGCCGAACGGTGTAGAGAAGCGGCACGAGAGCCCGAACCGGCGGCGAAAATATGGACAAACCCATGATAATATTCTCGCTCAGAATTTGAAAAGAGAGCAGGAACAGATGGGGCGTTGCAGACCGAACGGCCTCTTGGTCTCCTCTGGCAAACCCTCCAAGAACGTAGGAGAGAGGCAGGAAAAGGCCCACCGTTGTGCCCACGACAACATAAAGCTGAAACATTCTGCTCCCATGGAAAACCTCCTCCGCGTTCCTGGGCTTCCTGTAGCTTGGGAACGCCCAGCGAGACAACGCAAGCAAATATAACGACACAAATACCGGAGATACCAGGTCTACCAGAGGTACCAAACCGCTGGCCGAAAAAACCAGAATGAAAGCGACCAGCTGGAGTTCAATTACTCTCAGGGAACCCATCACGCCGCCCATTAAACCTTGCCCTCTCACGTCCGGCTCCCCTTCGCCCATCTCGCTCTGCAAGCGAGGCGCTACAGCTAGCGATAAGCCCGACATATATTTACAGTATACAAAACCTCTGCAAATCTCAATCGCTTGTTATGTCACAATTTACAAAACAGCTAGCGTCCTGAAATAAAAAAACTAAAGGTTCTGAATTGTTCAGGGATTTATAAAACTGATAGAAGAATCTGAAACGAAGGAAATGATTATCGAACGTGGTGATTGAAAATAATGGATAGCGCAAAGCATCGGCGGCCATTGTTGTGGCAGCGTCGCAGGAGGACAGCAACCCATGGATCGCCTTACTCCGATTAGGATATTTGCTGTTAGGACACGCGTACACTATGGCATGACACGACTCAGAATTACACAGTTCGGTGGCAGACTAGCTTCGAAAAGATTCGGCTGACGGACTTATTTCTGGTGGGAGTAGTCTACCCAGGCGGTAAAGTTGCCCGGATGATGTCGCCGGCCGGGAAGAATTCTGTTTACGATGACGGAGAACGGCCAGGCAATGGTCGGTCGGAGAATGTGTTTCTGGCCGGCTGGGAATGGGCCAGCCCTATTTCCACCTCTATAGATCATTACATCAGTTTTGACTGTCAATTCGTGGATATAATTTCTCCGGCAAATACTTACTTTCCAGAGATTGGGTTGATGTCTTTGTAAATCATCCATCTATAACTTATGCCAATGCGAGATGCATCATCCCCATGCGCATGATACATGTGAACTGAATTAATTTAAACCACTATCGAGATTTGAATTTTCCCAACAAATTTTGAAATTTTCCCGCCCACATTATTTTGAATTTGGCCGTGTATACTATGTGTCCGTAACGCGTCTTCATTTCGATTTTTGTGGCCTGTGGACCTTTGTTTCTGTCCTCACGAGGACGCTCAAATCCGGGTGCTGCGTCGTCCGGGGAAGTGCCCAGTGATAAAGATGAAGAATAATTGTGCAGTGTTGTGATCAACCGGCGAGCGTTGGCGCGTTATTAGGTCGTTCTAGGCGCAGTGTTGATAATGGTTTCCCCTGAATCCTCTGGATTCCGCTTCTTGGCCGCAGCTTCATTTCGGTTTTTGTGGCAGCTTTTCATGTGGACCTCTGTTTCTGTTCTCACGAGGACGCTCAAATACGAGTGCTTATTTGTCCGGCGAGGTGCCTCCCCGATTCCGCTTCTGGTGGTGTGTGGGATTACAGCAGAAGCCCATCACGAGCGTATTCCCCTTCACACTATTTGTGATATTGGAAAAATGGGGCGATTCTCTCAGGGTTTTTGGAGGTGTGGTATCCTGGGGGATAGGGGGATAATTGGTTCGGCGAAGTGTATGATACTCTTCAATTTTCAAGATTCCGCGCATTCTCTACATTAATTTACTATATTCCTTTAATATCTGTCGTGCATAGCAAATGTATCTTTCATTTAATTTTATCAATGGTCTGATATGAATTGTTATTGTTTTATTAGGTGGTCTGTCCAAGCAAAATGGAGGATAGAGCGACATTGGAATGCAGTGAATCTACCTGAACTTAGGAAGGAGGATTATTAAATGTTCTCAACTAAATTTCAAATATCAGTGCAGAAAAAGAGAGAAGTAGGTTCGAGATAGAACGATTTGCTCATAGAAATGCAAATCAAAGAAACTTATTATTCAGAGGTTACATTTAGCTCTGATTATTCGCATTCACCTTCTCCTTTATCTATGTTATGTTTTGGTCTTTGTCTCGTTTGTTTATGTCAGTGTATTATTAGGAGTTGCTTTCTTGTGTTTGTTTCATGTCATAAGTCTTCCCTGTGATCCCTGTGAATTATTTGCAGTTGCTTTTTTGTGTTTGTTTCATGTCATATGTCTTGTGTGTGTTGTATATGTGAAATTGTAAAGTTCTAAAGGTTGGAGGCTGAATCGAATTTGAATCTTCCGAAGCTTAAATTATAATTGAAGAAACTGAGCTGAAAATGGGGAGTTAAATCATGCCACCTGGCTGAAAGCCAATTCCCAGTGTATTCCATTGAGGTATCTAAATTTCTTGTTCATTTTCCACTAAATTTTTTATATTCGTTGGTTGGATCTGGGCTCAAACCGTTCTCTCTTTATTTTTGTAAATTTATTATTATTATTTTTTATAGCAGTTTGAATTAATTTATCATTATATCTTTTGTTTGTATATTTTGTAAATTAAATCCTCTTTGTGCATTAAAGAGAAAAATATCCATTCCAGAATATCTTGTAAATTAAATGCTCTTTGTGCATTAAAGGGGAAAAGATCCATTACAGAATCCAAGAGCGAGCTGAGCTCGTCAGCTCTGTGTAGAGTATGGTTCTGTTTTGAATCATGTCATAGAAAAGTCCATAAGTGGGAGAAGAACTGCAAAACCTGATTCAGAATCTTCTGACAAGATGGGACTGTCATTGCAGCTGGAAGCCATTGGTGTTGGTGCTCAGGTAATTTGAAAAAACAAATAAAAACTATTTAATGTTAAAGTTAGTTTTATATAAGTAAATTGCCCAAGTATTATGAACTAAATTATGAACTAACATACATCCACCTTATACCTGTTATATATATATAAAAGTTCACTGTTGATTTGCTCGTCTTTGATAAGAAAAAAAAAAAGGATATCCTCTTAGCTTGACTGAAAGTTCTGCTAGTTTCTTATTGCCAAAAAGTTTGATATTAAATTATAATGTGACACTGAATTTTATCTGCATCTATGAAAATTAATTTTAATTTTAGCTACTCACCGAGACTTGTGTTCTTGAATTGGCAAATTGGACTTTGTGCAGAATGATGATGCACCAATTGCCCTACAAATGGCCAGGGATATTGAAAACAAGCATAACACAAACATTGCTAAGCTAGCAATTGAATTAAGTGAGAAACAATGTATTATGGCAGAGCTTGAGTGGTCTAAAGAGCGTTGTGAGAAGGAAAATGCCATCACATATTATGATTCCTTCAGGAAACATGAGGATATCGATACTAATTTGTGAAGGGAAAGGCTGGACGGGTTTTGGGATGAGATTATTGAAATGTGGAAGAAACATGAGTTGCCCAGTGATTTCCAATCTCAAAATAAGTGGATAAACGCTGGCACTGCATATAGAAGACTTGTGGAGCCTCTGGATATTGCACATTATTATCGCTTGTCATCTTTCGGATGGAAGACCCACTCGTCATAAAGTTCTTGAGAAATGGATGGAAGAGAAAGAAAAAACTCGCAGTTCAAAAGGTCGGAGCAGTCGCACAAAGCTTGCATCCCTCACTCAGGACTCGTGCTTTTGGGCACAAGTAGAAGAGGCTTTGAAAGAAATGAAAAATCTGGAACAGGGGCAGCAGCAAAAGTTAGGAAGTCTTGAAATGTTTGAAGGTTATGCGACAAAAATGATCAATGATCGCAACATTTCCTCAGATGTTTTCTTGGAAGGGAGCAGCTTCATGGAGTGGTGGAAAGAGTGGAAAGAATACAAGAACAATCGATTCCCGGAGTGGAGATCTCCTCTGCATGAAATAATGGAAACGGAAGGTTGTAAAGGTTAAATTTGCATATTAGTGAAACTTTGTTCCAATTAGGTTTCCTGTTTTTGAGATGTAATTTCCTTTCATAGGTTTAAAATAGTGTGATTGCTGTAATGTAATATACTAATGGTTAATGAACGAACATATCTTATTTTTATTGCAAAATGGGGAATTTATTGAGATAATTAAGAACCAGAATGACAGAGAATTGGATTAACAATGCATTTTGCCTAAGGTTTCAATGTGGGATATATTTTGAGACTATCATGAACCAGAATGTACAGAGAGAATTGGATTAAGAAATGTATTTTGGTTGAATATTCAAATTTGAGATTTTATTGAGACAATAAAAAACTATTGGATTTAGAAATACATTTTACTTAAATTTTCAAAATGAGATTTACTAAAACAATGAGAAATGAGAATGGCCCAAAGAAAATTGGATGAAGAAATGCATTTTACTTCAATTTTGGAAGAGGGAAATCCATTGAGACAATCAAGAACCAGAATGGTGCAGAGTGTTTTAGAATAAGAAATACATTTTACTTCAATTTTCGAAGTGGGAAATTCATTGAGACAATCAAGAACCAGAATGGTGAAGAGTGTTTTAGAATAAGAAATGCATTTAAGTGGGTGATTTATTGACCCAATTAATGTTGGTTTGACAACGAACTTGGTCAAACAGTTTCGTAACCAATTTAGTTTTTTTAGTTACGGTTAGTTTAGTTATATGTAACGGTAGCTGTTCACAAGTTATATTGAATGCCATGTAATGAAAACAAATCATCGAATAAAACAGATACAAAAATCAGTTTCATTGGTTCTTGGTCTTCTCTCTCGTTTTGTGCTTGCTGTTTCTTTCTTTCTCTGCTCTCAATTGAAGAAGTGGTATCAGAGCCAGACAAAACTCCTGTGATCAAAGTGATCAAACCCTTGTCGTGATTTATCCCTGTGGCAAGAATCCCCGGTGTGGACGGCAAGACTCCCTGGCGTGGACGGCTTTATCCCTGTGGCAAGAATCCCCGGTGTGGACGGCAAGACTCCCTGGCGTGGACGGCTTGAAGAATACGCTGAAGAGCGTGGACGGCGGACGCGTTGCAATAGCGTTGCGACGGTAGCAGATCGTTGGAGTCGGGTTGAAGCTTGTAGAATCCAGCAGCGGTGCAGAATTCCTGAGGTCGGCAGAACGGTGAGGACTGTTGGCTGCAATTATACCAGCAGGTAGCAGAACAGAATTGTTGGTTGAGGACACTGTTGGCTGAGGACGGCAGAACGGTGGTGGCTGCAAATTTTACAATCCGGGTATCGTTGTATCGTTTTTTCTAAGCAGACATTTTTTTTAAAAAAAAGGAAGGGTTTTTTGCAGAGTTTTTAAAAAAAAAAAAAAGGATAGCAGATTGCAGTTTAGCAGATTGCAGTTTTTTAAAAAAAAGATAGCAGAGGTTGTTTGTTCAGAATTTTTTACAGACAGCAGAGATTGTTCAGAAATTTTTTTTTAAGAGAGCAGCAGAGATTGAAAAGGGAATTGTAGTTGTTTTTTTTTTTTTAAATATTTGCAAGGGATTTGCACGAAAAACAAAAGGGTTTGCAAGGGGGAAATTATTTTTTTTTAAAAGCCTGAAATCCTAGGAAGGAGGGAAAAATGGCCAAGATGTCGAATGCAAGATTCGAGGTGGAGAAATTCACCGGAAAGAGCAATTTTGCTCTTTGGAAACTGAAGGTTAAGGATCTGCTTGTGCAACAAGGGTTGCACAAGGCATTGGATGGGGTTAGTAAGAAACCTACAACCATGACTACTACAGAATGGGAGGACTTGGATGCCCGAGCTCTCAGTACCATCCGGCTATGTCTAGCGGATGAAGTTCTCTTCAACATCGTTGAAGAGACCACGGCGTCAGGTTTGTGGGAAAAACTTGAAAACCTTTATATGACAAAATCATTAACCAACAGAATTTATCTGAAACGACAATTATACAGTCTTCGAATGAAAGAAGGTTCAAGTGTTGCAGATCATTTGAATGTTTTTAATACACTAATTTGTCAATTAACGGATATGGAAGTCAAAATACAGGAAGAAGATAAAGCCATAACCTTGTTGTGTTCTTTGCCTGAATCATGGGATCACTTCGTAACCTCAATCAGCTTCAGCTCTGGTGATTCTTTGAAGTTTGAATCAATCGTGGGAGCTCTTCTGTCTGAGGAAGTACGAAGGAAATCCAACACTGATACAACTGTGTCAGAAGCCATGGTCGCTAGAGGACGCTCAAAGGAAAGAGGAGACAAACCAAGGGGGTCTTCCAGGTCGAAATCAAAGGGCAAGAAGGGTAAGGCGAAATGTTGGAACTGCGGCAAAGTTGGACACTTGAAGAAGGACTGTTGGAAACGGAAGGAATCCGAAAACCTGAAGAACGAGGCGAATCAGGCTGATTCAGGTATTGTAGACGAAGTTTTATCTGCTGAAGAATTGTGTATGATAGATGAAACTTCACCTGAATGTAATGTCTCTCATAGTTTTGATAGATGGCTGTTAGACTCTGGTGCTTCGCATCATATGTGCCCACATAGAAACTGGTTTACTTCGTATGAAAGTGTAAACGGTAGTTCTGTGTTTATGGGTAACAATATGTCATGTCAGACTGTTGGGATGGGAGATATCAGGATTAAGATGTATGATAACATAGTTAGGACATTAACTAGTGTTAGACATGTGCCTGATTTGAAGAAAAATTTAATCTCTTTGGGAGTGTTGGATTCAGATGGTTATAAGTTTACAGGTCAGGATGGCGTTTTGAAAGTCTTCAAAGGTGCCCTTGTGGTTATGAAGGCAGAGAAGGTCGGGAATCTTTACAGGTTAAAAGGAAGTACTCAGGTCGGTGAAGCAGCGGTTGCGTCAGAAAAGGAAGAAGCAGGTACTCGTCTGTGGCATCAGCGTTTGGGTCATATGAGCGAGAAAGGTCTTCACATACTGATGAAACGTAAATCTCTTCCCGGTCTGAAATCCTTGAATTTAGATTTCTGTAAACATTCTGTGTATGGGAAGCAGTGTAAACAGAGATTTAAAGTTGGTAATCATAATAGTAAAGATGTTTTAGACTACATTCATTCTGATCTGTGGGGGCCTTCCCCTGTTATGTCATATGGAGGTGCATTGTTTTTTTTAACGTTCATTGATGATTATTCTCGTAGAGTTTGGGTCTATATGCTAAAAAGGAAAGCTGATGTATTCAATGTCTTTAAACAATTTAAAGTAATGGTAGAGAAAAGAACAGGCAAGTCTATTAAATGTCTAAGAACTGACAATGGTGGTGAGTTCACTTCTGTTGAGTTTGAACAATACTGTAAGGATGAGGGGATTGTTAGGCACAAAACTGCTGTTTATACTCCTCAGCAAAATGGTGTTGCTGAGCGTATGAATCGAACTCTTATGGAAAGAGCCAGAAGCATGATCAGCAATGCTAACTTGCAAAAGGAGTTGTGGGCGGAAGCAGTATCTACTGCTTGTTATTTAGTTAACAAATCACCTTCAGTAGTGATTGATTGTAAAATTCCTGAAGAAGTCTGGACAGGTCAATCTTGTGACTATTCTCATTTGAGGATATTTGGCTGTGATGCTTATTCTCTGATTCCGAAAAATCAGCGTTCAAAATTAGATCCAAAGTCGAAATGTTATGTCTTTGTTGGGTATGACTATGCAGTGAAAGGATATAGATTGTGGGATCCTACATTGCGGAAGATAGTCATAAGTAGAGATGTAACATTTGATGAATCCTCTTTGTTAAAATCAAATGTTGAAAGAATTGAACAGGAACAGGTATCGCCATGTCAACGAGTTCAGTTGGAGGCTAGATCTTTCGATGACAGTCGAAAGGAAGGAGAGACTTCTGGAGACAAAGGTGTTGAAGACACAAAGGAAGCTGTTGAAGCTTCTGAACCAGTGCGAGTTTCTGAACCAGTTCAGCAACCAGTCGCTCTGAGAAGATCAACAAGGGAAAGGAAAACTCCCAAAAGGTATGAAGATTCTGCTTCATCTTTTGCTTTGGTTACTGAAGATGGGGAACCGTCTTGTTATCAGGAGGCGATAGATGATACAGATAGCGAAAAATGGAAAAAGGCTATGGAAGAAGAAATGGACTCCTTAGCCAAGAACAATACCTGGGAACTTGTAGAACTTCCTGAAGGGAGAAGTGTTGTTGGATGTAAATGGGTCTTCAAGCTGAAACGGAAGATTGATGGTAGTATTGAAAGGTATAAGGCACGACTGGTAGCGAAAGGGTATTCTCAAGTTGAAGGTATAGACTTTCATGAGATTTTTTCTCCAGTTGTAAAACTTGTTTCTATACGTACTGTGTTGGCACTAACTGCGTTGCTTAATCTTGAGTTAGAACAGTTAGATGTTAAAACAGCTTTTCTACATGGTGATTTGAACGAAGAGATATATATGGAACAACCAGAAGGTTTTGTACGAGGTCGCAGCAGAAGATTAGTTTGCAAGCTCAGGAAATCATTGTATGGTCTGAGGCAGTCTCCCAGACAATGGTACAAGAAGTTTGACTCCTTCATGGTGAGCCAAAACTTTATAAGAAGTGAGTATGATCATTGTGTGTACTTCAAAAGTTTCAATGGCATATTCATTATCTTAGCTTTGTATGTTGACGATATGCTTATTGCAAGCAAAAGCATGGAAGAGATCAACAGGTTAAAGGCTCAACTCTCTAGGGCGTTTGATATGAAGGATCTTGGAGCAGCAAAACATATCTTGGGCATGGAGATACACAGAGACAGGAAAAATTGTAAGCTTTGGTTGTCACAGCAGAAGTATGTGGAGAGGGTACTTGAAAAGTTCTCTATGAATAATGTGAAACCTGTTAATGTTCCTTTAGCTTCCCATTTTAAGCTTTCTTCGGTTTTGAGTCCTAGAGATGATGAAGAAAAGCAGTTTATGTCTCATGTACCATATGCAAATGCAGTAGGCAACTTAATGTATGCGATGGTATCTACAAGACCTGACATTTCACATGCAGTTGGAGTTGTCAGCAGATTCATGGCAAATCCAGGTAAAGAACATTGGCAAGCAGTGAAATGGGTGCTTCGATATCTAAGAGGCACAAGAGATCATTGAATCGTCTTTGATGGTAGTGAAGGATCAGTCTGCGGATATGTAGATGCTGACTATGCAGGTGATTTGGACAAAAGAAGATCTACTACAGGTTACGTCTTTACTCTTGCAGGTGGAGCAATTAGTTGGATGTCAAAGCTTCAAGACACAGTTGCATTGTCCACTACCGAAGCTGAATATATAGCTGCTTCAGATGCCAGTAAAGAAGCAATCTGGTTAAAAGGTTTGCTCGATGAAATTGGAAGAACGCAGGAGAAAGAGAGTGTACTTTGTGACAATCAAAGTGCTATTCACTTGGCCACAAACCCTGCCTATCACAGCAGAACCAAGCACATTGATGTGAGATATCATTTTCTGAGACATGTGATCGATGGTGGAAAAGTAGCTCTTAAAAAGGTCCACACACGAGAAAATTGTGCAGACATATTCACAAAGCCAGTTACAGTAGAGAAGTTGCGGTGGTGTTTAGCTTCTCTTGGCTTGCAGGAAAGATGATGAATGGGAGAGTTGTTGTCAAGGTGGAGTTTGTTGGTTTGACAACGAACTTGGTCAAACAGTTTTGTAACCAATTTAGTTTTTTTAGTTACAGTTAGTTTAGTTATATGTAACGGTAGCTGTTCACAAGTTATATTGAATGCCATGTAATGAAAACAAATCATCGAATAAAACAGATACAAAATTCAGTTTCATTGGTTCTTGGTCTTCTCTCTCGTTTTGTGCTTGCTGTTTCTTTCTTTCTCTGCTCTCAATTCAAGAATTAAGACCTACAATAGCCCAGGGAGAATTGAATTTTATGCTTGTGTAGTGCACATTTTCAATATTGAATAGATTTCTGGATTTGTGCGTGTCATCCTTCTCCGTTTGATAGCTCACACAAAACCCAAAAAAAACAAAAACCTTAAAACCTGTATTTAATGGATTTTAGTTTTAAGAAAAAGTTATATACAAGAAGTGTGTTTTAAGATGAAATCTTTTCATTTTAATCTAACCTCTTAAAGAGTTATTTTGAGACCATTCAATGGTGAGAGTTGTGCTGGTGAACAAACAGTGTATCGGTGATTTTTATGTCGATAGCTTTCCGTTTTGAGAGTTATTTTGACACAATTCAATGGTGAGAGTTGTGTTGGTGAACAAACAGCGCATCAACATGATTTTTATGTTGATATACTTAAACTTTGAATATAACTTTCAAATATTGTTTAGGTAAACATTTTATTGTATTTTTTAAATTTTTAAATGATGTTATTATTATGTGATTTATACAAATATATTTTTTACTTTCAAATATTATCTTTGAATATAACTTTCAAATATTGTTTAGGTAAAAAATTTATTGTATTTTTTTAAAATTTTTAAATGATGTTATTATTATGTGATTTATACAAATATATTATATAGATAAAAATATATTATGATGATGATAGTGATGATTGATTTTGATTAAGATTTATGGGATTTTTAAAAGATGAGATTTATTATGATTTTTTAACATTTTATTTTTATGCTTAAAAGAAGTGAGAGAAGCACTCTCATATTATCATAGTTTTGTTGACTTAAAAGGTCAAGAAGGTTGGTAGTGTGACTAATATTTTGAAAATTAGATTGAATGTGAGTATAAGATGGACAAACTAGGAGAAAGTGCTTTTCATTTTCAATCCTCCCCAAGATCACACAAGTGACAAACTCTTTCATGATTTTCATCGTGTTTTGGGAATTGATCAACACCCAATTTCACTATGAAGCTCATGAGAAATAGTTCTAATTTTGGCAACATTTATTTTTTTCTTAACACTACTCATGACAGAGGGAGAATTTTGATTTTCAAGATTGTGGTTAATCACTTCCATATTATGTCACAGTCTCCTTTTTCCCTCCAACTCTTTATTTCCCCACAATTTCTCCTTAAAATTGGAAGTGATAATATTTTCAATATTATCTAAATCTTGCAAGAAGATAAT
This sequence comes from Pinus tabuliformis, assembly GCA_031772625.1. Lineage (NCBI taxonomy): Eukaryota > Viridiplantae > Streptophyta > Pinopsida > Pinales > Pinaceae > Pinus > Pinus tabuliformis. Next base: position 1,313,901,459 of record CM062805.1, on the reverse strand, counting down.
TTTTTTTTATCCGAATGGTCTAGCCAAGATTGGGCATCCTTATGCCACTCTTGTTTGAGTCAAAGGTGGGGGTTTTGGCTAGAGTTAGAAGAAATTTTAGAAAACCTTTTGGCATCCATGTTGCATAACTTCTTCTTATACATAAGATACCTAGTCATAGCCATACTATCAATGGGGCTCAAGGCTCACTCCAATCAAGAGGATAGGGCAGGGAGTATTCTCCTTAATCTTAAGGTTGTAGGTTTTAAATTGCTTTTATATTTGTTCAATCTTCCTCTATGACTCTTTGAATATACTACAAACAGAAACCTCATAGCGATATATAATAACAAGAGTGAGAAGACTCTCAAATACGAGCTTTTTTTTATCCCAAATTTAAATATTGACTGACTTACAATTGTTTTCAAGCCCATAGTCACCTTTATAATCTCCATTTATCCATTTATCAATGTTATAATTCCAATTGAACTTATGGTAGATGTTAATTCCTACATATTTGTATGAAGGAACTTCCTCCAAGGAGTCATTGTCATAAATGAAAGTATCATAGGGGTTATCTTTTGGATTTAATTATCATGACTTTAATTTTGTCAGTATTTACAATCATATCCATCTTGGGGCATAAATCATGGAGGATTTTGTTAAAAATAACAACAATAAATCCTAATTTAATTTGTCCTTGAATTAAATTAGGAATTAAATTGAAATTCTATTCTCATAGCAACTTGTAATATGTTAGGGTCCAACTCTAACCCCCTTATTTATGTAATAGGGTCGAGTCATAGTTATAGTTAGTTAAAGAGTCAATAAAGCCCATATTAATAATTGTAAGTGGCTGAGCCGCATTTAAAGAAGGGACCACAGTTAGTTGCAAATGGGCCATGGTATTAGATAGATGGTATTAATAAGAACCATGGTACTGACCCATAGTATTGCATGTATGAATCCTATATAAAGGATAGAGACTCCCCTTGAGGAGGGTCGTGTCTTATTTTGTAATTGAGCCCAGCCTATTGGAGGTTGCCCCCTCGAAGAGACAACTGAACATTGCTTTCCTTTTTAAACAATAAAATACATGTTATTTCTTATTGTTCTGTGTTCTGGGTATATTTCTTCGCATATTTGGTATTCTCGTATCTTCTCGCAGGTCAAGAGCATAACAAGTGGTATCAGAGCACTTTCCAGGGCTAGTGGGATCTCCACTTTAGCAGTTTTTTTTTTGCTAGAGACGTGTTCCGGTTGTTATCGGGAAATCTAGTGTCTATTCAGAACTGATAGTCCCACTAAGACGGGTAGCTATCTTAGAAACAAACAGATTAAAGTCACTTGTTTTTCCTTTTACAAGAGAGATGAGAAAGAAGCAGAGAGTACCAATCTGAGTCTTCCGCTTGGCTCCTTGCTTATTTCCTTTCCCCTTTGATAGAATCTCGTCACTGCTTCCTTACTTGTCCAGCTTCAAAGAGCACCTGTAGATTCACAGTAGCATAATACCATCAAAGCATAGAGATCTTTCACTGTAAACAATATAGGATCAGATATATATTGACCATATAAATTCATATAACAACACAATGTTCAGAGATACACAAGAATATGGAAGGAAACTCAAATGGCTTTATTAGTAAAAGTCATAGAAGAGAGGATTACAACCACTTGGTTTGACCCAGCACCATCCTCCCAGCTTGAAAGCCCTCTTCACCTCACACAAAGCAAGATCACCCAACAATGTCTTCAAGGAGAAACCAGCAACACCTCTTTGCAAATTACCAAATTCCAACCTTTGGATCTCTTGGATGAGAGATCCATTTATAGATATTTGTAGGGGGGTGAGTCAGCTTTTGGGATTTTGATTAGTGTCATCTCTCTGATAGTTCTTGGTTCCACATGGAGATTTTAGATCTCTTACTCATCCCTGGGCGAACTCAGAGAGGCAAGTGTCAAATGAGCAGTTTCTAGAAGATTCTCTGGATTTCCACTTAGAAAACTATTTGTGCCATTTGTCTTCTCTTGCTCATCGCACCCTAAAGAAGGGATTTCCAGTATGCATCACATTTTTTTCATGTGGCAGGTGAGATGCATCGCACCTTTAGCACTGGGCAGTCTGTATGGTCCTGCTTTGACCAGTTCTGAGTGAATTTTCATGGAGAACTTCTGGGAGATGATGTAATGAGTTGACCTTGCTCCTTTAGGGTATGAAACAACACTTTTAGGACTTAGAAGCCCTTGGTTTATGGACATATGTGATTGGGGTTGCAGTGCCCAAATATGTCTATAACAGTTGCCCCCTAAAGCATGAAGTTGTAAATCTTTTGATGTCGGCTGAAATGCTTTATAATGAGGATCCGAGGTTTCTCGCATTGGAAGGTGACCTATAATGAGATACAATACAATAAATTATCTTCATAATATTTTCATGATCTAGCTGAGGCGGGCATTCCCATGCTCAGCTTGATAAATTCATTTTCATGTACATAGGACAGACAATCGTCTATGTGTAGACTGATGATTCTGGTAGAGCCATTATCCCTTAGTTTGGATGATTATTTGTGCAATAATGATGTACATTTTATGTCTTTATTTTCCTGATTATATCGCAGCCCGGATGGATGAAACTAGATCCAAGGTCTTCAAAACTCGTTCAATCTTCGCCCAAAAGTACAAGTCGATCCACGTGAAAAAGATGTTTTGATGTCGAACATGGAAGGACATCATCTAATTACCAGCCAATGATGTAAGCCATTAATAGACGTGAGAGGAATCACCGATGATGATGATGAACCTCAAGGTACTGCAGTATAATTCATGTGGTGTGAATACTTGAGTTGATGTCAAACACCACGTAAAATCTTTCAGTCGAAGGCCATTAGTGTAAACCTATTGCCGGAAGTAAGAAACTTGCCATTGAGGCATGCAAGCTTCAAAGTACTGGAAGGGTTGTCCCTAGGTCAGCTTCTTGGATAATGAGCTGATGTCGACAAGAAGTGACCTGTCATAGGAAGGCATTAATGAATCCCACATCTATGACACGGAACAGAGCAAATGATTTTGTAGAGGTGAAAACAATCTGATGATACAAGGTTCAGGGTGGCGGTCATGAAAGAATGAAGCGTGAAGCTATTGTAGTGGATGAGACACAAGCTCGGTAGGTGAATTCTCTAAGCAACTTCTCTTGAACATATTGGCGACACTGAAATGGATTGGTAGCGTTAACCCCAAAAGTGGATGGTACGGTGGACCAATGGTGATATGACCGGTGAATGGAATAACCCAACCCGACTCAATCATGGTGATGGAGTGAAAGTGTCATGTTCAAGAGCGACCTGCTACCAATAAAGTTTCTTCAAGTTTTCTTCCCAATTTTCCTAGTAATTTCTCACGAGTACCTCTTTATTTTTGTCAAGCTTGAGGAGGATAACATATGATTGTTCTATAATTTTCCCTTCAGGCAAACCTGTCGCTATGTTTTAACGAGCCTAGCGACAGTGAAAATCATTCTTGTCTGAACGGACAAGTTTGTCACTATTATTTTAATGAGTTTAACGACAAGGATAATTCGGTTCTTTTCAATTTTAGAGAGTCTGAAAGAAGACTCCAATATTCCTTTTTCGTAATATAATCCATTAAGTATGAAAAAGTATAAAACAATGCGAAAGGGATGAATTTTCGATAGTTTTAACGAGCCGAACAAGACAAACGCTCGATCTTTTTGTGTAATAATCCCTCACGTCCAAAAAGATTAAAATCTAGAGGAGGGATAACACTTCCAATCACTTTAACAAGATGGAGAGGCCAATCACTTGGCAATGTTTTCATATTTTACGAGTCAGATGAAAAGAGCTTAAAGGAGACTCATTTTTTGAGGAACGAGTGATGTTTTCAGATAGCAGCTAGTTCCAGGTAAGGTTTGGAACTTTCCATTCATGACAGTGTAAAAAGTTGGCTAATAGGATCACTCGTCGCAGCTGTTCCTCAAAAGGGGTAAACAATCAAATGGAGGCGAATGATCGGCAACAACAGAGTGGAGGTGATGGTAAGAACACGACCAAGGCTCACAAGCTGATGATAATGCGTTCAAAATGGTTATTTACCGGAGATGGGTTCATTTTTTAATGAGCTTAAACTTTGGTTGAACATGTGCCCATTGCTAGTTTTAATTTTTAACGAGCTTTAACTCCGCGTAAAACTGCTTGTGATAATGGTCATTGATATTTGATTCACCGTTGACACTATGTTCTTTTGACGATCATACTACCTGTTCAATTTCTCCATCAAATTGATTAGAAATGAGGACATACACTTAAAAAATGAGTTAAAAATCTACCTTACTTAAATTATGTGAAAAGTAATTTAAAAATAGTTTTTTACCCCTCATTTTACCATTTCATTCAGAGTTGTGACTATTGGAGCTTTGGAGGTGTTTTCCCCTTTGATTTTCACTAGCTGATTCCGGGAGATTCTGTGGACGGTTTTCGGCGCCATCTGGACCAGGTAGGAGCTAACCCTAAGCTCTTCAATTGCATTCTTTCCTTTTTTAATTCTGAGCATGTTTTCCTGCTTTTCTGGGCCCCTGGGCTTTGAACATTTCGTTCTACCCCCATCACACCTAGTGTATACTGAAAGGTGTGATGCATCTTAAGCTATCCACTAGCCAGAATGTATGCATCGCACTGTATACAAAGCCAGGGTGCGATGGGCACAAGGAGAAAAACATTTGTACTGATTTTTCATGGAAATTTTGCCTGTTTTTTGCCAAATCAGGATCCTCACTCTTCTCTTGTTTTTTTTTTAGAGATTCATCGGAGAAAAATGGTCGTTACATGGCGTGAACGCGAGCATGAAGAAGAGGACATGGTTTCCCTACATGATCTGAGTACGATAGCTGCTTTTCGGAACCGTGGCTTGCTGAAGTTCTTCCACATTTCTAGCATGAGGCAACAAATCAATTTGTTGCAATATTTCCTCGATGCATGGGATCCTACCAACCAAGTGTTCCAGATAAGAGGAAAATTCATCCCCATGACTGTTGAGGACATATAATTTTTGACCGGTTTATCGAGGCATGGTGCCCCTCTCTCACTTTCAGGTTCTGCCCATGGGGGTGAATCCATGAGGGATTATATTCGTCGATACTGTAGGGAAGGATCCCAGTCGAGCAGGGATGGTAAGATCAACATCCGAGATGTCACCGACCGACCTTTGAGGACTATTTTATTCACCTTTGCTAGATTGGCTGGTAGCGTGGCCCTTCACTTGGCCAACAGGTCCTATATGCAGTATGCCTTGGAATGCCTCGAACCCAAGGTATTCAACTGGTGTGATGCAATACTTCCAGTTAGCAAAGAATAGCTCACCAAGGTGAAAAACGGAAGATCCAAGAACTTTGGCTATGGTTCTATTTTGACTGCTTTCACCTTGGAGAAGATCCCACTGATGCAGCCACAGTACATTTCACTTGGCATACCACCACCGGTTGAGCCACAGATGCAGAGATGGGTCGACCTTATGGCTAGACATGCTAGTCAACCGCAGGTTTCATTCTATGATGCCTTCTTTGAGTGGTTCAACCGTAAGTAGATGGTTTATTCCGAGTATCCATATGCTAGGATCGGTTTCCGCGGTGACCCAGATTTGGTGCTGCCGGCTGGCAAGCAGTGGGGTGTCATAGGCAAAAATCTCTGACCATATGTCTGTTTACTATTTTCATGATGTTCTCGTGTCTTTTAAATGTTTATTAAGACTTATCAAAACTCATGTGATTATGCATATATTGGGCGAGTGCGACCAGTAGCATGTCTGAGAGGAGCAACTGCCATTCCAGTAGGAGAGGTTGTAGGGGGGACCATTCTTCGCGACCTAGATGTACCCGAGACCCTTGCAGTGTTATAGGAGCAGATCGAGGGTCTCACCCTTAATATTCCAGATGTGAGGACCGATGAGCTTCCTCGTAGATTACAGTGCCATACCACTGGCATGCCGAGCCAATGGACAAGGCTCTTACGCATGATTGTACAGGCGGTGACTAGTTATCATGAGTACCATTAGACTAGGGTGCCCCCTTGCATTTTGAGTTTTTGGGTCATATGACTGATTTTGTCTTGGACATAGAACACTATGTATAAACTATAAACAGTTATATATATATTTTTAATTTTCGGAGCTTTATTTTGGTTTAGTTATATTATCCTGATGCAGTTTATTGATAAAATGCTTCTCTTTTACAAATGTTGCAAATGTATATCTAACACACAATTTGCTAATGAATCAGTTAATGTGTTTAAGTTTCTGGAAATATGTTGATATTGAATAGAATCGAACTGTCTTTTCAAAATCTTGACCCTTAGGAACATACGATAGATAGTTGGATTTCAAACGGAATAGATGCCTGTAAGCTGTAGAATGACGAGCTGTGAGTCTAGCCTGACGACAAGTCAGCATATGCCATGTGGGATGGCATCAAAGAGGAGTTATATCAATGCACTATATTCAGTGATGTTGTTCGTTGATTGACCAATACACACCCCTTTGAAACTCACTAACTCGCCGCTTGGATCAAAGATGGTCTAAGCTACAGAAGATAGGTTCCGTGTACTATGACTCGCCCCGTTGACATATCCAAAAAATGACTCCAATGGGTTCAACATCTGCAACAAAATGCAAAAGTGGATTACCTAACCAAAAATATCATTCTTAACGAAAACAAAAATGTAACAAAAGCATATGAAGAGGTTACCATGCTGAGTCAAGCATAGTAACGCTTAAGGTACAACCTGTTTCGGGGTTGCGACAGTGGAATCCTGTCATAATCTACTAGCTTGTAGGCTCCTTTTGCTAATACATGCTTAACAATATAGGGACCTATCCATAAAGACTGGAACTTACCTGCTCCCAATTTGTCGGATCCTTGATCGTAGAGCAAGCTTAGGTCACCTTCTAAGAAAGCACAGGGTTTGACATTCTTGTCAAATTGCGCTTTGACTGGTTTCTTATGTGCTTCGTTAGCCGATGCGGCATCACGATGAGTTTCATCCAATTGGATTAATTCTAAGAAACAAGCTTCTTCCTCTGAAGTTCCAGGGAGGAGGTCACCTGTGAGCTTGAGAGACGAAATCTCACACTGAACTGTTAAGATTGCTTCCAAGCCATACACCAGTTGAAAGGGTGTAAACCCGGTCGCATTTCTCACCGATGTCCGTTATGCCCACAAGGTTGAGTACAGGATTAGGTTCCAACTCCATTTATGGACTCCAATCATCCTTTGCAGCATGCGTTTCAGGACTTTGTTGATCGCTTCAACTTGCCCGTTCGCTTGCGGATAATATGGAGTAGAGTTGTCGTGGGAAAGTCCTAATTTGGCGGCCAATTCAACCATCATGTGATTGTGGAAATGCGATCCATGATCTGTGACTATAGCTTGCGGAACGCCGAACCTGGTGACTACATGATTGAAAAAGAAAAGAGCAGTCGTTTCGCCGCTATTGTTTAATGTAGGCAGCGCCTCGGTCCATTTCGTAAAATAGTCAACTGCGACTATGATATACCCATGCCCGCCGACCAAGGTGTGGTTACATTGCATGAAATCTATGACCCATTTGTTGAATGGCCCAACAAAAAACTATTGGTTGTAGAGGTGTGGGTGGTATTCAGGTTTTGCGGTCGAAGATTTGACAAGCATGGCAACTTCTAACTGCAGTTATGCAAACTTTGAACATTGTTGGCTAGAGGTATCCTGCTCGTAAAATCTTTTGTGCCGTGGCATAACTAGATTGGTGCCCCCACATGCGCTTGAATGACAATCATTCAGGAATTTTTTGGCCTCCTCATGGGTGAGGCAACTTCGTAGAACTGTATCGACACCACGACGGTATAGTGTATCACCGATTATCATGTCGTCTTTTGCTTGGTATCGAGTACATCGTTGTTCTGAGCGAGAGGTATTAGACCTATATGTTTGGGTTTGGAGATAAATGATTATATCTCCATACCATGGATCACTTGAAGATATCAGAAACAAAGATTCATCCACGATTGTTGCTTTGGACGATGATGGGAAATCACATAGTAACTCCGCAAATACTAAAGCTTTCTTTGATTTGGATTTTACAAATTCCAGATCAAACTCTTGCAAAATTGCTATCCATTTTGAATATTTTCCCCCAAGAAACTGTCGCGACAAGATGTAAGTCATGGGGTTGCAATCTGACAAAACGGTAGTTTTTTGAAAGAGAACATAGTGTCAAAATCTTTGTATTGCTTGAACAGCTGTGAGAGCTAGCTTTTCAACATATGAGTATTTTCTTTCTGTATCATTTAAGTTTTGACTTAAATAATAAATAGGATGTTCAATTCCATTGTCTTCTTGAACTAAAACCATTGCGATGGTTGTATTTGCTACAACCAGATACAGGTTAAAGTCTCTTTGATAATCAGGAGTGTACATTAATGATGCTTTTATTAGGGATTCCTTTAGAGCATCAAAGGAAGCTTGCGCTACCTGATCTGAGTTGAAGGGTACTTATTTTTTCAAGAGACGCGTATAACCTTTAGCAATTTCGACATAATTTGGAATGAACCTCCTCAAAATGTTTTCTTTCCCTTGGAGTTTCTGAATCTGAAGCGAATTTGAAGGTGGAGGCAAGTCGATGATTGCCTGAACCTTGCACGGGTCGAGACGAATTCCATCCTTTGAAACTACAAAGCCAAGTAAACGACCAAAATCGATGCAAAACACACACTTGTGCGGATTGAGTCTTATTTTGTAGTGTCGGCAACGTAGAAATATTGCTCTCAAATGCTGCGGATGATCGGTCCGCTTTCGCGAGTGAGTCGGAAGATCGTCGAGGTATGGTTGAACGATGTTCTTGATGTCATGGAAGGCATAATTCATTGCCCTCTGAAAAGTTGCCCCTGCGTTATTTAAACCAAAAGGTAGATTACGGTACACGAATGTGCCTAATGGACAGATAAATGCAGTCTTTGGCTGGTCTTATGGGCAGATATTTATTTGATTATACCCGGAAAATCCATCCATAAATGAAAAGATTTCGCATCCGACACATTCATCAATTATCTGGTCGATGAAGGGTGTAGGGTAGTTGTCCTTTGGACAAGCTTGGTTTACATCCCTGTAATCGACACACACTCTAATTGTTCCTTGCTTTTTCATCACAGGAACAATGTTCGATACCCAATCAGTTAGCAGAACTGGGTAAATGAAACCAGCATGACGAAGTTTTTCAACTTCTGCTTTAATGGAAGCAACTTTCTTTGGGTGTCCCTGCCGGAGCTGTTGTCTTACTAGTTTGACATCTAGATACATTTTAATTTCGTGTTCAACAATGCTCGAGTCAATGCCTGGCATTTCTTCATATGACCATGAAAAGACATCTCTAAACTCACGAAAGAGAGCATAATATATTTCCAGTTCTGAAGAAGAACAAGATTTTCCAACATGAATATTTTCTACAACATCTGGTTTTGTTGAGATATTTATTTCGATAGTTTCTTCAATATTGGAAAGATTTCGCTCGGAATCCACCGTATTTACAGTATTTGATAGAAAATCAAAAACTGATGGATGATTAAGGTCACTGGAGTAATCTTCATTGTAATCCGAAAGATGGGAACGATGGTGGTAATCTTCCCATGGTGTCCCCTGTATGTTCATTGACTGAAAAATTCCTTCGTCTGTAGAATGTACATGCGAACAAGGATCTGAAGAGGTACCACACTCCTTAGACCTTTCTACCCAAACGCTTGATGAGCGTTCATTGGGATTTTCCTCCCATGCCGAGAACATTGATTGCTACTATATTTCTATTGGGCTTGGAGGCAACACCTCGTGACGATCCATGCTAATATCATTTTCAGACATCTTCTAAATGGAAGATACCATATTGCTGGTTCCCACCGTTGTCACTTCCGCCAGGTTGTTTGGAGGTGGTAGGGAAAAAGTACCCATCAATGCAGGGTCTTTTAGTAGTCCTACTCCGATATTTTGAAGCGACTGAGAGCTTCCGTGGATCATTGGAATGCTTCTCGTAACTTGTGAATTGTTGGGGAGGAATGTCTGCTGATCGACGATTGTAATTTCCCCTTGGAAGGGAAATGCAATCTTTTTGAAGTATGTTGACACAACGGTAGCCATAGCATAAATCTAGGGCCTTCCTAGTAGGATGTTGTAATTGAGGTTTCCATCGATAACTTCCACATCAATTTTTACTGTTTTCCCCCCCATTTCGACTTGCAAGTTACTTAAAATCCCGTATGGAGTGTATGTTCATCCATCAAATGCTTTTAACATCGTTGACGATCGTGACAAGGGTGGTGAGCCTAAAGTTTTCCAGCAGCTCATTGACATAATGCATGTAGATGCCCCCTCATCAATAATTGTTTGATGAATAGTTTTGTTGAGAGCTTTCACTTGAATGAGGAAAGCGAGCTGAGTTGGTAACTGCGGGTCATATCCTTTATGATTAAAGGCCACAAGATTGGAATACACTGGGTCAATTCCACCTATTGTTGGTAATAAAGCGTTCTTTTGGGAGGGGCAATTTTGCAGTACCTCAAGTGTCGACATAGCGGACGACGATTGGGCCAAGTCCTCTACTATATTATAATTCTGTGCCACTCTGGCGCGAGTATTAAATGTCGATTTTTGTACTACTCCCTTTGGCGGCTTTATCGTTAGCTCAGGAATTATGGGTGGCACAACTTCGGTCGAAGTTGTTGTTGAACTACTAGGTTGATCAGTAGCCTTGTTGTTCAACAGCTGTGGATTCCCGTAATCTTTATTCCTCGTCGATATCAAAGCATCATTTTTCTATTTTGAAATGGATAGCATAAGGACTTGGGATGGGGAAGCATTGTCACTAGCAACCAGATTGGTTCCTAGGTTTGGAAATGGTCAGTCAATACAGATGAGGTTTTTGAATTCTTAAACAATTTCTTAACTTCGGCTTTATATGGACAATCTCTCATCCAATTATCCTCATCGCATATGAGGCATGGCTGAGTAGGTTTCTTTTGCCCATAAGGGTTTGCAGAAGATTTTTCAGGAGAAAAATCATACTGTTTCTTCTTTTTGCTCTTCCCTTTCTTCCTGCCCCCTGGTTGCTTCGGTTCTTTGCCTTTGTCAGTTGAGACGGCATTAACTTCTGAGGCTAGAATTTCTTCATTTGCATTTTGATCAGAAATATTACGGGCTTTCTTGGATGTAGCCTTTGTCGATTTCTTGCTCGTCGTACCTATCACGCCGTTGTCGGCGTGAGAGTCTTTGTTTGATTTAGGAAGAGGAGGAACTAAAAACTTCGGTCTGGGAGCATCGGGGATTTTGTCGTAGAGCGTTCCAGACTGAGTATAGATCAAGTCTAGATATTGCGCAAGAGAAATAACTTGCTCTTCAGTGACGACCCCTCCCTTTGCCACATCTTCTGGAATAGAAGGTAACAATGACTTAATAAACCATTCAGCTAGCAGCTGATTAGGAACATATGTTTTCACCATTCTACGATGACGTCGCCATTCATGAATATGAGTGGATATGCGTGTGGCCGTTGTTTGTTTGAAATTGGTAAGAAGCTCTGTTCATGTTTCATACCTTATCAGTAATTGAAAATGGGTTAAAAAGGTTATGGCAAGGGTGCTAAAGTTATTGAATGAAGCTCTAGGCAACTCGATATACCATTTTGCTGCTGGACTAGTTAACATTCATTAAAAAAGGCAAAGCCGAATCAAATCATCATTGAGAGTGTTGGACGAACACCACAGATGAAAGGTCATCACATGATTCGATGGGTGTTCACCTGAATTTCCATTAAATTTAGGAATATATGGCGGAAGTTTATGAGGAAATTCTGGCCACCAAGGGGCATAAGCGAATGGATCGTTTGTTAGCCGATTTAGATCTAGTAATTCTGGAGTCACCACGAAGGGCAATTATTGCTTCAGGTTTGGCGAAGCGTACCTAGGATAAGATGGGATCGCCTGAGCAGTGGGTCTTTGCATACCAGCATAATGCATTTGATGCTGATAAATTTCATAAGTTGGTTGGGCTTAACCAATTTGAGACCATTGGTTATAACCATTTTGAATATACGGCTGCCCATTACTTGCAAAGTTTTCTGCTCAGGTCCTTGATAATCTTGTTGGAATTCCGGTTGTTGATATTGCACCAGCCATGGTTGTGAAACCATTTGCTGTTGCCCAATACTAGACATTTGACCAAGATGAGGGGTAATAGTACCTGTTTGAGCCTGAGTTTCTCCAGTTAAAGAGCCACTAATTGGCGATTGCGGTTGTGTCATGGAGACAAGAGGCTGTTGTACAACGACCTGAGAAACTTGAGGTTGGCATATAACAAGCAATGCTTGTACTTGTGACACCGTCACAATAGCTGGTGTAGTGGGGATGTTCAACACTGGGAGACTCGGTTGCATTGAGTATACAACTCTTGGTTGTTGAGGCAGTATTGGCACCCAACTACTGGATGTGATTCCAATTTGACCTGAATTCTATTGTGAATTCTCATATAGCGGCAATCTAGTGCTCAAGGGAAGGATTGGCCTTTGGAGACTAGACTGCCCAAATTGATGTTGTGAAGGATCAATTTGTTGAGATTCAACATAAGAGATTCCAGATACTATTCCGGATGAACAAACGGGAACAGACCATGCTGTTGAAATAATCCCTAGGTGGACTCCATCTAGCAGTTGAGAGCTAGTTGGGACAGATGGTATACTAGCGAACATCGTCAGAGTGGTGACAAGAGGTTCTGCTACTGGTGTATCGGACAAGACAGTCCTAGATGTCGATGGTTGTCTAGACATATCGAGTCTATCCAAAAGACTTCCCAGTGCTTCTACAGGAACTTGCGATGAAGGGGTATTAACTTCTGAAGTAGAAGGATATAGGTGGATCTCAGTCCCAAAATGCGATGGAGTACTGGATGGAAGATCCTCTGTAATCTCTTCTATAGTAATCAATCTAGGTGGAAGAGGCAGACCGTCAGGTCCGTAAAATATTTTTGGTGTCAAAGAAGGTATAGATTCTGTAGCGACAGATGTTGGAGGGGTAACACCTTCTGAATCAACCCTGGATGGAGCTAGTTCAGGAATAGAAGTGTTTACTGTTACACTAGGATCAGTTCTAATGTCCTCTTGTAACTGCGGAACTTCTTCTGTAGAGGCAGGGATACCTAAAATGGTTGGAGTAACTAGAGTCTCAGAGGATGTTGAAACACAAGTTTTAAGCAAACCAGGAGACTTTGACCCAGTTAAACGAGTTCGCTTGACCCGGAATGGTTTGGTTTCCAGAGTTAAAGACAGTTGAATCGTCAGTCTCCACAAACGACGGGGTTTTAATTGACTTTCTTCCACGATTTTGGATTTATTTGATCAACTCAAAACAAGAGGGGAAAATGTTATTTCGTATTAAATGAATTTTAGATGCTTTGACACAACTTGCTTTTTCACGTTTTAGGAGTCGAGAAAAAGCTAAAGATGACTCTAGTGGCCTTCGATTTTTAATAAGACTAAAGTGACAAGTGCTTAGATGGACCTTTTCCTTTAAGGAGTCTGAAAAGGAATGAAAAAGACTGCTTTGGAAATATAGACAGAGGGATTACCAAACCAATCGCAAAACTATATAATAATTTTTACGGTACGACAATCAATCTTCCCGAATGTTGTGTTCAGTGCATTGCGATCGCTAGGGCAGTAGACACGGCTTCCTAAGGATAAAGGATGTAGCCTATTGTGGTCTCCCAATATATACTCAACGGTACGTGGGAGCACAAGTCCGTACTAGCACTTATTGTCTCAAAGAGGAGGAATCACCCAACAACGTCTTCAAGGAGAAACCCGTAGCACCTCTTTGCAAATTACCAAATTCCAACCTTTGGATCTCTTGGATGAGGGATCCATTTATAGATATTTGCAGGGGGGTGAGTCAGCTTCTGGGATTTTGATTAGTGTCATCTCTCTGATAGTTCTTGGTTCCACATGGAGATTTTAGATCTCTTACTCATCCCTGGGAGAACTCAGAGAGGCAAGTGTCAAATAAGCAGTTTCTAGAAGATTCTCTGGGTTTCCACCTAGCAAACTGCTTGTGCCATTTGTTTGCTCTCGCTCATCGCACCCTATAGAAGGGCTTTCCAGTATTCATCGCACCTTTTCATGTGGCAGGTGAGATGCATCACACCTTTAGCACTCGGCAGTCTGTATGGTCCTGCTTTGACCAGTTCTGAGTAGCTTTTCATGGAGAACTTATGGGAGATGATGTAATTAGCTTACCTTGATCCTTTAGGGTATGAAACAACACTTTTAGGGACTTAGAAGCCCTTGGTTTAGGAACATATGTGATTGGGGTTGCAGTGCCCAAATATGTCTATAACACTGGCGTCTTTAAACCACAGGATTTATTGTTGAGCGCATAAACCTTCGGATTTGGGGAGGCATGCACACAGGAAATACAAGAGGTGGTCACACTTGTTGGACTCCCTTGTAACCCTTGTGGGTACCCCTTCGAGTAGTAGCGCATTTGACAGAACTACGCACAGATTGTCTTCCAAGTACTCTCTAGGTATATCGGAAGCCCCCTAGGCTCTCTTGAAACCTTGACATAGATAAACAGTTGGCCGTCTTGCTACTACAGTACATTGAGAATAGCACTCGGGTAAATTACTCGCATGTACGATAGGGTAGTCAAGTTGTACGGCTAAGGGTATGGTTGATCCTCCTTGGTTAGTGCCCTGAAAGATTGGGCCAAGTACTACTATTGGACCCTTATGTATATTGCGATTTGTAGCACCTGACACTCTTTGAGACCATAGTTCCCTTGTCTCTCTCTAGATCACGCATCATCTTTTCCATATCAGATCTAGCAGGTTGGGTTTTGTCACGACTGCAACAATTAGTTCCACCATTTAGATCTATCAGATCCACCAATCAGATCTACCAGATCCACCATTCAGACCTAGCAGTTTGGGTTCTGCAGCAGTCGCAACAATCAGATCCGCCATTCAGATCTAGCAGTAGGGGTTCGATAACTGCCACATTCCTACCCATACTCTGCAGTTGAGGGTTTCGTCGACAAATTTGACTATTTGTGTGGCTCCTATACTGGGCATGATTCTCGCAGGACATTGGGCATAATTAACTTTTCTGGGAATCAACTACTACAATATTCCTAAGCAAGGAGTAAATCTCCTTTCAAAAGTCTGAGACCCTCCCGGGACATTTATAGGAGACTTAGCCCATAAGAATCAGGTCGACGGGCTGAGCAAGGTGGTACCATTCACTTGTCAGCGTCAAATTTTTAGGTGGTCCCAAATTTTTTTCAGAGTAACGACCAATGCGCCGGATTGATGCATGGTACAAACCAGAGCTCAAGCTATGGCCAATGAGGAGATCGACACCCTTGAACAAATGTTGCATGCATTAACAAAGCAGATCTAAACCTTAACTGACACAATCACAAAGGGAAAGTCAGGGGAACAATCAGAGGCATATGCTTTTAATGAAATCCTTGAGGGCGAGCCTAGCCATTCTCTTCACTTCTATGAAAACCACAAATAGTCCCAGCTTTGACTACCCAAGCTAGACATGTATAAATTTGATGGATCTCATCCGGCCATATGGTTAATGCAAATGGAGCAATATTCCACATTGAATCACATCAGAGATGATGCAACTAAGCTAAGTGTGGGAAGCTTGTACTTGGACCAAGAAATATGGCAATGGTGACAGTGGAATCAACGCTGCTATGCAATGCCAATGACTTGGAAAATATTCTCAAAAGCCCTTTCTGATCGCTTTGACCATGAATCTAACTTTTTTGGTTGTCTTACTAAGCTTCGACAGACTGGCACAATGCAAGGATATATTAAAGCCTTTGAAGCATTAGCCTTTTGCACAGGAGGTTTAGCAGATGAATTCTACTTGGAATGGTTTATCAGTTGTGTCAAAGACGCTATACAAGCCCACGTCCGACTGCAGTCTCATGGCTGGTAGCTTGCAAGATATCTCATGAAGTAGAACACGCGTTAGCGACCCATTCGACTCATCCAAATTTCATAGCCAAGGGACGCCCACCCAGGCTCTGAGCACTACCCAAAAAATTAAGGTTCAAAAGGTGTCACCAGCGGAAATGGCGGAAAGAAGAAAGCAAGGATTGTGTTACTACTGTGATGAGAAATACTCCTCGGGGCATAAATGCAAGGAACCCAAATTCTTTCAAATTGATGTTACTGATCACAGCTCATCTGAGGAAGCCCCACCATTGGAGGGACCAAAGGAGGAATATGAGGACAAACAGTTGGACAATGAGCTCCGAGCTACACCTGAAGAACCAGTTATCTCGCTTCATGCTTTGGCATGAATTTCTTCTCCCCAAACTCTCAAAATTAGAGGTTTTATTAAGCATCACCCTGTAGTAGACTTGATTGATAGTAGCAGTACACATAACTTTATCCATCAAAGAGTCGCTGAAGCAGTGCATTGTTTTGTCAGATCAGTCTCTAATTTCCAGGTCCAGATTGTTGATGGGGGGGACAATGAAATGTGAAGGCCACTCTGAAAATGCCAAATGTCAAATGGGGGATTATCACCTAAAGACCCACATGTTTGCCATCAACATGGGCGGGTGTGACATTATCTTGGGTGTTGAATGGCTCTACACACTCAACCCAATCACAATGGATTTCCAGGAGTTATATATGAGCTTTAAGTAGAATAACCACACGCATACCCTCCACGGACTCCACGCAGGTTATTCTTCTATCATCAGCTCACATAGGATGGAAAAATTGTTAAAAAAGGGCCACCATGGAGTTATAGCCCAATTTAATGCCATCCAGACCTTCAAACCCACTTCTCTTCATATTCATCCCGAGATGCAACAAGTCTTAAACAACCATCTACAGGTCTTTGACAAGCCTCATGAGATTCCACCCTCGAGAGGGGAACATGATCATAGCATCACTTTTTTCCCAGGGGCACAACCACCAAATGTGCATCCATATAGATATCCTTTTGCCCAAAAGAATGAAATTGAAAAAATCATCAAGGAACTCCTGGAAGCCAGTGTCATTCGTCCTAGCATTAGTCCTTATTCATCTCCTGTGGTCAAGGTGCTCAAGAAAGATGGGGAATGGCGTATGTGTCTAGACTTCAGGGCACTCAAAAAGCTGATGGTCAAAGATAAGTTTCCCATCCCGGTTGTTGATGATTTTCTGGATGAACTAAATGGGGCTCAATTCTTTACTAAGCTCAACCTTTGCTCAGGATATCACCAAATTCACATGAAAGAAGTAGACATCCCAAAGACTACTTTCTAAACTCATGAAGGCAATTATGAATTTTTGGTCATGCCATTTGGTCTCTGTAATGCCCCATCCACTTTTGAGAGCCTTATGAATCACTTGCTCAAACCATTGTTGGGCTAATTTATTAACATAAATTAACACAAGTATTTAATTATCAATCCGGGTTTGTAAAACTTAGAGGCAAATCCACAGTATATGGACATCACATATAATCAAAATTGAAAGACAAGTTTTCAAAAACTAAAGAAGTGCATATTACAAATATAGCCTATACTAACAATTCCAATTCACCTTGCAATGAAGGAAAGTTGAAATGGCTCTTAACTTAAGAGGTCCAATTCTTCCTCAATTATTACTTGATGAATAGAAATTAGAAACCATGAACTCTCAATAGCTTAAGATGGACAAATCATCAATGAAGGGAGGATTTTAACTTAGGATACCTTTGGTATTTTCCATCATAATTCATTCACCATAATGCTATCAATTGAAGACTGAAAATACATAAGAAAAACTGCTTGCATGTAATCAAGGAAAAACCTAGTTTCAATCCACCAATTTAACAAAAGGAGTGTTCAACTTGAACACCTTGTTATTCCATCTTACTAAAGTGATAAACAAACTAAGATTTAATAAAATAAGTCATCACACATCAACCATAAATCAATATGAAGCAAAGCACATAAACAAGTTCTAAGATAACCAAATTATGGAAAATTAAACTAGTCTAACAAGAAGTATACTTAGCTTAGAGTGGGGGCCGTCCACCCTTGCTTTGCACACTTGAAGGTTGATATAAGAAGCTGAAACTTCAGTCACACACCCACATTATTGAACAAAAAAATAGCAATAGAACAGGTTCTTCAAATTAGCTTCAAACTCCAAAGTGTCTCAGCATAAAATTATACAAAAGTTACATATATAAGCCATCAAAGTCTTGGCTTTAAATAGAGGTTTTGTGAAACAAACTTATCTATAATATTTCTAACAATCAAATATACTCATATCTACCTATCTAAGTCAAACTTATCCAATCCATCCCAAGAAATATGGTCAATCTCATAAAATCTCAAAAACTGCCCTATTTCCTAGGGATTTTTTGGGTGAC
The DNA here is from genome assembly GCA_031772625.1 of Pinus tabuliformis. Lineage (NCBI taxonomy): Eukaryota > Viridiplantae > Streptophyta > Pinopsida > Pinales > Pinaceae > Pinus > Pinus tabuliformis. Next base: position 1,313,883,031 of record CM062805.1, on the reverse strand, counting down.
TAGTCATGTTTGACTAGCCTTGACCAAGCCTAATAAAGCTTGTTTTGATCGAACCAAGTGGAATTAGTTCAGCCTTAGTTTCCAAGCTTTCCATTCATGCATCTAGCTCGAGCCCAAGTGTCCTGCAAATATGTCATGCACATAGCTATTACGGGAATTTCTGATTCTGTCAAAAATTGCACTTGAAACTCAATTTTCATAAAAACTTCTAGAAATTTCAAAATTAAAATTAAACACCTGAATATGCATAAAATACATTAAAATGAGATGGATGTGATGGAAAATGGATGGAAAATATAAAGATTAGGTAAGTTTCCTTAAGCAAAAATAGACCAAAATTGAGGGCCAACATCTCCCCCTTGCTGATCTTCAAGCATGTCCTCATGCTTGTTTCTTCCTTTTGACCTTTTACTTCGATATGTTGACTGGACCGCTGATGTACCTATGGCTCTAACCCTTGAAGATGAAGTTTTCTCTTGAGCTACCTGTAAAAGGATATCTATGCCTTCAACTTTTAAAATCAAACCATACTTGTTTCAAAAATTGAATTTTAACCCTCTCTGCTTTTAATTAACACCATGCAAATCAAATCTTATTATGGCTTCAGAGATCCTTAAATTCTGAAATAAACAATGATTTCTTCTTTTTAAAAAACACTGCTCTTTGTCCTTCAAAATTGATTTTTTTTTTAAATGAATCTCTGTTCTCAAAATCAATTTTAGAAATATAAAATTCTTTATCCTTAAAATCGATTTTGAAGATTTTTTTAACCAACTCTTCTTTGAGAAAAACATTCTCAAGACAATATTCTTTAATTCTGGACTCTAACCCACTAAAACAATGAATCAAAGGACTTCTGAAAATCATGATGGTTCATCAAAGAGAGAAGTTGTTGCTTAATGACTAGAGTCCCTCCTTTTCACAGAATGTCGTATATTGATCTACATCCAACAATGATTCCATTTTTGTAACATTATTCATGTGTTTTTTTCTATCCATCCACCATCATATGGTCTTCCATTAACCAAACCAGGAGAGCCATTAAGCTCAGAGTTGACTTTAGCAATTTTCCCACGCAATTTACAAAATAGGGGTTGAAAGAACCATAAAAATATCCCAAATAAAAACAAATTTGAGAAAAATGCTCTCATGGAGCCTATCTAAGCTCATTTTGAAGAAAACCCATGTTTTCGTTTTTCAAATTTCATTTTATTTTGCTCAGAAAAACAACGAAAAATAGTGGCCTTTCAAAAATCGAAATGCATTTCTCGGACTGATTAAAATTTCATGATCATCAAATTTGAAATCAATTTCTCTCTTCAAATGCTTCTTCAGTAGCCTTCTTACCTCTTTCTGATGCTCTTTAAAAAAAATTGAATTGCAAACTTGTTTAATTTCTGTCTCGCTGCAACAATAAGTCACTGCCTTTTTAAAAAAAAATCATTACCCTTTGTAGAAAAGAAACAAACACCTCTGTAAAAAAACTGAGCTCTGCTTTGAAATAAGAAAACAAGATAATCATATCATAATTTTGTGTTTCTTAATGTAATATCAATATATTGTTCGTCTACTCCTTGTATAATTCACCATGCAAGCCAAGATTCAATAACTAATATTTAGCACTGTATATAACTGTGACCCTTCATCATTTAATGGCCAGTTTACAATGCTATTTCAGTTATATAATCATCATAAAGAAACTTCTCTGCTCACTGTTCAATGGTTCGTATAAACCCTTCTCTATTTTATTTAATCAACATTTGACAGTCAATGTAAATTTGGCTTTGCGCTAGCAAATATAAACCCAAATATTCAAACATAACCCAAACTCTGTTTTTATTGACCAATTCTTTCATGAAATCAAACTAAAACTCCTATCACACTTTCTGATCATAAATAAAAATGAACAAGTGCAGTTGTAAACTTGGTTGCATGTTTTACAAAGGCTACACATTTCAAAACTACACAAAATTCCTCATTTCATGCAACCAAAATTTATTAAGAGACTCTGTTTCAGAATTTCATGGAAGATTTGTCTCTCTCAGCCGACTTTTGTTTTGTTTTCCTCCTTCCTACAATTAACAAAACATTCATAATCTTGAAGCTATGTCATAGTCCCATTAAACTCACTGCCTGTGCATTAAACTTCACTTATAAACACTTCGTTTTAGCTACAACTTGGCGATTTTATAGAGTATACCTGGCTGTTGTTGAATTGTCGTAATCCCTTGATTCGTGGTCAAATTAACCTGTGTTTTCCGTTGTCAAACTTCATTTAAACACCCTATGGCTTTACTGATGGAATAGTCTCAATGAATGACGACAGTGACACATATTAGCGGTGGGAAAGACACTATCTTATAACTGATGTTTAAAAAACGTCCCGAGATTTCCTCAAAAATATCTATTGCATTAATGAAAACGAAATTTCTCTCTCAGTCGATTCCGCTTGAGCTTACACGTCGGCCAGATCTCTTAACTTATCCCTCAGTTATCTCCACTTATTCTTCTTATCTCTCCAGTTCCTTAGCACTATATTTCTACCTCCATTTTCTTAGTTTGTTTTCTCTGTCAAACCATTTTAAACACTCTCAATCCTTTGGCTGCTATTCTCCTGAGCTTTCAAGGGTTGTGATGGCAAACAAATATATGGTTCTGAGGTCTCTGGCTTCAACAATGGCAGAGCTTTTTCCTGTTAAACGCACAGGGTTTTTTTGCTTGTTTCAAAACATTTTTACCGTTTTACTGTTTGGTCGCTGTCCTTTGACTGGATACCATGCACAAAACCTTTGACTATCATATGTATTACTTTATTTCCACATCGATTGCATGAATTATTATCGTGTCTTCCACATTCGCCAGATATTCATTCATCATTTTTTCATTGGGTTTTTATTGTATTACTAGCGATAATGCTATAATATCCTTACACCATCATATCATATTACGATTTCAATAGTATTACTTTTCATAGGTTTAATACATGAATCATTTTGATTTTGTATGTTTTCTCATAATGTGCATATCCCTTATGTTTGGTAATATATCTCTTTAATTTTAAAATGACCAATTTTTAGGCCATGTTTAAAATTGTTTCCATAGGACAAATGTTTGCTTTGTTTGTGCAGGTTCAACTTTTTGCATCATTTTTAATCCCTTTTTCTTAGAGGAAAAGTACTTAAGATTATATACTTAGGGTTAGGGTTATGAAATGAATATGGAATGTAGGAAATAAATATAGGTAAATATAGAATGATATTTAGGGTTATGAAATGTTAGGGTTATGGAATGAATATGAAATATATGAATGAGGTATAGAATATAAATATAGGATTAGGTCTAAGATAATGGGTATAGGATGAGAAAAATGTAATGAATATAAAACATGCATTCAGGTATTAACTTAATTTTAACAAAGTCTAAAAATTTCTACAAAAAATTGAATTTACAAGAGAAAAATTGTGCACTTACTATTCTTGTACTTCCCTGATAGTATTGGATGAATGTTGTTGTTCTTTAACAATATTAGATGAAGCTGTCTTGATCGAATATCGTAGATAGATAGAAACATAGAGCTTATTTATGCTTCCTGTTCTACGTTCTTCATTGATTTTGGTCCACTGATTGTTGATGTCGTTCAGGTCCCTTTGCAATTGATTCATAATAACTCAGGTCCCTTTTGTCATGTACATTTTTATGCAATATATACATGTTTTTGCTAACATTTCAAGTCCCTCTACAATTGATTTGAGAAATATTTTAGGTCCCAACTGCCAACAATAGAAGTTCCGTTGTCAATTCAACTACACAACTAAGTTTCTTTTGCGACCTTCCCCCTTGCTGATGGGAAAACTTGTCCTCAAGTCTTTTTTATTCTGGAGGATGATTCCTAAAAACTCAAACTGAATAAATGGTAAAACAAAATAGAGAATTCATATTGGCCAAGCTTGTTGGTTTTCCTGTATGAATTCGAGTTCGTATTGTGCCACTTTCGTGGATTTTCACAACCAAACTCCTTTATTATTTTTTATATTTTTATATTTTTTCTTTTCTTTTCTGGATGGATGTGGGGTGTAATGGAGTAGGGAAGTATGAAAAGCTTATGAAAACAGGTTATATTGAAGTCATGATTTAGTAGTAAATGGATGGATAATAAGTCTGGATTTCAACATGCATGGTTGTGGAGCTTAACATACAATATGGATGATGGATGAAATCATGAACAATATGGCTTATGAAAGGCTTCATTGTGACTTGAATTTATAGAAATTGACTGCTTCTTTTGATGATTATCTTCATGTCTTTTTGCCTTGATCTCGATCATGTTGTAGGGTTTGTTGATGTTGTTGGCTAGCGTCTAAGAGCAAGCTTCAAGAGTTTGAGTTTCATTGAATGAACTCAACATCAGGTGAATTTTCACTATGCTTTGACTTGAAAATTTGTATTCATATTCTAGAATATGAATTTAAAATTGACTTTGAAAAATACTTCATCCATGGAATTCACTCCATTCTTCCTGTGACCTGCAAAAACATAGCACTTGCTTGCAATACAATATTAGATGATGGAGGAAGAGAGGTGTACAGTCTCTCTTCTTCCAATATATATGTAAATAATTACAAGCATTTCTTAGAAAACAAGTCCAAATATGATAGACAAACATAATGCATTTATTTACCCCTTGAGGAATGGTGGCTAGCCTAGACGTCCTAGCGGTATTTTGTTTACAAAATATTTGTTTGATATCCTATTAGAGTGATTATAAAGCCAAGATGAAGTGAATTCATATGGCTACCTCCAGTATAAGTAGGTTTTCAAAATGGTTTAAAATGATATGGTAAAAATTATAAGGAGTGCCATGTTTGATAGAGCTGCTTGTTAATTTTTAAATAGACCAATAATCACTATTTGAAGTGTAACTTCTTCGTTAAAGATCATATCAATGTGATTCAAATTGGAGATTAAAGTATATTAATTTTTGTATTTCCATCAGAAACAGGTTTTAAAAATTATTAGGCTTGATATCACAAAATTGGTGATGAACAGACCTAGGAGGCAGAGTTTTACTATATTGTTTTGAAGATATGCAGTCACTAAATGTGGAATAATTTTTTCATTTCACCTCCAAATGGGATGATTAAAGTAGTGTCTTAAAATATAATTGAATATATATCTCCCATATAAACAGGTTTTGAAAAGAAGATGATTTGGTATGTCAAATATGCTAATGAATAATTAAGACCTAGTATTGTCACCAGGCATATTTTTCGACAAGTAGTTAGTATTTCAAGAATAAATTTTTCATATGATACTTGATTAAAGTGATTCAAATTTATTTGGAAACTATATTCCAAGGGCTATCTTCCTTATGAATTTTAGAAAAAAATGTTTCCATTAGACACCTCAAATATAGGCTGTACTAACTCTGTCCTCAACATTTCACTTGAGACCTAGTTTTGATTTTGATCACATTTTGTTGTGATATAAATTGAAAACTTCAAAATGGATTCAAAAACTATATTTCAAGAGATATGTAAAAAAACCATGATTTCAAAATGATCCTATATGGTTACCCAAAACAAGCTTGTTCTTACTGCATTTTGCCATGTAGTCCTTTCAAATGAATATTGAACAATGATTTAAAAAAATATTCATGACAATTTGAAACAAAATTATTATGGAAGTCTTATTGTGAATTCATTTTACTTGTTTATTTATTCTATTATATCCTATTGTATTTTAGAAAAATAATTCATTCTCTCAAGTATAAGAGAATCTCTATTGCATCCATTTTCGTAACAAGATCATAAGTAAACTCATATCCAAATTTGAAAAATATACTTTAATGTATGTTTGGACATGAAAATTTAACTGATCATAAAGATTTGATGAGAAAGAATGTTGAATAATGGAGTAGTGTTGTGACCTAATGACTAATTGAAACCAAGTTTTAAGATGATCTTTGTTTTCTTGGTTCTCATTAATTGTCATAGCACAAAACTCTTCTTGTGGTACTATTGAGGGCCCGGAAATCGGGTCAACAACAAGGGGGATACCCACCCGGTCTGGAACTTGGTTGGCAGCTCCTTGTCCGTTTGGTATAGCGGGTCTGACTGGGGATAATGGGACCAGTTTCCCAATCTAAGGGGTGTGTGTGTGTAGAGTTTGATGATGCTGATCTAGAAGTAATTTGAGAGCTAATTCAATTCTAACTCCTAAACTGACTCTATGCTATTGTAATCTAATGAAAACAACACATCTAATCTACGCTAACCCGGGGTATATTTCTTCTATTATGCGATCTAAAAATATTTCAAACAATAACTGGTAATAAAGATCATTCAGCTATCATAAGAATAGAAAACGATTAAGATAAACCATTCTGCATAAAAATTTAGGCAAAACAGTTGTGAACAACATATCACATAATAAGTTATTCATATGTCAAGCACAAATAAATGACTCCACCATACATAAGTGCCAAATGGTAACCCACACATTCATACCTTAACATATAAACGACTAAAACTGCATATCACTCTAAGAATATAAGCAGAAATTGGTCAAGAGATAAAAGTACCATTTATGACTGATTTCACTCACAAATTTCAAGCAATAATGATTTATCTTTACTTGTTCTAACATCTACTAAGAGTACAGAAGTACAACATCAGTAGCAGACATTAAAATGCAAACATAAATAAATCTCGATCCATCCATTTATCAAAACCTCCTCTGAGGGTGCAGAAGTGCATGTTCCGAGGATAAGTTTTTGACAAATTTCTGGACCCTTGTCCAATGCAATGAGAAGGGGTAAAATACTACTTCCTAATTCTAATAATAGTATTATTGCAAAATTTAGGATGCGATTTTCAAACGACCGCCCTTTTTCTAATCTAGTTGAAGGAAGAAACAACATTCTAAATGAAGTCACTTATGAACTTGGTCCTTAAAGTTGCAAGTGTTTAGCATAGGCTTGAGAAGAGTCGGCTGACTGATTTCTGTGCTGAGCTGGGCTGCGAAAACGGCATCTATGAGAGCTGGCGCTACCTTTTCGACTGTGTTTGTAATGCATTTCACGGTCATCCATTGGCTGTGCGGTTTAACCAAGTACGTCGAGTAACATTCCCAATTCAACCTGGCCAATGCTTGGATTGCTTTCCCTTTTGCCTGCGCTTTCTGCCTCCATTCTGTTTCCAGTTGCAACTTGTTTGGTAGGTACCCCGGGGTGGTCTCTGCAATTAAATTGGCCCTGTGTAAATTCTCATTTACATAGTCGATAAGAATGCTTGCCTGTGTTGCCACTGTCTCTGTTGCTCGCTCCGCCTGCCTGATTTGATCGTCCCATTTATTAAAGAGCAACTCCTTATGATTTTCATTTATCCTGGGTGCACCTGCCCTTTTTCCTTCATCATCATCTTGCCAAGTCAAATATTCTGTCACCTTCTTGTCATTCTGATCATAGTCACACCGCAAGTCCACCACTTGACTGGTGATTTTGTCGCTCAGCTCAGAATAGTGTTTTCAGTCAGATTATTATTTGGGTCTTTCCATAAGACGTCCAAATGTTCAACATCTTGCGACAATGTATTCTCTAGTTTTATTTTCTTTCTCTGTCTCCTTACAACTGCTTTATGTTGGGGACTATAGAATACATCCAGTGGGGGAATTTCTTCTACGTTAAGTAGAAGCTCTGAAGGTGGAGCGATAGGAAGGTGTTATGCTTCTGCGGCACTACTGACTATGGTCGAAACCACTTCTTGCACCACCTGTGTATTATTCACAGGTGTTTTCGGGGCTTGCCCTTCAAGATTGAACAATTCATTGAAGGTTTCCCACTCTTTATCTAGCTCTGTTGTGACAAGTGGTGCTTCGATGACAGGAGGGGGGAGATTTCTTGGTGGGGAGGCGATAACTTGCTATTGAGACATTGCACTTGACTGAGCTATATCTTTGGTTGTTTCTTCGTTTTTTTCTTGGTCATAAACAGACTCTTCAGGATGCTCAGATACTTCTTGCACGACGTTGGACTTAGATCTAGAAGTGTTTGAGTTTTCACTGAGGCTGATGCTTGGAGTTGGTTCTCTAGCAGGCAGTCGCAACTTCTCTAGCGGAATACTGGTTAGCCTTCTTTCTCTGTATAACGTTGGAGACAACCTCGACTGAGCTTCCCGCAAAATTTCTTGGAGCGAACTCTTATTCTGAAACAGATCATCAAACAAATCTTTCTTTCTAGAGAACACTCTTATGTTGACATTCGTTGTGAATTCTTGGGCCACATCATTTGGGTCGAATGGCCTCGCTGGGAATTTAAATAATTGAAGACACGTCACATTCTCCACTTCGCCAAAAGCGTGTCATACATCGAACAAAGAGAACGCCCCACAAGTTACGGGAAATTGAGGCCATATGGCCTTCTTCTTGTCCTTTAGGTCTTTGGTCAGGCCGCCTTCATAACAGGTTTGATAAGCGATTTCCCGAGCCAAAAGTTTATCAGGGACATATAGGGGTAGGATATGTGGAGGTACAGTGCTTCCAAAAACTCTAATGTAAGTAAACCATTCTTCCCCGAACCATCTCGTGATGGGGATGATGTCAATTTGGGCCTCGAGAGAGCACCTTGGGGGTTCTTTGTCATAGATTATTTTATATAGGGGCAAAATAAGCCCATGGCAAATCTGGTAGAAGTGAGGGGCAAACTAGGAATCCCATAATACCTTATGATAAACATGGATGGGCAATGGGTCTTGGGTAGTCCATTTCCAACCCATAGTAGGGAATTTAGATACAAGACAAACAGAATCCATAATATATGCAGACAGATAAAAAGGAGGATAGACCCTTTGAGACAAGGATCTTTTAGACCGGTAATTGATAACAACTGTGTATACATTATCAGAAAGAATTTTGGCCCAATCTATAATGTCGGCGTTTGTGGCAGCATCAATTAATGGTAGCCATTCAGATGAAAACTTGTTGATATCCGGCATCCCAAATAACCTACAGAGCATGGCCGCAGCAAAACAATATGGAGAGGTGAGGGAACCAGTGTTGTACATACCTTTTTTATCCTTTTTCAGTGGCTCATCTCTTCTAGACCATTCTTTAGTGGTGTTTGATAGATCTGGATTCTCCGCCGAGAACTTCTTAACAAATTGTGCGTTATAGGTCGCTTGCAGTTCTGGAAGATGATACATAAGCTTCAAATCTTGCGCAGCAAATGATCCGACGAGCCCGTATCCTTGAACTTTGAAATTTCTGTTGTTTAAGTCTGCATCATCCAGTATCCACTTGATCATATCCGTATATGGTAGAATTCTGGGTCTTGCCGCTATTCTGTGAAGAAATGAACATGCTAGGTCCTCTAAGGATGCCTCAGAAGAGCGTGGTGCACCCGCAACAGCAGCAACCTTCATTATTCTAGGTTTTTCCTCTTCTAGCAGCCTGTACATGCCTTCCCATGTTGATATCCCTGCGTCTCTGTTACAGGCTGTGTCTGTGTACGGAGGCGCCATCTCCTTAGTCTTCTCCCTCGCTTCGGAGCCTTGAGCTTTATTTTTCTTTCCCATTTCTCTTTGCGTTTCTGTCTGAGTCATCTTAGCTCTTTGTTCCTGTAGATTACGAGTGAAATGGAAATGACTGATCCAGAAAGGTGATGGGAGAGTTTTAAATGCAACAGATCAATCAAATATGCCACCTTATGTGAAATAAATCTCTACCAAGGCACGCGTCTTTAACCCATTTAATAACTGACAACTAATTCATTTACTATCATTAAAAGCACATGATTTCGAGTCAGATTATGGTAAGTGGCTTTTCTTTGAATGGGGTGCCTGAAGGATTCGTATTGGAGTGATTTATGATTTTCTGACGTAACCTCGCATGTCGCGCGATCGCTAATCGCATTATCGCAAATCGCAAGGATGTAGCATCGCAGCGATCGCTAATCACATCATCCCAAATCGCAGAATTTTGATGTTTGTCAAATCTTGTCGGCTCATTTCTACGATATGCGATCTAGCGATCGGCGTTATCACAGATCGGTGAATCTTTAAGTTTTTCTTTATGGGCACTACTTTTTTGCGATGCGATTTTATTATTAACATGAGGGTCGTGCGCATATCGATTTTAAAGAGAAATGAAGATATTTCCTATCCTTTTGCAATGCGACTTTAAAGATTTTCTTCTGATCATAAACTTAGGCTTAAAATATCCAATAGGCTTTTCCTAAGCGTATGATTGTAACCTCAGAAAGAAACTCTTGCTTTTCCTAAAAATTAACTAAGGGTCCCCATTCATTTAAGTATCGTGGTTGATACTTAAATGAACTAGGGGGGGTGTTGCTGGCCACAACAATTGGCGATTCACTTGGGAGAACCAGTTATCTCTGATTTTCTATTGACGCTTTCAAACTCTTGAATTTTTTTTTTCCAGAAAACTTCAACTTTATTATAAAAAGATAAAGCAAATGATACTTCAAACTGTCAATGCCGTTTTGTTTCAACCTCTTTCTATTTCAATTACTTGCATTCTTAGTTTGTCCTTGCATTTAAATCAGTCATTACATGGTCTTGTAAAACACAAAATAAAGCCTTCCCTATGTAACAGCCTTTTTAAATATGCTCCTTTGTCGCAGGTAGAGCCTCTGCTGCCAGCAGGCGTCCATAGCTTCGACAGGGTTACCTATTACCCAGCAATGATCCTTTATCCTGCTTAAGGTTATTTACAACTTTTTTAGAGAAAAACCCTTTTTGACACTTTTTCCTTTTTTTATTCTCTAAAGAACAATGTCTTGGTTTGGTGGCCAAATTATGACACAGTCATTGTTATATACCTAGGGGGGATAATATGGGGTACCAAGGGAGGTACCCAAGGTAATAATGTAATAATGGGATGGGCCATAGTAATAAATAAGGTGGTTAACCCATGTCATGTAAGAGACCACAAGTAGTTAATAATAATGTAATGGGCCCATGGTATTAGTTGATGGTATGAGGGAACCATGGTAATGATGCATGGTATTGTATGTATGAGGCCTATATAGAGGCTAGAGACTCCACATGGAGAGATATGAAGAGAAGTGTTATTGTATGAACATGCATATGGCTTGTGGAGTGTTCTCCTTCCTTAAGGAGTGAATGTATGGTGTTGCCCTACCTTAAGGGTTTAATAATAAAGAAGCATTTATCTATATTTTATCTTGTTATTTCTTGGGTTTATTTGCATTATCTTATATTTTCATATCAGATCTACAACAAGTGGTATGAGAGCACTTTCTTGGGCAAACCGTGGAGAAATATATATTTTTTTTATTTTTGCAGGGATTTTTTGGGTGGCGAAATTGCAGATCATATCTGTACGTTTTGGTGCAAGATCTGAAAAATATAATTGCATATCTGTATTCCTGGTAAAAAAATAGTCGATTTCAAAAACAAAATCGGTTGAATCGGAGTCCGGATGAAGAAGATATCACTGATTTAAAAATCAGTGGGGTTGCAGACAATTTTCAGGGCAGCGATTTTGTAGCGCATATCTAGACGTCCTGGTATAAGATCTGCAAAATATAATTGTAGATCTGGATTCCTTGGGAAAAAATACCCAACTTCAAAAAAAAATCAGTCGAATCGGAGTCCGGATGAGGGAGATATCGCTGATTTAAAATCAGCTCTTTTTTCAGAAATTTTGTGTGAGGGCGGGAAAGCAGCAGCGCAGATCTGTAATTCCAGTGTCTGAATCAGGATTTCTATCACATGGGTAGATGCAAAATGGTTGTTCCATTTCCAAAAATAGGTTATAATAGAGATTCTGAGCAAGATTGACAAAACTGTGAGATTTTCAAATTTTTGCCAAGTCAGTGAATTTTTTTTCCAAACCATTCATGGCTTCTAGCAAGGATCTATATTTTACAGGAAAAGATGATGGTCCTACTATTGAAGAATACATAAATAAATACAAGAGGTTAGTTAGACCCGTTTGGAAATGGTGGGTAGTGCAGAACTTTAGAGATGAGGCAACCACATGGTGGGGATTACTTAACCAAAAGAAGTGTTCCAACCTGCCCGATGAAGAATTTGAAAAGTTACTTTTAGACAGATGGTCTCATGCCAGAAAACAAGATAAGGAGAAACATGTGGGTCTATTTTCTACTGGTATATCCTTATTGCAGGTTCATGGATTGATTCAGAAGGAGAAAATCATTGTGTCTATAAATCCTAGTTGCAAGCATAATCTCATAAATGTCAACTTGGCAAAAAAATTGCAAGTTCCAGCGAAACAAATTGAAAGTACACAGGTTGATGATAAGGATGTTCAAATCTATAAGTATTTGAAGCTTTCTATGGATAAGTATGTGTTTCATGGTGATTTTTATGCTTCAGATATGAATAACATGGATGTTGTTTTGGGATACCCTTGGATGGAATTAGTGGGTACTACCAATATTAATGTGCAGAAGAAATTCCTGAAGCTCTGGTATAAAAAGAAGAAAATTACATTACATGATATTTCCATTAATAAGCAGGTAGAGTCCAAGGAGGCTGAAGCAGAAGATGTTCAAGGGACTGACACATCAAATGATGAACCTTTGATGATCAACAATCAAACACAAACAAAAGCTGCAAAAGAAAAGGTTACAGGTGATGATACATCAGAGGAGGGCTCAGTAGTTGAAGTCATATTGAAAAATAAGGCACCACAACAGGCACCACAGCAAGGTGAAGTAAAGAAAAAGCCATCGTGGGTTAAAAATTCAACATATCATCACCCACATCACCCAGCAAGACAACAATCAAGATGGCAACCAATTAGCCACATGGACAACAAACCCCGCAAGACATATCGAGAGGAACAAAGATCCACCTACTACACATCAACACAGAAGAACTGCCACGGTCAACTTCCATCTCAAGCGAGCGAGGCACCAACGAGATCGAGGGTTCACCTTCCTCTTGGATGGCTAGATGCACGTGCATGGTATCAGTGGACTACTCTTTTGAGTAGATCTTATTATTTGTGTTCTTCCCATGTTTCGGGGACGAAACATGCTTAGGGGGGTGGAATGTTATATACCTAGGGGGGATAATATGGGGTACCAGGGGAGGTACCCAAGGTAATAATGTAATAATGAGATGGGCCATAGTAATAAATAAGGTGGTTAACCCATGTCATGTAAGAGACCACAAGTAGTTAATAATAATGTAATGGGCCCATGGTATTAGTTGATGGTATGAGGGAACCATGGTAATGATGCATGGTATTGTATGTATGAGGCCTATATAGAGGCTAGAGACTCCACATGGAGAGATATGAAGAGAAGTATTATTGTATGAACAGGCATATGGCTTGTGGAGTGTTCTCCTTTCTTAAGGAGTGAATGTATGGTGTTTCCCTACCTTAAGGGTTTAATAATAAAGAAGCATTTATCTATATTTGATCTTGTTATTTCTTGGGTTTATTTGCATTATCTTATATTTTCATATCAGATCTACAACAATCATTCACTTGATTTACACTTTTGCTGAACAAGCTGGCTCGCGATGAGACCCCTTGTCTTTTGATTGCAACAATCTTGAGTCATTGCCCTGTTTTGATAGACAGTTTTGGCAAAGTCAGCAAGTTATAATATATGTGATCATGATAATCCGGCTCGTGATGAGACCTCTTATTATTTGAGATATAGAGTCTTTTTGAATTGTTCCTCTGAATGCTGCGTTTTCCTTTAGCAGGGAGGAAGTCAAATTTTCTTTCCTTAAGAAATATCTGGACGACAATGATAGAGTTGTTTGGTTATGGCTGTTTCTACAGAGAATCTTTACTTTATTATTGATACCTTTCATTGTGCTGACCTAAAACAAATTCTTCACTGAGATAGCTTTCTTCAAATTTCTTGGAGTTGAAACTATCATCATATCTGGGTTAAAGTTCTATTGATAATAAAGATCAAGTTTCTAAAAGATTTGCTGTTCATAGAAGTAGAAGTTCAAAATCTTTGACAGAGAAAAGGTGTCTTTAGTAAATGTCAAATGCCATTAACCAAAGCAAATGTCATTATGGAGAAAAGTATTTAACGCAATGGGAGGTAGACATTCCCTAGGGTTATGTATAGAATAAGTATAATTTTGCCTATCAATTATCAAAAGCAAACCTAATAACTTAGCTAAATTACTCCTACTCCTATTCTAGCTATATATAGAAAATATACTATGTGAAATGATATTTCCAATGGAACCATCTATTCATTTTTATTCCTAGCCATATGAAACTTCCAAACATCACTGTAAGGAACCAAATTTTCCTTGGACCGTAAATGTTGGCTGTGGAATAAGAATATGTAACCTCAGTTGGAATTATGTCTGATTTTCCTTTTTCATGAGAACTTCTTTCCAACTGGATACCTATTGGATCATAAAAATTAGGATGAATTTCTGTTATGAATTGATGATCTCGTAATAGGAAGGATAACAAGCCAGGTTGTGAAGATGATTTTTTAGTTTCAATGGCCTGTAACCTACTGTTTGTTAACACTGAGCTTTTAGCGATTTCATTTGAAATGAAAGTTCCCATATATAAATCGCTAAAACATAGTCTATCAAATGTTTGAAAATTTAAAACGAAATCCGATTTTGTACAAAATGAGTGCAAGTGAGAAAGAAAGGAATGACTATTTGTACAGATAGTGTTACAGCACAACTAGGATTGACTTGTAACATCTTGCTCCTCACAAGAACTAGCCAGGTCTTGTGAATCAGGAGATAAGTTATGATTGCGAACAGGTATGGAGCTTTCCTCATGATATGAATCATAGATCGGGGTATTGTCTTGGATAGTAAAATCATGCAAATGATCTTTTACTTTGAAATGAGGGTCGACTGATATGATTTCTGATTTAGGATGTTTCTCATTATCTGAACCTAGTTGAGTTACTTGGGATAACTCAACAACATCATCGTTGTCAAAGTAACTATCACAAATGATTTTACAGATTTCCCTAGGCTTCTCTTTTTCATTATATATTTTCAGACAAGGGAGGTCAAGCGACTCTTGTTTGACATTGGTCAAAGGATGTGCTAAAGCTGTCTCTTTATCTTGAAAACCTAATGATGAGTCGTTTGAATAACCCTCTGTGTTTTTTGAGATATCTTTAATATTGAGAGGGGAAAAATTGTCATCACTGAAAACATCGGGATAAAGAGAAAAATGTAAATCTGGAATAATGTATTTGAAAACATCATGAAAAAAAATTTGTTCATCAGATTCATCATAAACATTGGGCTTTAGATCATACCTTTGTGCGCTGATACTTTTTGAAAGAGAAATAGTTTGCTAATCTAACCTTGCCATCTGCATTCGTTGATTTGTAATGACATTGTCTGACTTTGTATCTGAGTCATCTCCTGGTTCCAAGGTAGTTTCTCTTTCAGCATTCTCGTTTTTGTCTTCTGGTATTAGAGCATGCATGACTCCTAGGATTTGCAGATTTTCTTCATTATGGATGATTTGTGTATTCAACTTGGAATCCTCATTCATATTAGAAGAAAATGAAACAAAGGTTGAACTAATTTCTGCTTGATCAGACATAGGAGGTAGGGAATACTCATCATAATCTGAAGATTCTTCATCCGTGAGCTCACTCTCAAGATCATACTTTAGACATTTAAGATGAAATCACATATTAAAATCCCTTACGGGTTCATCTTGCTTTCGTAGATAATCAATTTCATCATATACCCGATCGTAGTCATAACAATCAAATTCCAAAATTAAAGTCTTGACGAATTGGTCCCAGCTGTGAATTGATGCAACTGGGAGGGTTCTACACCATTTTCTAGCTTCCGCTGTGAATGTAAGAGTAAAAATCCTGCACAAAACGCCTTCATCAATTCTCTGAATATCAGAACCTGAAACTTTTTGAATAAATTGAAGGGCATGATTAAAGGAAGAAGAATTATTCTTACCGTTGAATTTTACCTGAGACAAGAGTCTTACCACATCTGGTGGAGTGTTGGAAGAGGTAGGAACATGGATGCAACTCCAAATGGGAATTTTATGAGTAGCCATCCTGATTACAATTTTACAATTGAAAATCGTTCCAACAGACACTATGTTTTAGGCCCTCCTTCTAGCGCCAAATATGTTGAGGGCCTGGAAATCGGGTCAACAACAAGGGGGATACCCACTCGGTCCGGAACTTGGTTGGTAGCTCCTTGTCCGTTTGGTATAGTGGGTCCGACTGGGAATAATGGGACCAGTTTCCCAATCTAAGGGGTGTGTGTGTGTGTATAGTTTGATGATGCTGATCTAGAAGTAATTTGAGAGCTAATTCAATTCTAACTCCTAAACTGACTCTATGCTATTGTAATCTAATGAAAACAACACATCTAATCTACTCTAACCCAGGGTATATTTCTTCTATTATGCGATCTAAAAAGATTTCGAACAATAACTGGTAATAAAGATCATTCAGCTATCATAAGAATAGAAATCGATTAAGATAAACCATTCTGCATAAAAAGTTAGGCAAAACAGTTGTGAACAGCATATCTCATAATAAGTTATTCATATGTCAAGCACAAATAAATGACTCCACCGTAAAGAAGTGCCAAATGGTAACCCACGCATTCATACCTTAACATATAAACGACTAAAACTGCATATCACTCTAAGAATATAAGCAGAAATTGGTCAAGAGATAAAAGTACCATTTATGACTGATTTCACTCGCAAACTTCAAGCAATAACGATTTATCTCTACTTGTTCTAACATCTACTAAGAGTACAGAAGTGGAACATCAGTAGCAGACATTAAAATGCAAACATAAATAAATCTCGATCCATCCATTTATCAAAACCTCCTCTGAGGGTGCAGAAGTGCATGTTCCGAGGACAAGTTTTTGACAAATTTCTGGACCCTTCTCCAATGCAATGAGAAGGGTTAAAATATTACTTCCTAATTCTAATAATAGTATTATTACAAAATTTAGGATGCGGTTTTCAAACGACCGCCCTTTTTCTAATCTAGTTGAAGGAAAAAACAACATTCTAAATGAAGTCACTTATGAACTTGGTCCTTAAAGTTGCAAGTGTTCAGCATAGGCTTGAGAAGAGTCGGCTGACTGATTTCTGCGCTGAGCTGGGCTGCAAAAACGGCATCTACGAGAGCTAGCGCTACCTTTTCGGCTGCGTTTGTAATGCATTTCACCGTCATCCATTGGCTATGCGGTTTAACCAAGTACGTCCAGTAACATTCCCAATTCAACCTGGCCAATGCTTGGATTGCTTTCCCTTTTGCCTGCGCTTTCTGCCTCCATTCTGTTTCCAGTTGCAACTTGTTTGGTAGGTACCCCGGGGTGGTCTCTGCAATTAAATTTGCCATGTGTAAATTCTCATTTACACAGTCGATAAGAATGCTTGCCTGTGTTGCCGCTGTCTCTGCTGCTCGCTCCGCCTGCCTGATTTGATCATCCCATTTATGAAAGAGAAACTCCTTATGATTTTCATTTATCCTGGGTGCACCTGCCCTTTTGCCTTCATCATCATCTTGCCAAGTCAAATATTCTGTCACCTTCTTGTCATTCTGATCATAGTCACTCCGCAAGTCCACCACTTGACTGGTGATTTTGTCGCTTAGCTCACAATAGTGTTTTCAGTCGGATTATTATTGGGGTCTTTCCATAAGACGTCCAAATGTTCAACATCTTGCAACAGTGTATTCTCTAGTTTTCTTTTCTTTCTCTGTCTCCTTACAACTGCTTTGTGCTGGGGACTATAGAATACATCTAGTGGGAGAATTTCTTCTACGTTAAATAGAAGCTCTGAAGGTGGAGCGATAGGAAGGTTTTCTGCTTCTGAGGCGCTACTGACTATGGTCGAAACCACTTCTTGCACCACCTGTGTATTATTCACAGGTGTTTTCGGGGCTTGCCCTTCAGGATTGATCAATTCATTGAAGGTTTCCCACTCTTTATCTAGCTCTGTTGTGACAAGTGGTGCTTCGATGACAGGAGGGGGGATATTTCTTGGTGGGGAGGCGATAACTTGCTGTTGAGACATTGCACTTGACTGAGCTGTATCTTTGGTTGTTTCTTCATTTTTTTCTTGGTCGTAAACAGACTCTTCAGGATGCTCAGATACTTCTTGCACGGCGTTGGAATTAGATCTGGAAGTGCTAGAGTTTTCACTGAGGCTGATGCTTGGAGTCGGTTCTCTAGCAGGCAGTCGCAGCTTCTCTAGCAGAATACTGGCTAGCCTTCTTTCTCTGTATAACGTGAATTTTTGGAGGTCACCTGGAGACAACCTTGACTGAGCTTCCCACAAAATTTCTTGGAGCGAACTCTTATTCTGAAACAGATCATCAAACAAATCTTTCTTTCTAGAGAACACTCTTATCTTGACATTCGTTGTGAATTCTTGGGCCACATCATTTGGGTCGAAAGGCCTTACTGGGAATTTAAATAATTGAAGACACGTCACATTTTCCACTTCGCCAAAAGCGTGTCCTACATCGAACAAAGAGAAGGCCCCACAAGTTACAGGAAATTGAGGCCATATGGCCTTCTTCTTGTCCTTTAGGTCTTTGGTCAGGCCGCCTTCAGAACATGTTTGATAAGCGATTTCCCGAGCCAAAAGTTTATCAGGGACATATATGGGTAGGACATGTGGAGGTACAGTGCTTCCAAAAACTATAATGTAAGTAAACCATTCTTCCCCTAACCATCTCGCGATGGGGATGATGTCAATTTGGGCCTCGGGAGAGCACCTTGGGGGGTCTTTGTCATAGATTATTTTATATAGGGGCAAAATAAGCCCATGGAAAATCTGGTAGAAGTGAGGGTCAAACTGGGAATCCCATAATACCTTATGATAAACATGGATGGGCAATGGGTCTTGGGTAGTCCAATTCCAACCCATAGTAGGGAATTTAGATACAAGACAAACAGAATCCATAATATATGCAGACAGATAAAAAGGAGGATAGACCCTTTGAGACAAGGATCTTTTAGACCGGTAATTGATAACAACTGTGTATAGATTATCAGAAAGAATTTTGGCCCAATCTATAATGTCGGCGTTTGTGGCAGCATCAATTAATGGTAGCCATTCAGATGAAAACTTGTTGATATTCGGCATCCCAAATAACCTACAGAGCATGGCCGCAGCAAAACAATATGGAGAGGTGAGGGAACCAGTGTTGTACATACCGTTTTTATCCTTTTTTAGTGGCCCATCTCTTCTAGACCATTCTTTAGTGGTGTCTGATAGATCTGGATTCTCCGCCACGAACTTCTTAACAAATTGTGCGTTATAGGTCGCTTGCGGTTCTGGAAGATGATACATAAGATTCAAATCTTGCGCATCAAACGATCCGACGAGCCCGTATCCTTGAACTTTGAAATGTCTGTTGTTTAAGTTTGCATCATCCAGTATCCACTTGATCATATCAGTATATTGTAGAATTCTGGGCCTTGCCACTATTCTGTGAAGAAATGAACATGCTAGGTCCTCCAAGGATGCCTCAGAAGAGCATGGTGCACCCGTGACAGCAGCAACCTTCATTATTCTAGGTTTTTCCTCTTCTAGCAGCCTGTACATGCCTTCCCATGTTGATATCCCTGCATCTCTGTTATAGGCTGTGTCTGTGTACAGAGGCGCCATCTCCTTAGTCTTCCCCTCGCTTCAGAGCCTTGAGCTTTATTTTTCTTTCCCATTTCTCTTTGCGTTTCTGTCTGAGTCGTCTTAGCTCTTTGTTCCTGCAGATTACGAGTGAAATGGAAATGACTGATCCAGAAAGGTGATGGGAGAGTTTTAAATGCAACAGATCAATCAAATATGCCAGCTTACGTGAAATAAATCTCTACCAAGGCACGCGTCTTTAACCCATTTAATAACTGACAACTAATTCATTTACTATCATTAAAAGCGCATGATTTCGGGTCAGATTATGGTAAGTGGATTTTCTTTGAATGGCATGCCCGAAGGATTCGTACTGGAGTGATTTATGATTTGCTGACATAACCTCGCATGTCACGTGATCGCTAATCACATTATCGGAAATCACAAGGATGTAGCATCACAGCAATCGCAAACCGCATCATCGCAAATTGTAGAATTTTGATGTTTGTCAAATCTTGCCGGCTCATTTCTGTGATATGCGATCTAGTGATCGACGTTACCGCAGATCGGTGAATCTTTAAGTTTTTCTTTATGGGCACTACTTTGTTGCGATGCGATTTTATTGTTAACACGAGGGTCATGCGCATATCGATTTTAAAGAGAAATGAAGATATTTCCTATCCTTTTGCAACGCGACTTTAAAGATTTTCTTCTCATCATAAACTTAGGCTTAAAATATCCAAGAGGCTTTTCCTAAGCGTATGATTGTAACCTCAAAAAGAAACTCTTGCTTTTCCTAAAAATTAACTAAGGGTCCTCATTCATTTAAGTATCTTGGCTGATACTTAAATGAACTAGGGGGGGTGTTGCTGGCCACAACAGGTACTTGTTCAAAATCTTGTATGCACAAGGGATTGTGTGATATACTTGCTAGAAATTATTCAATTCTGGCTCTAATGTTTGATCATCATTGCTTGTGATCCATGACTCATTCACCTCTTCACAAAGATAGCTAGAAGAAAGTTCTAGATTCTCTTCTTGTGGATCATCTTCATGGATGTTTTGTTGTTTTTCTATCCTTTGACATAAAGATTCATTCCTAGTGAGCATTCTAAATTGAGGACAAGGACTTGAGAATAGTTTTGTGGTGGCATACCCTCATTCTCTAAACAATTTCTTTAACATCATTTTTTAAATTTTGTCTGAAAATGGATTTTGTAGTTATTTTTATTTATTTATTTTTTTTTTTGTTGGGGGTTTTGTTTTGAGAAATCTACTATTAGTATCTCTATTTCTAGGCATAAAGAAACATAACTAAGAGAAATGTATAGTAAATAAACTTTTAGTTTTTTTGTTTATCTTCTATTTGACTAGTGGTGAGTATTCTCGTCTGTCACGCGGGTGACCCGGGTTCGATCCCCAACAACGACGCCAAAATGTTGGGCTAATTTATTAACATAAATTAACACAAGTATTTAATTATCAATCCGGGTTTGTAAAACTTGGAGGCAAATCCACAATATATGGACATCAGATATAATCAAACTTGAAAGAAAAGTTTTCAAAAACTAAAGAAGTGCATATTACAAATATAGCCTATACTAACAATTCCAATTCACCTTGCAATGAAGGAAAGTTGAAATGGCTCTTAACTTAAGAGGTCCAATTATTCCTCAATTATTACTTGATGAATAGAAATTAGAAACCATGAACTCTCAATAGCTTAAGATGGACAAATCATCAATGAAGGGAGGCTCTTAACTTAAGAGACCTTTGGTATTTCCCATCATAATTCATTCACCATAATTCTATCAATTGAAGAGTGAAAATACATAAGAAAATTGCTTGCATGTAATCAATGAAAAACCTAGTTTCAATCCACCAATTTAACGGAAGGAGTGTTCAACTTGAACACCTTGTGATTCCATCTTACTAAAGTGATAAACAAACTAGGATTTAATAAAATAAATCATCACACATCAACCATAAATCAATCTGAAGCAAAGCATATAAACAAGTTCTAAGATAACCAAATTATGGAAAATTAAACTAGTCTAACAAGAAGTGTACTTAGCTTAGAGTGGGGGCCCTCCACCCTTGCTTTGCACACTTGAAGGTTGATATCAGAAGCTGAAACTTCAGTCACACATCCACATTATTGAACAAAAAAATAGCAATAGAACAAGTTCTTCAAATTATCTTTAAACTCCAAAGTATCTCAGCATAAAATTATACAAAAGTTACATATATAAGCCATCAAAGTCTTGGCTTTAAATAGAGGTTTTGTGAAACAAACTTATCTATAATATTTCTAAAAATCATATCTACTCATATCTACCTATCTAAGTCGAACTCATCTAATCCATCCCAAGAAATATGGTCAATCCCATAAAATCTCAAAAACCGCCCTATTTCCTAGGGATTTTCTGGGTGACTAGTCATGTTTGACCAGCCTTGACCAGGCCTAATAAAGCTTGCTTTGATTGAACCAAGTGGAATTAGTTCAATCCTAGTTTCCAAGCTTTCCATTCATGCATCCAACTCGAGCCCAAGTGTCGTGCAAATATGTCATCCACATAGCTATTACGGGAATTTCTGATTCTGTCCAAAATTACACTTGAAACTAAATTTTCATAAAAACTTCTAGAAATTGAAAAATTAAAATTAAACACCTGAATATGCATAAAATACATCAAAATGAGATGGATGTGATGGAAAATATAAATATTAAGTAAGTTTCCTTAAGCAAAAATAGACCAAAACTCAGGGCCAACAACCATATCTCAGAAAATTTGTCCTTGTTTTCTTTGATGACATCCTCATCTACAGCCTCACCTAGGAAAAACATTTTAAAAATGTAGATCTGCTCTTGAAACTACTCCGAAAGCATAAATTATTTGTCAAATTGTCCAAGTGCTCTTATGGCATGGAAGAAGTTGAGTATTTGGGCCACATTGTGGGGCGTGAAGGTTTTAGGGTGGATCCCAAAAAGATCAAGGCAATGCAGGATTGGCCTCAACCAAAGACCTTGAAGAGCTTGAGAGGATTTTTGGGTCTCACTAGCTACTATCGCAAATTTGTCCGCAATTATGGTCACATTGCTAGACCCCTCACTCACCTTCTCAAGAAAAATTCATTCCTCTGGAATGATGAAGCGCAACAAGCATTTATAGCTCTAAAATAGGCCATGTGTTCCACTCCCATATTGTCACTACTCTACTTCACCAAATCTTTTGTGATTGAATGTGATGCTTCAAGTACGGGTATTGGGGTTGTCTTAATGCAGGAAGGTTGACCTTTGGCCTTCACTAACCAACAAATAAGTGGGACAAAACAGGGACAATCTACCTATGAGAAGGAGATGATGGCCATATTACATGTAGTGGATAACTGACGACCATACTTATTGGGGCATCGTTTCCAAATCTGCATAGACAATCAAAGCCTTAAATATTTTTTGGAGAAATGCCTATCCTTGCCATAACAAAATAAATGGCTAGCTAAAATGTTGGGATATGATTATGAGATAATTTACAAGAAAGGGTGAGAAAATGTCGTAGCGGATGCTTTATGATACCAATTTGAGGAGGAAAGCACCTTGCTAGCAATCTCTCTTCCCATTCTAGAGTGGATTGAAGAGGCTCGCAAGGAATGGTTTTCACATCCTTTGCTCTCCCAACTCATTAATAAATTGCAGGTGGATCTACATTCCACAATGACCTACTCTTGGTAGGATGAGATTTTTCGCTACAAGGACAAAGTAGTGATATCACCAACATCCACCCTTAAAAGTCGCATTTTGGTAGAGTTGCACTCATCTCCCACTGCAGGCCATTCAAGCTTCCAGAAGACTTATGCTCGCACTCGACGTTCATTCTTTTGGACAGACATTAAAAATGGCATTCTTACTTTTGTAGTTGAGTGTGATGTGTGTCAACACCACAAAGGAGAAACAACCAAATCTCCAGGCACATTACAATCGTTGCCCATCCCTGCCTCAATTTGGATGGAGGTTTCCATGGATTTCATTACGGGTCTTCCAAAGTCGGGCAACAAGTGAGTCGTCATGGTGGTTGTGGAAAAAATTTCTATGTATTCTCATTTTTGCACCCTACCCCACCCTTTTACACCAGCTTTGGTGGCTCAACCTTTCATGGACTAGATCTTCAAATTGCATGGCATGCCCACTTCCATTGTGTCTGATCATGACCCGATCTTCACCAGTAACTTTTGGCAGGAACTCTTTGGGCTACAAGGTACCCAACTACAACTCAGTACTACTTCCTATCATCCCCAAACTGATGATCAAATTGAAGCAGTCAACAAATGTCTGGAGACCTACCTCAGGTGTTTCATTTTAGAAAAGCAACATCTATGGGTACAGTGGTTACCTCTAGCCAAATGGTGGTATAATACTAACTATCATGCCACCACCGAAATGACTCCATGTGAAGTAGTTTATGGTCAACTCCCTCCTTCACCTACTTATTATATCCAGGGATGCTCGAAGGTACAAGTAGTGGATCAACTCCTATAGAACCGTGTAACCATATCGGCCCACCTCAAAGAGAATCTCCATCAAGCTCAAAATCGCATGAAGCAAGAGGCAGACCAACATCGTTCAGAGCGCAAATTTCAAGAAGGGGATCAGGTATTCTTGAGGCTGCAACCATATAAGCAAACATCACTCGAAGACAAGGGTTGTCAAAAATTATCTCCAAAATTCTCCAGACCATATCAAATACTTTAGCGCATAGGAGAAGTAGCCTACAAGCTAGCCTTGCCACCCACTGCAAAAATCCATCCCGTCTTCCATGTCTCATACCTCAAGAAAGTGGTTGGGAACCATTGTAGAATTCAAACCAGTCTATCGGAATTAGATGAAGAAGGTTCAATCTGGTGCCAACCTAAATAGGTTCTTGACACGTGAGAATGACACCTGCACGGCCACATGATCAAGGAAGTCCTCATCAAGTGGAAAGACACCTCTCCAGAAGATGCGACCTGGGAACCAACCACAGTTCTTCAGCTTCAACCTTAAGGACAAGGTTATTTTTATGGGGGAGGGCATGTTAGGGTCCAACCCTAACCCCCTTATTTATGTAATAGGGTTAATTCATAGTTATAGTTAGTTAAATAGTCAATAAATCCCATATTATTAATTGTAAGTGGTTGAGCCACATTTAAAGAAGGGACCACAGTTAGTTGCAAATGGGCCATGGTATTAGATTGATGGTATTAATAAGAACCATGGTACTGACCCATGGTATTGCATGTATGAATCCTATATAAAGGATAGAGACTCCCCTTGAGGAGGGTCGTGTCTTATTTTGTAATTGAGCCCAGCTCTATTAGAGGTTGCCCCCGCGAAGAGGCAAGTGAACATTGCTTTCCTTTTTGAATAATAAAATAAATGCTATTATTTCTTATTGTTTAGTGTTCTGGGTATATTTCTTCGCATATTTGGTATTTTGGTATCTTCTTGTAGGTCAAGAGCATAACATGATAGTTAACTAAGTTAATTTGACTTAGTTGGCTTAGTAAAGTTGAGTTGGAATTCTATCTAGAGTCATGTAGAGTGATCCCTAAATTTTAGGGGCTCAGATTGAGTTCTTTTGAGTTGTAATTAATTAACTCAGTATAACCGAGTTATAGTGAGTTAAATTAGTTCTAATTGTTGGAGGAACTAATAGGAGGTCTAGTAGTTGGGTCAGACACCAGTGCGTCTTCACTGCCACACCAGTTAAACGAATATTCACTCATAAATCACTCCTAGATGTGAGTTTAGACGAAGACCCAGTTGAGATTAGAGTGTAGGGACAATGTACTATTAGTTGTATAATTTTCTAACTTGTAAAGATGGTGCATGCAATCAGTTGAGGGCATATGGATGGATTGCGTAGTCATGGATGGAGAATTTCCCATTTAAATATGGGCTAATTCTCTCAGGAATTGCGCAAGGAAGTAGGGGCTTGGCACGCAAAAGAATTTGCAAAGTGTTGGCTTGAGCTGACTTGTGAAGCAGAGAGATAGATTGTACTTGTGTAGCAATTATTCGGGTTTAACAAGAATTGTATTTTATTCTTAGATCTTTTGGTTAATGCAATATAGATATTCAGGGTTTTTAACAGTTGCTTTCCCCATAGAAATATTGTGTTATGTGTGATTGAAATTCTTCCTTTCCTGCTTATTGTTTTCATCGATCAATTTTTGTTTCCATTGAAGAGTAGAATATATTCTTTTCTTGTGTTTTACCATATCACATAAGCTATTGAATCTATAGTAAAAATCTACATGGTATCAGAGCTAAAGATAGTATAGAAGAGTAGAATTCGAGCTTGTTGTGCAGGTGAGATCGAATTTGCAAGTTCATACTTCAAAGTCAGCGATATTTTATTCTACGGGTTGCGACTTGAGTATGCCCTGGAGGGAAGCTCAAATTACATAGCTTGGAAGGATAGGATGGGGGCAGTGTTGGAAGACAATGGCCTCAAGGAATTCATAGATCATGATATTCCAAAGCCTCCAACATCAGATGCTAAAGATCTGGCTGAATAGAGAAAGTGTGTGGCAAAAGCGAGAAGGATTATCCTGGATGGAGTTCGAGATCAAATTGTCTCGAATCTCCATGCTAGGGACACTCCATTTGCAATGTGGAATGAATTGACAGACCTATTTCAAAATAGAAGTGACCATAGGAAGTTGGCACTGACGGACAAACTCAGAAAGATCAATATGGAGAAGGGAAACTCAATTCCGAAGTACTTGACCAAGTTCACCCAATGTCGAGATGAGCTTGGAAGTGTCAAGATTACTGTTGCCGAAGATGATCTGGTAAGCCTAGCACTTCTAGGACTTCCTAAGAGCTGGCATAGTTACCAGGACTCTGTTAATGGGAGGGAGAAGGTACTAGAATGGGAGCAGTTATGGCCTGACTTGGTACAGGAAGAGATTCGGTGAAACACCAAAGACAGATTCTCATCAAAGCATGATGATGAGGAGAATTGTGCCTTAGCGGGTAAGGCAAAGAAAGCGAATGGGAATTCATCATATTCCAGATCAAATTCTTGTCAATGTGGTAAGAAGAAGGACATTTCGAAAGTCAAATGATTTCATCATCACGAGTTGGGACGTTTTTCCACAAAGTGTCTACTCAAGAATGTCGGTAAGAATCCCTCAAGAGGAGTGGCAGGATGAGGCTCTTGCTTCACAATTCGAACTGGACTTTATCCTCATCGCTTGACATATGGTGTCATAGTGTGTGGTACCTAGACAATGGAGCTTTTTTCCACATTACCGGTAACAAAGAGCTCTTCAATAACTTGGAGGAGAAGGATCTTCAGATGCATATCAAGATGGGTGATGATGGGAGGTATAGTGCTACCGAGATCGGTACAGTTACCTTTCAGAGGGAGTCAGGTTCTCCCCTCACTTTCTGAGATGTTATGTATGTTCCTAGTTTGAAGAAGAACTTGGTATCTATTGCCATGTTCGAAGATAGAGGCTATGATTTGATATTTAGTAAGGGAAAGGAATTCCTTCATCACATAGCCATAGGACGGGTGAATGGGATAGGGGTTCGAGTGAATAACCTCTACAAGTTGGATGTAGAATATTGTGTTTCCTTGAGCATGAAAGCAGAGAAGGTGTAGAGCCCAGACATCGGTGAGTTGTGGCATAGGAGGTTGGGTCACTTACACCATGACGCTTTGAAGATCATGCAGAAAATTTGTACCAGTCTTCCCAAGGGTACACTAGAGTAGGTAGACACATGCAAAGGGTGTACATTGGGAAAATACACCAAAGATTCCTTTCATTACAATGACAATCGACCACAGGAGATCCTCAATCAAATTCACTCTGATGTGTTTGGACCGTTCTCGAAAGTATCTACGACTAAGCACATGTATTATGCTATATTTGTTAATGATTTTTCTCGTAATTGTTGGATCTTCTTCATGTAGAAGAAAGATAAAACTTTTGCAAAGTTTTGTGAATTTAAAGCACTGGTCGAGAAAAATATTGGCAAGAAAGTTAAAGCTCTCAGGAGTGATAACGGTGGAGAGTATGTGTCGAATGAGTTCAAAAAATTCTATGCATTAGAAGGCATTCAATGGGATTTGATAGCACCTCATAACCCACAACAGAATGGTGTGGCTGAAAGGAAGAACAGGGTTATTGTGGGAGTAGTGCGGATGATGTTGCATGATCAGGGCCTACCATTACACTTGTGGGTTGAAGCATGCAACACAATTGTTTATTTGCATAATAGAATCCCTCATCAAACTCTTGGGATGAGTACACCAGAAGAGGCTTTTTTAGGAAAGAAACCAGATGTGGCACACTTCAGGATTTTTGGTTCATCAGTCTACTGCCATGTAACCAAAGATGCATGGAAAAATCTTGAGCCAACAATAAAGTTGGGCATATTTTTGGGGTACAATGATACACCTCACAATTATTGGGTGTAATTTCCAACCAACATGATGACAATGGTTCATAGAGATGTAAAATTTGATGAAGATAAGGCCATGAGATGTTACCTTGAGAGGGAGCTTCAACTACATGTGGTTGAGGAGCTTTTAACTCCTAAGGAGGAAGCTCAAGATGATGTGGAGAAACCACATGCAGAGGAGAAGGAAATGGAGACACCCACTCTTGCAGAGTCTTCTAAAGATGGGAGAAAGCACACCAGAGAGGCTGACAGGTTATTGCATGATGCTAGAGAGAATGTGGTAACACCCACATCAAAGTGCATACAGAGGAGGTCAACTGAGAGGTACACTGGCTACATGGCTGTGCTGAGTGGATGTGTACAAATTGAGCCATCCTCTTTTGAGGAAATAATGCAGCAACTAGTTTGGGTTGATGCCATGGTTGAGGAGTATGACTCCATTGTCAAGAAAAATGTTTGCGATGTGGTCCAAAGACCGGAAGATAAGTCAGTGGTGATTTCCAGATGGGTTTACAAGGTAAAGAAAGTAGCGGATGGTAGTGTGGAGAAACACAAAAGGTTAGGTTTTTTGCTAGAGGGTTTTCTCAGGTGGAGGGGATTATTATTATGAGACTTTTGCTCATGTAGCAAGGTACTCATCAATTAGATCCATTCTAGCACTATTAGCTTAGATGGGATGGAAGATACATCAAATGGATATAAAGACAACATTCCTTAATGAAATGATTGAGGAAGAGGTGTATATTGAGCAGCCTGAAGGATTTGAGACCTTCAACAGAAACAAGCACCCCGTGCTTGGTACATTAGGATCGATAGATACTTCACTAGGTTGGGCTTCAACAAAAGTGAAGCAGATATGAACGTTTACCATATTGTGGTTGAAGGTAAATTGTTGATTATTAGTTTATATGTTGACGATTTGATTCTGACAGGTGATGATAAGCTTATTAAGTCTTGTAAAGAGGGTCTTGCAAGAGAATTCGAAATGAAGGACTTGGGGCTCATGAATTACTTTCTAGGTATGGAAGTATGGAAAGGAGATAAGGAATTGTTTTTCAGGGCAAGTGCCAACGAGATACTCAAGAAGTTCCACATGGAGAGCAGTAAACCCATGGAGAATCCAGTAGCAGGTAACTAGAGGAAGGAGGATGCTACTTCCAGTGAAGTAGTGGAGGCTACTATTTACAGGAAGTTTGTGGGTTCACTCATGTACTTGGTGAACACATGACCGAACATGTGTTATGCAGTTAACCAACTTAGTCAAGCAATGGTTAAGTTGACCAAGATGTATTGGAAGGAAACCAAACATGTGTTGAGATACCTCAGAGGCACTACTTAGTATGGTCTTTGGTACAGAAAGTCAGAGGAAGTGAAGCTTCAAGGCTTCATTGATGCAGATTGGGTAGGGAGTCTATCTGAAAGGAAGAGAAAATCAAGGGTGATCTTCAGTATTAGGTCAAAAACTGTTTCTTGGTACAATAAGAAACAAAGATCAGTTGCACTTAGTTCAGCAGAAGTAGGGTACATGGCTACTAGTCAAGCAACTTGTGAGGCTATCTAGATGAGGAAGATTTTTTTGGTTTGTTTGCTCAATAGATGGATCCAACTGTGATTTACTATGACAACCAATGTTATATCAAGCTCTCTTAGAATCCAGTTTTTCATTATTGGCCAAGCATATTGATATCTGGTATCATCATCTTCGAGATTGTGTGCAGAGAAGAATTATGTTGTTTGAGTACGTTCCCACAAAGGAGAAGGATGTAGATATTTTGACAAAGGCTTTGTCAAGATGCAAATTCGAGTTTCACGGAGGCAGGATCGAGATAAATACATGGACTAGTGCAACTGTTGAAGGTATAATCGCAATGATCCATCGAAAATGATTAAGGCATTTTTGTGTGGATTGCATTTTTAAGAGGAAACCTTAGGAAACTTTGGTTTTTCTAATTTTTTGTATTTTCCAACATTCACTAGTACACTTACACTTGCCATTTTCTAATGTTGAGCATCGTAGTACTCGATGGTCAATGGCGTTTGATTACAGGCAATCCACTGCCAATGCCAGGTTCTGTTCATGGTTATGACTACGTATGTTGAGGTTTTCAAAGCATACCTTCTGTATATACATAACTTTTCTATATGTGCACATTTCCGTATACATCTAATTTCAATATATGGAAGTTGCACATATACTATAAATTCACATATATAAAAGACATGCATATACAGAAGATATGCGAATATACGGAAGTTGCGCATATACGAAAGATATGTGCATATATGGAAATTGCGCATATACAAAAGATGCATATATACAAAAATTATATATACTAAAGTTTCACATACATGGAGTTTATGTGTATATACGGAAGTTGCACATATACCTGGAAGATATGTGCATATAGAAAAATTTCGCATATACAAAAGAGATGCGCATATTTTCCGTATATGCACAATTTGCGTATATGAAAAATTTCCATATATGAAAGTTGCACATGTACGGTAGATGCACACACATAAAAGATGTACATATATGGAAGATATGCATATATAAAAAAGTTACGGATATACGAATGATATGCACATATATTTCGTATATGCACAATTTTTGTATATCCGCAATTTTTGTATATAGAAGATGCACATATACAGTAGATGCACATATATAAAAGATGTGCATACACGGAAGATATGCACATATAAGAAATTTACGCACATACGAAAGATATAAGAATATATGGAAGTTGCGCATATACAATAGATACACATATACAATATACGGAAGTTGCGCATATACGAATGATGTGCGCATATATTGCGTATATGCACAATTTCTGTATATGTTTAATTTTTGTATGTAGAATTTGTGCATATATGAAAGTTATGTATATATGGAAAATATGTGCAAATATCTTCCGTATATTCCCAACTTTCTTATATGTGCATATCTTCCATATATGTACATCGTTTATGTATCTGCATCGTATATGCACAATTTCCATATATGCGCAATTTCTGTATATGGAATTTACACATATACGATGCAGATACATAAACGACGTGCATATATAAAAGATATACACATATAAGAAAATTAGGGATATATGGAACATATGCGCATATCTTCTGTATATGCACAATTTCTGTATTACGCATATATGGAAGATATGTGCATATTTTCCGTATATACAAAACATTCTTATATGTGCACATTTGTGTATATGTGCAATTTCAGTATATGGAAGTTGCGCATATACTGTAGATTCACATATATAAAAGACATGCATATACAGAAGATATGCGAATATACAAAAGTTGCGTATATACGGAAGATATGTGCATATACGGAAGTTACACATATACAAAATATGCATATATACAAAAGTTATATATACTAATATTTCACATACATGTAGGTTATGTGTATGTACTAAAGTTGCACATATACTTGGAAGATATGTTCATATAGAAAAATTTCACATATATAAAAGAGATGCGCATATCTTCCATATATGCACAATTTTTGTATATGAAAAATTTCTATATATGGAAGTTGCACATATACGGTAAATTCACATACATAAAAGATATACATATATGGAAGATATGCATGTATAAGAAAGTTACGCATATACGGAAGATATGCACATATCTTCCGTATATGCACAATTTCCATATATGTGTAATTTCTGTATATGGAAGTTGCGCATATACAGTAGATGCACATATATATAGATGTGCATACACGGAAGATATGCACATATAAGAAATTTACGCATATACGGAAGATATGCAAATATATGGAAGTTGCACATATACGGAGGATGCACATATACAATATATAGAAGTTGTGCATATATTGTGTATATGCACAATTTCCATATATGCGTAATTTTTATATATGTAATTTACGCATATAGAAAAGTTATGTATATATGGAAGATATGTGTGAATATCTTTTGTATATCCCTAACTTTGTTATATGTGCATATCTTTCGTATATGCACTTCGTTCATGTATCTGCACCGTATATGCGCAAATTCCATATACAAAAATTACACATATACGGAAATTATGTATATACGAAAGATATGCGCATATCTTCTGTATATTCATAATTTTTCGTATATGGAATTTGCGCATATATGATGTAGATACATAAATGATGTGCATATATGGAAGATATGCACATATAAGAAAGTTAGGGATATACAGAAGATATGTGCATATCTTCCGTATATGCACAATTTCCGTATATGCGCAATTTCTGTATATGGAAATTGCACATATATAGAAATTGTGAATATATAGAAGATATGTGCATATCTTCAATATATACATAACTTTATTATATCTACACATTTCCGTATACGTGCAATTTCAATATATGGAAGTTGTGCATATACTGTAGATTCACATATATAAAAGACATGCATATATGGAAGATATGCGAATATATGGAAGTTGCGCATATACGGAAGATATGTCCATATACGGAAGATATGTCCATATACGGAAGTTACGCATATACGGTATATGCATATATACAAAAGTTATATATACTAAAGTTTCACATACATGAAGGTTATGTGTATATATGGAAGTTGTACATATAACTGGAAGATATGTGCATATAGAAAAATTTCGCATATACAAAAGAGATGCGCATATCTTCTGTATATGCACAATTTCCGTATATGAAAAATTTCCATATGTGGAAGCTGCACATATACGGTAGATGAAGACACATAAAAGATATACATATATGGAAGATATGCATATATAAGAAAGTTACGCATATATAGAAGATATGCACATATCTTCTGTATATGTACAATTTCCGTATATGGGCAATCTTTGTATATGGAAAATGCACATATACGGTAGATGTACATATATAAAAGACGTGCATACACGGAAGATATGCACATATAAGAAATTTACGCATATACGAAAGATATGCGAATATACAAAAGAAATGTGCATATACAGAAGTTGCGCATATAAGGTAGATGCACATATACAATATACGGAAGTTGCACATATGCGAATGATGTGCGCATATATTGCGTATATACACAATTTCCGTATATGCGTAGTTTCTGTATATAGAATTTGCGCATATATGAAAGTTATGCATATACGGAAGATATGTGTGAATATCTTCTGTATATCCCTAACTTTGTTATATGTGCATATCTTCCATATATGCACATCGTTTATGTATTTGCATCGTATATGCCTAAATTCCATATACAGAAATTGTGCATATACAGAATATATATGCATATCTTCTGCATATGCACAATTTCTGTATATGTAGAATTTCTGTATATGGAATTTGTGCATATACGATGCAGATACATGAACGACGTGCATATACAAAAGATATGCACATATAAGAAAATTAGGGATATACGAAAGATATGCTCATATATTCCGTATATGGAAATTGCGCATATAAGGAAATTGTGCATATAAGGAAGATATGTGCATATCTTCCGTATATACATAATTTCCTTATATGTTCACATTTCCGTATACGTGTAATTTTAGTATATGGAAGTTGTGCATATACTTTAGATTCACATATATAAAACACATGCATATATAGAAGATATGCGAATATACAAAAGCTGTGCATATTTTTATCACTCAGGTTGTCTTTCTGGTCGGCATCAAAAGGATACGGCCGAGGTAACCACAGACCAATCTTTGGATTGCAGGTTCTAGCCCACCTACAATCAGAGAGGGCTGTATCTTTCAGATTTAGCTTTGTTGATAATGTTTTAGGCTAGTTATTGAGTTCAAGGGGTTTTGTTTTGTTTTTTGGTGGGAAGGATGATGCTTTCAAGTAAAGAGGCAGTGATAGCATGAAAGTTTTAGAACCATTGGGCGTGGAGTCAAGGAGTAGGACTGCTGGTGCGTTTTCCTGGTCACAAGAAGGAATATGGAGCAAGCTAGCTGTATATGAAACAATCATTCAAGGTAAAAGAGGTGGATTAAAGGCTAAGGAATGAGGGGAAATTAAGAATCTCTCATTCAGGTTAGCAAAGAGAAGGCAAATGAGCTCTATGTAGGAGTAGTTAAGAATTCCTAAATAACAGTCATTTATATGTGAAAATAGGCCAAACATGAGCCATAACAGAATTCGTATTTATGCCTAATTCAAGAGGAAAACATTAAGAAGCCACAGAAACTTAGCATAGAGTGCAACCAAGCAAATTCTAAACCAATCCTTTGTTCTATGACTTGAGCATATGTGAAATCGAAATAACAGAGGTAAGGAAAACTTATTGATTCATATAGCAGCACAAGAATTCTGCATTCAATTCTTCAAACCATTAGACATAGAGCAGATAGTCATTCCTCCAAAGCTTTTCAGCAATCTTTGATTAAGTAAAACATCTCAGATATCCAGTGCGAGTCTCTAATGAGGATTATCAACCAACCATCCCTTTAAACAATACAAAGGGTTGGTATATATAGGGAAAATTATCCAAAAATTAATCTATTACAACTGACCTAAACAGGTCTGAAAGAAAATGATTACTTTAACCTAATCTGATCCAGAAATAAATGTATGAAAATATCTTTGAGCTGCGCTGAGGGCAGCTGTATCAAAACTAAGTTAATGTCTGTCCTGGGTGGCTCGGTGCAGTCCTCCTATAATAATTGTGATTTGTCCTTTATCACCACCTCTAACTTGGTTTTGCTGCTGTTTTGCTCGCATTAATGTGCACTAATCCCGACCAGATAGCCTTTTAAATGGCCTTAACTGCTTTGCTGACTTTGATGAAGGTTTTTAATTTTCACCTGATTTGATGTTGCTGAACTGATACTCTTTGCCGCTTCCTGATACTCTTTGGCGCTGATCCTGGAGTCGTTA
Source organism: Pinus tabuliformis (assembly GCA_031772625.1). Lineage (NCBI taxonomy): Eukaryota > Viridiplantae > Streptophyta > Pinopsida > Pinales > Pinaceae > Pinus > Pinus tabuliformis. The sequence goes on along the minus strand of CM062805.1, from coordinate 1,313,848,076 downwards.
ATATATTCTGAATGGTTTAGACTGTCCCATCGATCTTTCATGACAGTTTTTCGGTCTTTTGTTGCTTTAAAAAGTGTGTTTGCCCCTTTCTGAATGCTTCGCGAAGAAAAACGGGTCATTCTGCGCCTTTCGGGCTTGCTGGGGGCTTTACGACGAGGGGCTTTCCATTTTGGCCCATTTCCCACATCCATGCACGATTAGCGCTAGGCGCTAATCGTGCATGAAAAACTGCCTTAGAGTCTGAATCCGGGCTTCCTAAGCACGATTTTCGCCTTTCGCGCCTTTTTGAGTGATGACGTCAGCATGACATGAGAAGTGGGTCCCAATATGGAGGTGACGTGGCAGGGTGACATCAGCAGATGACGTCAGCAGTATGGCTGGGTGACGTGGTGGTACGATGGAGGAGGTGATGTGGCGGTACACGGTGGCAGTGATGTGGCAGTGACGACTTGGCAGGAGGCCTCACATAGGTTGATGACGTAGCAGGATGACGTCATTGGGCAGAGGCGGTTTTCGGTTTTGGGCACACCGCCTTTGGGCAAAAGTGGTATTGGCATAGGGGGCTTCGCCACAGCCGAGAGGGTGACATGTGGTGGGAGTACGATGCTAAAACTGCCAATCTCTCGGGCGTTAACTCTCGGCGGCTTCGCTAGAGAAAGGATCCGCCCACCATTGATCTGTGGCGTGCCAGATCTAACGGTTAGCAGCAAAGATGAGGTGGTGGAGGTTTAGGGACGGGGCCCGCGAATATTCGAATCTTAATACAGCATCGCGGGGGTCCAAAACATTGGGTTTGTGGAGTTTGGGGGGTTTTAACAAGTTTTTAAGGCATCAGAAGGGGTCTGAAAGCCTAGAACGGTGGATTTGTGTAGTTTGAGAAGGGTTTTAAGGAAAAACGAGGGATTTATGCCTTGGGAGGGTGAAAATAAGTCAAATAAGATGGTTTTTATACATATGAAAGGAATTTTATGATGTGTGGTGGAGTAATATGCTTGAAGAGATAGTTTGAGGGTGGAGATGAGGGTTCTTGCTGAGTTTCAGATAAACTTAGCAATTCCCAATGAAATTATGGTTATGTTTCAACCAGGGGGAGGGAATAAGTATATAGGGGAGCTATTAATATAATTTTAGTAGGGGAAGGGGAACAAAGATAGGGATTTACATAATAGAGTCAGTAGTTAATATGGAAATGACAAGAAAGCACTATGTATGTGGATCTTAGGCTATTGAAGAGGGAAAAGTGACTCATAGAGGAAGAATGGAAATCTTTGAGTGAAGCAGACCTTCACCAGGCAAATGATATGGAAAATTATGAAGCTAAGAGGAATGAAGCAGATCTTGACCTCTTCAGGGAAATTAGTGAGTGATTTTGGGGAAGAGGAAGAAGGGGAGGTTAGAGATGTCTAGTTTGAGCTCCTCCAAATGAAAACTGCCTTGTACCTATGATCTGAAGTACAATATCACTTTAAAACACAAAACTGATCACATATCAACATTCTGCAACATCAAAAACTACCTACCCAGCCTACTTACCTAACATGTTTTCTTCTTTTTGTTTTGGGTGCACTTAGACTTGCAGACCCTGCTTTATAATTTTTCTTTTGACTTCCCTCCCATCTAAATTTATCCTTATTTCTTCCAAGGGCCCATATTAAGCAGTTGGACTCCTTTGTTTCTATACCTATCTACAAATCTGCCAAGATTAAGCTGTTTGGACAGATATCAATTCTCTATATTCTAAACAAGAAATTGGAACCTAGGGAAGCCAAGATTAAGCTGCTTGGACTTCCCTTAACAGAACATTATTCAAAAATGGTTAAGTCATCAAAATTGGAATACAGCAGTGGCATTTGGACTGGCACACTTCATGGCCTCTTCTTTGGCCTTTTTATGGAAATATGGAGCATTGCAGGATGCAAAGTACGACATATTTGGCATGTAAAACTGTCAATCATGAAAGATGAACACCTGTTGCAACAAGAGGCTAATAGTGGCTCCACTTGGGGATGGCTTTTCCTTGTGAAAAGCCAAGAACAGCAGGTCGGACTGCCTTGATCTTCTATTATTGTTGTGGATTGAAAAACTTCCTTATGCTGGCTGTTATAGTGTGAAACTTTGAAATATGAACAGCTCCTTCCTCAACTGAATTACTATAAACTGCATAGCATCGCCTGCTTTCTTCTGCATGGTTGATGTTATGTATAGTATTGCTTGCGCATTGTGCCTTTGAAAAACAGAGATCAAAACTGTTGTGTTTCCTTTAGCTCTGGTCTAGAAACAGTTGCTGATGTGAAAATTAAAAAAGTTCTCCTCTCTTATTGATACTATTTGACTGAAGACTGCAAGCTGACCACTGTTTGCTTTTACCATGAATTTCTGTGATATGATAGTGCTACTATTGCTGTTTTACCGAGATTAATGCAGAGACAGAGCTTTAAAGAATAGAATACTGGCAATTGGCTGTGTCTTCACAAACATTGCTGCTGCTCCTCTAACACTCAGATTGCTTATACAAAAACTAAAAACAGAGCGCTGATATATACAAATATCAATGTACAAAGAGATATGTATAGAGCTGGATTGTATCCCTTTAAAAGGGATCATGGTAATGTTTCAGCATTCGGCCATTCACAGGGCCTTCTTCAGTTGTGCTACCCTCTACAGATTTGAGAAAATATGTGTTATTTCCCTGAACAACAGAAATAACGAATGGCCCTTTCCATAAAAAATCAAATTTTGCATGTTTTCCCTTGTCTTCTCTCCGTGAATCCCACCTTAGAACTTTGTCACCAATATAGAAATCCTCAGGCTTAGCTCTCTTATCAAACACCCTTTTGAGCTTTTCTTGCAAAATCTGAGCTCTGTCATAAACTTGCTCTCTGGTTTGCTGAAGATGAATGGTTTGGTTGATTCTTCGTTGAATGTTGTTTGGTTCAGCCTAAATCTCCTGTAACAGTCTGATAGTAGGGATGCCTAAAGATGAAGGAAACCTGGCTTCCATGCCATATACTAGCTCATAAGGGCTCATCCCAATGGATTTCTTTGTTGAAAGTCTATCTGCCCATAGGGCATTTGTGAGCTTTCTATGCCAGTTCTTCTTGTTTTCTTCTAGCACTTTCTTTATGATATTAATCAGGATCTTATTAGATGACTCAGCCAAGCCATTACCTTGGGGGTAATAGGCTGTGGAATGCCCCAAGGTGATGTGAAATTTGTGGCAAAAATTGATCATTTTTTTGGATTTAAAAGCAGCGGCATTATCAGTAATGATCTGTTCAGGGCAGCCAAATCTAGAAAGGATGTTGTACTCAAGGAATTGGATAATGATGGTGTCATTGGCTTGTCTGCATGGGATGGCCTCAACCCACTTGGTGAAATAGTCGGTGGCTGTTAAAATCCATTTGTGCTGGCCTGAGGAAGAGGGATGGATTTCTCCAATGAAGTCAAGACCCCATTGTTGAGAAGGCTTTTCAGTTGAGATGGGTTTAAGGGGCAGGGGCAACAACTTTCTTTTGCGCTCAAAGATTTGGCATCTGTGACATGCAATGGCAAACTTTTTTACATCTGAAAAAAGAGAGGGCCAATAGAAACTAGCCCTTAGAATTTTATCAGCAGTGGATTTCCAATATAGATGCCCTCCACAGTCACATACATGGAGTTCTTTCATGACATTGTTAATTTCATTCATGATTAAACAATTAAGCAATATACCTTCATGATTTTTCCAAAATAATGCACCATCTATGACACAAAACTTTGAAGCCTTCATTCTTAAAAATCTTTTCTTAGTTCTGGACAATCCTGGGGGAGCAAACAGGTTTAACAAAAAAAAGCATATATGAGTGTACCATGGGGATTGCAAAAAGGTTTCACTAATCTGTGGAGTCGCCAGCTCCTGTTCATTGTCCAATTGGTTAATGTCTAAGGCTTGAAAGTTTGTTTTGGACATCAGTTTAGTTAAACCTTGTCCCTTTATGAGCTTGGTTGGTTTTATTTGTATGTCATACTCAAGGATGTTTGCAATCCATTTGCCTCTTTTGCCCTCTAATACCTCTTGGGTTAATATGTCTTTTATAACAGCATTTGGGACATAGGCAATTACATGTGAATATAAAATGTACACTCAGAAATCTTTGATTGCTTTGACCAAAGCATAGGCCTACTTCTCCATGATTGAGTATTTCAAAGGGGCATCTCTTAAGGCTCAGCTGAAAAAAGCAATTGGCTTTTCAACTCCCTGATCATCCTTTTGCAAAAGGACAACAGCTATGGTGTGATCAGATGCAAAAGAAAATATTATAAAGTCCCTATCAAATTGTGGACTTGTGAGGACAGGGGCTTGGGTTAAGGCAGATTTTATGCCCTCAAAGGCTTGTTTGGTTTCAAGAGACCATCTTACTTTGACATTCTTTTTTAACATGTTGCTTAATAGTCTTATTAGTTCAGCTAGATTTGGAATAAATCTCCTTAGAAAGTTGATCTTTCCCAGGAATGCTTGCAACTCTTTTATGTTTCTTGGATATGGAATTTGGAGAATGGCTTGGATTCTTTCAGGATCAATTATGATCCCGTCCTTTGATATGATATGGCCAAGGAGTTTTCCTTCTTCAAGGCCAAAGAGAGATTTTTTGGGGTTCAAGGAAATGCCATATTTCCTGCATATCATGAATATTTTCCTTAAATGTTTCAGGTGCTCTTGATCAAATTTAGAGAAAGGGGTTATATCATCAAGATATACAACTAGGAAATCATGTATTTCTTTGGAAAATGCAATATCCATTACCCTTTGAAAGGTGGCACCAACGTTTTTAAGTCTGAATGGCATATTCACATACTTAAATGTTCCCCATGGTGTGGTAAAGGCTGTCTTGTCTTGGTCATCCGGGTGAACCAGTATTTGATTAAAACCTGAAAAGCCATCTAGCAGAGAAATTTTAGACGATCCCACTACTCTCTGCAGAATATGATCCATTTTGGGCAATGGGTAATGGTCTTTTAGGGAGACTTGGTTTAAATTTCTTAGGTCTACGCATAGCCTAATCTCTCCTGTCTTTTTTCTTGTAGGAACAAGATTGGATACCCATTCAGAAAATCTGATGGGTGCTATGATACTTGCTTCAAACATTCTTTTGACTTCCTTTTCAATCAAAGGGAGAAGCATGGGATTGATTCTCCTCAGTTTCTGTTTGAAGGGCTTTTGGTTTGGTTTTAAGGGAATGGTATGTTGGATTACTGAGGTGTCATAGGATTTCAAATCCTCATAACTCCAAGCAAATACATCTTGGAATTCTTTGAACAAATCAACATATTTGGGCTTCTTATCAGGTGGAAAATTTTTAGATAATTTGATCATTTTGGGCTTCTCTGTTGTCCCGATGTTATGTTCTTCTATAGCAGCATTTAGGGGTTGCATTTTTGGTTTCTTGGGAACACCATTAGCATCAAACATGTCTTCCAACGGAGTGAGGCCAGCAGGGAGTAAGTTATCTTTCAGATCAACAATCTCGGCCTTTGTTTTGGCTATTTCCTCCAAATGCATCAGTTTCAGTTCTTCTATATTTGTGTTATAAAAAACAGTTGGGTTCAAAATTCGTTTGGTCGTTATAGGTGTTACAGCCTGCTGATTTTCATTGGTTTGTTGTTGTTCATTCGTCATAACATCCATGTCAATGTTAATATTTGAAAACTCATGCTCAAGGGTGAGGAAATTGTTAATCTGGGCATCATTCTCGAACACTTGCCAATCTTTAACGTTATTTGGGACAACGGGTCTGTGTTTTATTTCAGCAGTGAAATGATGATTTGGTTCAAAGGGAAGCTTGCATGTACTAGCAAAAGTGGCCAGGCTTTTGCATAAATGTTATGCTCTCTTGAAATCTTGGCAAGTTTGGATTCAGTGAATGTGTTGAGTATACTAGTGGCAGCAGTCCTATAGGCCCTCATTCTATTGTCATTGGTAACAAAATTACCTTTCATCTATTGTATGATTAAATCAGAGTCACCTAAAATGGATACTTTTGCAGCTCCTAGAACTTTGAGCAGTTTAAGGCCTAAGAGGAGAGCCTCATACTCTACCATGTTATTAGTGCATTTAAAATTTAGTCTGTAGGCATGGCATTCTGCATGGTTGTTATGTGTATTGTGGATCCAGACACCTGCCCCTGCTCCTAACTTGTTGACAGAGCCATTAAACTCTAAATACCATACGATTTCTTGCTTGTGGTTAGTGTCAAGAGTTTCAGTCATTCTTGCAGTGGACAGATTTGAATTTTCTGTTTGGGGAGGTTATTCTTGTAAGCTGGTTTCCTTGATTGTTTTGACAGTTTTATCAGTATGGGTAACCGATTCTTCATTGATGTGTGTGTTCATTTCTAAAGCCAATGGCTTGTCATCAATGGGAGGACTCATTTCATCATTAAATAAAATAAAAGAATCCATATCAGAATGGATTGAGTAAATGGGAAACTTTTCAGGCTTGCTCTCACTAGTTACCACATATTTCATCAGTGTTTCTCTATACAGTCTCTTTGGTTTCCCAAAGACAGATATGGTGGCATAAGAGTGGTCTAATTGGAGGGATCCTTGGAGTTTTGCTCCCCAAGATCTTGACAATAACATGCCATACTTTGGTGGAATGTCAGCAACCACCACATCCATGAGGATTGTCTTGTTAGGAAATTGAACTAAGGAGACACACAGGTCTTTGATGAGGCCTAAACACTTGACTTGACTTGAGTCAAAGGAGAATAGATCTTTGTAGGGTCTTGTAACATCAAGGTTCAACTTTTCCATTACTTCTTTTGGCATAAGGTTGTGGGAGGCACCTGAGTCAAACATGGCATTGTGCAGGACTTTGTCATGTATATGTAAACTGACATAAAAGGGCAAGATAGATCCATATGTTGATTTTCCATTGACTTCTGGACCAAACAGCAGCTCAGGTTGATCATCAAGAACATTCACATCATCCTTTACCTTCGGCATTTGGAGTGACCTTTGAATTTGTTGCCTATACACATCATGTTTGGCTAGTTCGGATAAGGGGATGGATATCTTCAATTTAACTATTTCTGCCTCTAAGTCAAATGATTTTTCAGATTGGGTTTTAGTAATGTGAGAAGCAGGTTTCCATTTTTCCATTGGAGTATCAGCAACTTGGCCTTGTTTATCAGTGTTATGGGAAGTGTTTGATTGCGATTTTTCTGTTTTAGGAGGGCTTTTGGGAATGCTGTTCAAATTTTCTTTCGAGGAAGAAGGTGGCCGAGGCTGGTCAATAGAAGGTTGCATTCGTGTTATGTCCTCTACAGTCACTTAATGCGGGTTTGGGACAGGTATATCAGCTGGTTCTATTATGACAGCCTTGCATTTAGTCTTGTTGGGTTGTTTGCCATCCTTTGGTTTGTTAGGTTCAGGAATGTCAATTGTCCTAGTTCTCAGCTTATATTGTTTGTGGACCTCATACACAACAGTGTCATAACCTTGTTTAAAATCAAAAGACTCACAGACTTAGTCTGAAATTGATTAAAGTCATGCTCATCTTGGTCTTGTTGAGTTAGGAAAATTTGTTTCTCAGCCCTCGAGTCCACCAGGTTCATGTGAGTGTCCTCTGGGGATTCACTAGATGTAGATGCTTCCGCATAATTTTCATGAAAGGGTGGTCTTATATCATGGTCTGGACTAGACCTACCAGCATTTGTGTTCTGTGTTTTCCTGAAATTTGGGTTCCTTATTGTATTGGACTATTGTCCTTCCCATGATGATTTCCTCTCAACACTTTCTACTCTGTCTCCGAGCCTTTGCATGCCATTGATAATAGCATTAAGTTTCTGATCTAAGGCTTTGGGTTCTTCTTTGAAAGTGGTTCTCCTCTCCATTATAGCTCTATTTCTTTGGGCAATCAGGTTGGCCTCTACGCTAACAACAACATTTTGCATGTCTGCAAGGGTTTGAGGGGCTCTTTCTTTTAACTGGTAGGCCATATCTGGGTCGAACCCATCAGGGAATTTATACAAGGCAAGGTCAGCTGGAGGTCTCAGGTTCTGTGGTATTGCATTATAGACATTATTGAATCTAGCACAGTAATCTAGGATAGACTCATGAGGGTCCCTTTTTATTGTATCGTACTCAACAAGTATGTGCAAGGGGTATTTCTTTTCTCCCATCTGTTGGCAAAGGATTGGTAAAGCTCATCCGGAGTGGTTATGGAATTTGCAGCAAGTGATCTGAACCAAGTTCTTACATCACCTGTTAAACTTTGAACAAAAATTTTCATTCTCACACTATCATCATCTATTTCGTAGTTCTCAAAATAGTATTGCATCTTCTTTGTATGCTGAAGGGCTGTGCAAGTGCCAGTTCCATCAAAATATGTTATTTTAGTTTGATAATCCTGAGGCATAGCCCCAGGGTTTGCAGGTAATTGCAGGGGTGCATATCTATTGGCCATGTTTACAGGGACGACCGGAACAACAGGGATGAGTGGAACAATTGGGACAATTGGAACAACAACAGTGGTAATGGTGGTATCTGTAGTGAATGGAGGTGTGGAAGGAGTGCTTTGGGAATTATATGATGAACAAGGGGAAGTAGGGGTTGAACGAAATAAAACTTTGACAGGGGTTGGAACGCTGCTTGGGTGAACTACTTCAGGACTATTATCAGCAAAATCTCCTCTTTGTTCTTGCTTCCTAAAGATTTTTGGGATTAAGTTCGGATTTTCAAAAGCAGCTGGTGGATTTGGGTTTGGATTTAACCTAGTATAACGAGAATTATTTTTGGGAGCCAGATTTTGAATTTGTTTTGGTATTTTCTACGAATGTTTTTAGAATTGGCAAGGAACTGATTAAATTTCGGGGACAACTATCTGTAGTTTAAACTAGCATGAAGATTGACTGAAGCAGCATTTATTTACTCCTGTAACTGCAAAGCAAAAATAATTTCAAAGGCTTCCTGGCCGACATTCAGACTTCATCTGTAGTTTTAAGGAACAGACAACATTGATTTTTGTTCCTATGGAGTTTTCCAACTTGATTTGTGAAAATAACTGAAGAGGTCCCCAGTGGAGTTGCCATTATGTTATCACTCAGGTTGTCCTTCTGGTCGACATCAAAAGGATACAGCCAAGGTAACCAGAGACCAATCTTTGGACTGCAGGTTCTAGCCCACCTGCAATCAGAGAGGGCTGTCTCTTTCGGATTTAGCTTTATTGATAATGTTTTAGGCTAGTTATTGAGTTCAAGGGGTTTTGTTTTGTTTTTTGGTGGGAAGGATGATGCTTTCAAGTAAAGAGGCAGGGATAGCATGAAAGTTTTAGAACCATTGGGTGTGGAGTCAAGGAGTAGGACTGCTGGTGCATTTTCCTGGTCACAAGAAGGAATATGGAGCAAGCTAGTATATGAAATAATCATTCAAGGTAAAAGAGGTGGATTAAAGGCTAATGAATGAGGGGCAATCAAGAATCTCTCATTCAGGTTAGCAAAGAGAAGACAAATGAGCCCTATCTAGGAGCAGTTAAGAATTCCTAAATAACAGTCATTTATATGTGAAAATAGGTCAAACATGAGCCATAACAGAATTCGTATTTACACCTAATTCAAGAGGAAAACATTAAGAAGCGACAAAAAATGAGCATAGAGTGCAACCAAGCAAATTCTAAACCAATCCTTTGTTCTGTGACTTGAGCATATGTGAAATCGAAATAACAGAGGTAAGGAAAACTTATTGATTCATATAGCAGCACAAGAATTCCGCATTCAATTCTTCAAACCATTAGACACAGAGTAGACAGTCATTCCTCCAAAGCTTTTCAGCAATCTTTGATTAAGTAAAACATCTCAGATATTGAGTGCGAGTCTCTAATGAGGATTATCAACCAACCAACCCTTTAAACAATACAGAGGGTCAGTATATATAGGGAAAATTATCCAAAAATTAATCTATTACAGCCGACCTAAACAGGTCTGAAAGAAAATGATTACTTTAACCTAATCTTATCCAGAAATAAATGCATGAAAATATCTTTGAGCTGCGCTGAGGGCAGCTGTATCAAAACTGAGTTAATGTCTGTCTTGGGTGGCTCGGCGCAGTTTTCCTGTAATAATTGTGATTTGTCCTTTATCTCCACCTCTAACTTAGTTTTGCTGCTGTTTTGCTGGCATTAATGTGCACTAATCCCAACTAGATAGGCTTTTAAATGGCCTTAACTATTTTTCTGACTTTGATGAAGGTTTTTAATTTTCACCTGATTTGATGTTGCTGAACTGATACTCTTTGCCGCTTCCTGATACTCTTTGGCGCTGATCCTGGAGTCTTTAATATCTTCTGAATGGTTTAGACTGTCCCATCGATCTTTCATGGCAGTTGTTCGGTCTTCTGTTTCTTTAAAAATTGTGTTTGCCCCTTTCTGAATGATTCGCGAGGAGAAACGGGTCATTCTGTGCCTTTCTGGCTTGCTGGGGGTTGTGCGATGAGGGGCTTTCCATTTTGGCCCATTTCCAGTAGCCATGTTAGGCGCTAATCGCGCATGAAAAACTGCCTCAGAATCTGAATCCAGGCTTCCTAAGCATGATTTTCGCCTTTCGCGCCTTTTTGAGTGATGATGTCAGAATGACGTGAGCAGTTAGTCTCAGTACGGAGGTAACGTGGCAGGGTGACGTCAGCAGTACGGCCGGGTGACGTGGCGGTACGGCAGAGGAGGTGACGTGGCGGTACACGGTGGCAGTGACGACTTGGCAGGAGGTCTGACGCAGGTTGATAACGTAGCAGGATGATGTCACTGGGCAGAGGCGATTTTCAGTTTTGGGCACACCGCCTTTGGGCAAAAGTGGTATTGGTAGAGGGGGCTCCGCCACAGCCGAGAAGGTGACGCGTGGCGGGAGTACGACGGTAACACCGCCGATCTCCTGGGCGTTAACCCTTGGCAGCTTCGTTGGGGAAAGGACCCAGCCACCATTGATTTGCGGTGTGCCAGATCTAACAGTTGGCGGCAAAGATGAAGCGACGGAGGTTTAGGGACGGGGCCCGCGAATATTCGAATCTTAATACAGCGCCACGGGGGTCCAAAACCTTGGGTTTGCGGAGTTTGGGGGTTTTTAACAGGTTTTTAAGGCATCGGAAGGGGTCCGAAAGCCTAGAATAGTGGATTTGTGTAGTTTGAGAAGGGTTTTAAGGAAAAACGAGGGATTTATGCCTTGGGAGGGTGAAAATAAGTCAAATAAGATGGTGTTTATACACATGAAAGGAATTTTATGCTGTGTGGTGGAGTAATATGCTTGAAGAGATAGTTTGAGGGTGGAGATGAGGGTTCTTGCTGAGTTTCAGATAAACTTAGCAATTCCCAATGAACTTATGGTTATGTTTCAACCAGGGGGAGGGGATAAGTATATAGGGGAGCTATTAACATAATTTTAGTAGGGGAAGGGGAACACAAATAGGGATTTACATAATAGAGTCAGTAGTTAATATGGAAATGACAAGAAAGCGCTAAGTATGTGGATCTTAGGCTATCGAAGGGGGAAAAGTGACTCATAGAGAAAGAATGGAAATCTTTGAGTGAAGCAAATCTTCACGAGGCAAATGATATGGAAGATTATGAAACTAAGAGGAATGAAGCAGATCTTGACCTCTTTAGGGAAATTAGTGAGTGATTTTGGGGAAGAGGAAGAAGGGGAGGTTAGAGATGTCCAGTTTGAGCTCCTCCAAATGAAAACTACCTTGTACCTGTGATTTGAAGTACAATATCACTTTAAAACACAAAACTGATCACATATCAACATTCTGCAACCTCAAAAACTACCTACCCAGCCTACTTACCTAGCATTTTTTCTTCTTTTTGTTTTGGGTGCACTTAGACTTGCAGACCCTGCTTTATAATTTTTCTTTTGACTGCCCTCCTATCTAAATTTATCCTTATTTCTTCCAAGGGCCTAGATTAAGCAGCTAGACTCCTTTGTTTCTCTACCTATCTACAAATCTGCCAAGATTAAGCTGTTTGGACAAATATCAATTCTCTATATTCTAAACAAGAAATTGGAACCTAGGGAAGCCAAGATTAAGTTGTTTGGACTTCCCTTAACAGAACATTCTTAAAAAATGGTTAAGTCATCAAAATTGGAATATAGCAGTGGCATTTGGACTGGCACACTTTCATGGCCTCTTCTTTGGCCTTTTTTTGGAAATATGCTGGATTTCAGGATGCAAAGTACGACATATTTGGCATGTAAAACTGTCAATCATGAAAGATGAATATCTGTTGAAATAGGAGTCTAACACATATATTGAAGATCATATACGGAAGTTGCACATATACAAAGGATACATATATACAAAAGTTATATATACTTAAATTTCACATACATGGAGGTTATGTGTATGTACGGAAGTTGCACATATACCTGGAATATATGTGCATATAGAAAAATTTCGGATATACAAAAGATATGTGCATATCTTCCGTATATGCAGAATTTCCGTACATGAAAAATTTCCATATACGGAAGCTGCACATGTACGGTAGATGCACACATATAAAATATGTACATATATGGAAGATATACATTTATAAGAAAGTTATGCATATACGGAAGATATGCACATATCTAAATCTTCCGTATATGTGCAATTTTTGTATATGGAAGTTGCAGATATACGATAGTTGTACATATATAAAAGACGTGCATATACAGAAGATATGCACATATAAGAAATTTATGCATATACAGAAGATATGCGAATATACGAAAGTTGCACATATACGAAAGATATGTGCATATACAGAAGATGCACATATACAATATATAGAAGTTGCGCATATACGAATGATGCACGCATATATTTTGTAAATGTAGAATTTCCGTATATGCGTAATTTCTATATATGTAATTTGCGCATATAGCAAAGTTATGTATATACGAAAGATATGTGCGAATATCTTCTTTATATTCTTAACTTTCTTATATGTGGATATCTTTCGTATATGCATGTCGTTTATATATCTGCATTGTATATGTACAAATTCCATATACAAAAATTGCACATATACGGAAATTATGTATATACGAAGATATGTGCATATCTTCCATATATACATAACTTTGTTATATGTGTACATTTCCTTATACGTGCAATTTTATTATATGGAAGTTGTGCATATACTGTAGATTCACATATATAAAAGACATGCATATATGGAAGATATGTGAATATACGGAAGTTGCGCATAAATGGAAGATATGTGCATATATGGAAGTTGCACATATACGGTAGATGCATATATACAAAACTTATATATACTAAAGTTTCACATACATGGAGGTTATGTGTATATACAGAAGTTGCACATATACCTAGAAGAGATGTGCATATAAAAAAATTTCGCATATACAAAAGAGATACGCATATCTTCCGTATATGCACAATTTCCATATATAAAAAATTTATATATATGGAAGTTGCACATGTACGGTAGATCCACATACATAAAAGACGTACATATATGGAAGATATGCATATATAAGAAAGTTATGCATATATGGAAGATATGCACATGTCTTTCGTATATGCACAATTTCCATATATGCGCAATTTTTGTATATGAAAGTTGCGCATATATGGTAGATGTACATATATAAAAGATGTGCATACACGGAAGATATGCACATATAAAAAATTTAAGCATATATGGAAAATATGTGAATATACGGAAGATATGTGCATATATGGAGGTTGTGCATATACGGTAGATGCACATATACAATATACGGAAGTTGTGTATATACGAATGATATGCACATATATTAAATATATGCACAATTGTTGTATATGTGTAGTTTCTGTATATGAAATTTGTGCATATACAAAAGTTATATATATACGAAATATATGCGCGAATATCTTCCGTATATCCCTAACTTTCGTATATGTGCATATCTTCTGTATATACACGCCGTTTATGTATCTGCATTGTATATGCGTAAATTCCATATACAGAAATTGTGCATATACAAAAACTGTGCATATACGAAAGATATAATTCTATATACACAAATTACGCATATACGGAAGATATGCGCATATCTTCCGTATATGCACAATTTCTGTATATGCGTAATTTCTGTATATGAAATTTGCGCATATACGATGAAGATACATAAACAATATGCATATACAGAATATATACATATATAAGAAAGTTACGAATATACGAAAGATATGTACATATATTCTGTATATGCACAATTTTTGTATATGGAAATTGCGCATATACGGAAATTGTGGATATACGAAGATATGTGAATATATTCCGTATATACATAACTTTTTTATATGTGCACATTTTCTTATACGTGCAATTTCAGGATAACGAAGTTGCGCATATACTATAGATTCACATATATAAAAGACATGCATATACGAAAGATATGCGAGTATATAGAAGTTGTGCATATACAGAAGTTGCGCATATACAAAAGTTATATATACTAAAGTTTAATATACATGGAAGTTATATGTATATACAGAAGTTGCACATATCCCTGGAAGATATGTGCATATAGAAAACATCGCATCTACAAAAGATATGCGCATATCTTCCGTATATGCACAATTTCCATATATTCACAATTTTTGTATATGAAAGTTGCGCATATACGGTAGATGCATATATATAAAAGACATTCATACATGTAATATATGTACACATGAGAAATTTACTCATATACGGAAGATATGTGAATATACGGAAGTTGCGTATATATTGAAGATATGTGCATATACGGAAGTTGCGCATATACGAATGATATGCGCATATATTGCATATATGCACAATTTCCATACAAATGCCAAAATTAAAGCTTCATTTGATAGTAGATCTATAAGAACAATATGCTCCTTGTAGAGCATATACAAGGAGCATATTATTCTTATAGATCTACTCTCAAAGGAAGCTTTAATTTTGGCATTTGTTTGAAAATTGTGCATATACGCATATCATTCGTATATGTGCAACTTCTGTATATTGTATATGTGCATCTACCGTATATGCGCAACTTCCGTATATGCAGATATCTTCCGTATATGTTCAACTTCCGTATATTTGCATATATTTCGTATATGCGTAAATTTCTTATATGTGCATATCTTCTGTGTATGCACGTCTTTCATATATGTGCATCTACCATATATGCGCAACTTCCATATACAAAAATTACACATATATAGAAATTTTGCATATATGGAAGATATGTGCATATCTTCCATATATGCATAACTTTTTTATATATGCATATTTTCCATATATGTACATCTTTTATGTGTGTGCATCTATCGTATATGTGCAACTTCCATATATGAAAATCTTTCATATACGGAAATTGTGCATATACGGAAGATATGCGCATATCTTTTGTATATGCAATTTTTTTCTATATGGACATATCTTTTAGGTATATGTGCAACTTCCGTATATACACATAACTTCAATGTATGTTAAACTTTAGTATATATGCTTCTTTTGTATATGCGCAACTTCCGTATATGCACATATCTTCCGTATATGTGCAACTTCTATATATTCGCATATCTTCCGTATATGCATGTCTTTTATATACGTGAAACTACAATATATGCGCAACTTTCATATACTGAAATTGTACGTATAAGAAAATGTGCACATATAAGAAAGCTATATATACGGAAGATATGCACATATCTTTCGTATATGCACAATTTCCATATATACGCAATTTCCATATACAGAAATTGTGCATATATGGAAACTGTGCATATACAGAAGATATGTGCAAATATCTTCCATATATCCCTAACTTTCGTATATGCGCATATCTTCTGTATATGCATATTGTTTATGCATCTACATCGTATATGTGCAAATTCCATATACGGAAATTGTGCATATACAAAAATTGTGCATATACGGAAGATATGCACATATTCCATATACAAGAATTGCGTATATACAAAAATTGTGCACATACAGAAGATAAGCACAAATTCCATATACAGAAATTACGCATATACGGAAATTGTGCATATACGTAATATATGTGTATATCATTCATATATGCGCAACTTCTGTATATTGTATATGTGCATCTACCATATATGCGCAACTTCTGTATATGCACATATCTTCCCTATATGCGCAACTTCTGTATATTTGCATATATTTTGTATATGCGTAAATTTCTTATATGTGCATATCTTCCGTGTATGCACGTTTTTTATATATGTGCATCTATCGTATATGCGCAACTTCCATATACAAAAATTGTACATATACGGAAATTGTGCATATACGGAAGATATGTGCATATCTTCCGTATATGCGTAACTTTCTTATACATGCATATCTTCCATATATGTACATCTTTTATGTATGTGCATTTACCGTACATGCGCACCTTCCATATATAGAATTTTTTCATATACGGAAATTATGCATATACAGAAGATATGCACATCTCTTTTGTATATGTGAAATTTTTCTATTTGCACATATTTTCCAGGTATATGTGCAACTTCTGTATATACACATAACTTCCATGTATGTTAAACTTTAGTATATATAACTATTTTATATATGCATCTATCGTATATGCACATATCTTCCGTATATGTGCATCTTCCGTATATGTGCAACTTCCATATATTCACATATCTTCAATATATGTGTAAATTTCTTATATGTGCATATCTTCCGTGTATGCATGTCTTTTATATATGTGCATCTACCATATATGAGCAACTTCCATATACAAAAATTGCGCATATACGGAAATTGTGCATATACATAAAATATGTGCATATCTTCCGTATATACGTAACTTTCTTATATATGCATATCTTCAATGTATGTACATCTTTTATGTGTGTGTATCTACCGTACATGTGTAGCTTCCATATATGGAAATTTTTTAGATACAGAAATTGTGCATATACGGAAGATATGTGCATATCTCTTGTATATGTGAATTTTTTCTATATGCACATATCTTCCAGGTATATGTGCAACTTCTGTATATACACATAACCTCCCTGTATGTGAAACTTTAATATATATAATTTTTGTGTATATGCATCTTTTGTATATGTACAACTTTCATATATGCACATATCTTCGGTATATGCGCAACTTCTGTATATTCACATATCTTATGTATATGCATGTCTTTTATATATGTGAATCTACAGTATATGTACAACTTCCATATACTAAAATTGCATATATACAGAAATATGCACATATAAGAAAGTTATGTATATATGGAACATATGCACATAGTTTTCGTATATGCACAATTTCCATATATGCGCAATTTCCATATATAGAAATTGTGCATATACTGAAGATATGTGCATATTTTCCATATATCCCTAACTTTCTTATATGTGCATATCTTTTGTATATACACATCGTTTATGCATATACATCGTATATACGAAAATTCCATATACAAAAATTGCGGATATATGGAAATTGTACATATATAGAAGATATGTGCATATCTTCAGTATATACATAATTTTCGTATATGCTCAATTTCTGTATATGGAATTTGCGCATATACGAGGCAGATATATAAATGACGTGCATATATGGAAGATATGCACATATAAGAAAGTTAAGGATATACAGAAGATATTCACGCA
This sequence comes from Pinus tabuliformis, assembly GCA_031772625.1. Lineage (NCBI taxonomy): Eukaryota > Viridiplantae > Streptophyta > Pinopsida > Pinales > Pinaceae > Pinus > Pinus tabuliformis. Next base: position 1,313,830,409 of record CM062805.1, on the reverse strand, counting down.
TATCTTCTGTATATACATAACTTTCGTATATGCACAAATTCCATATACATAAATTACGCATATACAGAAATTATGCATATAGGCAATATATGCGCATATCATTCATATATGCACAAACTCCGTATATTGTATATGTGCATCTAGTGTATATGCGCAACTTCTGTATATGCACAACTTCCGTATATTCGCATATTTTCTGTATATGCGTAAGTTTGTTATATGTGCATATCTTCCGTGTATGCATATCTTTTATATATGTGCATCTATTGTATATGCGCAACTTCCATATACAAAAATTGTGCATATATGGAAGATATGTGCATATCTTCCATATATGTGTAATTTTCTTATATATGCATATCTTCCATATATGTACATATTTTATGTGTGTGCATCTACCATACATGTGCAGCTTCCATATATGGAAATTTTTCATATACGAAAATTGTGCATATACAAATTCAATATCTGTATATACACAACTTCCATATATGCACATATCTTTCATATGTGTGCAACTTCTGTGTATACACATATATGGGAGTTACAGATATAGACAAGGTACGTTCATATACAAAAGACATGCACATATACAAAATTTGTGCATATAAAAAAAATGTGTTCATATACAGAAGATATGTGCATTTACGAATGATATGCACATTTATGAAAGTTGTGCATATATGGAAGTTGTGTAGAACTTCACCCTCTATATGTGCACATAGTTCGTATATGTGCATGCCTTCCATATATATATATATATGTTTCCTATATGTGCATGTCTTATGTATATGTGCTTCTTCCATATATGCATTTCTTCAATATAGACATAGAATATAGGTTGATATAGAGATTTTCATATATGCATATATGGAAGATATGTGTATATACAAAAGTTGCACATGCATAGGAGATATGCACATGTCCATATATGTACAACATTTCATATATGTGCAACTTTCTTATATGTTCATATCTTCTGTATATGTGTTTCTCTCATACATGTGCATATCTTATGTATATGCGCATATACAGAAGAAATGTACATATATGGAGGATATGCACATATATGGAAGTTGTGCATATGCAGAATCTATGCACATATACGAAAGTTGCACATATATAAAAGATATTCATATATATAGAAGTTGTACATATATAAAAATTGTTGTGTAGACATATTACAGCCGTTTTCATATATGCACATATACATAAGGTTTACATATACGAAAGATATGCACATATAAGGAAGTTGTACATATATAGAGACTATTATGTATACATATCATGAATGTTGCATACAACTTCTATATATGCTCATATTTTGCATATATAAATATACGGAAGTTGTGCATATATACAAGATATGCACATATATGAAAGTTGTGCCTATATAGTGGATATGCGTAGCTTCCATATATGCACAACTTCTATATATGTGCATATAAAGAAGTTTTGTACAACTTAACTCAGTTACAAAAGTTGTGCATGCCTCTACTATAAGAAAGAGACGACTCAAGTTCATCCTTCGGTTGAGAGTGACATAAGACTTTGTAGCATATGCCAAGGCAGCTGGATGTCTTTGTACATCTGACACAATCACCTATTCTTCAAAGTAAGTAGGTGATGCATGCTAATCTGGCGTGTGTGCTCTACGTACTTCTACAACTCATTATTGTGACTCATCAAAGGATATGTTATACACATCTGTTCCTGGATTATCCTTAAGGAGAATGGTATCCACTTATTCACTAGGGACATTCTTTATCGTTGGAGTTGGTGAAGCCTGTGGGTGACCTAAGTTGCTTTATCAATTCGGTGTCTTGATCCTGTTCTGGCTGCTCCATCTCCATGTCCATTTTTTCTACTATTGGCTCATCCTGCAGAGCAAGTTCATGTTCCTGTGGCTACTCACCCTGTTCCTCATCGGCTGCTGGTTCAGAGTCTTTAACCTGTATCGACGTGGTTTTCATTGTCCGTGTGCCTTTCACTTCTTCCTATTCATGTTCATGTTTCACTTCCTTCTCTTCTTTGTGCAGCTCTTGTTTTTCTTTGAGCTTCTGCTAGACTTCCTGCAATTTCCTCTCTACTTCTTCAAGTCTTTTCTTCTTCCTTTTTCTTTTAACTATTCTCCTATTGCGTTATCGCCTCTTCACATCTATCTACGAAAGAAAAACATATAGAAGTTGCACATATACATAAATTTTTCATATACAAAAGATATGTGTATATACAGAAGTTGTGCATAACCGAAATGTATGCATATCTAGAGACTATCGTATATGCATATTATGTCAGTCTTCAGATATGCACAATTTCCATATATGCACATATCTTTTGTATATGCACAACTTTTGTACATGGGCATGTCTTCCATATCTTTACATATTTGGAAGTTGCGCATATATGATAAATGTACATATATGAAATTTGGATGGAAGTTCTCTGATCCGTGCATTCAGAGCAAAACTATTGATTTTTTTTTTAAACACATAAAAATGTAAAAACTCTCTTGAATAATGCCCATTAATAATTTTATTGAACAATACGTTCATACTATTATTACTATCCAAAATGAAATGCCAACTGTATAATGACCCCATGGATATATTTTACGTATGTTGACTATGATAGTTGGGTAACTTGATTATCAAAGTATTGACCTTTCATGAATGCTGGCTGACTATCGAAGAATTCAACTTGAACTATATGCATCATTGTAGTCTCCTATCGAATCACACAGGGATCCAAACTTGTCACTGTGCTTACTTTCCTGAGTTCTCTTTCTTGGTTGTTGCATTCACCCACCGTTTGCTTTACCTAATTCTTGTTCCAAACCTATTAGAAATGAAAAAAAAGAGGTGTAGATAGAAATATGGGTTCATTCCCTTCTACGCTTGATCCTAAAGTATGACTACCTTAGTGATACCTTGTATCATGTTGGCTATAGTTGGGTATGGGCTTCTAGTTTCTTCATTTTAATTTTCCCTTTTTAGTTCATTTGTGAGTGGATGCAACACCATCACTAAGATTTGGTGTTTGGTATCATCACTCAATGCCAAGGTTCGATCACCCTCCCACTCCATTCCTTCGTAGAGATTTTTTAGTAGCGAAAATGAGAATTCACATTTGAATTTAGATAGGGCTTCAAGAGGCATCTAAGTAGTGGGGCTAGGATTATGATCCATCTCATGTTTAGTCGAGTCTATAGAACTGAAGTAGAAGATGCGGGAGGACCATAGATTGTAGGATCCAATATCACCATAGCCTCAAGTAGGCATAATGTAGTAATAATTAAAGGATAATCCTTTCTTGTTAGGAAAGGATAATGTATCAGAGTGAAACCAGCAACATCATTACACTATTTCATAGGAATAAAAAAATACATTAAGTGATATACAAAGGAGAAAACATATTGTGCATTTCTATGATAGGAATCAATAAAATAATTTCATTAGCCTTCAATATGGATTCCCTATCACTCGTCCATTACATTTAGCAATTGTATAGCTCAATCCCCTCATGAATAGGCAAATTAAACCAAAGGGAAACCACAAAATTTGGGTCTCTTGGGTGTAGAATTCGGGAAAACGTTAAATGTTTCTTCCCCCTGTTTACAAGGAGAGAGGAAGCTTTGAACAACAGTTACAAAATAGCTCAGCCAAGCTCTAGTTGTCTAATCGACTACCTGTCTCAGCGTACGATGGTTTTGCTTCCAAAATCGTTGCAATCAGATTTGATTCTATTCTTTAAAATGCAGTAATTACAGAATAAAAGAAAAAGGAAAATTGAATTATGATTTGAGGAAAATAACTCCACGATATTCCTATTATGGCCTCTGATCAGGCCATGTCTCTGCTACAATGTGCCTCTCTTGTTGTTCGATCGGTTCACCTATTGATTTTACCTTAACTGCCTGACTTCCCCACTCTCTGGAGTTGTGAGTGATCAACAGTGGTTGCTTGTCACAGAGCAGAAGTGGAGATTGACCTAATAGCCCTTCATTGTTTGACAGTGCAGAGTTCCATGCTGAGAAATTAATTCTTAGGTGACCTACACACTGCTTCCTGAGTCCCATACCTCCATTTACTCACTGAAGACGTGGGTTGGAGCACAAAGATGGCTTGTATTACCTCAAGGAAAACCCAACACTCCTTCATGCAGATCATGGTCCTTGCTGCCTTAACCCAACGATTTTTTTATCATCACCATTACTTCTGAGACCAACCTCTCTATTACCGCATTCAATCGTGCAACTTCTGACTCATCCATCTCTTTAAACTTCCTCTATTACAAGTTATACACATCTACAGAAGCTGTGCATATACAAAATATGTGTGCATATACAAAAGTTGTTCATATATGGATGTTGTCGTATATGTATATTACAAAAGTTTCACACAAGTTTTGTATATGCACAATTTATACAGAAGTTTCACATATACAAAAGATATGTGCATATATAGAAGTTGCAAATATGTAGAAGATATGCGCATATACATAAGTTGCACATATACCGAAGTTGTTTAGAACTTCAGTCTTTATATAGGCACAAATTCAGTATAGACGCATATCTGCTGTATATGCATAAACAGATATTCGTATATACGGAAGTTGCGCATATACAAAAATTGTGAATATACAGAAATTGCACATATATGGTGGCTGTGAATATATAGTGGCTAGAGTTGCGCTAAATTATATATATTGCACATAACTTGTTCATATACATAAGTAGTGCATATACAGAAGTTGTGGATAAATGGATGGTGTTGTATATGTGTATTATAGAAGTTGCACACAAATTTCGTATATGCACAAGTTATACAAAAGTTTCACATATACAAAAGATATGTGCATATATAGAAGTTTCACACATGTAGAAGATATGCACATATACAAAATATGTGCGCATACATAAAATAAATGTGCATATACAGAAGTTTCTTAGAACTTCAGTCGCTATATAGGCATAATTTCTATATAAACGTATATCTTCTGAATATACATAAATAGATATTCATATATATGGAAGTTACGCATATACAAAAATTGTGCATAAATAGATGTTGTCGTATATATATATATATTACGAAAGTTGCACACAAATTTCATATATGCACAAGTTATATAGAAGTTGCGCATATACAAAAGATATGTGCATATATAGAAGTTTCACATATGTAGAAGATATGCACATATACAAAAGTTGCACATATATGGAAGATCTACGCATATACAAAATATATGTGCATATACGAAAGTTGTTTAGAACTCCAGTCTCTATATAGACACAAATTCTTTATAGACGCATATCTTTCGTATATGCATAAACATATATTCATATATATTGAAGTTGTGCATATACAAAAATTATGCATATACAGAAATTGCACATATACGGTGGTTGTGCATATATAGTCGTTGGAGTAGCACTAAACTATGTATATTTTGAATAATTAGTGAATATACAGAAAATATGCGGATATACGGAAGTTGTGCATATACAGAAGTTGTGCATATATGGATGTTGTCATATATGTATATTACAGAAGTTGCACACAAATTTTGTATATGCACAAGTTATACAGAAGGTGTGCATATACAAAGGATATGTGCTTATATAGAAGTTTCACATATGTAGAAGATATGCACATATAAGGAAGATATGCGCATATACGGAATATATGTGCATATACGAAATTTGTTTAGAACTTCAGTCTCTATATAGGCACAAATTCTGTATAGATGCATATCTTTCGTATATGCATAAACAGATATTCGTATATACGGAAATTGCACATATACAAAAATTGTGCATATACAGAAATTGCACATATATGGTGCTTGCGCATATACAGTGGCTAGAGTTGCACTAAATTATGTATATTTTGCATAACTTGTGCATATACAGAAGATATGCGCATATACAGAAGTTGTGTAAATACAGAAGATGTGCGCGTATACAGAAATTGTGCATATATGTATGTTGTTGTATATGTATATTACAGATGTTGTATACAAATTTCGTATATGCATAAGTTATACAAAATTTCTGCATATACAAAAAATATGTGCATATATAAAAGTTGCACATATGTAAAAGAGATGCACATATACAGAAGTTGCACATATACGGAATATATGTGCATATACAGAAGTTGTTTATAACTTCAGTCTCTATATAGGCACAAATTTTGTATAGACGCATATCTTCCATATATGCATAAAGATATATTCATATATATGGAAGTTGCGCATATACAAAAATTGTGCATATACGGAAATTTCACATATGCGGTGGCTGCGCATATACAGTGGCTAGAGTTGTGCTAATTTATGTATATTTTCGTCTTACATATATGTGTAGCTTTTGTATATGTGAATCTATCATATATGCCCAACTTCCATATATGTGCATATACGAAAGTTACACATATACAAAAGTTGTGCACTACTTTAACCTTTGTATATGTGACTTCCATATATGCGCATATCTTCCATATATGTGCAACATCTGTATATGCACATATAAGAACACTGCATGCATATATACGATACGCGCATATACAGAAGATATGTGCATTTGTGTAGTGTTGGTCATTTGGGTTTCTATAGAAAATGGAGATGGCTAGTTCACATTCTGAAATTTACAAAACACCTGAGAAAAGTTGCACATGAAGCAGAATATCTGTATATATAAAAGTTGTGCAGAATATCTTGAGTGAATTCTTTTCTGTAGAAGTAAGGACTTGCATTATTTATGAGTAATTTTACTACTAGGAATTGAATCATGTTATTGAATGGAATAAGGACCCCATGTGTGGAAGAATCATGACTCAAGGATCCAATGGAGGTTGTGAACACAACCTCAAGACTTTGATTGAGATTCTTCAGTTGATTGGATTGTTGTTATAACTAACATTGTGTCGTTTTTTGTACGAATGAGCTTGTTGTTTCAGTTACTGGATTGATCGCACATCCCTTTGGTGCTCATGAATTAAATGAATATTGAATTTAGATATTTTATTCTTTCATGTGACATATGAGGGATGAATCCATTCTTTGTTACAATATATTATTGGTATAATGTTGTTACATTTGATATAGTATTAACCAATTAACTCTATTTCTACATATATTTTTCTAGTGCCTCATAAGTTTATGGTTCCCTGGTTGACAATTTAATGTACAACAATTTAAACAATTAAATTTTCTGTCAATATCACTTATGATATTTCTACCTTTTTTCATTTGTGATAACTCCTACATATATGTATAAGTAGTGTTGTGCTATTAACATTGTAAAATTCATCCCATATCAGGAAAAGAGCTCACCCATTTGTATCAAACACAATACCACCTCAAGCCTTGGTGCTAGATTTTACTAGTCAATATCCAACCACTTGTCTGTGTTTGTGTATGTCTTTATGTGTGTATCCTATGCATATTATATCACATTATATAATAATTTTATTAAAATAACCATGTATCTTTTCAAATACCATCCCCATATCTATATTCGTAAAGCTTATATTTTACGCAATAGTTCAAGTGTTGGAGAAGTGGACAAATTATGTATTTCAAAAGGATTTCTTTTGTACTCCAACTGCTAGTGCTTGAATTTTATTAACACCTAGGAGAAATTGAATCAAAACTACATGAAGTGGGTTGAGTTTTGAAATCTATGAATTTGTATTGATCATAGAGGAAAAAAACCACTAGATTTGACAATGCATTGAGTCAAAGCACAATGTTGATGACCAAAATGTCGACAGAGGAAATTGCGTTTAAAATTTTTAATAGTTGTATGAAGGGGATGTGGATTTTAGTAAATCATTGAAGGCTTGTAAACAACCATGTAATGAAGAAATGAAAATGCATTCCAAGAGGGTCTATTTTTTTAATCAATAATTACTCTAGGAGGATCAATGAAGGAAAAACTCATCAAAGAATTGCTTAACAACATCGTAGGAGATCAATTTGTAGAGAGAAAGTATTTGATATGGAAATTTTACTATTGCCCCAAAGTTTCCATTAATGTGAAGAAATGGGTGGATGGATGTTGAATTCGTGAACATGCAAAGGAGGAAGCCAAAACAATGAATTCTGTGTTCCATTTTCATTACTAAATAGACTATGGGAGGAATTTAGTATGTATTATAGTTTTGTATTTCCTAGAATGAAAAGAGATATTGAATTTATATTTGTGGGTGTTATTTGATTTTCAAAGATGGTGCATTTCATCCCATGGAAGACCAATGATCACACAAACATTATCTATTTTTTTTTAGGGGAGTCTTTTCTCCATTTGGTTTTTACGTGTGGCATTACATGAATTCCATTGGAATGGTATTTTACACAATCCTTGTCATTCCTAGTATAGAGATCAATGTTTTAAGTTTTCAACTTCTCTTTCTTCCTATATTAATGCTTTCTCCTTCTATTATGGCTTATCTCTCTCTCTCTCTCTCTCTCTCTCTCTCTCTCTCTCTATCTATATATATATATATATATATATATATATATATATATATATATATATATATATATATATATATATATATATATATATATATATATATATATATATGAAGGGGACCCCTATAAGGAGAAAATGATTGGAGGTCATTTTCTTACCCTAAAATTTACGAATTAGCAATTTCAAAATTAATGGTTTCCTCTTGAGTACCATAGAAATAAAACTTTCAAAAGAAGTAGAAATTTTTAAATTGAAAATTAAATTTAAGCAATATGAAGGAGGCATATAATTCATTTCATGCTCAACATGGAGATGATACATAGTACTTATAAAACTATAAAAAATTACGATATCAACAATAATAAAAAGTTAAAATATACGCATACTAATACATTTACTCAAAATACATGCCATCAATCATTTAAGAGATAATAATACAATAAATATATGTATTAAATGTGAACTATAATAATAATAATAAAATTTCATAGTGAGTAACCATGGACATCTATATATAATATTTATAACCAATAATAATGTTAGCCAAATATAAATACGAATGGCAATAAAAAAATCTTAGAATGGAGAGAGATAAATTTAATAGGTACACACATTAAAAAAATGATTATGTTGAAGTCCACAGGGCCTTGGATAGACGATGATCAGGTGCTCTGTTAAGGAACTCCTCAATGTGAAGTCACTGGTTCAATTCCCTGCCCTGAATGGGGTATATTTACATGATAAAGACACAATCCTGCCAAGCTTACAAAAAAATGATTATGTTCAAAATGATCAAATTTACATATAAAAAAATATTATAGATCTAATATTTACTTAGAAATATTATAAAAAATTAAATATAATTATATAACAATAATCAAAATTACATGTTTACATAGTAATATTTACATAATTGTGATTTTTTGAGTTCTCTCAAATTAAGTGAGATTAAAACCAATCTAAATCCATTTTTAATTATAAAAAAATGTATGATTAAAAACATTCAATCTCTCTTCATGCTTAATAAAATTATATTTAACATGGATTTACATTAGGAGTTTCATGTGCCATACATAAACTCAACTTGAAACATAGAGTTTCATATTTCCCAAATGCTCTTATAATTAGAGAACTCATTCTACATCCCACTATAGAATAATTTGTAACATTGTCATCGTCTCCTTCTTAATGCTTACTTATATCAATAAAAAATTTACAAGTAAATAAATAATATTCTCAATTGTCTTTGATAAATGAAATAATAATTGGAAACATGTGTGGTTGCACTCAAGGAGATATATTAATGATCTAGTAGCTCATCCACACATAAGTGGATCAAAGTCCACTCTCACATCATTCTTTCAAAAACATTGAATCCCCCAATTGGATTTATAGGGTTCCATTCTATAAATACACACACATATCGACCAACATAGATCCATCTTAACCTATAATCAAGCTAATCCATAAATGTAACCATTTCCTCAAATTATTACATTGTTAAAAAGGCTTGCATCTCAAAGGGTTCGATCCTCTTGTGAAGATGGATTTAGGGATATGTTATCCAAATTTCTCCTCCTTTGATTTGTGTGTAGCTTAGATGTTTAACTTCACCCTTCTTTATTCATGTATTCAACCTATGAGTTGGAGGGCCCTCTAAATAACTCTACATAAAGAATGAAAAAATCTTTGAAGTAATAAACAACTATAGTTAGTTGGTTATTAATTTATCTCGTGTCTTTTTATATTATCTACATATCAAATTTGATTCCTCCTTCAAGATAACCATCATTCTTCCCAACCACTCAAGTTAATATTTCTTCCCAACCACCCAAGTTAATATTGAATAGGCATACTTATATATATATATATATATATATATATATATATATATATATATATATATATATATATATATATATATATATATATATATATATATATTTGTTTTTAATTGTAAATTAAGGTTGACATTGTAATATTTTATTTAAGAAATTTAAATGTTGTTTGTCATTTATACTTAGAGCCCAACAGGATTACAAATCTCCCTCATGTCGACTTATGAAAAGTGACTCTGGCTCTACTCTAGAGGCTAAGATATTTGATTTTGTTTCTTGCTTGGTAAATCCATAGTTAAGATAAATCTATTCAAATGGGTTTATCTCTAACTTGGATGAGTTTTATGTGTCCCAAAATGGGTATGACTCTCTATGATGCAAAGATAGACTCATTTTATAACCCATTACAAAAGATATTGTAATATCTATCTCCTATGTAATGTTCACTTGCATGAAGAAAAATAAAAATAAAAATATTTCCTCTCATTATTGATAATTTAAAAAATAACAATAAAATCTTATCAACCTAGTATAGAAGAGATTGTAACATCCATCTCCTATGTAATGCTCACATGCATTAAGAAAAATAAAAATAAAAATATTTGCACTTCTTCTTTGATAAGTTAAAAGTAAAGTTTCTCATGCATATTGAATGATGGAATTTTAAAGTTAGAAATTTTCTCCCAAGAGTTTATCTTATTTTAATACAATCCAAATACTCACTCATAATTTTGAAAAAAATGAGTAGATGAAGGGGTAACATTGCCTCCACCGAAAAAAAATAGATCCACTTAAATGATGAGTTTATCCACTTAACTAACTAGTGAGAAGTGGAAATGCTTTTCTAAATGGATAATATTTTTGTTTAAAGTCATAATTTCATTTAATAGATGTAAACTTTGTACTTAACTATTTTGACTACTTATTAACTCACTCCAAAGAGTGAATTAACTAGTGAGAAGTGGAAATTCTTTTCTAAATGAATAAAAATTTTGTTTAAAGTCATAATTTTGTTTAATAGATGTAAACTTTGTACTTAACTATTTTGACTACTTATTAACTCACTCCAAAGAGTGAATCAACTAGTGAGAAGAGGAAATTATTTTCTAAATGGATAAGAATTTTGTTTAAAGTTATAATTTCTTTTAATAGATAAAAACTTTGTATTTTAGTAATTTGACAATTTATTATCTTACTCCATGAATGACTTTAATGAGAAGTGGAAATTCGTTTCTAAATAAGTAAAAAATTTCTTTAAAATTATAATTTCATTTAATAGAATAAAACTTTGCACTTGGCCATTTATTAAGTCACTCAAGTGAGCGAATTAGCCTTATTTTCTAAATAAATAAAAATTTTGTTTAAAATTATAATTTTATTTAATAAAAAAAAACTTTATATTTTAATCTATTCATTTGATTTAAGAAAATATATCTCTATATATATTGCTTTTGAAAAATTTAACCCATTTTAAAATAACTATAAAAACTTGAGGTTATCCATAGATCCAATGCACTATTAAAACAATAAAAACTTTGCGGTTATGTCAAAATCAGGTGAGGACCAGAACATGCCAGCAACCTATAGAACCATTGTAGAACTGGAGATTTTGAGGCTTAGTTCAAGGGAATCCAGATCCTATTGAAGGTGTAGTATTTTTCAGCGTCTTTTCTTGTAAAACGGGAATAGAAACCTGTAATTGTTGCTTTTCTGAGGCAGTTTAGTTTACTTGCAAAAAGGGAATGGAAATCTTGAAATGTTGCCTTACTAAGGATGTGCATGTATTCTGTGATCCATAGATCCAATCCCCTATTAAAACAATAACTTTTCTCTTAGAAATTAACAACATTTTAATAACAAAACAAAATTCAAAATTATTAAGGAATCCAATTCCTCCCAATACAATTATTTCCTTCGAATTTTACAATATTAAAATAAAAATAGTTTACATTTCAAAGTATCTGATCCTTCTTTAAAGTTTACAATATTAAGATGAAAATTGTTTGCATTTCAAGGTTTTTGATCCTCTTCAAAATAGAATTTAGCATATATTATTGATTTTTTTTTTTGGTTTTTAAATGTGCGCAACCTATGAGTTTGATGGCACCCTCTTTTCTTCTTGTATGCAACCTATGAGTTTGAGGGTATGTGATTTGTGTACATATTAACAGAATTCCTTCCATAGTTTTCATTTATGTACAGTCTAGTTATTGTAGCTTATAGCTGCATTAAGTAGCCTATGAGTTTGAGGCTATGTTATTTGTGTACATATTAACCAAATTCCTTCCATAGTTTTCGTTTATGTACAGTTTGGTTATTGTAGCTTATAGCTGCATTAAGCAGGGTTTGGTGGGTGGGTGCTTCACTGTTAGTTGGAGGATGACTTCATTCAGAGGAATTCCCTTATACTATACATTCATGCTAGCTACCATGGTTTGAAAAGACTATGTGCGACGAAGCCCAAAATCCTAAAGTCAAAGCCTCAAACTTTCCATGGGCAAATTTAAATATTTAGGCTCACAGTAATGGCTCAAACAATTACTCTACATCCAATCTCATTCTAAAATATTCCTAAAATATACCATCTTCAATTGTAAATTTCACTAACATACCAAAAAAATACTTACTCATCCATGAGAGCAAGGAAAGAACAATAGAGAGTAAAGAACCCAATTATATTTTGGAAATACTAAAACATGTCTACATAAAAATAGGGCCACTGTATTAAAAATAATATGTCTGCCAACTGAAAGTTTGCAGTTAATATTTTATATAGAGTCTGAGCAAAACAAATTGTATATCAAAAAAATATATCTGCAGTCGTAGCATCTATATGGTCCTATCACAAATACACTTAACCCTAACTGTGCCATAACCATGAATTCAATGCATCCTAAGTCGCGCGCAATCCTCACAGCTTCACTCGCACCTTGGAATTCTTAACAGTCACTGTGGCCTTGGCATCGAGCTGGTCGACGATAAGGTCCCATCACACGTGAACTATTATCTTCCATAACTTCAAATTCCCAATCTTTATCTTCACAGGAATATTACCTTCAATTTCAGGGGAATGCCCGCCTGATTTATCTACGCATTGAGCATAGACTTCATGGCATTGGTGAGCTTAGCACCGGTCCCATTGAGTTCCATGTCCAACAAAGTGGTGTTCTTGTGGCCTTGTTAGAATACTGGCAAGAAACCTGTGCAAGGATCCGAGCTTGAATACAAAACTGTGAGAGGGCTATTGTCGAGATAATATATACCAATCCTCTTGTTGAGATTCCAGGCCTTTATTTTCACATCGAATTGGCAATTTGTACTAAAATCGACGGGGTTGATGGTGACATTAGTAATATGGATGCTGTCAACAGAGTATTTTGGGATCTTGAACTGGAAGACCAAGTACAGAACGCCACAGGCGAGCGTGCTTAAAAAGCAAATGGTGCAACACAAGCAGCAACAACAGGAGCACCGATGCTTGGGAGGCGGTGATAAGTATCTGGGATGCTCTCTTCTGGAGATGACTTGGTCCTTTGGAATCTTTAACTCTCAGCGGGATCGACTCTGCCCTTCTTAGATGAAAGATTGCTGGAATTCGGTGCCAATGGAGTGCTCAGCTTCTCATTTACATATTCACTTGCATCCTTCTCGACATCTGCAGTCATCGGGTAGATTCTCTGTTGATCTACCATCATGGCACCTGGCCCCGAGCTGCGAACAAAGCGATATGAATTGATTTAGGCCAAAGAGATTTGATCTTAAGAGTCCCTGAAACTTAAAATGGACCAACTTAAGCTGAAGAGACTCAATCCTGGGGCTCCCAAAACTAAATGAATCGACTTAGGCCGACGAGATTCAATCCTGGGGCTCCCAAAAACTTAAAGCCCTTCATGAAATGATGGGAATGAATTTTGCAGGCGTGGAGCATCCACAAAAGAGATGTTAGTTCATGGAAATCAATATTTCCAATCTACCTTTCGGAATGTGAGGGAATGTAGCATAGGTCACCTGGTGGAAAAATTGGGTAACGAAGCTACCTGCAACAGTTGGAGCGGTTAGTATTGTGTACTAGTTTTGAACCACGTTCTTATGCATTGTTTTGTGTATGTGCTTCAGCAACAATCTGGCTGAGGAGACCCTATTATTTGTATAGGGCATCATGTCGGAGCTCTCCCCGATCAACTGACATCTCGAGAAAGTCTTACCAATTCCAGAGTTCTTCTATCGACGATAATGGGCATGATTCGCATATAGGTTTGCGTTTTTGAAGAAAATGACGGCAGGGTTGATTTTCCAGAACGATTTCAAATTTTAATTTCATTAACCCATGCACAATTTAAAAACTTGAGCATATACAATCATGTATGCTCCATGCCATAACCTCCAAAATCATGGCATACTGTCAATGCAATTTTTGGGATCCATTATGGATGCATACGTCATGGTGGATGAATGTGAATACATACAGAGATATCGACACATTCTTTTATTAATCAGAATCTGTTCGTTAGGGAAAGGATGCACACAGGTTGAAAGCCATGGCATACTGTCACACTGTACTGTACTTGAAGTGTATTAATGGATATATAGAGGTGGAAATAGCCCTTGCCCTCGGAATGAGCACTGAGATGCATAATTAATTATGTACCTTTCTTCCGAGTCTGTTGTCTGACTCGCTACTCCCAATGCAAATCATGAAGCCACGCAATTCAACGATTTGAATTTGAATTGATTTATTGTGCCAGTTTCATTTAGCACAAAATCATGAAGCTGCTCGATTCACAGATTTGATTTTGAATTGATTTATCGGGCTAGTTTCATTTTCATTCGTATTCAATATCCAGGGATTGAATTGTGGAGTTTGGGTTGTTTTGTTATAGCGTCATGGAATCAGTGGAATTAGGTTTGTTTGACGTTAAGGAATGCGCTAGCATGGAGAAAACCTGTATGGGGGCGTTGGGCCTCTTCTTCCTCAATCACTTTGGACTGGTAAGAAGGGTAATTCACATGTTAGAAGTTGCTTGAGATGGTTGGATCGCCAAGCTCATTATTGCAGGTGCCCTAGGATGTTGTGATGAAGGGTTTGCTCTTATATAATAATGGAAGAGTTTGCATCAACAAATGTGGGTAGGATATTGCAGAGGCGTACTCTTCTTGTGTATGACACTTGGCCAGACACTTCGCCTCCCGCAGAACAAGTCTCTGTGGGAGGAGAATTTTGTGGCCAGGGCTTTGAAGATGCATGGGATGAGTTGGTGACACAGGCAAGATGACAAAAAAATAAGTCTTAAATTCTTATCAAATCATTTATAGTTAACAGTGTGGATATGAGAATGCAGATATTAATGGTATTAATATTTTGGTGTTGTGATATCGATTGCACGGATTATCGGAAGAGATTTGAGAGACTTTTAAAATCTTCCATGGTATTTTTCGAATGCAGATGAGCTTAGAAAAGAAGTAAAGAAGCGTGGATATTTTGAGATTGAGAGTCTGAAAGTGTGCAAGAGG
The DNA here is from genome assembly GCA_031772625.1 of Pinus tabuliformis. Lineage (NCBI taxonomy): Eukaryota > Viridiplantae > Streptophyta > Pinopsida > Pinales > Pinaceae > Pinus > Pinus tabuliformis. The sequence continues at coordinate 1,313,814,578 of CM062805.1, read as the reverse complement.
ATGTCGATTATGGGTGGGGAAGATTTTGGAGTATATTAAGAACCCAAAACTGTTTGGCTGTGTGAAATCCAATCAGTTGAAGAGCTTTGTGGGTAGTTTGGATGAAGCCTACATTGGCAAGGAATCTACAGATATATTTTCAGGTTTTTTTTTCTTGAGAAGGCCTTAGCGCTTCTCCTGTGCAATCCACTTTCTAGGCTGTCACTTACACAGTTGCTTAACTAATAAGAAAGTAGTGGACAATGTCTACATAATCATTTCAATTTTTATATGAGAAGGAATAAATTTACGTGAGAGGTAATCCTTTTGATCAACATATGTATGTGGATTTGTAATACTATTTAGTCTTGTTATTAATAAACAATGAGGCCAATCTGTCACAAGGACATAGTTACAGTGAGGAGGGGGTGCCTAGTCTTTTGAATTTTGATAATAAAATCAAAATTGGGATTTTTTTTTAAAATTATATTTTTAAAATGCAAATCAAATAGTCCAGTTCCAATTCCTTTCTTGTCAATTCAAATTTATGAAATATTTTGAAATTTATAATTGAGTGACTCTCAAGTCAAAGTTAGTAAAATCGGGCTTAAAGGGAAGCCAATAATTAAACCTGCTGATTGTGTAAACCTGGCTAATTTTGTAAGCCTACCCATGAATTGTTTTTTATTTTAAAATTGGCGGTTTATTGGGTATATTTTACCTTTTAAAAAAAATTATTTGAGATTTAAAAAAGTAACGATCAGTTGTTCTTTATTTTAAAATGGGTGGTTTATGGGAGATAACTCACTTTAAAAAAAATATTTTGGAAATAAAAAATTAACAATCAATAGTAATATTTAATTTTTAATTATGTTTTGTGGAGAAAATGAAATGGATTCATGGTAAATTATAAAATTATTTTAAGTGAATGATATTATTTTAATTATAAAAATAAAATTAATAAAAACTATTATTATTATTATTATTTAATAGTTTTAATTTTTAATTTTTTTGAGAGAAAGGTGGTACATAAATATTTTAGTTAATTTATTTATTTTTTCAATTTTTTTAAATAGTAATTGACGAATTTTGTATTAATAAATAGTTTATATTAAAAATGAACTATACTTTTATATGTGATGTTATAAGGAATTTTTAATTATAAGTGAGTTTATAAGGAATTATTAATTAAAATTTAAATTCCTAATTTAAATTTAATCTGATAAATGTGATTGATGAGGACCCTTTTAAGTGATGTGATTAAGAGGATTGGAAGGTTGAATATTGATGCAACCCTGTCACAATTAGTGAAGAAACCTAAACCATTTCAAAAAGGTCCCCCAAAATGGCTCACCAAAACACTTGAAAGTATTCATTCTAATGAGGTAGAAAAGAGAGGAACAAGATTAAGTATTTAAATTTTAATTAGAAATTAGTTATCATATTATATATTGATTGAACATGCTTAGATTTTATTAGCAAATTTTGATATGAGTAAGGTTTCATTATCTTAAATATATATTGGCTTCATTGGCTTGTTATATTTGGTTTGATTTTCATAGATATGAGAGTTACTACGTGATAATTCCATTGCATCATTGAATTTGTATTTTTGCATAGCCATAGATTTAAGTGCCATTTCTTATTTTTTATTATTATATGTTCGTTTTTGTTTGAAAATTAGCCTAATCGATCAAATTAATCAAGGTAGTGTGTTGGGTCTTGAAAATGTCATTCATTTCCATTACACTTTCACTATTATGTCCATTATATCACCTCAATTTCACCTCCATTTCACTACTATGTCACCACATTCATCCCACTTTCATTATCATTGGGCCACATTTATGTTTTTCCAAACTTTATTAATTCTAATCCTTTTTAAGTGAATTTGTGGTTAAAAATTAGAAAATAATGTGCATATGCTTATACTTAACTAGTGGGTTGAGATTGTTGACATGTGTAGGTTAAAAGGAGGCTTTTAGAATACCCTTATGTGGCACTCTAAGGCCAAATTTGAATTTGAGTGGAAAAAATCATGGGATCATGAGGATATGTGTCACATCTCCTAATTGTATTGAAACTCTAAGAAGACATGTGTCTTATCAGTTTCTATTTTGATTAGGACTCTAGAGGTAGAGGAAGAGATTCATGGACTCTCATTAATAAGATGGCTTCTCATCTTTTTGTATAAATAGGAGATCTCTCTCCTCCATTTGTTAGCTTGTTAGTCTTAGCTTAGCTTGGCTTGTAGTTCTTTAGCTTGGAGTTTGTAGTTCTTCCTTGATGGCTTTAGAAAGCTTTGAAGAGTTTTGTTGTACTTTGTAATTTTGAAGAATTTGATTTAAGCTTTGATGTTCTCAACATGGAAGGAGATGTGAAGTAGATGTCATGGAGCATATTAGAATGTAAGGTAGAGTAGATTTTATTTTGTAATTTTTCTTTGATTTCATTCATGTATGTCATTTTATTGCTTTCAAGTTTGATAGTTTAGATTTTCCATTCATGCAATTTTAATTCATGCAAGTGTGTTCAACCGGTTGATTGTAGATTAATTTTTCTTTACATGTTTCTGCATCAAATAGTGACATGAGATTTTCCTCTCTACTAAACTTTTTTTTAAGCTTTTCAATTTCAGTTATGCTTTGATTTCAATCTTATTTATTTGTTGTTGTTAGTTAGTTTAGATATCAAATTCTTCATGTCATTTGACATTATCTCCAGAGCCATGGCTTAACCTCGAAAAGCTACTTGGTGAGCTATCGGATTATGAATGAAGTGATTTGATTTTACTTTCATCTCTGCAATTAGATATCGGGTTCTTCATGTTATTGACGTTATCTCCAGAGCAGTGGCTTAACCTCGAAAAGCTACTTGGCAAGCTATCGTATTATAAGTGAAGTGATTTTATTTTGCTTTCATTAATATGAAAGTAGGTAATCTAGATATCAAATTCCTCATGTCATTTGACGTTATCTCCAGAGCCATGGCTTAACCCCAAAACGTTACTTGGCGAGCGATCGGATTATGAGTGAAGTAATTTGATTTTACTTTCATTTGGATATCAATTCTTCATGTTATTTGACGTTATCTCCAGAGCTATGGCTTAACCCGGAAATGCTACTTGGCGAGCTATCATATTATAAGTGAAGTAAATTGATCTTATTTTTGTTAATCTACAATTTTTGGTTTGTTTGAGTGCAATAGTTTAGATTTTGTTTCTATAATTAGATGGGCAGCAGAGACAGTGATTTCATGATCAGTATTTCATATTTTGTTTGATTTAAGTAGCTGCATATTTACATTCCTGTTCAAGTATTAATTTTATCAATAGCATGTTTTGATATCTTTTTAAGTGCTAAGTTTTGGAAGTTACCACAAGGGACATAAACCTTGTCTTGATATCTACATCCATACTTGACTTTTAAAAGTATTCTTAAGACCTTAGAATGGGAATTCCATTTACATTAGACACTTTAGGAGATCAACAAGAAAAAAACCCCAAAACAAGATAAAAACTATAAAACAACGAAGTAAGAAAAAGGTTAACTAAGCATATATGGTGCACCACACTTCATTAGTTTACGATACCTGGATTGATAATTTATGGAGAGAAATTTAAGATGTTAAATTGATTAGACATTTTGGCACCGTTGCCAGGGAAGTGTAGTTAGGAGACCTTATTTCTTACATCTAAAAAAAATTAATAATTCTTGAGTATGCTCTCCTCCTACACTTTGTGTGATCTGGAGGATCAGAAAAAGAATTGTTATGTAAAAAAAAAAGGAGGTAAAATAAACTTCATCATTTTAATTGATTCAATAAAATAAATAAATAAAAAATGATACCCAACTGCCTTGATAGGTTCAACTGTCCAATATTGACTAGTTATGGCTTGTAGATGTCCTCAAAACACTGTCTCCTATTTTAATAAGATTCTGCAAATTAGCTGCGGAATGTAGTCTGATTCTACAACTAACAGCAAATTCCGTAGCTAATTTTAAGGTTTAATAGGTTACAAGCATCCAATGAAGAAACCAACCACATGGGCATCTCCAGAATTGTCCTGACATGGATCCTATCCTAGTCACCCAGTCTAGATTGATAAAAAATCAGCTTAGGACTTCAGTCAAAATCCTATTTTTAGCATGTTTTCGTTGAAGTCTTTGCTGCTTGAAATTGAAAATCATTAATCCTTCTTATAAAATTTCACAATTTTAGAGAAAAAAAGAAAACCAATCAAAAGCTATCCCCAATTCCAGTCTCCACTATGGCCTCAATAGAAAATCTGCATTCCTGTTTGAGCTTTGGCCTTAAAACAAACCTGCAAAAACATTAAAAAAAAATAAAAAATAAAAAATAAAAAATAAAAAATAAAAAATAAAAAATAAAAAATAAAAAATAAAAAATAAAAAATAAAAAATAAAAAATAATAAAAAATAATAAAAGCCTCCTCTAGTTGTTTGCCTGACTCTTGTAAACAACAATAGCAGATCAATTCTTTCATGTCTGTGTAGGCTCTGAAATTAGAGAGAGAGCAGTAGTATGCAACAACATTGCGTATTGTTTATCCCTGTGCATTTTTTTTTTTTGGTTTGTTTGTCATGTAGAAAAAAATCAGCATTCACTTGACAAACAAAAATCTAATGATCAGAACAAGGGAGACCACCCAATTCATGGAAAATCCATTCTTGAACACATGACATCCTTCAAGGGGGTACTAGAAGATATGGAATCTGTGTAGATATGAGATCAACATGCCTATGTTGATGCTGCCCTTTGTAGAGCTCGCTTTACATCTCCTCCTAGACGTTCATATCCTTCACTGCTAGGGTCATCTTCACTGTATTAGAACTGATTGAGATTTTATAATTTCTGAATGTGTTGGTAGCATACATTTTTGAATTATCTCTGGATATTGGAATCATAACCTCTGATTTGAAATTTCATAGCTGAAAGAAGAAACTCAGGAAAAATGCAAAACGCTGAAAAATGTCAAACTTTGAATGCATGATCTGGCCAAACAGAGGCAAATTTGGAAAAAATAAAACATGGGTTTTTTTGGAAATAGGGTCAGCGAGATAACCCAAAAACCATTTTAAGGAATTTGAAGCGGTTTGGGAGATCTCCTCAGTTCTTTAAAACCTATTTTTGCAGGCCGCGAGAGGAAAAAACAGAATTCCAATTAATGAACTGATAGTTTGATTTAGTTCGGCTGTCTAGGGTAGGGAATTCCAATTTGGGAATAAACTATGTGCTGGCATCTAAAACTTGATTACACGCCTCCCATATTTAATAAACTCATACTTCATCACACATCTGTTTAACAACAAGACGTATCCTAATTTAATACGACTCTTCCTCGAAGCTTTTCACATCTGCTGGCTGCACAGTTTGGACCGAATTCTATCATGCGAAATTTTTATGTGTGGTTAAGTCGCTTGAAAGGGAATTGCTTACACACTTGCTAACTTATAGTTAAATGCCTCCAGACATTCATGAGAATAGATTGTTGGCTCGTGCTTTTATTATGATTATCATGGTGGTCACATGCTTACACTGCAGGAGAGAGCACAATATTGGGACGGAATCACCTTACATGAGTTAGAAATGAGAAGAGTTTCCAGCAATAAACTAAGCAAGTTTTCTGGTGATATTGTTGTTCTTGTTTTTCTGTGGACAGAGGAGAGTGCCACATTCAAATGAGCTAATTTGAGCTTCTGCCTAATTTGTAAACTTTCCTTTACTTTAACCAGAAGGGCTTGTTACGTCAGAGACGGATCTGCATGTTGGCTCTGCATTTGTTGTATTTTGTGTTAATTTTAATTGCAAATACAGACATTTGCTTGTTACCATTTGAAACCATTTTTCTTCCACATAACCACTTTGTTTTCATATATCTGTCTTCTACATTGGTGTTTACGCAGTAAAAAAGGCAGAATGGGTCTCATTGTGAGGACAGAACCGAGGGAGTCATCAAAGCTGTTGAAAAGATCATACATTTCCATTACTCTGATATATTTTCATCATTAAAACTATTTTGCTTCATATACCATTTACAAAAAATTTATTTTTCAGGCAGACAGTGAAGAAAAAAAAAATATAGTAGATCATGAATAATGAGTCTTGTGCACCAGCTGTGATCTTAGGCTCTCTCTCCCAGGTACTTGGCTGCATAAAATCCCTTTTCCAATAACTTAAATTAGAAAATTGATGGTTAACTATATTTTAGCTATGGAATGGAGCCTGATTCTGCAACTAACTGGCAATTCCATAGCCGTTTTCATACTTCTATAGGTTATAGGTGTTAAGAGACGAAACAAACCACATGGGTAGCTGGGAAAATGTCAGTACATGGATGGTGTCCTATTCATTTAATCCAAGTTGATGAAAAAGAATCTGGTCAAAGGGAAGTCAAGGTGTATGTTATCACTAAGTCACCACACTAAGTCGCCGCATGTCAAGAAAAAAATATGTTTCGAATCAATGAAATGAATAAGTTATTTACTCACTTTTCTGAAGGAATTGATTAATTTTGGACTGATGATGAAAGATGAATGACTAACTTTTTATTCAAGATTTTAGCTACAGAAACTATGCACATTCCACAGCTAAAGTCCAATTCTGCAGCTAAACATCAATTTGCAGCTGAAAACCTCATTGTTCAAATCATCCTATCTTTCTCATACAAAATCAGATTTTGATGATTCAAGTACTATTGGAAAGATCTCAACAGGATTTACACAATGTGAAATCCATCATTAGAGTTTGAAATGGAAAATAATGAAATAAATTGCTGAAAAGAAGAAACATTCAACTTGGGGCACCAATTTCAAAGCATGTATAAATTCTTTTGAATTTTCCTTTGAGAACTTGTTTCATTAATACAAATTCTTAGTTTTGTGTGTAAATATCATAACTAGAGAGATTGATCACCTCTCTTCTTTGATAATCTTACATTCCATTGCAGAAGAAGTATTAGTTTTTTTTGCAGGTTTCAGGAGGAAGGAAAAATGACTACTACAAGAGAATGGTGTCTCTCTAAGAGACCAATTTGTTTCATAAGAGGATGATCAGAAAAAAAGAGGAAATACGCTGATACAAAATTAGATCCAAACACTTGAAAAACTTTCAAATACTATTGTCTCCATTACATCCATACCTCATAATAAACCATTCACCTCATTTCACTCCATATTTTCCATTTACATTCACATACACTTTCCATCTCTTTTTGTCCATTCATAACCCATAAATAAAAGCAAGAGGCTCATTCATATTCTTATTGCCCATTTCCATTTCTAATCTCCATTGTCATCTTCCATTTCTTGTCATTTTCATTTTGTAAATAAGCTCTGCTTCAATGAAAATTATTGAGTCCATAGTCCTTTGAGTCTAAGTTCCTTGTAAAGACACCTTGAGGCTTGCATGCCTTAATGACAAGTCCTCATGCTAACAAACAATGGGAATACATTAATTTTCCTTGTTCATCAGATCTTCTAGGTGACTCGACATTGGAAAATTCATTCGTACCTAGCAAGATGTGTTTGAGCATCTTGACTCTCATTGTCATCAATGGTGAAAGTTCTCATGCTAACTAGTGGTATCCATTAATGGCCACTAAGTCAACAATTTCCTACTATGTTTGACATCAGAACATTTTTTTCACGTAGTAGGAATTGTGCCAATGAGTTTTGAAGACATGAAGACTATTATTTTCAGCATTTTGGAGCAGATTCAACAAGTTTTAGTAGAAGCAATAAAAAGTCATCTTAACTCTTTATTCATGACTCTTATTGTTCAGCCACTTGAAGAAGAGTATGATCAGAATTTTGCAGCCACCACACATACAACTCATCCGTTCCAAAGGGTAACTTAATGTACGTCATTTTCTAACTTTTGACCATAAAATTCCATAAAATGCTAGAATGATAATTGTTGGAAAAACATTTCTCTTCCTCATTTCATAAAATTGCCAATACCATCAATTGGGGGGGGGAATACATTCATATTTATATCTTGCCATGTCCATATCATATTCAGGAGCCCACATACTTCTAACATATATTTGAAAAAATATGAAGTTATCAAATGATATCATGCAAAGTTAAGCCAAAGCTCAAGGATCAAAAGAGTTAATGTAATATATATTTCATGAGGACATGAAATAACTTCAGTTGGGGGTATGTTGGGTCTTGAAAATGTCATTCAATTCCATTACATTTTCACTATTATGTCCATTTTATCATCTCCATTTCACCTCCATTTCACTACTATGTCACCACATTCATTTCACTTTCATTATCATTGGGCCACATTTATGTTTTCCAAACTTTATTAATTCTAAGCCTTTTTAAGTGAATTTGTGGTTAAAAATTAGAAAATAATGTGCATATGCTTATACCTAACAAGTGGGTTGAGATTTTTGACATGTGTAGATTAAAAGGAGGCTTCTAGAAGACCATTATGTGGCACTCTAAGGCCAAATTCGAATTTGAGTGGAAAGAATCATGTGATCATAAGGATATGTGTCACATCTCCTAATTGTATTGAAACTCTAAGAAGACATGTGTCTTATCAGTTCCTATTTTGTTTAGGAGTCTAGAGGTAGAGGGAGAGATTCATGGACTCTCATTAATGAGATGGCTTCTCATCCTTTTGTATAAATAGGAGATCTTTCTCCTTCATTTGTTAGCTTGTTAGTCTTAGCTTAGCTTGGCTTGTAGTTCTTTAGCTTGGTGTTTGTAGTTCTTCCTTGATGGCTTTGGAAAGCTTTGGAGAGCTTTGTTGTACTTTGTAGTTTTGAAGAATTTGAATAAAGCTTTGATGTTCTCAACATGGAAGGAGATGTGAAGTAGATGTCATGGAGCATATTAGAATGTAAAGTAGAGTAGATTTTATTTTGTAATTTTTGCTTTGATTTCATTCATGTATGTCATTTTATTACTTTTAAGTTTGATAGTTTAGATTTTCCATTCATGCAATTTTAATTCATGCAAGTGTGTTCAACCGGTTGATTGTATATTAGTTTTTCTTTACATGTTTTTGCATCAAATAGTGACATGAGATTTTCCTCTCTGCTAAACTTTTTTCTTAAGCTTTTCAATTTCATTTATACTTTGATTCAGTCTTATTTATTTGCTGTTGTTAGTTAGTTTAGATATCGAATTCTTCATGTCATTTGACGTTATCTCTAGAGCCATGGCCTAACCTCCAAAATCTATTTGGCGAGCTATCAGATTATGAGTGAAGTGATTTGATTTTACTTTCATCTCTGCAACTAGATATCAGGTTTTTCATGTTATTGATGTTATCTCCAGAGCCATGGCTTAACCGCGAAAAGCTACTTGGCGAGCTATCGGATTATAAGTGAAGTAATTTTATTTTGCTTTCGTTAATCTGCAAGTAGGTAATTTAGATATCAAATTCTTCATGTCATCTGACGTTATCTCCAGAGCCATGGCTTATGTTGGCATTATGATGCATGTGTTGTGCTTGATGGCAAACAACTCATAGAAGATCAACTCACTTATATATATCTAGATGAATCTACGGAAGAGATATCAGATGACAATTCTGAGTATGACAAGTCCAAAGGGGGAGATTGTTGGCATTATGAGACAAGTGTTGTCCTTGATGGCAAATCACACAAATGATAAATTATAGTGCAGCAAATTTATTTGATAAATTATAGTGCAACAAAGTTTTCTTCATGTAGAGAAAAGTTAACGCACTTTTATGCAGAGAAAAGTTTATTCCATGTAGATCAAAGTTCACGCACTTTTATGCAGAGAAAAGTTTATTCCATGTAGAGAAAAGTTCACGCACTTTTATGCAGAGAAAATTTTATTTCATGTAGAGAAAATTCCACGCACTTTTATGCAGATAAGAGTTTATTTCATGTAGAGAAATGTTCATGCACTTTTATGCAGAGAAATGTTTATTTCATGTAGAGAAAAGTTTACGCACTTTCATGCAGAGAAAAGTTCCCTTCATGCAAGAGAAAAGTTCACACACTTTCATGGTTGGTTCATGGTATTAGTCCGACAGTTTTTGATCCTATATTTTGGTCCATGGTATTGCATCCAAAAGTGTTGATCTCATGCACTTTCATGGTTGGTTCATGGTTTTAGTCCGACAGTTTTTGATCCTATGGTTTTGGTCCGTGGTATTGCATCCAAAAGTGTTGATCTCACACACTTTCATGGTTGGTTCATGGTATTATTCTAACAATATTTTGATCCTATGGTTTTGGACCCTGGTATTGAGAAAGGACTAAGGCTATAAAAGAGGAAGGAGATCATTTGGCAAAGCATCTTCTGAATTATTGAATATCTGATAAAGTGCTAGATTTGGAATATGGTGATTGGGTTATGGTGCAGATCTGGATCTGAATGAAGAAGGAACCTGAGCGTAAGGAGAAGGATAAGTTCTATTGATGGGTCAAAATCTTAAGGCTGGAATAGTGGTATCTCTATATGATTTTGATCTGTGATATGTGGCATGCGCTTGATCTATAAATCTAATAATCTGGGTTAACTAATATCTAAATATTTGAAAGAATGAATTTATAGATCTGAATTATTGATGCATGTTTTATTGTACACATGTTATGATCTGGGTATATCTGATGTATGGAACAAATGCAAAGTTATAAGGAAATATTTGCAGATCTGTATGCAGGTTGGCTTTGGTGAAAACATTGATTCGGTATTGGATAAATCAGAGATTGATGATGCAAGTGTAATTGATGGGTTTTTTTGATGTTCTTGGATCCAGTCTGTAAAATTAATGAAAAGTGGTCCTTGAAAGAAAAGAAGTAGGGGGTTGTAGCTCCCTTCCAGGAGAGACTGGAAAACGAGAGAGAGAGTTGTAGCTCTCTGCAGGTTGTAGCCTGCATACTGGTAAAGGACTGCACCAGTACAAAATCATTGTAAAAGGAGTTTCTTATTAAAAGAAGATAGAGACATATTGCAGCAGGTGGTTTTCACCCACATTGGGTTTCCACCTTATATCTGGTGTTCTTTTGTGTGACTATTTGCTTTTCTTGTTCTGCTCATTATTTTATGATACTGACATACAAAGTAATGATCAATATTTGAAGAATTATTCAAAGTATAAATATGGAAGATATATTGAAAAGAATTTGATAATACTGATTCACCCCCCCTCTCAGTATTATTTTCAACAATTGGTATCAGAGCAGGTCCTTCTGAAGAAGCTTGATCGCTTGAAGGAAGATCTAACATCATGAGCAACTACGAGAGGGAAGCGTCAATCAGGCCACCGATTTTTGATGGGACAAACTTCGTATATTGGAAGGTAAGAGTTACTGCCTATCTTCAATCTTTGGGTATAGAAGTATGGGACATTATAGAAACAGGGTATACTTTTCCATCAACTACTCCTACAGATTCAGCTAAGAAGAAGAAATATGAAACAAATGCAAAGGCGGTTAATACTCTTCTAGGATGTCTATCTCAATCTGAATTCGTGAAGGTTATGCAATATAAATCCGCAAAAGAAATATGGGACAAGATTGTTTTGAGCTACGAAGGAGATGAACAGGTAAAACGTGCAAAACTTCAAACCCTCAGGATTCAGTATGCGAATCTCAGAATGTATAATGATGAAAGTGTGGCTAACTATTTCCTTCGGGTAGATGAGATTGTTAATTGTATGAAAAACATGGGTGAAGAAATAAAAGAGGTTGTTGTGGTTGAAAAAGTCCTAAGATCATTGTCCCCCAAGTTTGAATCTAAAGTATCTGCAATAGAAGAAAAGGAAAATCTACGAACTCTTACTATGTCTCAGCTACACAGAATTCTAACTGCTTATGAAATGAGAAAAGGAGGTCAATCAGACAGGAGAGAAGCTACTTTTAAGGCTTTAGGCAAAGGAGACTACTATGAATCAAGTCACGTGCCAGAAGAAGAAGAAGAATCAAATTTTGTCAGAAATCTTCAACGGCGTACTGGAAGGTTCAGAGGTAAGCTACCTTTTAAATGTTTTGCTTGTGGAAGAGTAGGTCATTATGCTGCCAAATGTCCTCATAAGGATAAGATTGACAAAGGAAAGGAACCTGCTAGATGGAACAAGAAACATAATGCAAATAAGAAAAGCTACTACACTCATGAAGACAATGATGGTCTATCAAATAGTGATGAAGATGAACGAGGTAATGACTATAAACTTTTAATGGCATTTGAAGATGATGATTACATGGATGCTATAGATGTGGATAGTTTTTATGAAGAGATTTCTAGAGTTAAGACATGTATAGAAGAAAATAATATGATCATTGATACTCTACAATTTCAAATTGATGAAAAAGAAAAATATCTTGAAAAGTTAGAAGGTGAAATTGTTGACCTTAGAAAAGAAATTGAGAAAACAAAGGTTATTAATCTTAAGTTTGTCAAAGGATCTGAAACTCTGGATGAGATCATCAATGTAGAATATTCTCCGCTAAACAAGACAGGTCTGGGGCATAATGGAGAAACATCTCAAGCATCCACCTCAAAGAGTTATCTTGATGCAGCAAGAAGGAATGAGCAAAAGCACAATGGAGATCACCAGGTAAAGCAGGGACGAATTACATCAAGAACGAACAAAGACTATCAGGTAAACCAGGGGCAATCTGTCTTAAGGATGAACAAAAGCTACAACCAGCCACAGGTAAAATCTTCTCAATTTGTTCAAGAATGGATGACAATAGAAATTACAATCATTTGGCCAGTAGATTTTATAATCGCAGAAGTTTCTTCAATGGGCAATGTTTCTCTTGCCATAACTTCGGTCACAAAGCAGCTCAATGTGTTGCATATAAAACAATCATGAATAGAGAAGCTCAAAAACAAAGAAGTATGATTGGGATTACAAAAAGGACCTATAACAACTTTTCAGCTCTTGAAAATGAAGTTGAATGTTCTATTTGCAATAACTTTGGTCATGAAGATTCTGAATGCAAGAGAAGGTTTCAGCAGACAAAGGAACAAGCCTCAAGCACCAGAACATGGAGAATAAAGGAACCACAAACAGAAAGATGTGGGATAGCATTTTATGCAGAAGGACAAGAAAATATATGGTACATTGACAGTGGATGTTCGAAACATATGATAGGTGATAAAGAAAAACTTGAATCATATTCTTCTTTAGAAAAGGGAAAGAAAGTTTCTTTTGGAAATGATACTCCTGCAGCTATAAAAGGAAAAGGCACTGCTCAGTTAAAAGAAAAGGTCAAAGCTGGAAATCTTTTGTATGTTGATGGATTGAAGCATAATCTTCTAAGTGTCAGCCAGATGTGTGATCAAGGAACCGAGGTGATATTTAGATCAAACGGATGTCATGTTCGTGATCTTGATACAGGTGAAATAGTGATCAAAGGTAGAAGAACTCCAAATAATCTATACATATTTGAAGAAGGACAACAACAATGCTATTTGAGCAATGATGATGAACACTGGTTATGGCGCCGGAGGTTGGGGCATCTAAGCTTTTCACAAATAAGGAAAGCATGCAAATATCAGGCAGTTCATGGTCTACCAGATATCAAAATTCCAGACAACACCATATGCAAATTATGTCAGTTTGGAAAGCAAACCAGAACTAAATTTCCAGAGAAGGAAGGACCAGCTAGCATGCCTCTTGAGCTAGTCCATACAGATGTATGTGGCCCATTTAGGAAAAGGACACCTCGAGGAGAAGAATACTTGATATTATTCATTGACGATTTCTCCAGGTTTGTTTGGTTAGGACTTATGAAACACAAAGACGAAGCATTCGGGAAATTCAAATCCTTCAAAGCCTTGGTTGAAAATGAATCAGGTTACAAAATTAAGTGCCTCAGGTCTGACAGAGGTGGGGAGTTTACCTCAAATGAATTTTTCGATTTCTGTGAAGAACATGGGATAAGAAGAGAATTCTCTACAGCTAGAACTCCTTAGCAAAATGGAGTGGTGGAAAGGATGAACGGAACAGTCCAACAAATGGCTCGTGCTATGCTGGATGAGTCTGGAACTCCCGCAACTTTCTGGGGTGAAGCTGCATATGCTGCGGTTGTTATTCTCAACAAAACAAATGTCCGAGTGAATAGCACTCAAACTCCTCATGAGCTCTGGTATGGTGAGACTCCTTCGGTAAAGCACTTCAAAATCTTTGGGAGAAAATGCTATATTAAGAATACTGATGAGCAACTTGGCAAACTTGAACCTAGAGCAGATGAAGGCATTCTTCTTGGTTATTCTCCACACAGCAAAGCATATAAGTGCTACAATAAAAGACTTGGAAAAATTGTTGACAGCATTGATGTAGTGGTTGATGAAAAGGGATACATTCCTAAGCAAGTAAATCATGAAAATATCGAAGAAGATGAAGACTACCCTCAAAGACAGAATGATGAAGAAGAAGAACCTCAAGGAGCACCAGAGGAACAGATAAGAATAGAAGAGAAGACTCCATCCCGGTACATTCAGAAGAATCATCCAGAATCTTAGATTTTGGGGCAGAAAGAAGCAGGTGTACAAACAAGAAGAACAATTGCAGAAGCTTCAAGCTATTTGGCATTACTCTCCTCCACTGAACCACAAAATGTAAAAGAGGCATGCAAAGATGAATGTTGGGTCAAAGCAATGGATGATGAACTTGAGCAAATCGAAAAGAACAACACTTGGGAGTTGGTTCCTAGACCAAAGGATAAGAATGTTATAGGGACAAAATGGGTCTTCAAAAATAAGTTGAATGAAAATGGGGAAGTAATTAGAAACAAGGCAAGACTTGTTTGTAAAGGGTATGCACAGCAAGAAGGAATAGATTTTGAGCAAACTTTTTCTCCTGTTGCAAGACTTGAGGCCATCCGAATGTTCCTTGCTCTCTCAAGCTTTCAAAAGTTCAAAGTATTTCAAATGGATGTGAAATCAGCCTTTCTGAATGGAGACTTAGAAGAAGAAGTATACATTGAACAACCAGATGGGTTCATTCCTGGAAATGATCCAAATCTTGTATGCAGACTGAAAAAGGCTCTCTATGGTATTAAACAAGCTCCAAGGGCTTGGTACTATCGTTTGGACAAATATCTTCATCAACAAGGTTTTTCAAAAGGATCAGCAGATAGCAATCTTTATATAAAAATTGAAAATGACAAATTGCTAATACTTGTTGTGTATGTAGATGACATTATCTTTGGCAGCAATGAAGAATCTATGAGTCAAAGCTTTGCCTTGGTGATGCAGAAAGAATTCGAAATGCCCTTGCTTAGAGAATTGACATATTTTCTTGGCCTGCAAATCCAACAAAAGGAAGGAGGGATCTTCTTGTCTCAAACCAAGTATCTCAAGCAGATTTTGAAGAAATATGGCATGGAAGATGCAAAACCAGTATGTACACCCATGGTCACAGGATGTAGCCTTAGTGAAATGATGAATCAGCAACAGTACATCAACCAACCTACAGATCTATGATTGGAAGTCTACTTTATTTGATGGTACCTGACCAGACATCATGCATGTAGTGGGAATAGTTGGAAGATTTCAGGCAAATCCAAAGGAAACTCATCTTCAGGCAGTAAATAGAATCTTCAAATATCTTCAAGGGACTCAAAGTTATGGCTTATGGTATCCTAGAGATACAAATCTCACACTTCATGCTTATACTGATGCAGATTGGGCCGGAAGCGTGGATGACAGGAAGAGCACAAGTGGTGGTGCATTCTTTATGGGTTCCAGATTAGTATCTTGGTTCAGCAAGAAACAGAGTTTGATTGCCTTGTCTACAACTGAAGCAAAATATGTTGTTGCTGCATCTTGTTGCACTCAACTCCTTTGGATGATGCAGACCCTGCAGGATTTTCAAATCACTTATACACCACCTATCTCTATCTTATGTGATATTACAAGTGCAATCAACATTTCAAAGAACCCAGTCATGCACTCAAAAACCAAGCACATACCAATCAAGTATCACTTTCTCCGGGAACAAGTGCTTGAACAAAAGGTCAAGTTGGAGTATGTTCCTTCTAAGGAACAGGTTGTTGATATACTCACCAAACCATTTCCTAGGGAGACCTTTGAATACCTCAGGCAAAAGCTGGGGTTTTTTGATGTATCATCTTGTTGTTGAATCTCTTCTGATTGTTGGTTGTACGCAAGGTTCATCTGAAGTATATGCGTACATTGGTCGAAGATCGAATGGCACAGGTTCAGGGGGAGCATATCATGCATTGTTGGCATTATGGAGGAAGTACAGAAGGAGATCATGGATGCTGGTCTGAATATTGCTGCAATACATCTCTATCTCTTTCATGATGTATAAGTCTTGGTTCTTCTTGAAGAACATCTTTTGCAGATCTTTCCTACAGTCAGGGGGAGCATGAACATCACAATTCAGAAAGAGCAGATCTTTCAGCATGTAGCATGAACAGATTGGTACACCTTGGCATATACAAAGGGGGAGCTCATTCAGAGATTTCAATAGGTACTCAGGGCGAGTATGAACAGCGGAATGCCTTTCTAGGAAAGAGAATATCTTGGTTCGCCCTTTGCCCTTGATGTCAAAGGGGGAGAGTGATTTGGTATTGTTGCCATCAAGTCCAAAGGGGAGATTGTTGGCATTATGATGCATGTGTTGTACTTGATGGCAAACAACTCATAGAAGATCAACTCACTTATATATGTCTAGATGAATCTACAGAAGAGATATCAGATGACAATTCTCAGTATGACAAATCCAAAGGGGGAGATTGTTGGCATTATGAGACAAGTGTTGTCCTTGATGGAAAATCACACAAATGATAAATTATAGTGCAACAAATTTATTTGATAAATTATAGTGCAACAAAGTTTCCTTCATGTAGAGAAACGTTCATGCACTTTTATGCAGAGAAACGTTTATTCCATGTAGAGAAAAGTTCACGCACTTTTATGCAGAGAAAAGTTTATTCCATGTAGAGAAAATTTCACACACTTTTATGCAGAGAAAAGTTTATTTCATGTAGAGAAAAGTCCACACACTTTTATGCAGAGAAGAGTTTATTTCATGTAGAGAAATGTTCATGCACTTTTATGCAGAGAAAAGTTTATTTCATGTAGAGAAAAGTTTACGCACTTTCATGTAGAGAAAAGTTCCCTTCATGCAAGAGAAAAGTTCACACACTTTCATGGTTGGTTCATGGTATTAGTCTCACAGTTTTTGATCCTATGGTTTTGGTCCGTGGTATTGCATCCAAAAGTGTTGATCTCACGCAATTTCATGGTTGGTTCATGGTTTTAGTCCGACAGTTTTTGATCCTATGGTTTTGGTCCGTGGTATTGCATCCAAAAGTGTTGATCTCACGCACTTTCATGGTCAGTTCATGGTATTAGTCCAACAGTTTTTTGATCCTATGGTCTTGGACCGTGGTATTGAGAAAGGACTAAGGCTATAAAAGAGGAAGGAGATCATTTGGCAAAGCATCTTCTGAATTATTGAATATCTGATAAAGTGCTAGATCTGGAATATGGTGATTGGGTTATGGTGCAGATCTGGATCTGAATGAAGAAGGAACCTGAGCATAAGGAGAAGAATAAGTTCTATTGATGG
The DNA here is from genome assembly GCA_031772625.1 of Pinus tabuliformis. Taxonomy (NCBI): domain Eukaryota; kingdom Viridiplantae; phylum Streptophyta; class Pinopsida; order Pinales; family Pinaceae; genus Pinus; species Pinus tabuliformis. The sequence continues at coordinate 1,313,797,025 of CM062805.1, read as the reverse complement.
GTCAAAATCTTAAGGCTGGAATAGTGGTATCTCTATATGATTTTGATCAGTGATATGTGGCACATGCTTGATCTATAAATCTAATAATCTGGGTTAACTAATATCTAAATATTTGAAAGAATGAATTCATATATCTGAATTATTGATGCATGTTTTATTGTACACATGTTATGATCTGGGTATGTCTGATGTATGGAACAACTGCAAAGTTATAAGGAAATATTTTCAGATCTGTATGCGGGTTGGCTTTGGTGAAAGCATTGATTCAGTATTGGATAAATCAGAGATTGATGATGCAAGTGTAGTTGATGGGTTTTTTTTATGTTCTTGGATCCAGTCTGAAAATTAATGAAAAGTGGTCCTTGAAAGAAAAGAAGTAGGGGGTTGTAGCTCCCTTCCAGGAGAGACTGGAAAACGAGAGAGAGAGTTTTAGCTCTCTGCAGGTTGTAGCCTGCGTACTGGTAAAGGACTGCATCAGTACAAAATCATTGTAAAAGGAGTTTCTTATTAAAAGAATATAGAGACATATTGCAACAGGTGGTTTTCACCCACATTGGGTTTCCACCTTATATTTGGTGTTCTTTTGTGTGACTATTTGCTTTTCTTGTTCCTGCTCATTATTTTATGATACTGACATACAAAGTAATGATCAATATTTGAAGAATTATTCAAAGTATAAATAAGGAAGATATATTGAAAAGAATTTGATAATATTGATTCACCCCCCCTCTCAGTATTATTTTCAACAACTTAACTCCAAAAAGCTATTTGGCGAGCTATCGGATTATCAGTGAAGTTATTTGATTTTGTTTTCATTTAGATATCAATTATTCATGTTATTTGACGTTATCTCCAGAGCCATGGTTTAACCCAGAAAAGCTACTTGGCGAGCTATCGGATTATAAGTGAAATAAATTGATCTTGCTTTCGTTAGTCTGCAATTTTTGGTTTGTTTGAGTGCAATAGTTTATATTTTAGTTCTTTAATTAGATGGGCAGCAGAGACAATGATTTCATGATCAGTATTTCATCTTTTGTTTGATTTAAGTAGCTGCATATTTACATTCCTGTTCAAGTATTAATTTTATCAATAACATGTTTTGAGATCTTTTGAAGTGCTAAGTTTTGGAAGTTACCATAAGGGACATAAACCTTGTCTTGAAATTTACATCCATGCTTGACCTTTAAAAGTATTCTTAAGACCTTAGAATAGGAATTCCATTTGCATTAGACACTTTAGGAGATCAACAAGAACAAAACCCCAAAACAAGATAAAAACTATAAAACAACGAAGTAAGAAAAAGGTTAACTAAGCACATATGGTGCACCACACTTCATCAGTTTACGATACCCGAATTGACAATTTATGTAGAGAAATTTAAGACGTTATACTGACTAGACATAGTGGGAGTGCCATTCACAAATTTTCTAAGAGAAGAAGGCCCCAACCTCTTGAAAATTTTGTCTTTTTATCTTAAAGCTTTCAAACACCATAGTTCTTTGCTTTCATTTACTTCTTATAGAATACAATGATGATTCAAGTACATGCTAATTAAAGAGATGAGTAGAAGATGATGAGAACTCATCTTCACTCTCATAGATGGGGAAGGTTGTAGTGCTTTCTCATCCATATAACTAGTATTGGCTCTATATTGACTAAGTTGAGTTAAATATTGATGGAATGTCCACTTCCCTCCACCAACAAGGAAGGCCCTAGTGCATTAGTTAGCCTTTTTGATTGAAAACCCCTTTGATCATTTTCCCATCATTTGAGTGAAAACTTGGAATTTGGATATGATTTCATAGAGAAGTTGGATTTGTGTGAGAGATCCTAGTATATGCCTAGTCTAAAGTATTCTTAAGTCAAGTAAGAGTGATTTCATTACAAGTTTGTTTGAATATGTTAAGAGTTATGCTTCATGATTCTTGAATTGAGTTGCTAGTTTTGATTTAGAAGTAACAAATAATATAACTTAACACATATTACATGCTATAGTGTGCTTCAAAGTTTACAAACTAAATTGATATAAAATCATGTCGACTCATAAACACCCCTTCAAATTAAGGGTGGAATGTTATACACCTAATCCTTGGGGATTGGTTAAATAACTTGTAAATATGTAAATAAAAGGAAAAATGAGTAGTTAGAAAAGGAACCGAACTTGGAAGATGAAAGAAAGGGTCACTCTTGTATGTTATATAAGTCTATTTTCATCAATGCAATATCAATATGATTCATGACTCTTATTCCTTGGCTCGACAAATTGAAACAAGAAAAACCATATAATTCTTCTCTTGGATCCGAAATGTTGATCTTAGATGAGTCATTAATGATTTGGTTAAGCAAAGGCATAATGACGTTCATTCCATGGCTCCACCCTCATCTTCTATGTTGGGTTATCTAATTGTGTCAATTTAAACTTGTGAAATTATCGACATAATAGCCCCGATAAATATGTTGGAGTCTAGATGATATCCATGGTAGAAAACACAAGTTTCTTGGCCTTATTAATCAACTTTTGTTATAAATTTTAAAGTCTTAAATTTCATCCCCTGCAACAGGTGCACAATGGAAAAACCTCCCCTCCCACTTTGTTGGTGTGGTAATGCATCAAATTTAAAGCATCAACATGAAAAACATCTAACAAATGATCAACTGGTTGGTCACCTCATAGGTGTGACTAGATATGCAATCTAAGTTATGGAAGACACTACTGAATGAATTAAATTGATGTCGGATGGTGGAAGCGCAGATATGATGAATGCCAATATGATGGAACCCGATATTATTTGAAGATGGTGATTCATTTCTTATGGGAAGAAAAAATTATGAGAATTCTTGGCTACATGTTTGATGGAACACCAAAAAATCATAGTACCACTTCCAAGAACAACGTAACATCCCCATTTAATGCTTCGCATGCTCAGAGAACTCGTAGGATGGAGGCCCTTGGAAATATCAAAATTGTGCAACCCAAGATCTTTTCCCCCTTATATTACAACTATGCAGAGCTTCTTGGGAGTTATCGCACTCCTAGATGGAGAAATCTATCTAATTCACTCATATGCACTCGTGGTAGACCTCGTCACCAACTCTTTAGAGCATTGGGTAAGCCCTTTCTCATTACAATTCAACAACTCTAGTCTTGTCTTGTGCTTTGTTGGTTCGTTCTTTGGTTTTTTGGCACTATGCGTCTTTGTATTTCTCAGCTAAACCTCAATCTTGTTTGGTGTCCTAGTCTTCCCTGACCTTCTATAACCTCCCTCTACCAACTTACGCCCTGCACTTAGTTAATCCTCTTCACTCAATTCTACCTCAACCACTTGTACCAGAATCAACTTCAATTTGTATCCTTTGTCCTACATTCTCTCACCCGCTCAACTAACTTTATTTTCCTATTCTCATTGTCCCCAACCCTTGTTTGCTAACCCTATTGACCCTTGTCACACTCAGCTCTGTACTCGAAGCACCTCCATGAATATGACTCGAGGTCATGATGCTTCCCTTCGCAGAGGGAGGGGAAGAGGCTATCATTTTGTCCCTCCTCCAATGCTCAGGCAAATGGCCTCAAGTTCTCAGTTGCAAGCCCAAGCTTAGGCTAGAGAATTAATGGCTTGGTATGAGAAATTTATTCTGGATCTCGTTAGACAAGAAATTGGAAGATAGAAAGCCATGATCCATCGAGAAATCCATTGCATTCCAGATCACCACGTCTAAGCCTAAACAAGGGAATGGATTCCCAATTTGGGCACATCAACTAGCTCTAGATATTCGGGGTACATGAAATCTATCAATGTACATTAGCACACCAAATTTTTTCTTGGGCGCATCCTCACCAACAGTAATCAGCCTCAACAGGATCAAGCCTACAAACTTGCATATTTGGAGCAAAAGTTGCACAATCTGGATAACAAGATCAATGTTCTCCTTAGAAAATACAACAATACCTTTCTAGGCACTGAGGCCACTCAACAATAGCTCCCCAAACAAGACAAGTTTGAATAATGGATCCTATGCAACATCACCTCTATGTTTTTTGTTTTTTTAGCCCTTGTTTGGTGAGCCTATATTTTAATTTAGCCAGCTTCTATGCTATTTTTTTTGTATGATAGATACCATGGTGAGGAGAGGTATCAAGAACCTCGTTAAAGCTAAACAACTAGTTTGGTTTCCCTCAAGATAGACCAAAGACTGACATTTTCTACTATATAATTTTTTGTCATGATAATATAAAATATCATATTTTAATAATAAAAAAAATATCTTTAATTTTCTAAAAATTTATTACACCTTTCATTTTGATATATAAATATTTTATATGTACCATGTTTCCAAGCTTATAGTTTCAAATAAGCTTATAGTTTCATTTTTACTATAAACTATTTATTAATACAAAATTCATCAATTATTATTTAAAAATTCTGAAAAAATAAATAAATAAAACAAAATTATCTATTAAAACTTTTCTTTAAAAAAGATAAAACAACATATTAAATAATAATAATAATAATAATTTTTATTAATTTTATTTTTATAATTAAAATAATATTATTTACTTAAAATAATTTTATAATTGACCATGTATTCACTTTATCATCTCCACACAACATAATTAAAAATTAAATATGACTATTTATAATTAGTTTTTTATTTCCAAAATTTTATTTTTATAATTAAAATAATATTATTTACCTACAATAATTTTATAATTTACCATGAATCCACTTTATCATCTCCACTAAACATAATAAAAATTAAATATGACGGCTAATGATTAGTTTTTTATTTCCAAAATAATTTTTTGAAAGGTAAATTATACCAAATAAACCATCCATTTTAAAATAAAATTAAAAACAACTAATTGTTAGCTTTTTATACCTCAAATATGTTTTTTTAAAACAGTAAAATGTACCAAATAAACCACCAAGTTTAAAATAAAGAACAATTCATGGGCAGGCTTACAAAATTAGCAAAGCTTACAAAATCCGCAGGTTTAATTAACAGCTTCCCTAATTATCAGCTTCCCTTTAACCCAGATTTTACTAACTTTGACTCGAGGGTCACTCAATTATAAATTTCAAAATATTTCATAAAATTGAATCTACAAGAAAGGAATTGAACTATTGGATTTGCATTTTAAAAATACAATTTAAAAAAAGAAAATCTCAAATTTACTATCAAAATTCAAAAGACTCGGCACTTCCTCCTCCCTATAACTATGTCCTTCAATTTCAATACAAAATTCTTCTCCGTCCTTTGTCCTTCCCATCTCAATGCAACTCCCCACAACTTGCCATATATCACTTGTTATAACAGATTGGCCCTGTCGTTTTAATAATAACAAGACTAAATAATATTACAACTCCACATAAATATGTTGATCAAAAGGATTACCTCTCACGTAAACTTATTCCTTCTCATATAAAAATTGAAATGATTATGTAGATATTGTCCACTACTTTCTTATAAGTTAAGCGGCCGTGCAGGTGACAGTCTAGAAGGTGGATTGCACAGCAGAAGCGTTGAGACCTTCCCAGGAAAAAAACCTGAAAAAATCTTTGTAGATTCCTTGCCAATGTGGGCTTCAACCAAACTACCCAATTGGATTTCACACATCAAAACATTTTTTGGTTCTCAATATATCTTCAAAATCTTCCTCACCAATGCTCGGCACCCTCTCGCACACTTGCGGACTCTCAATCTCAACAACTCCACACTTTACTGCTTTTCTAAGCTTATTTGCATTTGGAAAATACCATCGAAGATTTTAAAAGTCTCTCAAATCTCTTCCGATAATTCCCAGCAATTGATATCACAACACCAAAAGATTAATACCATTAATATCTGCATTCTCAGATCCACATTATTAAGTATAAATGATTTGATAAGAATTTAAGACTTATATTTTGTCATCTTGCCTGTGTGACCAATTCATCTCATGCATCTTCGGAGTCCTGGCCACAAAATTCTCCTCCCACAAAGACAAGTGTCTCGCCTCCCATCATACACAAGAAGAGCATGCTTCTCATGGCCATCTCTTGAGCTCTGCACTTTATGAAAACATTGATATCGTTGTCAGATTACTTTGAATACGTCACTGCAATATCCTACGCACATTTGTTGATACAAACTCTTCCATTATTATATAATGGAGAAAACGCTTCAGCACAACATCCTGAGGCACCTGCAATAATGATCTTGGCGATCCAGCCATACCAATCAACTTCCAACATGTGAATTACCCTCTTACCCGTCCAAAGTGATTGAGGAAGAAGAGGACCGATGCCCCATAGAGGTTTTTTCCATGCCAGCCCGTCCTTTAATCTCAAACAGACTTGATTCGACTGTAACAAAACAACCCGAACTCCACAATTCAATTCCAGGATATTGACTGCAAATGAAAATGAAACTGGTGCCATAAAACAATTCAAATTCAAATTCAAATTAGTGAATCGCACAAGTTCATGATTTGTGTTGGGATTAGCGAGTGACCACGTACGGTGAAGAAAGGAACATAACTAGAAATTTTCCCAAAAGTATAAGGAGAGACGAATAAGATTATTAAATTGGAATTGTTGAATTTTTTTTAGAAGAGTTAATTGATTTGTGGAAAACCTTATTTTCACATGGTCTTTCAGAATGGCTTTGGTCATTTAATTTCCAACTTCTAAGTTCTCCCTTTGACAATTCAAGATTCCAGAACTCTCTACTGCACATGGCGATAAACTAATGAGTACAAAATTCGATCTACCTGCATTTATAGATTACAGAATAAAAACATAATTAAAGATTAACCTAAAATATGGTACCTAATAAAACTACTTACAAAAACAACACTTATTTCAAAGGCTCAAAATAAATAAAGCTTACCTTGATCAGACCAGTTTTTTTGTCCAGCTCATATTTCACCTTACTCCCCTTCCCAATTTCCACAACCTGAGTATCGAAAAATAACAAAAAATGATAAGTGAAATGAAATCATGGATTGGATAATAGCATGTATGATCATGCCTGATTGTGGTCCTTGGAATCCTTATAAAATATAATTATGTATGAGATAACAGAGATAATTATCCATACGTATAAGAAGCTCATTGTCTAGGACATCAGAAACCATATTCTATCAAGCTTAGCAATGAAAAGTTGAAACACTATGCAAAGGGTTAATCTAAGGGCTCTGTGAGGAAAGGCCAACGATAGTAAGCACAAAAGCAAAGTATCAGGGACAGAGATATGAAGGGCATACTTTTGGGCACACTATCAAGAGCAGAAAAATAATGAGATAACAAAATGCTCGTCCCAGATACAATTTTAATAACAAAAAAGCTACATATCCAAGGAGGCCAATCAATGTAATGCCCAACCACCTTTTATCTATGTAAGATGAAGATCTAATACATTTTATAATTTTTACATGAAAATATAAAACAATGATAGCCTATTGCGAGAACAAGGAAAGATTTAGACAAGCTTCCCTAATTGCAATCAAGTAAGCACTAAAACAACAGCTGTAGCAGCATCATTGTTAGTAATGGCTCCTAACTAAGCGCTTGGGAGTAAAAAAAGTTGTGGATGAGCTACAAAACAGTATTTGATATCATCTTACAAGCAGATAAAAACTCTGCCAAGTGCATGATTATAGGTGAACTGACCAAACAAAGATGTTAAAATAGGTAAATTAGATAATAGATAATAACTCTGCCAAGTGCATGATTATAGGTGAAATGACGAAACAAAGATGTTAAAATAGGTAAATCGGATAAGAGATATGAGCTTATTCAAATGTGGTAAATTGATAACATGTTTCTACTATTTGAATGCGATATGCCTTTCAAGTGGCCCATTGGGTTTTTCCTATATAGACAACATTTTACTACGAGTTTAGTAAGGAGCCAATTACTTGTTCCACCATGTTTATAAAAACATTCCCAACTCATGCTTGAGAGTGTGAATATGACAGATAGGAGACAATCATATTTTCAAAGAGCGTTAGATCCTAGAAGCAAGCTCTAGTTAAAAAAGGGAACCAAAAAAAAAAACAACATGATTGATGTGATCACACATTTCTACTATTTGAATGTGATATGCCTTTCAAGCTGCCCACTGGGTTTTTCCTATATAGACAACATTTTACTATGAGTTTAGTAAGGAGCTGATTACTTGTTCCACCATGTTTATAAAAATATTCCCAGCTCATGCTTGAGAGTGTGAATATGACAGACAGGAGACAATCATGTTTTTCAAAGGCACAGAGGTGTTAGATCCTAGAAGCAAGCTCTAGTTAAAAAAGGGAACCAAAAAAAAAATAACATGATTGATGTGATCACACCTTAGGCTTTATCCTATCCTTCAAAGCAAGGAACACATTCTATAAAAATCAAAGAGGGATACTAGGTACTTACACAATTGAACACCGAAGGAGCTCCAGGTCCTGCAGCCAGACATTGAATTTCACATTTATATCAACCAACCCAAATAAAAACCAAAGAAAAAATCTAGGAGACTAATTATTACTACATTGCATGGGCAGCAGAGACATTAGTATAGTGTAATCTATCGCTGAACTGGTAAAGAGTCAATAAATCACAAGATAAAGGCATTTATGGATAAATTTCTTTTCAGAACCAAATAATAATTACTGACAGATTGCATGCAAGGATAGGTGTGCTAGCTTTTCTGTAAACCACTTAAGTATTGAAGACACCTCCTGATGATCAATATAATGTATAATCAATGTATTTTTGTTATGTGTGCAAGTACCCCCTACAGTTGAATGTTACATAAATAAGCTATATCCAGAGTGATCATTATAAAGTTACAAATGACACCACATCATGGCCATTATCAACAAAACAAACAATGAGGCAAAAAAGGTTCTTAGCACTTACCAATCTCAAGATCATGCCAAGGATGTGTAGCAACAAATCTACGTGATAGAGATGAAAGAATCCTTTCATTTAGAGGTGGATGAGGAAAGCGTGATTCTCCTCCATTTCTTGGACCTTCAACACTAGGTGGAACAGGTATCTTTGCTAGACCATCAGCACTAGGTGGAGTCATGTTTGAATACAGTGAAACAAGTGTCTTCACTTCAACTAAATGTGTAACAGGCCTACCAATTGATCCTTGGAAGATTACAGTTGATTGGACTTGCAATTGGGTGAATTACATAAACGATCAAAACCAAAAACTTGTGTTTGTATATGAGATAAAACTACAAGAATATTTCAAGGACATATAGGCAAGCAACCAAATAATAACCGGACAAAGCATAAGAAATTGATAAATGAAAATAGAGCAGGCTAGTTGGAAACATTGTAAGACATTGATATGTAAAAGCAGAGCCAAATAAAAAGCAGGTATATGAGCGAGAGGTTTACTTTTTCATTTCAATCCAGAATAATAAAACCATTTGCAAAACTGCTATGAGAAAAAGTTGGCATCATATAACTTGTGAAGCCTTTTTTAGCAGTAGCACAGATGAAAATGTATAATGCAAAACATTGTATAAATTTTTATCCCTGCCAACTGCGAAGTTTGATTTTTGTAGCATTTGCAAGACTAGAAAATTAGGCCTTCAAGGGTAATTTAAGGATTTTGATGTGAAAAATTGGGCAAATTAAGCACCCAAAAACTTTCATGTGCACTTAGTTCTGAACAACCAGGTTTTCACAAAAAAAGGAGCAACAAACAGTTCATAACAAACATGTGCATTTGGAAACTTATTTTACACATAATCCCAAGATAAAAAACAACGTAGGCATTACTTTAAAGCCTTGCATTGCATATGCATGGAATGAAATCAATGGAAATTAAACACATGATCCATGGTAAATAAAAACCTGATAACTTAATTTAGATAATGTCACGAGTAGGAAAAACTAATATTAACTCTAGAAAATTCTTTTAAGAATATAGTCAAATTGTAGCAGTACTTCCTTGCAAGATGGGAGGTGCTGCATATTTGGAAAAAGCGAATATATGATCTGTATCAGTGTCATACCCTGCTCCCTAGTAAGTCCAAAGAGTTTTGAGATATTCAATGTTCTACTACCTAAATCTAACAAGCTTAAATGGCCACGACAAGGCTCAGAACACATCCTATGGTCACAAGGTTTGGAAATGCTGGTAGCCTTGCATTTATAGCAAGACATCGATCATCCTCCCATATGAATCTTAATAAAACAATAACACAGACATTTTTATGAAGATACTCGAGCATTAGAAAAACACTGACAGGAAATAGATGAGTGCATGTGTTGTGCACGCTCCATCTCATAAACAAAACAAATGTGTAACAATTGTATATACCTATTACCTAGTTGGATGTGAAAAATGGTGTATATATAGAGCGTATACATGAATTAGAATTGTAGCAGAATAAAAAATGCATGGAAATGTTGGAAACCTTAGATTTCTAGCAAAATCAATGATACGAATATATACAATTTCATGAATTAGACTTGTAGCACCTCAAAAATGTTTGGAAATGCTGGCAGTCTAGGATTAATAGAAAAAAACATTGACCATCATCACTTGCGAGCCTCAATAAAGCAATGGCGAGGGCATTTGTATGAAGAGACTCTGACATTCGCTAAAGACTAACTGAAAATAGATGCGTGTGTTTTGTATGCTCCAACTCCTGAACAAAAGGGATGACCAGCAGCCCTGTTCCGTGTTGGATGTAAACAATGGTGGATGTACAACATGTATACAGGAATTGCAGCGAAACATTAAAATAGGATATAAAGACACCCTGGGCATACATCCACTCAGCGCAAGATAAAATGGACGGAAGTATACACATTGAGTATATGCCGAATCGTGATAAAAGATGTGTGCACCTTGTTTCCACAAACTTTTCACACAACTTCATCGAATCAGACAACAACATTAAATGATGTGCATACATCCATTCCTCTGTGCCACATAAAATGGATGGACATATACACACTGTTTATACACCAAATCCCGATATAAAGAATGTCTGCACCTTGTTTCTCTGAACTCCTTACACAAACCCATCGAATCAGACAAAAAAATTGTGATATTCTCAAACAGACAAAATCTTAGACTAAATATGTACTCAAATTCCCAATACAAAGACCTCATAAGATTTACAATACAACCTATCCCGCAAGAGTAAACTGACTTCATTACAATGGGAAAAAAACATTAAAGAGCCCTCTCGACAGAAAGCTCTGAAACAACGACAAAAAATATAACTTGCAAAGATCATTACAGAATCCTAAGATAGCATTCCTTCCATGTAAGATCCACCCATTCGAAACAAAACAAATCAAACTTCAAAACTTTAACAGCCTAGGGTTTCCAACACAGGCCATCCGCGCAATGTTAAGATAAATCTCGGCTAAAAAACTGATCCCGGACAAATATCTTAACACAAGATCCCGCAGCAAGTGCCCCCGCAACAGTCATGAGATTTAAATTCCTCAGCCGAAGAAAAAGCAACTAGCATTAAATGAAGAAGAATAGCAAAATGAAAATAGGGCATGCACTTACCTGGTGTATCAGCCACTAAAGCCCCAAATTCTCAAAGCTTGGAACCAGGTATAGAGCCTCTGAGAGCAGTGATGTTGTGTTGTGCTTGGCCACTTCCCACGCCTGTACGTTTATAGGAGGGAAGGCATCCAATTTAAGCAATGGGAATGAATGGAGGGTGCGGATAAAGGGATCGGCAAGGGTATCATTCTGTGATTCTCGACATCCGTCCAGTTCAATTTGCATGTGTGAGTGGGGACGAAGGGTAGGGTGTGGGGTTAAAAATATCTTGCCATGCCACGAAGCGCACAGCAGAACTCGGAAGTGAAAAGAAGGCAACTCAACAGATATTTGGTAAAAGCAGTCCCACTTCAAATCAACGGTTGAGAGTGTCTCACCTGATCGAATGGACTGAGGTAAAAGTGTTGAAAATTGTTGATGCATAGGAAAGGACTATTGGCCTAATTAGTAATCCGCGTTAGTGCTCATCCCCAGGTGGACGGAAACACATTCTCTGATTGACCATTGCCTGGTCGTTCTCCGCCATCATAAACAGAATTTTTCCCGACCGGCAACAACATTCCAGCAACTTTGCCACCTAGGTAGACTACTCCATTTCTGGTATGAAGGGTTTTTCCCACCATTGTCTCCACGCCATATTATGCCACAGTTGTGGCAAGGCATGTGTTATTATCACGTGGCATGTTGATGATACACTGAACTTGGAAAAGGGTTACTGAAATGTCTTTTATGCTTGAGTTAAAGGAAATAAGTCACATTCTTTCTTGTTATAATGTAGTTAAATATTTTACTCATAATTAATACAGGACGTTTTGTTTCTTGCTTAGTTATTAAGTTACTTATGTAAACAAAAAAAAAATCATAATAATGAAGCTTGTTAACACCTCGAGTCTAGGGATTATATTTCCTATAATTGATTAACCCAGCATAGATTATAGGGGAACACGGGAGTTTCGTAGCGACCAGGGCGACCATAGCGAGCAGGGTCAGATTCAAATGGAGGGCAGCATGGGAGGGAGCTCTGCTCCCTCCTATAAAGATGCAATGGCTAGCAGGAATAAATCACCAGTTGAAACTAGTAAAGGAGATATGAACAATAGTAACAGGGGCATTGAAAATGACACAGATGGGACCAGAGCAAAAGAAAACAGTAGCACAAAGGACAAAGAGGAAGAAGACAAAAATTTGGGCTCAAGAGACAAAACCTAGAAAGGACTTTGCAAACCGAAAGCAGAAATCACTCCTCGAGTAATACTAAATGATACCGCTCTGCAAGAGCATAGGGAACACATGGGAACCTATGCCATCATCTGTAAATTATGGGACTATGGCCCACAGAAAAGGCTTTGAAGATGTGGATCAAGTATCATTGGAAACCCAAATGTAGCATTGACTTACATCTAGGGTCAAAAGGTTTCTTCACAGCGGTGTTCTCAAACATCAAAGATAAAGACAAAATATTCGAAGGAGGTCCCTATTTTTTTGCAGCGGCAGGTCTCTATATGAGACCTTGGAGGATGAAATTTGTCCCAGAGAGGGAGACTTTCTCTTCATTTCCTGTGTGGGTAAGGCTCTACTCTCTACCTATTGATTGCTGGCAAACTGAATCGTTGGCTGCCATTGGCAATAAACTAGGATGCTTTATCAAAGCTTCTAAAGCCACTAGAAGAGGAAAATACACCTCCTTTGCTAGGATATGTGTGGAAATGGATCTTTCAGGAGCATTTCTGGATGAGGTCATCTTGGAAGTTCAAGATGAGGAATGGGTGCAGACGGTAGACTACGACCATATCCCCTTCAAATGCCGAAGATGCCATGAACATGGGCATTTACTAAGAGAATGCCCTCTCAGTAAAGAAGATAACAAAGAAAAACCTGATATAATGAAGGATACTAAAAGCTTCCAGAAAGTGGTTAGGAGAGGAAGAGGAGGAAAAAAGGGGCCAAAACAACTACACACTGAATGGCGAAAGGGTAGTCAGAATAAGTTTCAAGTGCTAGAAGAGCCTGAAGAGAGTATAAGAGAGATTCATTTTTAGGAGGATGATGCTAAAGTAAAAGGAAAAAAAGAGGATACAAACCTTTCTCTAGGAATCGACTCTCAAAAAGAAACCATGAGAAGTGAAATAGAAATGGAAACGGACCAGGAAATGACCCAAAGTGAAACAGACATGGAAGATCATGAACTACAAGAAATCCTTGACAAGGAAAGCTTGGATCTGGAGGGATTCTTGAGGCAAGGAACCAAAGAAGGAATGGAACCTCTGCCTCAAGAAAAATGCTACAGGATACATCAGCTATTTTTATGGAAGACTCAAGAACAAGGATTGGAGAAAGGTACAAACACCCACAAACAAGAACACAGAGGGGTGAAAACGATGAAATTAATTCCAGGACTAGCCATCAAAAATCCAGGCAAAAAGAGAGGCAAAAAAAAGCAACACGAGCTCCTGATGGAGTGCAGAAAGCTAATGATCGATTCGAGTAAGATGAAAGATATCACCAGTTACTCCTTTACTAATATTTAGTTATGAAGTTCATATCATGGAATATCAGAGGTCTATGGAGTAAAAGAAAACAGAGAATGCTAAGTATTGGAATGAAACTAGCAATGCCGGACATAATCTTTATTCAAGAAACAAAATGCTCCATTCAGAAAATAAGGCAAATCCACAACAAATGGCTCAGCAAATTTGAGTTTATAGAAGTCAAAGCAGAGAACACAGTGGGGGGTATTCTCACCCTTTGGAACCCCCAAAAAGTCAGCATTGTAGATGCGGGGGCGACAAGAAACTACTTATCAACCATCATTCAACCTATGGGAATGACGGAGACCTTCCTGGTTACGAATGTTTACGGCCCTCAGAAAATTGATGAGAAGCTCAGATTTTTGAACTCCCTGGCAGATCTCAAAAGCAGACATGAAGAAATCCATTGGGTCATTGGAGGAGACTTTAATATGATTAAATCTCTTTCGGGAAAAAAAGGAGGCACCAAAATCCTCAGTAGAGATTCAGTAGAAATCCATTCTTTCACAGAAGACATGACATTGGTTGACTCCGAAATGCATAATGGTATTTTTACTTGGAACAACAAAATAAGAGGCAACGCTTAGGTTGCCTCCAAATTAGACAGATTTTTGATCTCCAAAAAGCTGATGCTCACAAATTCAGAAATATCTGCAAATATTCTCCCTTTTGACCGCTCGGATCACTAGCCGATTCAACTAGAAATCAAGGGCATTAATGCTCCCAGAAACAGACCCTTCAGATTTGTTAATATTTGGTTCTCTCATCCAGACTTCATCAGCAACATTAAAAAATGGTGGTTTGAAGATCTTCAGGTTCAGGGCTCCAAAATGTTCCTCCTCCATAAAAGACTAAAGCACATAAAAGTCAAACTCAAAGAATGGAACAAGAAGGATTTTGGTAACATATTTGCAAACAAAAATTCTGTAGAAGTCAAACTATAGGAGCTACACCAAGCAATGATCACAGATGGTTTTGATAAAACCAAAAGTGAGCAAGCTAAAAAACTCAACCTAAATTGGGAGAATTTATGCAAATAGGAGGAAATCTTTTGGAGACAAAAGTCAAGAGTTTAATGGCTCAAAGAAGGTGAGCGAAACACTCGTTTTTTTTCCATCGTTCCACTATTGCCAATAGAAGGCACAATAGAATCTCCTCAATACTGAATTTTGATGGCGAGCTTCAGACCTCTCACAAGAATATTGAAGGTGTGTTGGTTCAATATTTCAGAGGCATCACAAATGAAAATAATCCAGACAGAGAACAACACATCAAGGAAATTATAAAAAATATTCCCAGGATGGTGTCAAGAGAAGATAACTTTAACCTGAACAAACCAGGTACTGAAGCAGAGGTCAGTATGGTAATCAAAGATATGCAGAATGACAAAGCTCCAGGTCCAAATGGTTTCAATGTCAATTTTTTCAAAGCTTGCTGGAAGGTGGTCAAACAGGACATCTTGGACGTGGTTGAGGACTCCAGAAGAAGTAAACCCATTTTGAAAGAACTCAACAACTCCTTCATATCCCTGATCCCCAAACAGGACTCTGCCCTGACTCCGGATAAGTTCAGACCCATTGCTTTATGTAATGTTGTTTACAAAATTATTTCCAAAATCTTGGCCAATAGACTCAAACCTCTTCTTCCTTCTTTGATTTCTGGGGAACAGTCTATATATGTTGAAGGAAGGCAAATCCTGGATAATATTATTCACGCTCACGAGGTTGTTCACTCTCTCACTAGTAAAAAGCAAGCTGGTATGATCATTCAACTAGATACTGCAAAAGTGTATGATAAGGTGAATTGGACCTACATTAAACAGGTCCTTTCTGCTTTTGGATTTGATCATGACTGGATCAGATGGGTTATGGCTTTGATTACTTCACCCAGCTTTTCAATTATGGTAAATGGCTCACCCTTAGAGATCTTCACTCGTTCCAGAGGTCTCAGGCAGTGTGATCCACTCTCTCCCTTCCTCTTCATTCTCATGATGGAAGGATTGGGCCAAACCATTAAAAAGGCCAAAGGCTTAGGGAAGATCAAAGGTCTCCACTTAACAGAGAACAACCAAGCCTTGACTCATCAACGATTTGTGGATGAAGCCATGATGCAGGGCATCCCCACAGTCAAGGAAGCTACTGCATACAAGAAAATCTTAAATGACTTTGCCCCGGCTTCAGGTATGGAATTCAATCTCTCCAAATCAATTTTTTTTTTTCTTAAGCACTAACATTGCTATCCAAAGGAACATATCTAGAATTCTAGGCTTCCAAAGGGAGGTCCTACCTTCAAAATATTTGGGTATCGCCCTGACGGATAAACCAATGTTCAAAAGTATCTGGGGATCAGTGCTCAACAAGATGCAGGACAAGATCAAACGATGGACTTATAGGGCATTGAACCTTGCTGGTAGATTGATTCTAACGAAGACAGTTCTTCAAGCTATCCATGTTTTCTTCTTATCAGCCTTGCCAGCTCCCAAAGGGGTCTTACAACAATTGAGGAACATTCAGAGAGATTTTCTCTCGGGCAAGGAGGAAACCAGAAAGAAATTGGCCATTGTGTATTGGGATAAAATTTGCAAGCCCAAAAGTCATGGAGGCCTAGGCTTAGATGATCAGGAGATTCTAGGTAATGTTTTAGGAGCCAAACTCCGGTGGAGATGGGTTAAAGAACCAGGGGCGCAATGGGCTAATACCTGGAAAGAGAAATATGCCAACTCCTAGAAAACGAGTGAGCTCATTAGAATGTCAGGGAACATAAAAGGCTCTCACATCTGGAATGAAGCTTGGAAAAACAGAGGCCTGGTTAAAAACAACAGCTTATGGGAAATCAGAGCTGGAGATTAGGCTCTCTTCTCGAAAGACAAATGGAAGCAAGAACCGATGTTGTTAAGAGAGAATTTTCTGGGCATCAAGCAAGAAATTGATCTCCAAGGGCTAACAAGGGTCAGGGATTTCTGGAATCTTCCTCAGGACATTGAGAAATGGAGAAACTGGAGAAAAATAGATTGCAGAGCTGACAACCCCATAAAAGAAAAAACTGAAGAACTCATGAACATATTGGAATAGAGGAATATTTTGGTTACAAGTGGGCAGGATCAGTTAAGATGGGACCAAAACAAAGAAGGTATCTTTAATATCAGGGAGACTAAGAGAATTTCTCTTAACCTAGAGCCCTGCATTTTGGGTAGATCGTGGCAAAGCTTTGGAATTACCGAGGATGGATGAAGATCAAGCTGTTTATGTGGTTAGTTCATCACAAGAAAATACTAACTTGGGATAACATTCAGAAGAGGGGAGTGATGGGGCCTTCTAGATGCCCATTATGTGAGGCTCAAGAGGAGACTATGGAGCATATTCTCAATAGTTGTACCTATACCTCCTGGTTATGGGATTCCTTCAAAAGCATTTTTCAGCAGACAGACAGAGACAAAGGTAGCATCATTAATACCTTGAACGAGTGGAGAAAATACTTTGCAGAGAATGAGATCCTTAATTTAGCCTGGACCCTTACACCAAGCTTCATTATCTAGAATGCTTGGAAATAAAGGAATAAAAAAATCTTCAAGGATGAAAATACCACTCCGCTCTGCCTGATGGATTTGATCTTAAAGTAGATAAAGGAGACTGTGTCCACCACTCTACATAGTTATCCCTCGAATCCTCCCACATCACTTGAATTGAGAACTCTCAAGCAGCTGGGAATGCATGAGATCATCATCAATGGTATGAGGAAAAAAGAAAGAATACTCGAAAGGGAAAAGGAGTTTTGGCATCCTTCACCTAATGGTTACCTAAAATGAAACATTGATGGGGCTTATAAAAGCAACCTTGGGACTACAGGTTATGGAGGTGCCTTGAGAGATGAAGATGGAAAAATAATTTTTGCCTTCCACTGTCATTTAGGCCATGCTTCCAACAACATTGCTGAATTAATGGCATTGGAACAATGTCTAGAGCTTCTTAAACTCAATAATAGCTCAAATGTTCTCATCGAAGCAGACTCCAAAATTTCTATAAATGTAGTCAAGAAAATCAGCTATGGTACGACTCCTGAAAGAGTAAAAAAAATGGAGACTAATACAAGTGTATCAACGAATCCAAAAACACCTCCAAAGTCTATGAATGGTTAGCTTCAACCATGTTCGGCGGAAGGCCAACAAACTTGTAGATCTTCTGGCCAACCTTGGAGTGACTAATCCATATTGTAGAGTAGAAATGAAATGGCAGGAGATGCCTACAAGCTGGCTAAAATTTATCTGTGAGGCTCAAGCCACAGAGAATAAATAAATTTTTGATTGTTGGGCAAGAGGAGCAATCCAAGATTAATGCTCTTTTTGCCTGTTTTTCTTCTCAATTCAGCGGTCAGCTCCATGATTTTGGGTTTTCTTTGCGTTGGTGACTTCTTCCTTTGGGGAATGGATCCTTTTCTCCTTCATGCCTTGAGAGGCGACTCAGGGTTTCCTATGCAGTTCCAGAAGGTTTTGACAGCTAGTTTAAGTGTTGGGTTAAGCAGGTGGAAGGGTGGGTCAGCTCCCTCCATGATTTTCCTTCGCTTTTTGTCCTCTCGCGAGGAAAACCAAGATAGTAGTGGTTTTCTTTTGATTGCAAGGCCCCCGGATAGTAAGTGGTTTTCGCTCATTGAGAGCGATTCCACTCAGTTCTTTACACGTGGCAAAGGGGGGGTATTAATACCACCCTTCCCCATGACTTAAAAACCTCACACCTCAACTCTCTAATATCTCTCCGCATGGTCCGGTTGTGGCGAGGGAATTCGACAGTCAAATCTCACCGGGCTAGTTGGTGGGGTCGCCATAAAGATCTTGCTTCTTAGCTCTCTGTTTTCTCTCCACGTCATCCATCTCGGGTGGGGGCAATCAATGGTCAGGGCTCTTCGGGTCAGTTGGTGGGGTCGCGCGTTTGTTCATTCTTTAAGTGTTGTGTACGGGAGGTGTCGCAAGCTTTGTCCTTGTCTCCGTGTTGACGTAGGGTCAGTGTTTTCGTCAGTTTGGACATGCGTTGGTTTAGTGGCTTTCTTCTTTATCTGTTCATTCTCGTTAGTTTGACAGGCCCTCTTTTCTGCAGGCCTTTTGTAATTGTTGTAACTATACTTTTTGGGTTTTTGAAATAGAAAGAAAGTCTTTTGCTTTAGCAAAATAAAAAAACACCTCGAGTCTGGGTTATTTCTATAAAAAACAATTCACTCTAAGAAAAAAAACATTACATTAAGGAAGGTTGCTGACCCATTTAATTTGATAGCGCATTTTTTTATCACTTCTTGAGCTTCTAGTTATTGGTATTCTACAATAAAGATGTATCTCTGGTTTAGGTTGTGGAGGACGTTTTGGCAGGGTTATTATTTAATAAATCTCAAGATTATTCAGTGGAGGTCGTTTTTTCACGGTGATTATATTGATATTTTTTAGGCTTTTTTTCCTATTTTTCATGGCAATTGTATATAATTTTTTTTACAAATAATTTTTTTTATCATAATTTAATTATTAAACTAGCAAAAACAACTATCTAAATATAAATAAGCTTTATATTTATACCACGCTAACGAACCTAAATTAATTTATTTAAACATGAAATAAGAATTCAGATAATACAATTATAAATATTCATTTACAATAAATAAGATATATTTATTTATAAAATACGAAGACTCGCACTATTTGGTCAAAATACTAGGTCACACGGCCCATCGTTTTTGCTAAAGGTATTGTAAAAAGAGGTAAAATTTATTAGGTCACATGACCCATTGTTTTTACTCAAGGTATTGTAAAAACATGTGGGCTTAATGGTTAAGAGCATGTGTTTCCTCCTAAGAAGTCATAGAGCCAGAGGGGGTAGAGTATGTGTGCCTTCATAAACTTAACAGTCAAATCGCTGTGTGGAGGTGGGTCCCCTGTCCCACAAACGAGGGGGTATCATACACCAATTTGGTGTCTGGCTTGGTGGATGCCACTGACAAATTATACTATTTATTAATACAAGAAAATATACTCACAGTCAAATCGCTGTGTGGAGGTGGGTCCCCTATCCCACAAACAAGGGGGTATCATACACCAATTTGGTGTCTCGCTTGGTGGATGCCACTGATAAATTATACTATTTATTAATACAAGAAAATATACTCACAGTGATTCATATTAATTTTAGACATTTATCATGCTTTTAGGTTGTTTATTCAAGTTTTGAGAATCACATTTGAGTTTATGGAATTAGAAAATTAACAATTAATGTGATTCGAGAATAGTCGAATTTATGGAAGAGTAAATTGCGTCAAAAAAATATTTAAATGAAGGAATGGGCTTAGTAATTTTTTTTTCAATTTGTTTAACATCAAACTCATATTTTGTTTAATTATTTTTATCTAACAAAACGCCAAAATTGGATAAATTAAACATTAACCTTAACAAATTCTACTCCATATAAAATTTAATTAAAAAGTTAATGAGAGGTGTGAAATTAAGTTAATGGGAGGTGTGAACTAATTTCAATTAGTACAAAAATACTTTACAAAAAGTTTTTAATTTGGATATAAGGAGATCTATATTAAATAATTATAAATGGTAAAAGCAATAAGTATAAATAATTATAATATTATAGTTTTAATGATGTAACATAATTCAAGGAATTATAATGTTATAGTTTTAATAATGCAACATAATTTATTACTTTCAAGATTTCAAATTGAATTTTATATATATATATATATATATTATTGATTAACATTTAAAACTTTATTGATTAATATAAGAAAAGAAAGATTTAGTTAGCTTTAGTATTATAAGTTTTTATGTCTTTTATAAATATGTGTTTTTATACTCTCTTAATTTATCTACTAATTTAGATCCATTTTAACTTTTCATTTATCAATTAGAGAGAGTGATCAATTTTTTTCACTTTAAAATAAGTTTGTATCTCAAAATATTTGATTCCTCTTGGCACTTGGAAGATCTATAGTTAAGATAAATCTCAATAGGTTAATATTCTACAACAAAAATGTATCTCACTTAAAATGAGGAGGTTGTTTCTGCATGCTCAACATTTGGAGTGCTTGAGCTAATTTTTTTGACATACATACAAGAATCAAGAATCAACTTTCATGTGGAGGGAAAAAGTCCCCCAAACACATACAAATGGAAATCAACTTTGTTGAGGAAGAAAATTAAGGAAAAAATGAGAGTTTCTCGCAATTTTAACGTTGAATCTAAATTAGAAGAGTAGATAGACGTTGAATCTAAATTAGAAGAGTAGATAGGTGGCCTAGAGAGCTTAAACACTAAAAATACTAAATATGAGAAAGTTATTGATCTCTATTAGCTAATAAAGACTTTGGTTGAAAAGGTCTTTTTTGAAAAACATTAATTCAAAAAAATTTACAACATTCTCCAACTACTAAATTATTCTCATTCTATTGAGATGCAATAAATAAAATACAACATCTGACAATAAAAATCATAAGAATATGGGTTGAGGTGAGACGTTTAATGTGTGGAGTGAAAAAGGAATTAGAAGAAAATTTAATACAAATAAAAGATATTACGAAAATAAGCTAAAATTTTATTTAAAAAGAATAGAGAATAAGAATATATAACGAGAATGGATGATATGTGGAAAAATAGAATAAATATTTATTAAGTTTTTTTTCAGTTTTAATTATTAAATTATAATTATTTTGTTAATAAAAAATATAAATTTACGAGAATTTAAAAAATTAATTATAATATCCCATTATAATTAATAATTAATTAATTAAT
Organism: Pinus tabuliformis; assembly: GCA_031772625.1. Lineage (NCBI taxonomy): Eukaryota > Viridiplantae > Streptophyta > Pinopsida > Pinales > Pinaceae > Pinus > Pinus tabuliformis. The sequence continues at coordinate 1,313,775,206 of CM062805.1, read as the reverse complement.
TACTTAAATTAATTAGTTAATTAATTAAATTAATTTAAGTAGAAAAAAACATGGGAAAATTTTATGATATTTTCACTTTTAAGTAGAAAAAAAATTATGAGAAATTTTCATGATGTTTTAACTTAACCTTTTTTTTAAACATTAAATTTTCAAAAAAATATTGATTATTAAAATTAATATATAATAATAATAAATTAATTATGACTTTTTTTAAAATTAATTATTTATCAATTATAATTTTAGTTAATTTAAATAAGTCTTGATATGCCACATAGGAAACTAGACTAATGATAGTGTAGTACATTGTAAGTTTGCTTTGCAAAATTATTGTTTTAGAAATCAAAATAAAATTAAGAGTGAGACTATGTTTAACACTATCAATATGTGTTGGAATATTAATTCCTACTTGTTTCTAGTGTGATTTTCTATGTAAAGAGTCTGTTCTTATTTTATAGGAGTGGTTTCCCAAGTTTGGTATGTGGTTGAGAGTGGTTTCCCAAGTTTGGTATGTGGTTGAGATATTCTCTCAACCAATAGATTGTATCTGCAAGATAGTTTTCCTATCTTCCCAAATTTGGTGTCTGGTATTTTTCCTATCTTGAAACAATACTCCTGTATATATGTGTTTGCATATCTGATTAATGAAATATAGATTCCTTTGTGGAATTTTATCATGGTATCAGAGCCCTTGAGGGCCTTGCCCCTCCTAGGCTTGTCCCCTCCTCAATTGCGGGAAATAACGAATTTGGTCAATGTTTGTTTGTTAATTTATGTTTGATTTGTTTGTCCATCTTTTTTAATGAGCAGTGTGAAATGGGTTGTCAATGATATTTGTTTGTATGCGTCGTGCATATGAATAAATTGCTTGAGTTGTTGGACCTATATTACTATGCAAAATTATAGTGGAATGTTGTCGCCGCTATATGAATGAAAAGATGGAGATGCACTGAAGTTGCAAAGTATGAGCCAAGTAGATTGTGTTTGATTGAGTGTGGCACTCTAGAGATGACTAGATTTGCCAAGATACTTGGATCTGTGGAGCTGAGAGCATGGATCTGTGTGGACATGGAGCTGAATGGTATGGTTCTCATGGAGTTGATGCATAATGGATTGGGCCAGTGATGCGCCATGAAGATATGTTCTAAAGTCATGAGTTTGAGGCATTAAACATCAAGCTTGGCAGAGGAAGAGCATTTGATTTCTGGATTAGCATGGGGAGTCAGGCCGTTGAAGATATCGCAGCAGGCTGTGGTGGATCAGCATGCCTATCACTAGTGTGGCTCGTTGGTGGATCATTGGTGTGGCCACAATATTTCATCTAAGAGGAGCTGTGGAACATTGTCGTGGATCTGGTGATCTGTGGTATTGTGAATCCGCCATCCCCTCGAGTTGCACATGTTACAATTGTTGTTGAAAACAAGAATTGAAGCATTAACAATAACAACCACATCAGCAATGAAATTCATCCACAGAGGAAAAATGGTTCCAAGGGCGGTAGTAAGGGCGCCTAGTCCCAAGTGGTCCGAGGCCACAACGTAGAGGCCGATGGTGCATTTAAAACCCCTCACCTAAAAGATAGGTCGAATTTGGAGCAAAGTGAGAAGGAGAATGTTGACATGTCGTCTGACAAGGGTAAACAAGTGGAGGAGTTGATCTCTAGCAGGTCTGATGATCAAGGTGTGGAGGAAGTTGGCATGAAGCCAGCTAATCTTGCATGGAAGAAGTCATCTAATGGATCGATTTCAGTGGCTCAACAAGGGGGAGTGGCAGCAGTGATGATCACAGTGGTGGGAGAAGAAGTGAAAGCATGGTTGGTGCTTGCGGATGCCCGAACAGGAAAAGTTGCAAATCCTCCAAAGATTGTGATGTAGGGGATTGCGAGCATGTCAGTAGAAACAAATGCATCTACGTTAAAAAGCATTAATAAACAACAACAGTATGAATCATACTCAGAGCCAACCAGTGTCTTTAAATCGACAGAAGTGAGGTGGTAGGTGTATTGCTGCTACAAATGGCATGCCACCAGTGTTGCCTGCACTGCCCATGTTTCTAATTTCATTTCTCATCACTGTAAACCACCCTAAGTTTGGGATATGAATTGCAAAATTCTCTTTATATTGAGAAATTTCAAGTTGGTTGTCGTGCGGCTAGGTAAATTGTCTTCGGTGCATTATTTTACTAGTGTTGGTCAATGTTTGGAATGTCGTTGAAGATAGTATTGAGGAGTAGCTTGTGGAGCAAGTTGTGAATCTAAGTTGGGTCATTAAAGAGCATCGTATGAAAACTCATCCTTTATGGGTGAAGATCGAGAAACCAACTTTTCCACAATGCTCCATACTAGTGTTCTTATTTGAGTTTTGTAAGTGAAACATGTTGAGCCTAATCAACTCAACATGTAAATGCAATTGGTTAGAATTGATAACTCTAACAATTGATAATTGAAGTTAATTAGATTCAAGATGAAAGCACTAAGTATGATTTTAGAAGAAGTTGGTTGATGCATCAATAGATGGACAAACAAGGGAAAATATTTTGTGTTGAAATAAAGCAAACTCATGGTATATGTCACATACATTAGTAAGCAAGTCTAGGATGTTTTGTAGTGGTCTTTGTAAATGTATGTACCTAGTAACTCCAAAAGTACGAGTTGTGTTGTAAGCCTTGTAAGGCATGTGTACCCCCACGCAGTTTGTGGTAATCTAAAAACCACTTTGTATTTGCAGTGTTAGTTTGTGGTAAGCGAGAAACCACATGTAAGAATGAAGTGGGACAGAGATTCCTATTGGCATGGTTTAGGGTTAGCCAATAAAACCCTTGACTTGTTGAGTTAGGTCTTTAGTGAGCCTTGGTGGTTGGATTTCCCTAATGGCGGGTTTGTAGCCCAGAGTGGTTAGAGTGCCCTAGTGGCAGATTTGTGGCCCAGAGCGACTCTAATGAGCCTCCGTGGCTGTGTTGAGCCTTCATGGCTGAGTTGAGCCTTTGTGGTTGAGTTGAGCCTTCATGGCTGTGTTTAGCCTTGATGGCTGAGAGCCCTGGGAAGCATGGTTGAGGGTGATCCGATAAAACCCAGAGCATGGTTATGGGTAATCCGATAAAACCCATGATGATATTGGAGGGGGATTTACAGGTACAGGTACAGGTGTGCATTTATAATGGTTGGAAGAACCATGTATGCGAAGGACATCCTAAAGGACTCGCAGTTTCAACCGTTAGTACCCACGCATTCTGGTGGATGGTTGCTCCTTTATATGGACATCAGCATATTCTTTTATGTTTGACCACAACTAGACTTTGCAGATTGATATCGAGACAAGTACTCATTAAGGGGGTGTGTTGGAATATTAATTCCTACCTGTCTCTAGTGTGACTTTTTATGTAAACAGTCTGTTCCTATTCTATTGGAGTGGTTTTCCTAGTTTGGTGTGTGGTTGAGGTATTCTCTGAACCAACAGATTGTATATCCAATATAGTTTTTCTATCTTGAGACAATACTCCTGTATATATGTAATTTCATATCTCATTAATGAATATAGATTACTTTGCCAAATTTTATCAATATCTAACCAACTAACATGCCTATTCATAAAGTGAAATTAAAAAAATATAAGATAAAAGTAAAAGATAGATCAAATTCAAGTTTCTATGATCCATATTTTGATTTGAAAATAATTTCGGAAGAAATCACATTGGTAGATTTAGGTCGACGCATTTTGAACCAATTAGTGTGGTTCATCATCAGGACAAGATGAAAAATAAGATCATAGCGGAAAGTTAAATAGGGAATCAAGACCTTCTAATAGCTAAGGGAAAAAAACGCCTAGATAATGACTACTTTTGACTGGATGCGAAAAATGGTTGAAAATAACCATTATCTAGCGATTTTTTCCCTTTCTTGTTAGAAGGTCTTGACTCCTTTTTAACTTTCTCTTATGATCTGATTTTTCATCTTGTCCTGATGATGAACCACACTGGTTGGTTCAAAACATGTTGACCTAAATCTACTAATGTAATTTCTTCCAAAATTATTTTCAAATCCAAAAATAAAAGATAACTAAAACAAAAAACAACATGAAAAATATGTTGAGTCAGTTGGCATGCAAAATATGTTGAGTCAGTTGGCTCCAGGCCCTCGAGAGCGCAGAAAATGAGTGCCCAAGACAGCTTCAACAAGCACATGTAGACTTGAAGTGGCAGAAAACTAAAGTTGGGCAACTTCTAATGACAAGGGCGTTAGTGTGAAGGCATAACCGAGATTTTGTTAAAAGGCCCCTCTATAAAATGATCGAGGGCATCATCCAAAACAAGGGCAGCCGAGGGTGAGTTGGCAATGAGCGAGCCCTCCTGGGAACGGTAATGGCCACAACCTCTTTATTCGCTTGGATCCTGTATTGGGGTTGTTTCTGGCAATATATTGAGCGAGCAAGCATTGTCTATGATACACCTGTTAGATTAGAGCATACATAACACAAAGTGGATTCATACTCACAATAACAAAGAATAATTTCGAGAGACATACAAATTGAGAAACAACAAGATTACTGAGTCAGAAACAACGGAATAGATAAAACAATCACTCGAGAACAGAAATCACTTTGCATTATATAGCAGGCTTGGGCCTTGGCTTGCTTTCCTTGGCGAGAGCAATTAAAAATTTGTAGACGCAGAAGAAGGATCTAGAATCCTGTATGTGATTCACATGGAGAGCTCGAATGATATAGAAACTAATGGAAGTGTAAAAAGATCTAGAATCCTGGAGATCTGGAAAGATCTGATCTAGAAGGATCTAGAATCCTCCGTGAATTTGGCTTCACACTTAACATTCTCCCACTTGAAGCCAAATAAGAGTCATCAAGTCACACGGAGTCCTACCATGCCTCTACATAACTCATGTTTATTTTGTGGTAGAATCTTAGTGAGCATATCAGGAGGGTTCCTATCTGTATGGATCTTTTCTAAGGATTCTTCCTCCAACACATGCTGGATCCAATGGTACCTTAAGTCAATGTGCTTGGTTTTTGAATGAAATGCTGAGCTTTTCGCCAAGTGAATGGCACTCTGACTATCACAATATAACACATACTTGTCCTGCTTTATTCCTATCTCTCCTAGGAATCGCTGCATCCACAACATCTCTTTAGAAGCTTCTATTGCAGCTATGTACTCTGCTTTTGTTGTAGAGAGGGCTACTATTCTTTGTAGCCTTGACACCTAAGATACTGCTGCACCTACAAATGTATACAAATAACCTGTAGTGGACTTTTTGGTATCCATATCTCCAGCCATATTCGCATCTGTAAATCCTTCAAGCACAGTCTTATCATAACCAAAACATAAACAAACAATAATGACTAGTACCTTTGAGATACCTTAAAAATCCATTTTATTGCTTGCTAATGTTTTTTGCCTCGATTGGAAAGGAACCTACTCACTACTCCCACTAAATATGCAATGTCCAGTCGTGTGCATACCATGGCATACATCAAACTACCAAATGCTGAAGCATAAGGAATCTTGTTCATCTCTTCTTTCTCCTTGTGATCAATAGGACATAATTTAGTACTCAGCTTGAAGTGGGCTGCATGGGGTGTACCAACTGGCTTGCCATCCTTCATATTAAACCTGTCAAGCGTGATCTTGATATATTTTGCTTGTGATAGCCACAACCTTTTGTTTTCCCTGTCACACACAATTTGCATGCCCAATATCTATTGTGCTGGTCCCAAATCCTTCATTGCAAATTTGCTACCCAAATATTTCCTCAACCTATTCATCTTATTCTTATCATACCCAACAATCAACATGTCATCCACATATAACAATAATATGATATACTTTCCTTGATCATACCTCTTGATATAGATACAATGGTCAGCTTCCAACATTTGAAAACCATGTTCTAACATGAATGAATCAAATTTCTTGTACCATTGCCGAGGTGCTTGTTTCAACCCATAGAGACTTTTCTTCAACCTACAAAAAAGGCCTTCTTTGACTTTTTCTATGAAGCCTTTTGGCTGCTCCATATAAATTTCTTCCTCCAATTCACCATGAAGAAATGTAGTTTTTACATCTAACTGTTCACATTCTAGGTCTAAAGCAGCAACTAGGCCAAGAATGACTCTAATGGATGACATTTTAACAACAGGTGAGAAAATTTCAGTGAAGTCAATACCTTCTTTTTGGGCAAAACCTTTCACCACCAGCCTTGCTTTATATCTCTCCTTCTTTTCGCCAACTTCATGCTTAATATTGTACACCCATTTGTTTTGTAGAGCCTTTCTACCTTTTGAGAGGTTTACCAACTCCCAAGTTTTATTTTCCAACAAAGAGTTCATTTCTTCTTCCATTGCTTTCTTCCATTCTTTACTGTGCTCAATTTTACAAGCTTCTTGAAAACAATTAGGTTCACCTTCATTAGTCAACAAAATATAGTTTGAAGGAGGATACCTTTGTGAAGGCTTATGAGGCCTAGAAGATTTGCAAACCAACTGTGGTGGTGCATTATCAGATTGAATCTCCTATAAAGGTTCCTTCAAGATTCCTTCTTCTTGTTGTTCATCATTTTCCACTTGTTGTTCTTCATGCTCCTAAATTTGCTATTCATTTTCTTGTATTGGTGGTATGTTTTCGTGCTGCTCTTCAAACCTGTCATTAACCTTCTTGACCTCCAACTCACCTACAATCCTCTTGAACATTTATGACTAATTAAATATAACATCCCTGCTTCTAATAATTTTATGTTTGACTAGATCCCATAGACGATAACCAAGATCTTCATCCGCATATCCCAAAAAAATGCATTTCATAGATTTATCATCTAGCTTAATTCTATTTTCTTTGGGAATATGTACAAATGCTTCACATCCAAAGATTTTCAAGTGAGAATAATTCAAATTCTTACTAGTCCAAACTTCTTCAGGGATACCGCCATCCAAGGCTGTAGTTGGAGATTTATTTATGAGGTAGCAAGCGGTCCTGACTGCTTCAACCTAAAAATTCTTCTCCAAACCGGAATTCGACAACATACTTCACACCATTTCCATAATGGTGCAATTCATCATTTCTGCAACACCACTCTGTTGAGGAGTACCAGACACAGTCTTCTCATGCTTTATGCCAAACCTGTTACAATATTCCTTAAATGCATTTGAGCAATTTCTCCACCATTATCTGTTCTTAAACACTTATGTAATTTTTTATTCTCTCTTTCAACAGCAACATGGAGTTTTTGAAATATTCCAAGCACTTCAGTTTTATTTTTCATATGATATGCCCAAACCTTCCTGGATGCATCATCTATAAATGTTACAAAATATGATGCTCATTCTAATGATTTGATGTTAACAGGCCCAAACACATCTGAGTGTACCAATTCTAACACATTTTTCTTTTTTTCATGGCCACCTCTAAGGAATGAAACCCTTCTTTTTCTACCATATATGCAATGCTTTGGTACGAGTTGTTAGATTAAAGCATACATAACACATAGCAGATTCATACTTAAAGACTTAGACGAAAATAACAAAGAATTTGCAGAGACAGACAAATGGAGAAACAACAATATTACTCAGTTAGAAACAACAAAATAGATAAAAAATCACTGGAGAATAGAAATCGCTTTGCATTACATAACAGGCTTGGGCCTTGGCTTGCTTTCCTTGGCCAGAGAAATTACAAATTTATAGAGGTAGAAGAAGGATCTAGAATCCTATATGTGATTCAGATGGAGATCTGGAATGATCTAGAAACTAATGGTGGTGTAAAAAGATCTAGAATCTTGGAGATCTGGAAAGATATGATCTAGAAGGATTTAGAATACTACGTGAATTTGGCTTCACACTTAACAACAACGTGGGGTTTTTCCTACCTATATCAAATCATACACATATCGGAGGTGGGCTGTCCAATTTTGAAAAATGCTGTAGAAATGCACCTGGCAGGTAGTAGCACTATGGAATGGAATTCATATATCAGAAATTTGACCAGCCAGGGACTTTGTTTTCATAGAGGGGTGACGGTTTACATTGGTTTGGGAGGTTAGCAAAAGGGGCACCTATTGCGGCTGATACGTACATGTGCTTGATCCCATAAAAAGAAACCTAGTGGGAGGAAAGATCGTGGTTTGATAGAATATGGAAATGGAAGGTCCCCACAAGTGTTATTCTATTTGCGTAGCTCATTTAGAGAAATAAGATCCTCACGTGGGATAATTTGGGAAAAGTGGACATTTGGGGCCGGGTATATGTATTTTTTGTATGGCAGACTCTAAATCAACACAACATATCTTCTTCCTGTGTACATTCACAAATCGAATCTGGAATTTGTTCGGTGATGCTTTTTAGTTCACTTATAGGAGGATGTGAAATTTTGAAGAGTTTAGGATAGACTTGATGAATGGTCATAAGAATTATAGGACCCTCCTTTTCTTCATCATTTGGGAAATTTGGGGTGCTCGAAACGGGTTCATATTTGATGGACAAAAGTTTGATTATTTCTAGATTGTACACAGAATTCTAACTTCGATAAAGGCCACCCCCTATGTTACTGAGAATATCATTGATTGATCCTATAGGATGAGGCCCTCTGCTTATCAAACCCTTCTAGTTTCTTTGATGGTGTTACCCAACATGGAGATTGTGGATGTGGCATGGTGCTGTGCATTGAATGGGGGATCTCAATATCATATATGGTGAGATGGTGGCTCTGGGTCTAATACCAAGGCGGAGGCTATGGCTTTATGGGGGATGCTTTGGTTTGTTATCCATAAGAACGATAACTCTATGAATATCTATGGAGACTCTAAGGAATTGATTGATGGCATCAAGGGAATGACTGGATTCTGCCCCTCCACCCCCTCCTTCTCCTGGGGTGGCTCAAGAGGATCAAGCACATCCTAATTCTGCTACTCTCATACCCCATCTCACATGTTTACTAGAAATATAATTCGATCACTGACAAACTCTCCAAGGCTGGCATGGGCAGATTTTGTGGTATAATGCACTATAGATACTTGGTTGAAGACAAGGTCCTGAAGGAGGGTAGGCTTCGTCTCACCACCCCACAACAAGACTCTATGTGGATTTTGCAATTATTTTGATGATATCCAGTTTCTAGCATTTGCATTTAGCTGCAATTTTGAATTATAATACTCAGTTAATGGTTGACTTTATGTTGATATGGCCTCTTACATAACTTTTGTTAGACAATCGTTATTATTTGATATTACTCTGTATCCTTTCTTATCTAGCACTTTGTTTTGACTGGATGGATGAAGCTATGGACTAAGTATATGTACTGTTTTTATTTTACAATAGAAGCAACAATTTTTCTTCTGAAAAAAAAAAAAGCAAGCATTGAGTGCAAAATTTTTGCTGTATCTTTCGGATTATTTAGTTATCTTCTAGAGGTGATGTGTAGAAGGTTCACATGGAATTTTAATTTGGCAGAGTGAGTAGTTGATGGTTCTATTAGTGCCACGATTAGCCTTTGTGAAAAGAAGACCTCTAGTACGCATGCTTGGGACAAAGATTAGTTGCAATTGCTAGTACATTATTGCTAACAATGTTCATGTTTGTAGTTGTTCATTTGAAGAATTTATTGTTGCAGCATTAATGTGTATGGCCAAGTGCCTAATTGTATGATGTATTGATCATTTGTTGTATATTGTATGGCTGATGTATGGGCTAAATCTTGTAATGAGCCATTCATGTAATATGTCTATATGGCCTTGTGATGAGAGGATTGATTGGTTTTTGAATTGAGTTGCTATAAGCATAAAGAAAGATAAGTCATTTATGGGCAATTTGGAGACTTTGGTGTAAGCTCTACATTAACATGATGTCTTTTTGTTGAGTCAAGAGTCCTATGTCTGTTTGGTTGAGTAATATATGCATATATAGGAGGTTGTTCCATGCATTATAATGAGGGGGTTAGGGGCTTATGAATGTTATTGTAATAAGTTTTTTATTTCATTATTAGTCTTGTAATTCATTTATGAAGCCCTATAACTAATTTTCAAACCTTTTGGTCATGTCATGTGAATTCATTGGTGATGTGTTGAGTCTATGGTCCTTAGGTTGATAGCCTCTTGCAATGGAAAGAAGGAAAAGTTGGCTAAAGATTTCTTCTCCGAACAATTTGAGGAGTTATTTGTAGCTTACTTACTCATGCAGAGAATGTTTCTTACAACTAAGAGAAGTCATGATTATGATTTTAGTCTAACTACATTCTCAAGAGGAACATGTTTGTTGTGTGCTTGTTGATTAGATGAGGATTGTTGTGTTGCACCTTGAGGGAGTACGGATGGTCACGATGTTTCTTTGACCTTGTCACATGTATGTTACAACAATGTTGATAAGAGGGTGACGCTGTTGGTTATTGAGTTACAAGAGAGAGTGACGTTGTCTACTCTATATTGTTGTTTTTGATGGTCACAGTATGTTTTAGTTGTTTGATTTGGCTTGACAATGTTGTTTGTGTAGATGGTGCTATTTCTTGAGTTTGTTGCTGTTATACATATGTTTTTCTCATACTACATTGACATGGAGAGTTTGTTGTTGTTTCTTTAGGAGAGAGAGCATTTGACAAAGTTATTGCTGCTACTATTGTTTGTCATGCTGCCAAGGGGAGTGAGAGAGTTTTTTGCTTGTTGATATGTTTTGATAAGATCCAGCTAGTGTCTGGGTGAAGTTATTGACCATTCAAATATGGCTACCATTGATGATTTTAGCCCTTTTCCATTGATGTGAAAGGAGGAGTGCTTAAGGAGATAAGTTTTAGAGGTCAATATTATTTGGATGGTTCACCTAGGGTTTTCATCAACGCCAAAGGGAGAGATTGTTGGCATTGATTTTGTGATGCAGTGTTATTGGTCAACATTGTTGTCAACCATGTAGCATGCATTTGATTGGTTGTAGATATTTGGATATGCAATACATATGTTCTCAATTGATTACGCTATGCATTGGTTATGCAAATGATCATTTTATTGCAGGTGATTGGCTATGTTGTTGAGTGTGTTTGGTTGTAGGTGTGAACATGTGATTGATTGACTATAAAAGCTTAGTTATACTGTGTTGCATGTAGTTGGCTAACATTACGACATGATGTTTCCCATGGTATTTGGTGTGACAACTTAATGGTTTACAATAGTTGTGGTTGTCTAATATGTCCAAGGATTTCTCCCATGGTATTCCATGTGACAACTTATTCGCTTACCATGGTATTTGGTGTGAGAAGATAATGGTTAAATAATTTATTTTTATTTGATTGAGCATGAGTAAAACCATACCCTAGTATTTTCCCTTTGTATTTGATAAGAGGTTGATGAGGATGAATTTTTGTGTTTGTGTGAGTGTGTGTGTATGTCATGTTGATGGAGGTATGGAGCGAGTGAGTGCAGGAGAGAGTGATAGAATTATTTCCACACTGTAGCTAAATTGAGTAGCGCGTGGATCATATTTCACTAACAAATCAGAGAGGTTGTTGGGTTTCTCATGTTGAGCCGATTTGAGAACCCAATTAGAAATATTGGGAAACGTGGTTCACATGTAGGTGTTGGAGTTGTAGAGGCTTCATAGCAAAAAATGAGTATAGAAGGCGGGGGCCTTCTAGCTGGAAAATTAGTATGAGAATTTATTTTCTCCAGAGTCCAGTACAATTGGGTGAAGCTTGTTGGTTGTGGTGGCTTCTAGAAGATGTGTGTCCATAGTCATGTGAGTAGTCTTCCTAACTTGAGGTGCTAGTGGGTTTTCATATGAGTCATGTCTTCGAGTTGATGGAGGAAAGCTACCCTATGTGCAATTTGTTCAATAATTTATAGAAGATTTGAGTAGCAGAACAATGGGTGGCTTTTTGCCCTCGAGGGGATGTTCCACCATAAACTTTTGTTTTCTCTTGTGTGCGTGTCTTTTTTGATATTTTTCATGGTTTTTATTCCTGTTGTACATGCTATATTTTTTATTTGATGATGGGTTACTTATCTTTGAGTGTTTTGATAAAAGATTTAAAAATTAATAAAAACCCTATCATTACTTACACAACCACCCCTTTCTGAGTAGTGCGACCATTTTCGAAAAGTTTGATCCTTCAAAAGATCAAAGTCTACTTTAAAGGGCCACCAAAGTATGTCTAAATGAGGTCAAGATACAAACTCTAAGACAATCCTAAAAAGGTTGAGTTCTAGGCCTTAGTCTTGAGAATTTTGCAAGTTTGAATTCATAGAGTTCACATGTCAGAAATTGTAGTGTTCACAAGTCTGAAGTCACAAATATCACATGTATGAAGCTACAGATATGATAAGCCCAAATTCAGGTCCACAATCTAAGCTTTAGGTCTCCCTAAACCGAGTTTTTTGTTCTTGAGAGGTAAGGATTAGAGGTATGATTAGGATGTAAAGGAAGGGAAAAAATAGCTAAAAGTTTTCCAATAAAATTATCAAACGAAAGCTAATAAAATTTAGTTGAGCGACCAAAAAATTCCTTCCTTCACTTTTTCGTTAGGTTCATGTGATATCAAATTTGTTCTTCTTCCACAGGCTTGGGTATTTATTATGCATGCTTGATTGATATGGTGGGTGAATGGAGGAGGAATGACTTGTATTTATACATTTTTAATCACAATGAACCATTATGACTATTGAGGAGGGGGGCCCACTTGGAGAGATAAAAAATAGGTATTTTCAACTTGTAAATTCAATTCTCCTCAAAGAGGAGGAGTTAGGAGGCATGCAAGTACTCATTGTAAAGGACTTAAAGTCCTGTTTAATACTATGCCATTTTCTTCTTCAATTGGGTAGCCTTTGACATCAATAATAATTAATTTCTCCTCGTGCAAGAAAGGAAGCTATAGTTACTAGGATTGTGATTAAATATTGGGTTGGTGAATCAAGCTATAAGGAAATATTATGATAGTTAGAATGCAATCTTCCTAGAAAATAACCCATGTTATCATTCCAATACAAATCATATTGATTTTCAATATCATAATGAGAGAGACATGGTTGAAGGATAGAAGGTGTTGTCAGACACTTTGAAGAATGTCACAAATTCACTAATAGAGTTTGCTAGCATTAAGGGACTTTCTTGACATAGATAAACAATGGGCATTGTTTCCCTATATCATTAATTAGGAAATCATGTGTCCCTATTATATAAAGAAAACAACAAAGTGGGAGAATGCTCGATATGTGTTATATTCTTGTGCATCTAGTACCACATAATATTCATTAAACCAATTGAATCAGAGCAGTCACAATGAAGCAAAGCCTCCATGCTAGGGGAAAATAACTATCATTAAGTGGAAATCATTGATGATTTTATTGAGAGTTTTCTATTGAGCATTTTTTTTCACTTTGGTTTTCACCTTTTGGAAGTTTCATGGCACAAGGAAATGTGGTCCATGGTAATGTAATTCTAATTAAATAACTATGGTAATCTAGGATTAATGGATAGAAGGTTTATGTTGTATTGTAATATTGTATGGATAATATATTGATCTTTTTCTTTTTTTGGTTTCTCAATTTGAGTTTTCAAAGTAAAATATTTTCATTAACTATATGTATAAGCTATTTCCTATCTTTATTAAAAAAATATTAACAACATTTAGGTATATAGAATTAAAATCTAAAAAACTGAAAACAATAGTGAATGTGTACAAAATAAAAATATTAACCATTTATAAAAAAAATAATAAACACTCATAAATTGAAGCTCATAAAGAAATTAAATAACATATTAGTTCTTCATGTAGTAGAAACACAAAAGTTATTATTCATAACAAATAAAGCAACACATCCATATATGTACTTTATTCATCTCAAAGTAATTTGGGAAACTAATTGCACACTAAAACGTGTTTTGCATCACATTAAATACACATATAATTACATGAATTATTGGTTAAAGAGAGAAATACTATCTTAATCATACAATCAATTAATTGAGAGAATTTCTTAAGAAAACACAAAAGTAGCAGTTATTTTAGATGGACTAAAGCTCTCAAATCCAACTACATCCAAACAAATTACACAATAATTAAATTTAATGATGAGAAACATCACTCAATATGCACAAGACAAGTTGGAGTTAAATCCATAAACATAGCATGACAAATATAACTATACATTTTACGTATGTAAATGTTCAGGGAATCATATATATATATATATATATATATATATATATATATATATATATATTTATATATGCAAATGTGCATGTCATCATATATCTCAAATACATAAAAATACTTAAGAAATAGATGTAAGCTTTTAATGCTAATGCAACTAAATAAATTAAATGCCTCATAAATATCAATAGGAATCAATCTATAGTAAGCATGAAGGAACACAATTAATGATATTTCTCACATTGACAAAAGTTTTAAAAAATATAAAATGAATTTTATTATAATTTATTTTAAATTTTAAATATAATGAATATAACATAACTACCTTTGAGATATATTTCAAATCTCTGTCTTAGTAATTACTAAAAATATTCCAAGGGATTAAATCCATACCATTTATCTAATGATTATTGATAATTAAATTAAAATTATGAAAATAATATTCGAAAGTACACAAACATAATATTGTCACATATATTTGAAGACAACTCAACAAATTAATTTACAGCTCAGTAAAGAATGTCAAGAAGTATTTTTTTTTATCGTTTAGTATTAGATATCATAGGATGGGGGTCTTGGTTTTTATTTACAATACATAAAATACAAATTTCCATTTTCACTAGAGAACTTATACATTAAGCTTATTTCCTTTTAACTGAATAAATTATACATTAAGCTTATCATATTGTCTGAGGGTCAAATATTTTGATTGAGTCATCAAGAAACAGGTTTCGTACATCAACTAAAAAATAGCATATGGTTAATATTGTGGTGAATGTATCAATAAATCATGCTTAATGCACCTCCAATTTGTTGTAGAATTGGTTCCCTAACACTCTAGATTATGCATTCAGACCACCCACTTGGAAATTCTCACCTCAAGATTTGACACCAGATTGATGAATCACTAGATCTGCAAATAATTGACGATGTTGATTCCCTGAAGATGTTTGAGAGCAATGAACCTATGCTCCCATCGCTACTAGGACTCATGTGCATGCTTATCCAGACGATTTCTTTCTCAATACTTCTAGTGAGAGTTTCATTCCTAGGAGAATGTCATATTTGACACCTCTACCATGGTATTTCATAGAAAAAGATCCTAGAAGTGAGACATAATTTTCCTCAGAGTTATCTGGTACGTTATCTATGACCATTTCACCGAGGTTTCTTTGTTTTGTTTCTTTTCTTCTATTCTTGTTCTATTTTGGTTCCAAACCCTCAATCAAGATTTAATACTATTGCAGGTATATTTTATTTTTTTCCTCGTCTCTAAAGGGTTACAGAAATTCCCAAAAGCATTTTACAGGTAATTGGTCTCCACAAGGGCGTTTAGATTTTCACCCTTTCCATTTTAGTTTTTCTAAATAAATTGCTCATTCATGGAATTTTTTGTCCTCAAACTCATGTTCCCTATTGGGGTTTTCTTCCTGAGCGAGTTATATATACTAGGTGGGTTTTTTCTATCTGTCTTGTGTTGTCTTTTGGTTACTTCATAATTTGTATACAGGGTTGGCACTTTAATTTACCATTACATGTATTTTCTTCGACTGTGTTGCAGGTAAGTCTCTACAAGGTTCTACACCTATCCATCCTTACTCGAATTTGGATATTTGGAAAGTGACAATCACCCTTCTCATTTTGTTCTAAGTGTGTTTTATTTCCCAGTTCCTAATTAAAGAAGAGAATCTTACTGCGTTATTCTTTTTTTTAAGAAAACCCTAAGATGGTTAGGGTGGTTACTGTTCTTTGCTATGTTTTTTTTTTTATATATTCTAGGAAGAATGAAGGGAAACAAATAATCCTTTCAGGCCTCGATTATGGACTTAGTTATGTATGTTAAAAGAGTCCCCTTTTTAGGGCATGAGCCCATGAACAAATTTATTTCTTGATATGATAATTAAAATTTCATTCTTTCAAAAAAAGGCTTTGCATATCACTGTAGCTGACTAACATAAATATATTGGAATTCATGTTTTATTTCTTGTTTTTAAGGAATTGTAATAGTTATTCAGGTTATAATTTGTGGGCTCCAACTTACGTGGTTGTGTCATGTATTTTATATAAACATTTCAGAACTCATATGCTTGTTTTCTTTAAAAGAATTTAGACATGTTTAACTATAAATTCAATTTGACATGTATAATATTTGGTCAATTTTAAAACTTTTTTTATCGCCGAGTATATGTTCTTTCTTCTACCATTAAAGGGTCTTCTTACCTTATAATTTTACTATTTATGATTAATATTTGTCTCTTAAGAGTTGCATACAAAGGGTCATCTCTTCCACCTTGTTATTTACAGAAGTTTACATCCTCGACTCTAGGTGGCCTAGAGGCCCTTTCTAGGTTGTGAACTCCCTATATTGACCTGAATTCTAGCTAAAACCTCTTCCAGGAGTCTATTCAATATTTTAAAAAAGAAATAAGTTTCACAACTCAAGACTAGTCTATAACAGCTTGTACCAATCTTATTTTCTCTTTTTATTTGACTGTTTACCTAGTTGTTGTTTTTATAGCAACCAGGATGAGAAAAATAACCCATCTCCTCTTGTATAACCCTCTCATTTTATCAATCCCAAGGTAACTTTCCGATTATGATTCCACTAAACTGGATGTTTAAAGAAAGTTCACCTTCTTACCTAGATTTCTACTATGTTGGTCACAGAACAAAAGATTTCCATTGTTTAACAAATAGAACATAAACATATCTATTGTTTAACAAACTAAACATAAATATTTGTACTATTTAACAATTGGTTAACCTCCCAATTCCTACAAAACCCTTTTATTTTCTATGACAAGACATTTCTTGAAAAACAATACCGCATTGCCCTTCCATAATATAAAGAACAAATACAAGATCATTTTTTTGACACTTATATGAATCTCTACTTGTCCCAATAGGCCACGAACCATTGGGAAAGCAATGCTCCAACCATCCTTTAGATCAGTCTTTAATAGTGTAACTCCCCTCAAGCTTGCTTCACAACAAAAGTAGCTTTTAGAATAGTAAGCAGTACATGAATGTTATTCCTAGAGTCAATCTGATCACAACCAGGATTCGTCATAGTTAAAAGTATGAGTATACAAACTCCAGACATACTCCGTTGACCAACAATATATAGAGTCTATTATTGCTCAAATTATTTTTCGACTTTCCTTCTGCTTCTTCTCCTTTTGCTTCCTCTCTCTTCTTACCTCAGGTTCCCAATACCCTCATGGCCTTCTTTTTTGGAATTTTTTATTTCCAATGGAGGAGCTTGGATAGGTTACTACCTCACCCATAATTGTCAAACTACCTAGGTGTGATCTTTCTCTAGCATTCCTTCCCAATCTTGGTCCACGTACAAACATTATGTAAATAAAAAAAAATAAAAAAAATATATTTCCATATATGTCTACTTATTGTTTAGCATTATCGACCCATAATTAGTACAATATTCCGTTAACTGTAGTAAATTAGTATTTACAAGGTTACTAGGGGATATTACATCATCCCCCCCCCCTTGAGTAAAGCATCATCCTAGTGTTTCCAAATCTTCAAAATATCTTGGGATAATCTTCTTTATGAAGTGATCATCCTCTGAGGTAGGATCCTATGGGCTAAATTTCCTCCACTGCACCTTAACCTGGGTGATAAATCACTTCCACAAAATTATTTGTCTTTGATCTAGGATGTGTAGGGGTTCAACCATAAACTCTCCATCCGGTTCGAGCTATACCCACAACCATTAAATCATTGTTAGTCCTTGCTGCTAACATTTTTATAACACACACACAC
Source organism: Pinus tabuliformis (assembly GCA_031772625.1). Taxonomy (NCBI): domain Eukaryota; kingdom Viridiplantae; phylum Streptophyta; class Pinopsida; order Pinales; family Pinaceae; genus Pinus; species Pinus tabuliformis. The sequence continues at coordinate 1,313,757,296 of CM062805.1, read as the reverse complement.
ACATGCATTTTATAAATTGTTTACTTGTATATCCTACCAATCAATAATATGTCTAGTATCATAAATTTATTTTTTTTAACAATGAAACATGAAGTACGTTATGAACCTGTGTGAGGCTAGGGGTTAGTTGATAACCCACGTGACCAATTCAGGCTAATATTTGAAAAGAACAACGAAATAAGGGGGGCTAGCTTGGCACAACCTCCCTAATGCAAAGTACTCTTCTTAGGTTTTATCCATACATACAAATGGTCTCCTACTTCAAATTTTTGATAGCTTCACTTTCTATCAGCATATATTTTCTCTCTGTCTTGGGAAACTTCCAAATTCACCCTTACCATCCTCAATGCTTCTTCTATTTCTTTCAACATATTGGGTCCTAACATCAATTTATCCTTTAGACCACTCCAACTAATAGGTGTTCTACACCTATTTCCATACATCACTTCAAATAGAATTGTTTTAGGGAGTTGTGGTAGCTATTATTATAGGCAAACTCCATCAAGTGGATATAATCTTTCCACTTAGTCAATTGTTGCATCATGTACTCTCTTAGCATGTCTTTGAGCATTTGGTTCAATCGTTCAATCTGCCCATCTGTTTGAGGGTGGTACATAGTATTGGATGGTATTTAAGTGCCTAGTCCACCAAATAGAGCTTTCCAAAATGAAGATGTAAAATTGACATCTCTATCAAATATTACCACTTTTGGTATTCCATGCAACTTGAAAATTTCTTTCATAATTATATTAGAAATTTGAACTTTTTTATAAGTAGATTGTACTAGAATAAAATGTGTAGACTTACTTAAGTTGTCCACTACTACCATTATTGAATCATTTTGTTTTTTGGTGTTAGATAGGGTAGTAATGAAATTAGCAGAATAATCTCCCATTTCCATTTGGGAATGGGTAATGGGAGAATAAATCATTGGGTGGAGGTGTTTAGTCTTCACCTCTTCACATTCTAGACATTTAGCTAGATATTGAGCCACTTCTTTCTTTATGTCTGGCTAGAAGTATTCCTTTCTCAAAGAAATGATCAACTTTTGATAACCTAAATGGGAAGAATTTATGGTATTATTTTCATATTAATTGTTTGATATTTATTTAATTGGGCACATACATTTTTCTCTAATAAATCAACATGTTTCTACATTTACCTTGTTTCCAAGATGTTGTTCATTGCTATTTGTATTTTTTCTTGCAGCCAAAAGAATTGATATTCAAGATCATTTCTAGCAGCTTCTTTAATATGTTCTTTAAAATAAGTTTCCACTTCGCTAAAAAAGCCTCGTAAACACAATTCACTTTTCGGCTCAAGGAATCTATGACACGATTATCCCTAACTTTCAAATATTTAATTTCAAATTCAAAATCACATAGAAAAGCAATCTCGTGTTCCTATCAAGAATTTAAAGTAGGTTGCTTAAAATAATTAATTAAACTATTGTGATATGTCATCAATATGAATCTTTTTCCAAGAAAAAAATGTCGCGACTTAAATTTTTTGAAGGCATGGATTACAGTTGTTAACTCCAAATCGTAAGCCAAATACTTTTGTTCATGTTCTTTGAGTTTTTGAGACTCATAGGCTACACATTTGACCTCCTCCATTATAACTCCCCCTATGCCCTCCTTACACGCATTTGTACAAACATTAAATTCCTTATCTAGGCCAATGAATTCTTAAAATAAGGGCAGTGGTAATTAAGTGTTTTAATTGGTCAAAACTTTTTTAACACTCAACTATCCACTTGAAAGCTTATCCCTTCTCTTGCAAAGAGGTAATGTGACAGGCTACTTTTGAAAATCCTTCGATAAAATTCCTATAATATCCATCTAGACCCATAAATGATTTTATCTTAGCTACATTCTTAGGCACATGCCATTCTGTTATATTTCTTATCTTCTTTGGATCCACAACTATCCCATCTTCAGTAATAATATGCCTTAAGTATTGAATTTGTTCCTTGAAAAAATCACTTTTACTATATTTTTCATATAGTTTACGCTCCCTCAAGTTTTTCAAAACAATTTGCAAATGACTTTTCTTCTCCATATTTTTTTAGTACACAAGAATATCATCTATAAAAATAAACACAAATTTCTCTAGTTATTGATGGAATATGTTGTGCATAAGACACATGAATGTCGCTGGAGCATTGGTTAATCCAAAGGGAAAAACCATAAATTCATAGTGCCTGTAATGAGTTATAAAATTTGTTTTTTATCTGTCCTCCTCCTTTATCCTTATTTGATGGTAACCAGGTCACAAGCCAATCTTAGAAAATACTATCACCCCCTTTATTTGATTGAATAAATCATAAACGTGGGGCAAGGGGTATTTATTTTGAACCGTTAAATTATTTAATTGTATGTAGTCAACACAAAATATCAAGGTGCCAATCTTCTTCATGACGAAAAGCACTAGAGCTCCCCAATGCAAAATGCTTAGATGAATGTATTTCTTATTCATTAATTCTTATATTTTCATTTTGAATTTAGTTAGTTTTGGGATGCTCAAGAGATACGGTGCTCTAAACACAAGAGAAGGTCTAGAAATAAGTTCAATGGTAAAATCTATGCTTCTTTTAGTGGGTAGTCAAAGAATGAGCTCAGAACATAATTAGTAAAGTCTTGCACAATGGGCAGATTCCCTAAGGTGGCAGTCTTCTCTTTAGAATTTGTATACCCCACTTGCACTACATAAACTTGACACCCCCTTCTAATACATTTCACCAGGTATGATGTTGTAATGGGTCTTAGCTCTAAAGGTCTTTTCACTCAGTGCACCTCTTGTCTCATGCCTTCCTCATTCAAATAACTAATTTTTCTATCCTTACAATTAATAAGAAGCCAATGTTTTTCCAACCAATCCATGCCGATTAAAATGTCATATGATCCTAGGGGTTAAACATATGAATTTGCAGTTATTAGTTGGTCTGCCATCACTACTCAAAAACTATTTATTTTAGCTGTCACCATTCTTTTAGCTCCCGTGGCTAGTTGTACCAACCATGGGTTTTTAAATTTGACTGATTGTAAATGAAATTTTTCCACTATCTTGGTGTTGATATAACTTAGGTTGGCCCTTGGATCAATTAAAATAGACACAACATGGTTAAATATTTAACCTTCAAACTCTATCATGGTTGGTTGATATTCCGCTTGCTGGTCTTCTAGTGCAACATTAATTCTAGGAAGGATTCTTGCTTCATCCCCCACTGTAGACACACCTTGAATCTTGGCTACTAGTTATGTTCCTTTTGGGCTATGGCCGTTTTTGAAATAATGTGGTCCCGCACATCACCAAAACTGCAATTGGGGTCTCACTCTTGTTTCAAGTTCAAATTTATTAGACTGTTCAATGGACTTTAATTCATTTTGAGGATTGTATTTTTTTGTATTTTTCCTGAATGCTTGTTCCATTGATTTTTATAGCAACCTTTAAAACTTGAGGATTTAAAACCTTTAGCATTATGCACCTGTTTCTACCCTTTCTATTCCTTCCACTTTCTACTGTTGTCTCCCTTCTTTTTCATCTATTATTAACGTATCTAGGCATTTCTAACAATTTCGTCCATGGTTTTGGGATTGTCAGACTCCAAACATTCCTTCATGAACATAGGTAAGCTGCTGATGAACCACTGTGATTCTGCCTTTTCTTCACATATATAAGGAATGTATCTTAATAGTGAGGTGAATTTCAATGTAAATTCGTCTATATTAAGTTGTCCCAATCTAAGGTCATGAAATTCCTTTTTCTTCTCATTATAAAACCATTTAGTTAGGTATTTATCTTTAAAATGTCTTTGGAAATATTCCCAGGTTACTTCTTGTTTGTCAAATTTTCGTACTATATTCACCTCTTCCCACCATAAGGTGGCTTTGCCTTATGGTTGGAAAATTTCCAACCAAGCCTTAAAGTTGTGCTTGTATTCATAAATATGGAAATACTTGTTCATATTAATGAGTCAGGCTTCAAAAACTTCTTCTTGCTCACCTTCAAACGTTAGAGGTTTAATTTTCTTAAATTCTCCCCACAACTCAATTTTTTGTCTTTTGGGTTCTTTTTGTCCAAAAACATTATCAGATTATCCTAATTATTTTCTTGATCTCCTTCAAATTTCAGGTTACTATCATCTCTTTGTCTATGTGTCCCATCCCTGTTTCCATGGTCAGGGCTTGGAATGGGGTGTCTATGGTTTTGTATGTTAGAAAGGATCTTTGCAATCCTCTCCTCTTCTTGCATCAATTTTTCATTATCAACTCTCAATGTTTCCATCTCTTTTTAATTGTTGAAATGTTTCGAACAATGGAACATTAGTGTTTTGAGATTCCTCTCCCAGGCGGACCCACATCTCTAGGTTAGCTTCTACAATTGGCATTGGGCTAGCTCCAACGATTAGCCTTACTGGTTGTGTATGTTCGACTTTCCTCATTATGTTCCTCTTCCACTCTCTATTAATAAAAATATATTATGACATTTTCTTGTCACTCAAAGATGCCATAGTGTTGGAACGTGGGTTTGATGCTACTTACCACATATCTCTAAAGACAACTCAACAACTTAATTTAGAGCTTAGTAACAAATATCAAGAAGTTATTTTTTATTTTTATTTTATTTTTTAGTATTACATACCATAGGACGAGGGTTGTGGTTTTCGGTTACAATACATAAATTACAAATTTTCTTTTTCATTGGAGAACTTATACATTAAGGTTATTTCCTTTTCATTGAAGAACTTATACATTAATCTTATCATACTATATGAGGGTCAAATTTTTTGATTGAGTCATCAAGAAATATGTCTCATACTTCAAATAAAACATAAGGTATGATTAACATTGTTTTGTGTGTATCAATAAATCATGTTTAATGCACCTTGAAATTGTTGTCAAGTTGGTCCCTGAACACTCTATATTGTGCATCTCGACCGTCCACTTGGGAATTCACACCCCGAGATCTGACACTAAATCGATAAATCACTAGATCTATAAATAATTAAGAATGTTGATTTCCCGTAAGGGTTTTAGAGCAATGACACTACCCTCCCCTCACTGGTAGGACTCATGCCAAGGAAAATGCCATATTTGACACCTCTAACATGGTATTCCATGGACAAAGATCCTATAGGTGAGATGGAATTTTCTTCAAAGTTATGTGTAGGTTGTTTGTGACCATTTCATTGAGGGCTTCATCATTTTGTTTCTTTTCTTCTTTTCTTTTTCTGTTTTGGTTCCAAACCTCAATCAAGGTTTCATATTGTTGTAGGTACATATTATTTTTTGCCTTGTCTTGAAACGGTTACACAAATGCTTGAAACCGTTGTACAAGTAACTTCTCTCCAAATGACCATTTGGATTTTCTCGCTTGCCATTTTATCTTTTCTAAATAAATTTCTTATATATGGGTTTTTTTGTCCTCACACTCATGTTCCCGAGCGAGGTTTTCATCATGGGTGTGTTATATATACCAGATGGGTTTTTTCTATCTATCTCATGTTGGAGTCTTTAATGAAGGAGTCAGTATTTCCAACCAGGGGTTTTAGAATCTTGGCGACATATTTTAGAGTTTGATATAATTATTAGGTCTTATTGATATTAATTCTATTATATATATTAAGTTATATAGATTCTAGGTATATAAATATTAAGGTCTATAGAGTGATCAGGTTTCATTAATATTAAGTTAGACAGTTATTAGGTTATATAAGTTTTAATGTTACATAGATTTTTGCTTTTAACCTTAGCATATTTTCTAGTTCTTTAGTTTTTTGTATTTTAATATTAATATAGATTTTAGGTTATATATAGATTTATGATATTAATATTAATATATATTTTACTTTTTAGATATTAATTTTAATTTTGGTTTTAGTTTAAAGTTTTTGGTTTATAGATATTAAATAATTGATATTAATTTATAAAAATTAAATAATTGATATTAATTTATAAAATAATTGATATTAATTTATAAATATCTAAATTAATTTTAGGTTTCATTTTAAATATTAAAATTAATTTTAGGTTTCATTTTAAATCTCTCTTGCCGACCTGTGCTGCTCCTTTATTATTCTTTCCCTCATTAGTATTTATTTCCTCCATCTGGCTCTTCTTTTATCATCTTTCTCTTTCCCTGATGATGGATCCCATTTGGGATTCGAAACGTTGGTGTAAAAATTCCATTACTGTGGGTTCTCCGGTCAAAAATTCAAAAAGCTCAAACCACAGATCTCTGAAATCCAATATCTTATCCCTGTACGGAGGGGATACTTGGAGTGAAATCCTTGCACTCGAAAGTGTTAGAGTAAGGATAAAAAGAAGAGCCTCAGATCTTCAGTTCCTCAAAAATTGTCGGGACAACAATCTCATTCCTCCATTTGCACAGGTTAAACATAAGTTACATAATAAATACAACAGTAAAGCGTTTCTCCATCTTAGTTTCTCTCTAATCCGGTCTGAGATCAGAAGAATTAGAGCTTCCCTGGAGCATCTTGGTCGTTTGGCCCTCTCTTCCCACCTTAAACTTGCCAGCAGCATTGATAAAGACCTGTGGGCCATTATAGATGGCAGGACTGCTCTGAAAGCAGAGAATGAATGGCAGACTGCGCAGACTAGACAACACAATAAGCTAACCAAGCTTCTAAAGGTCAAAAACGCAGATTCGAATGAACACAAAAAAGCTCGGACAGCAATGGATTCTGGTAACTACGCAGATGGCCCCAATCCCAATAAGCATACAGGTTCAGATATAAACAGCGGAAGTGATTTCGGTAATTCGGACAAAAGCAACAGACAGAAAACCGATAGCGCAGAATTACCAAGCAGAAGGTATCCAAATTCGAGTAAAAGGTATGAGATAAACGCAGAAAATATAACTATTAATCCTCGGATTCACCACGCTGGCTCAAACACAGATATCGAAAATACCTTTGGTAATATGTCTGTTTACACTGGTTCAAACGCAGATTCTCCAAATAATTCAAATAAAAACGCCGAAAATATAACGATTAATCCTCGGATTCACTCAAACACAGATATTGAAAATACCTTTGGTAATATGTCTGTTTACACTGATTCAAACGCAGTTTCTCCAAATAATTCAAATAAAAACACCGGAAGCAATACCGATAAGAGCAGAAAGCAGATTGTTAGCGTAGAAACGATGATGGGAAACAGCGAAATCGATCGGTCTAATAATAATTCGATCAACAATTTGGGTGATATTGAAAACGCAGATGAAATAGGTGTTAGCAGTTCAAACATCAGCTCCGGTAAAAATGGTAATAATTCGAATAGCTTGTTCGGTGAAAACGCAGAGGTAATAAGTCCAGAAAATTTAAATGAAAATTCTAATAACAAAAATAGTGAGTGTGACAATAAAAGCAGCGATGTTTTTACATGTGATGAGTCTAAACCTGTAGCAATGAATAGGATCAACTTAGATTCTGATAACCCCCTGGGCAGGGCGGGAAATGAAAAGAATGAAGACAATGTGAGCATGGATAGTATCAAGAGGGTGCAGGTCTCCAGAGAAGATGCGCATGGCATAGTCAGAGAATTCTATGATGATGTGAATATCCAAAAAGATGTGGCAAAATGCAATGTGATAAGCAAGGGTGACAAGGAGGCTGGCAAAAACTCATATGAATCAACATCATCATCAAAAAGGAAAGTAGTTAACTTGTCTTCCGAGGTTCTTGACCAGGTAGCCGTTAATGTTCTCAGCAAGGGGATGGGGTTTGCAATGGCCCCTAAAAGCCTCCCCATTGAAAAGATGATTTGTAGCATTGAAGATGGGATTAGCAACCTCCCTCTTGAAGACAAAGAAGCATTAAGGCAAGAGTTTTCCCTCATCATGAGAAAAGCCAAGGCTCCCAAAAGCAACTTGAGTAAGGAAGAGCAAAAGGCTTTCAGATCCTTACGAAATAATGACAAGTTAGTTATTCTTAAAGCAGATAAAGGAGGAGCAGCAGTTATCCTTGATAAAGAAGACTATGTTAAGAAAATGAATGATCACCTAAATTGTGGCAGTTATAAGAAGCTGAACAGTAATCCCATGGCCAAAATTATGAAGGATGTAAAAAAGATTATCTCAGATTCCAGCCTTGAGGAAAAATTGAAGAAGAAATTAACCCCCTCTTGTGAAACCATCCCTAGAATCTATGGATTACCCAAGATCCATAAGGAGGGGGTCCCCCTTAGACCAATAGTTAATACTATTGGCTCCCCAACCTATGAGCTTGCTAAATATGTCGCCAAGATTCTAAAACCCCTGGTTGGAAATACTGACTCCTTCATTAAAGACTCGCACGACTTTGTGAACCTTATTAAGAATGAAAGAATGGAAAAGGACGACATCCTTGTGAGCTTTGACGTGGTTTCCTTATTCACGAAGATTCCTCTTGATGAAGCCATTCAGGTTATAAGAGGTGTCACTGATCCAGAGACCGCAAAATTGGCTGAAGTCTGCTTAAGGTCAACTGTATTCACATTCCAAGGAACATTTTATGAGCAGACATCTGGTGTAGCAATGGGATCACCCCTCTCACCAATTGTGGCCAACTTATACATGGAATACTTTGAGAAGAAGGCCTTGGAATCTTATCCTTTAAAGCCAGCTTGGTGGAAGCGTTTTGTCGATGACACCAATATAAAATGGACCCATGGTAAAACAGAACTTGACAAGTTTTTTAATCACCTTAACTCCATCTCCCCTGATATTAAATTCACTATGGAGCTTGAAGAAAATATGAGCATTCCTTTCTTGGACATTCTTATCATCAGAAAAGAGGATGGCTCTTTGGGCCATAAGGTTTTCAGGAAGTCAACTCACACGGAGAGCTACCTTCATGCAGATTCCCACCATCACCCAGCCCAAAAGCTTGGCGTTCTGAACACTCTTGCCATTAGAGCCCTCCGAATTTCTGACTCAGATCATATAAATGAAGAAAAGAGGCATTTGGTTTCAACTTTCAAAAATATAGGCTACAAGGATCATGAGATTAAGAAAGCCATAAAGAGAGCTGAAATGAGGTTGTCATCTCCCAAACCTAAAGAGGAGAATCAACCTCAGGATGGTAAGGTATTTCTACCTTATATCCATGGGGTCACAGATAAAATGGCTAAGATCCTAAGAAAGAAAAACATTATAACTCAATTCTCAGCTCCCGGTACCATCAGACAAAGTTTAAAATCTGTTAAGGATGATATTGACAAGCAGCAGCTTAAAGGAGTCTATAAAATAGATTGTTCATGTGGAAAAAGCTACATAGGTGAAACTGGTCGCTCCCTCAAGACAAGACTGAAAGAACATGGCGCTGACATCAGGAATGGAAGATCTCGTACCTCAGCCTTGGCAGAGCACTCCTCGAAGACTAAACACCACATCTGCTTAGAAAACGCATCAATTATCGCAAGAGAAGAGCAGCATCAGAGACGGAAAATCAGAGAAGCCCTTGAAATCTTGAAGCATTCTTGTAATCTGAACAGAGACAGCGGTTTGGAGATTAGCGGGAGCTGGCTTCCACTGATCAGTGAAATCAAGAAGCGTCTGCCCGGCCCCAGGTAAGTTGTCAAAAAGGTGAGATGATTAATATATATATTAATATTAGTCTACATATGAATTTAAATAATATTATAGATAGTAGCATAAGTTTTGAGTTTAATATTAATTTTGTTATTAGGTTATTTATATTCTATTAAAACTCTTTTTAATATAATTTCAAGCATGTTTTTAATTTAATTTAGACTTTAATGTATGTTTTAATATAGTTTAGATTTTAAATATAGAATTTAATAAAGAATTTAGGTTATTTTAATATTAATTTATTTAGTTATCTTAATATTAATTTATTTTGATATTAATATAGATTAGGCTTTATTGATATAAATTCTTTTATATATATTAAGTTAGATAGATTCTAGGTTATTTATTATTAAGTTATATAGTGATGTAGTTTTATTAAAATATAATGTTTCATAGGCATTAGGTTATTTAAATATTAATGTTATATAAATATTAGGTTTTATGATATTATTATTAAAATATATAATAGTTTTGAGATAGTAATATTAATATAGTTTTTGGTTATATAAATGTTAATGATATTAATATTATATATATATTTTAGTTTTTAGAGTTTGATATAATTATTAGGTCTTATTGATATTAATTCTATTATATATATTAAGTTATATAGATTCTAGGTATATAAATATTAAGGTTTATAGAGTGATCAGGTTTCATTAATATTAAGTTAGAGAGTTATTAGGTTATATAAGTTTTAATGTTACATAGATTTTTGTTTTTAACCTTAGCATATTTTCTAGTTCTTTAGTTTTTTGTATTTTAATATTAATATAGATTTTAGGTTATATATAGATTTATGATATTAATATTAATATATATTTTACTTTTTAGATATTAATTTTAATTTTGGTTTTAGTTTAAAGTTTTTGGTTTATAGATATTAAATAATTGATATTAATTTATAAAAATTAAATAATTGATATTAATTTATAAAATAATTGATATTAATTTATAAATATCTAAATTAATTTTAGGTTTCATTTTAAATATTAAAATTAATTTTAGGTTTCATTTTAAATCTCTCTTGCCGACCTGTGCTGCTCTTTTATTATTCTTTCCCTCATTAGTATTTATTTCCTCCATCTGGCTCTTCTTTTATCATCTTTCTCTTTCCCTGATGATGGATCCCATTTGGGATTCGAAACGTTGGTGTAAAAATTCCATTACTGTGGGTTCTCCGGTCAAAAATTCAAAAAGCTCAAACCACAGATCTCTGAAATCCAATACTTCATAATTTGTATATAGGGTTTGCAGTTTAATTTACCATTGGATGTAATTTATTATGATGTGTTGTATGTAAGTCTCTTCAAGGTACTATACCTATCCATCCTTGCTTCGCTTTGGATATCTAGAAAGTCACTATCACCATTCTCATTTTGTTCAAGGTGTGGCTATTTCACAATTCCTAACTAAAGAAGAGAACCTTATTGCCTCTGTCTTTTTTTTAAAGAAAACTTAAACATGGTTAAGATGTTTAATGTTGTTTGTTGTGTTTTTTTTAAGTTCTAGGAAGAATTAAGGGAAATAGAGAATTCTATCAGGCCCCGATTATACACTCGGTTATGTATGTTAGAAGGGTAACTTTGTGAGGTCGTGAGCCCATGAACAATTGTATTTCTTGGTAAGATACATAAATCTTGATTCTTTCAAAAAGAGGCGTTGCGTATCGCTGCAATCGACTAGCATAAGTATATTGGAACTCTTGTTTTATTTTTATTTTAAGAGGAATTGTAATAGTTATTTAGTTTATAAGCTGTGGGAAACACCTTCTGTGATTGTGCCATGTATTTTATGTAAACATCTTGGCACCCACATGCTTTTTTTCTTTAAAATAATTTAGACTTGTTAAAATGTAAATTTGGTTCTATTTGGTTGATTTTAAAACTTTCTTTATTGTAGAGTATCTCATTCTTAGCTTTCTTGTTAAAAGCTTTCCTTGGCTTATTAATTTTACTATTTATGAATAATATTTATCTCTTAAGAGTTGCATACATGGGGACACCATGCTACTTAAAAAGATTTAAATCCCCAACTCTGCATGATTTAGGGAGAGGTTTCTGACTCCTTGACTTGACCTGGATTCTAACCCAATCCCCTTCCAGTAGTCTATTCAACTTTTTGTTAAAGAAAAAAGTTTCATAACTCAAGACTAGTGTAGAACAACTTGTCCCAATCTTATTTTCCTTTTTTGTTCAAGACTCTTTGGTTTAAGTATGAAGGAATGAGATTGTTTACCTAGTTGTTTCTTTTCTAGCAACTCGGCCGACAAAACTACCCCATCTCCTGGAGCACCCTCTCAATTTTCCAATGTCAAATTACCTTACCCATTTTTATTCCAATTCAATGTTCAAAGCAAGTTCAACTTCATACCGAGATTTCTACCATGTCGGTCACAGAACAAAATATTTCTACTCTTTAACAAACAAAACATAAATATCTCTATTGTTTATATTTATACTCTTTAACAAACAAAACTTAAATATCTCTATTGTTTAACATATTGAACATAAATATTTCTACTGTTTAACAACTTGTTAACTTCCAAGTTGATACAAAACCTTTCTATTCATCCTTAAAAAACATTCGTTTAAAAACAATACCGTATTACCATTCCATAATATAAAGAAAAAATACAAATCATTTGTTTGGTACTTACTTGAGTCTCTACTTGTCCCAACGGACCATGAGCCAATGGGAAAGAAATGCTCCACCCAATATTGAGATCAGTCTTTAATACTGCATCTCACACAGAGCTTGCTCCAAACCTAGAGTAGTTTCCTGAACAATAGGCAATACCCTTATGTTCTTCCCAGAGGCCATAGTTAAAAGTTTGAGCATCGAAGCTCCAAACAGACTCCACTGCCCAACTAACTCTAGAGTCTATTATTGGTCAACGTCTTTTTCAATTTCTTTTCGCTTCTTTTCCTGTTTCCTCTCTCCTCCCACCCCAAGTTCCCAATACTTTCTTGGCCTTCTTTTTTGGAAGTTTTTATTTTCAATGGAGGCCCTTGGGTAGGTAACTACCTCACCCGTAGGTGTGCGAGGTTTGAGTGAGATTTTTCTAGCAATTCTTCCCAATCATGGTCCACCCACAAACAATGTGAAAATATATGTCTACTTATAGTTTAGCTTTCATGACCCACAATTAAAACAATATTTGTTGCCATTGGGGATATTACAAGTATTTTTAGCCAAAAAAAAAAAATTAGATAAATATCTTACCACCATAAAGTAGTAAAAGTTGTGGTCTATCTATTTTATGTTTTTGGGGGTTTTCTTGCATATTTTCATGTGTAGTTTGCTAGGACTTTAATAGGGATTCTTTGAAATCACAAATTTTGTTTCTAATCTTTATAATCTGAGTCTCCATAATTCCGGCTTTTAGAGTGCTAATACTATATAAAGTAACAAAATACAATTTAAACAATAACAAAAAAAGATTTGATCAAATTCCCACCAAAATCTTAAAAAAATAACGTGTTTAAACGACAAATAAAACATATAAATAAATTCATAAAAATTTTAAAAAATAAATAAATTTGTAAGATTTAAAATTTTAAAGCATATTTGTAATCTAATAGTATTAAAATTAAATAAATATCTTAGGTTAAAGTAAATAAAATATATAAAAAAACTTTGAATAATTTTAAAATAAATAAAATCTATAACTAAATTTATAAGATTTTAAATTCGATTTTATCGGAGTACAAAATCTCTCCTCTGCATATTAACATACAAACCATATATAAATATGGTACCATATCACGACAGAAAATTAAGTATAACTATAATCATCATCGATATGCATTTCAATTTAGAATTATGGTATTTTCCCTGGTCTAAGGTGAAGTTATAAACAAAAAAATGATATTTATGACTAATTTAATTTATAACAAAAATATAAAATTATTATCTTATTGAAAATAAAAATAATAAAATATTTGAAATATAATATTAAAATATAAACATGCCTATATGATAAAGAATATGGACATGACATTAAATTATTCATCTTTTCAAAATGTGTAAAAATATATTAACTGATACAGTTAGGAATGTAGAAATATGTATTAGTAAACACAAGCAGAATTATTATTTCCTCCTGGGCCTCCAAAGTAGAAATGTTTACCAAGCTTTTGCTCACTAACAGCTGACAAATCATAACACTTTGGTTCAGTTGCAAGCGGTTTTACAACAGCATCAACTATGGCTCCTTTATCATTGGCAATTTTTATGTCCCTTACATGTGCACTACGACCCCAATCTTCACCTGAAAAATGTCCGCTCCCCATTTCTGGTTTACTCCATGCTGATCCTGGTTTTCCAGGTATATAAGCAACTTCACCTCCAAAATCTGCTCTATCAGCTGCATTAGAGCTAAGATTCTTAAAGAGTGAACCAGGCCACCAACCCATGAAATTAGTACCTAGATATAAAGACCATCTGACACCATTTCCGCCCGGATTCTCCTGTATATACATATAATAAAATGCAGCAAATCTCAATTCAAGAAAAACTAAGATATAAAAGATAAAGATATCAAAATAGAGATTTATTTCTTACAATAGGAGAGGGCACTCACTCTTAAAATTTTTAGCCTGATCTGTTGTTGGTTCCCCTTATATGTAGACACCGGGGATATTGGCACACCTAGATAATTAGGAGCACCAGGTGCTACCACGAAACCTTCACATTCTTGGTTATGGCAACCCGTGTTCTGATACCCATCGGCCTATATCATAGATAATCAATAATCATAATTGAGTAATATATCTTAATTAAAAAATGAACAGCATGGATATGATGGGAGAAGTTTTATATTACATTGATTGATATGACAAATTCGCACTCAGCTACCTCTACATTAGGTTAATAGACCCAAAGATAATTGAACCTATGCTTCATGACATAAGGCCAACTCACACTCAGCGAACTCTACATTAGGTTAATAGACCCAAAGACAATTCAACCTATACTTCTTCATGATATAAGGGCAATGACGTGGCAACCTATGCTTCATGACATAAGGCCAACTCACACTCAGCTAACTCTACATTAGGTTAATAGACCCAAAGACAATTCAACCTATACTTCATGATATAAGGCCAATGTCAATGATGTGGCAGGCGGCTTTAACTAATTGGGTATGATATTTTTTTAATTAATAAATTTAATTAATAAGGAAAAGGTCATAATTATTTTGGACATAAGTTATTTTGGAGATAAGTTTTAATTATTATAGTTATTATTAAAAATATTTTGGGATATTTTATTTAAGTTCAATTTTTATTATCTAATCAATAATTGGCATGCAGTTTTTGCAATGTAGTTTCTAGAATTTTAATTTAATTATCAATAATTATTAAATGGATAATAGGTATTTAGCCTCCATAGAATATCCTGAAATATTCTTACTAATATACATAAATTATAATTTATCTCCAAAGTAGTTATCCTCTTTATAAATATATGCAATATGAATATAAGTTATGAAATTTCGGGCATATGGTATTAGTGCACCATGTTATTGGCCAATAACATTACAACAATGCCTATTTAAAAGTTAAAAAATTCTATAGTAAAGTGGGATGACTGCATGTTTTTTTAAATGCATATATATGTGTAACTCATATATTAATTCTTAACTAATTAACTTTCAAGATTAATTTTTTCCGGTGGCAATGTTAGATGTATAATAAAATAAGTGCTTTGATGTCTATAAAAATTTATTAACCATTTAATTTATATAATTCTACTCATTAATAATTAAATTAAAATTTTTAAAACTCTATTCTGAAATAAATATATCTATTAATATAATAAAAAATACAATTAATAATAATAATTTATTTCTTAAATAATGATAATATTAGATATCAGTCCAGGGGGCTTTGGATTGATGGTGAATGGGTGCACTGTTAAGGCACTCCTTGTGATAGGTCACTGGTTCAAATCCCTGTGGGTACTTACCTAGCAAAAAAAGAGATAATATTAAATATCAAATTAACCAGTGAAACAAAAAAATACTTACTGTCCAATATGTAAAAAATCGTGGCCTTGTATCTCCCTTAGAAAAAATTGGACTTACCTATAATTAAATAATCAACCATTAATCATAATTTAAAATCTTAAAAACATAACCTTATCATAGCCATATTTGTCACTCCTTTGATCAAATAAAACAATTTTCCTATTATTCATATTTAAGATCATTTAATATTAAAAAATGCCAGTGAAAAGAGAGTTACCGTCCATCCCGCCTCAACGGTTTCTTGTGCTCCACTCTCATTTATTACCCAAATTTGAGCCACACTGAATATACCGTTACCATCAACGTCCACATTCGGCTTCCATACGTTCAACCCTGCACTTACTTGATGGACGGGCCCACTCGGTTTGAATGACACAACTGCGTGCTTTCAAAGACAAACAAACAAGAATATAAATATCATATATTTTAAAACTTTTTACACTGAATGGGGGACATTTAACTATTCAAAATAATTTAGTATATTTAAATAGCACATATTTAACTCTATAATATTGATTAATCTAAATAAATTTATACTTAAAATATATTTAAATATATAATATTAATTATTTAAAATAATATTATGTTTAAGGACATATTTAACTATATAATATTAGTTATTTAAAATAGATGTATGTTTATTGGTTTTCCGTCAATATTATGGAAGTCATTTCACTCGATACAATTTCATATTTAATTCATTATTCAATTTTAAAGAATAAGACTAATAATTATAACAAAATTATTATTAATTATGTTTTTTCATATAATTTTTAATAAATTGATTTTGATGAGTTATTATCTTTTGGATTACATACATTTTTCCATTCTGTTGATTTATAAAATAGTAGTTTTTAATTTTTGGTTTGGATAAATTCAATTAAAATATAATTAAAAAATTAAATTTTAAATATTAAGTTTATATAATTGAGGTAGATTTTTCAAAATATAAAATTTATTTTTAGGTTAAAATATATAATGAGAAGAATTATAATTTAAACAGCAATATATCATTTTAGAGAGAATTTTTTGGCAAAAATCACAAGGAATATCATTTGTCGACGCGTTTCGAACCAATCAGTGTGGTTCATCGTCACGACAAGTTGAAGAACAGAACCAGCTTAGGGTGTTTAAATAGCTAGAGCAGAGACACCAACGGTTACCAGGGGGAAATGTTGACTGTCAAATTTAGTTATATTAGGTAAAAAATAAACAAATAAAAATCTAAATATATAAATGATGAATTATAATATAATAAAAAAATATATAAATTTATATATAAAAATATAAATTTAGTTATACTAGGTGTAAGAAAAATATAAATTAACAAATATAATAGTAAATCAATTATAGTAATATTATTAAATAAATTAATTTAGTTATATTAGTTATATAAAAGTAATAAATAAATTAATTTAGTTATATTAGTTCTATTAGTTATATTATATTAGTTAGGTGTAATATTAGTTATATTAGTTATATAAAAGTAATAATTAAATTAATTTAGTTATATTAGTAACTTAGTTGTATTAGGTAAAAATAAATAAATAATGGTAAATAAATTAACAAAAATAGTAGTAAATAAATTATAGTTATATTAATAAATAAATTAATTTAGTTATATTAGTTGTATTAGTAATTTAGTTATATTAGGTAAGAAATAAAAAAAAATATAAATGATAAATAATATTATAATAATAAATAAAAATAAATAAAAATTCTTATATAAAAATATAAATTTAGTTATATTAGGTGTAAGAAAAATAATAATAAATTATTCATTTAAAATATAAATGAAGAATATTAATAAATGGTATCATTAGGTGTAAGAAATTTCTTCTTACACCTAATATAACTAAATTTATATATGGATGTATTTACCTAGCTAATGATACCATTTATTTTTATTTATATAAATCAATTAATTAATTTATTTTTTAATTTATAAATAAAAAAAGTTTATTAATATTCTTCATTTATATTTTAAATGAATAATTTATTATTATTTTTCTTACACCTAATATAACTAAATTTATATTTTTATATAAGAATTTTTATTTATTTTTATTTATTATTATATTATTATTTATCATTTATATTTTTTTATTTTTTACCTAATATAACTAAATTACTAATACAACTAATATAACTAAATTAATTTATTTATTACTTTTATATAACTAAATTAATTTATTTAATAATATTACTATAATTGATTTACTATTATATTTGTTAATTTATATTTTTCTTACACCTAGTATAACTAAATTTATATTTTTATATATAAATTTATATATTTTTTTATTATATTATAATTCATCATTTATATATTTAGATTTTTAT
Source organism: Pinus tabuliformis (assembly GCA_031772625.1). Taxonomy (NCBI): domain Eukaryota; kingdom Viridiplantae; phylum Streptophyta; class Pinopsida; order Pinales; family Pinaceae; genus Pinus; species Pinus tabuliformis. The sequence goes on along the minus strand of CM062805.1, from coordinate 1,313,739,325 downwards.
TTGTTTATTTTTTACCTAATATAACTAAATTTGACCTTGTTCCTTGAGTCAACCTTTCCCCCTGGTAACCGTTGGTGTCTCTACTCTAGCTATTTAAACATGCTAAGCTGGTTCTGTTCTTCAACTTGTCCTGACGATGAACCACACTGGTTGGTTCGAAACCCGTCGACAAATGATATTCCTTGTGATTTTTGCCGAAAAATTCTCTCTAAAAAGCAATATATCATGTTATGAAAGATTTTTAGGAGTAAATCACACTATAATATATTTGACAAATATATCATAATATGTGATTTACTAAACAAAAAAAATCGTATAATAACTTAATATGAATAACAAAACCCTCAATTCAACACCAGAATATTATCTTTATCAATTAAAAAAACCATAACCCTCTAATTTTAAGCATTCCGCATACAAACGCAGACATAGCATTTCCAAAACTTCAAAACCTAACCCTTCGATTTTCAGCATTGCCTAGGAAAACCAATCGCTCCGAACATTAAACATTCCATAATAATAAAATAGTAATACCGAATGCTTCACGGCGCCATCGCTGTCGAGAATTCCGGCGGTTAGATTTGTGAATAAATGTCCCTTGATTTTCCTCTCTCTGTTTATAAACCGTGTCACAGATCCCGCCCTTTCTACATCATCACGTTGGGTTTCCAAAATTGGCACTGTGCCTAATGGACAGCCTTTTTTAACGTCAAAGCTTGAAAAATTTTGCGCCAACTTTGTCTTTCGTTCATCCCTCGTTTCCACAGACCGTTGTTCAGAACCCTCCAAAAAAAACACATGCACCCAAACATGATTTTCTTCCAACCGTGCAATAAAAAAAATGCTTCCTCTAAAATCTTTGATTATGATACAACATTTCACACACAAAATACAATACACTACTGCGATTTTTCATAATATAAAATTTAATTATTACAGTGAATCCAGTGAAAAGTATTTAAACCTTTTTTTACTGACCTAAAATAACTTAGCATTCAACTTTTCCAAATATATCTAACTCGAACTGATCACTAACTCTAACTCAGTTAAAAATTCATGAAAAAAGGATTATAATTATTTGGATTATAGTTTTTTCAACATTTTTGAACTGCTATGATAGAGGAAGTCATTTGTTTATTTAGCTTCACTCCTGCTTATGATGTTTACTCACCCGAAGAGATATTTGATCAGCGTACAATACACAGAGAATGCTATCTCCATGTTCATTCTGCAGCCAGAGAAATGTTATTAGAAAATTGTGTAACAATATAAATATAACTTAGCATAGAATTCTATACAATATAACCTAACATATGTTGCAGAAATGTAGAGATGTAACAAGATTGAAACGTAGAGATGTAACAAGATTGGAAATTACTTGAAATTTGTGGACTGCTGGAGGATTGACGTAATTCAGATATTCGTCAATATTCATGTCACGCACATTAATAGCAAATGTGACAGTAGTAAGAGACAAGAACTGTAACCAAATGAGAGGCCATTGAGAATGCAGAGAAGCCATTGTAATGCTCGGTGACAAACTTTGGCTACAGATCTACAAAGCTCAATATATGATCAAGCTTTCTAGATTATTCAATGCATAATAAATATTTGGGTCTTTAAAACAGCACGATTTTTTCAATATATTTAAGGTTTCTGAGGAAAATTCATAGTGTGTTTGTTACCATCATCATTTATTATGAGCTATAATTTCTGGATTATTAGCAGGTTGCAGTGCGCTTCCTAAGGGCTACGGGAAATATTTTTTGCATGGTTTTTAACACGTAACCAAAAATGAGGAGAAACATAATAACTTTATGAAGCGTTCGCACCGATGTGTCCGCCAAATTGTTAGTGTCTATACTTATCTTCCAACTGATGAACTATAATTCCTGCATGATTATTGCGCTATAGCTCACTTCTAAAGGGCTAGAGAAAATCTTTGGATTGGATGCTCTGAACAATCATTTCTGCGTTATTAGTGAGGTACTGCGCTTCTAAAGCGCAAGAAAGCATCTTTGGAGGGTCTTTCAACACATAACCAATAAATAATGGCAGAAAATCTGTATAAAGCGTTTAAACCGATAGGGAGGCCGAGGCCACCTGTATTTTCCATTTCTAGCCTAATGTGTTGGCTATTCTCCCCTATGAAATAGCCCTAGCTTTTTATTGAACTTCAAAATAGTCACGTTCAAATAAATAATAAATGTGGGGAGAGCACGCTTTAATGTTCAGCTACTTAATGTTCACCTCAACATCACATAAAATATAGATTTATTTATCCATTATGAAAGATGACTGAGCATACACGGTATTTTAAGTATAAAGTCAACCGTCTTCTTCATTAACCTCTCACATATTTTCTGTCAATCCAATGATATTTTACACTCTCTAGTTAGTTCCTTGTTGTAGTATTGGTTTTAAGACCAACCATATGACTAACTATTCAAATAGTCATATCATTTTCTCAAGTATTATCTCATATATATTAGTTGGTTTGATTGCTATATAATTTGATTTGAAATTTTAATTAGAAATCATGAATATTAGTGAAGCGAAATAGATAATTTTGTTTAGGTTCATAAAATTCTTAATATATTTCAAAATCCTTCATCAACATAAAAATAATGAATTCAGAATTAATCATACTATATTAATATATTATGAAACCAGCTCACAAAAAGATAGAAAAGAGAGATCCACGCCTTAGAATTCAGCCTCTTCGAGGGGGCAACCTCCTTTACATTACATAAATGAACAATTATTGGATGATACAAATGACAAAACCTCCTTTCTATATATAGGAGTCTAAGGAGTCACAATATAATCCAGCCGACCTAACAATAATAATATAAAGCCACAAAAATAACAATAGAGGGATTCTATGGGGCACAGAAATAACAATATGGGGGTAATAGGGGCACAACAATATAAATAGGGGGTATAACTACAATAGTAATGGGGTAATCACTAGTATTATAGGGACCCAACATGCCCCTCTCCTTCAAAAAAGTGTTGTCCTCAACGCTTGAGCATACTTCTGCAGAAAATTCTCATCCACCCATGTGGAATCTTCAGCGGATAAGTTCTTCCACTTGATAAGATACTCTGAAATTGATCGATTTCGTAGCTGTCGAGTTCTTGTTTCTGTGATTGCTTCCGGTTCCAATATAATTTTTCCTTCCTCGTCAAGTTCTGGCAATATTGTTTGAATTGGGAGCTTGTCACCTATGACCTTCTTTAAACATGAAACATGGAAAACTGGGTGCAATCGAGAAGCTGCAGGAAGCTCCAATTTGTATGCCATAGTACCAATCTTTTCCAACACCTTGTATGGACCATAATACTTTGGTGATAATTTATTATCCTTCTTAGCTTGCTTTAGGGACATTTGCTTATATGGTTGTAGCCGTAGGAATACCCAATCACCTACATCAAAACTTCTTTCACTGCGATGTTGATCTGCCTGTTGTTTCATTCTATTTTGTGCCAACACGAGGTTATCCTTTAAGAGTTGGAGGACTTGTTGTTGATGTTCGATGTGATGTTCCATTGCCTGAACCTTAGAATTTTCTCTTAAATATGATGTGATGGATGGTGGTTGATACCCATAAAGTGCCATAAATGGGGTCATTTTTGTTGTTGTATGGAAGGAAGTGTTATACCACCATTCAGCTAGAGGCAACCATTTGACCCATTGTGTCTGTTTATCAGATACAAAGCAACGAAGATATCCTTCCAAACATTTGTTTACTATCTCAGTTTGCCCATCAGATTGAGGATGATAAGATGAGCTATGAGATAACTGAGTACCAAGACAAGAAAATAATTCTGTCCAAAAATTTCCAGTGAAAATGGGATCTCTGTCACTTACAATAATCTTTGGGTTTCCATGTATCTTTTGAACTGTTTCCATAAATGCAGTAGAAACTGTACTGGCTTTAAATGGATGTGATAATGCACAAAAGTGTGCATACTTGGTAAGTCTGTCAACTACCACCATGATGACACTCTTTCCCTCAGACTTGGGTAAACCTGTGATAAAATCCATTGAAACCTCCTCCCAACGTTGGCTTGGAATGTATAAAGGTTGTAATAGACCCGGTGTCTTAATTGTTTCAACTTTATTTTGCTGGCAAACCAAACATTCCGCCACAAACTTTTGAATATCTAATTTAAGGCCATCCCAAAAAAATTCCTTCTTAACCCTGTGGTAAGTTTTTAAAAATCCTGAGTGCCCTCCTAAGGGAGAAGTGTGCAATTCCATAAGAATCTTTTGTTTTAGCAGGGAATTCTTACAGAGGTATAAGCGATCTTTGTACCATAACGAATCATTTTGCCAGCTAAATGTATCAGAAGTACTGGAATCTTGTTCTAGCTTTTGAATAAGTGCCCACACTTCTTCATCGTTCTTCCATTCCTCCCTTGCTTCGTTTATCCAATCTGGCTGGATAATAGAAATGGCACACAACAATGCTTCCACATCCTCATCCTTTCTTGAGAGTGCATCTGCTACCACATTTTGCTTCCCTTTTTTGTAGATGATTTCAAAGTCATAACCCAACATCTTTGTGACCCACTTTTGTTGCTCTTCAGAGGATAATCTTTGTTTTAAAAAGTATTTAAGGCTATCATGATCCGTTTTTACCTTGAAGTGTCTTCCCATTAGGTAGGGTCGCCATTTCTTAAGTGCATGGAGTATTGCCAACATTTCCTTCTCATAAATAGCTTTGTTTAAAAACTTTCCCTTGATTGGACGACTTTCAAAAGCAATGGGTCTTTCATCTTGCATTAGAACAGCACCAATTCCATTTCCTGAAGCATCACATTCCACAATAAAGGTTTTTGTGAAGTCCGGCGTAGCTAAGACCGGTGCTTGGCACATTGCCTCTTTAAGATGTTCAAAGGCCTTTGTTGCTTCCGAAGTCCATGAAAATGAATCTTTCTTCAATAATGTTGTTAGAGGTGTGTTATAGACATTTTTGTGCCTTACAGTAGGGAGCATGAAAAGTCAATAATCTGAGGGATCCAAAGTCCCTAAACATGTTGTTCTTACCCTTAAAGGAACAAGGTCAGCAAACCACAGCACTACAGATCAGTTCTCCACTGAAAAACACTCAAAAACATGTCAGTTTTGGATCATGTCAACTGCTCCACTGAGCACCTGCGCTGAATGTCAAAAGCCCTGTGGTGTACCTGCGCTGCATAGCAGGTACAACAAAGCCTACCTGCGCTTGGCGTACTTTGACATGTGGAGGAATCTTTTCTCAAAGTGCCAGTGCCCAGGAAGCTTCCAAATTGACACTTGGATCAGAAGATTCGCCTAATGATGAGTTAAGAGGTTCTAAAACTCCAAGTGGAAGGTAGAAACTCCGAGTGGACTCAAGGACTGAGGGAACAACTGGGGTTGAAGAGGACAACAAGTCACACATACAGCTGACTTATCTTCACTCCAAAATTCTATATAAGGATCTCATCCCATGGGATCTGGAGGCCGGAATTCAGAGCAAAGAATTGCTGTTGGTTTACAGTTGTGAGCATTGGGTGATTGCTTGAGGGAGGTGAAGAAGAGATTTCTCTCCGTCAGGAAGGTGATGCTGGATTGGACCTCTCATGGTTGTATCACCGCCTGAACCTTACTTCCATATATTAATAAAGCATTTGAGGTTCTTCTATTCGCATGTGTTTCAATGGTGTGTTGTCTTACTTGCGTCTTTGATTTATGCTAATCCTTGAATCGATTATACATGCATGCTTCTTGTAGTTTCCTTTTCTTGTCTTATTTGCAGGATCTCGTGTAGCTGGGCCCGTGAAAAGACTTGGAGCTGGGAGCAAGCGGCAAACAAAGGAGATTGGATCGACCATTTGCGCAAGACATTGGTAAGTGGATCTCTTCCTTTTATCTCTTGCATGTCATAAAGAAGAAACTTTAGATTGCTTTGCTTTCAGCTGTTGCTAAGGAACTCTCACCCTTAGAGTGGGTTAGGGTCATTCTGAGTTGGATACTTTCCCCCACAACAGACTGGCGACTCCACTGGGGAGCGTGTCTTGTTGGTAGCTTGTGTATTCTTGCTATTCATATCTTGAACAAAGGGAGTACCGAATCGAACTGCATTCGAATCCTTCGAATGCAAAGTAGAGGGCAGCTACTCTAGCCCAGTGCTGGGCATGTTCATGATTTGAAGAGCTGATCCACAAGGACTCTTTTAAGCTCTTTGTGATAGTGTTCATCTTCCTTAATCATCCTCTAGAGTATACTTGACTGATAGCTTCTGATTTGATCAAAAACTGTTGATTTTTGAGCAAACTGTGACCCGGAATCTGAGTGAGACGAGAGTTGTCTCATCAGTGCAGCTGTAGCAAAGGCTACCTGCGCTGCAACGCAGGTCCCGAAGGGGCTACCTGCGCTGCATGTCAGATTGACAGTGCAGTACCTGCGCTGATCCAGTTTTGCCTTGTGCAACTGGGGTTCCCCACTGTCTGTTGCCCAGTTTTCAATATTGTTTTTGCAGCCTGCTGTCAACCTGTATACCCAGCTGAAACTACCTTTCTTTGCCCTCATTCCGCCTCAGTTGTATGTAGAAACCGTGATTGTTCTTATTGTATTTCTTGCTTTCATTCACAGTTTCCCGTAGCGAAAGTGAACTAGTCTTGCTGTGACCTCTTGGATCTAGGCCTGAAAGAAAGTGTCGTAGTGATTCTAAGAGCTAGTTTATTGCTGTTCATAGCTGCTTGAGCATTTGCTTTCGTTATCTGGTTCGAATTTCAGTATTTCTTGTGTAAAAACGAGTAAATCTTAAGGTGTTCTTTTGATTATTCGACAAATACTTGTTTGTGTTCGCTTGAAATTTAATTCGAAATCCTACAACAGCTTTCTTTTTGTCATACACCAACATTAAGAGAGAAGAAAAGAAATACTTGCATTGTGCATGTGCATATTGACAGTTTGCATGTCAATTTAGGAAAAGTGCATTAGTGTGTGCTCCATGATCTGTTTGAAAAGATGATGTCTTTCTTTTCCTTCAGTAGTTAGGATTTTCATAAAGTTGAAAGAATTGAGAAAAGCTTGCTCATCATTCTTAGACTGCATTTAGGAGTTGTATCATACATCACGTGGTGATCCATAAAGGCAAACTGCTAAGCAAGATCAACCTAAAAAGAACTGAATTTATCTAAAAACGCTTTGAAACATAACGAAACACAGTAGAGGTCTAGGTAGAGACGTGAACCGGCGTTGTTAAACATAGTGACTATCGATCTCTACGAAGGTGGGTGATTCCTCCTGAGGGACGAGAGCGCTAATACGGATTTGTGCCCCCGCGTACCGTCGCGTATATTGGGGGACCCCTATAGGAACAAAGCCTTTATCCATAGGAAACCGTGTCTGCCGCCCTACTGATCGCGATGCAGTGAACACAGCATTCACGAAGATCGACCACTCGTGCCGTAAAACGTATTCTGTGGTTTCGCGAAAGGTTTGGCACACCCTCTGCCTAGAACTCCAGAGTAGTTTCTTTTGGCCTTTTTCAAACTCTATAACTGAAAAAGTCCATCCGAGCATTTGTCACTTCGGGCTCGTTAATACATCGAAGGGGACTAGAGTCATCTTTAGCTTTTTCTCGACTCTTAAAAATTGAAAAAGCAAGTTGTGTCTAAAGCGTCGTCATATAAAATTCATCTTAAACGGGACATAATTACCCTTGATTCCTACGTTGATCTTAAAGTTGAGAACATGGAACACACCAACCAAGGGATTCCACAGGATGGGACCCCTAGCCCTTTCTCCTCTTGGGGAGAAGTTGGTGCGCCCCACATGGCCACATTGTCGCTTCCAGGACTGACAATTGGCCTGCCAGTTTGGCTATTCTCAACCGCTATAGTTCAGAACACCACGGTTCCTGAATAGTCGAGTCAACAGTTAGACCAGTCTAGAGCTACCCTCCAGCCTTCCACTTCTTATGGATCTTCCTCCGATCCTTCCTCTTCGAAGGGACGAGCCGCCGAAGGCGGAGCTCCCATAGAAAAGAAGAAGGAAAAGAAGAAGAAAGAAAAGAAGCAGAAGGAGCCAAAGGCGGCTGGGGGCAAGCCAAAGACATCTAACGGAAATCCACACACAGCACGGACCGGGCCCAAGTCGCCATGTGTCATATGTAGAGGAAACCACTTCCACTGAGATTGTCCCAGTATTCCCCGGATACTAAGGGACTGGTCCCCTCGCTTGCACAGTTCGGAAGCGTCAACCTCTGACAGTCAGGTTGAATGCTTACCGTCGACTAGCGAACGTGAAGGTTCTAGACAACGAAAAGGATGGACATCCTCCTGCGAACTGTGTGAAGGCAATCACACCCTCCGCCGTTGTCCCTTTTTAGACGAAGCCAAGAGAGTTTTGGAAGATCAACCGGTTGCATTGTTGCTACTTCCTCCTGGATATCAAAAAATCGCGCCAAGTCCTTCGTTGGTCGAAAATACAGCTGCCCCGCTCATAGGGCCAGCTGAAGTGTCAGTCACTGAAAATGAACCTACTGAATCCGGACTGGACGAAAGTCCAAAGGTCGAAATGGCAGTTGACCCGGTTCTCCCTTCAGAAGTTTCGTCTTCAAACACCACAGTCACTGAGGATTCATCTTCAGCTGACACCCTCACAGAAGAGAGTAAGGATGACACCGTCCATATTCTTTTCATCAACACCGATTCTGATGAACATCAGGGAAATGTGCCCACTCCTTTATCGCAGGAAGGAGCCTCGTCAGGATCATATCCGGCCGTATATTCGGTCCCACCACCAAGCAACCTGGTTGTGTCCTTTGATTGGAACCAACTAGGCAGACCCCGGTTACCAGCCAGTATCCCATTTAGAATTATAGTCCAAATATACAAAATGGTGATGGCTGGAACTATCATTGATGAAGGGGCATCTGTGAGTATCCTGTCCTCTATTGCTTGGAAAGCACTGGGCTGCCCGGCGCTTTTGCCTGAGATAAGAAATCTCTCAGGTTTTGACAAAGGAACCAGTCGACCATTAGGGATTCTACCTAATGTGCCTATTACATTGAAAGGGAAGGCTGTCAAGATGAATTTGATGGTCGTCCAAGGACCCTTGGATTATAACCTACTCCTTGGACGAGACTACATATATTGCATGGAAGCAATAGTCTCCTCACTCTTTCGAATAATGTGTTTTCCATACGAAGGAAGGATGGTCAAGCTCGTAGACCAACTTTCACTTCCGGGATCACACATCGCAAGTAGTCACATACCTATCCTCAATGGTCTTTTCGATCAAGAAAGGTCTCTTCCCCCGGTTCTTCTTCCTGATGAATGCGAGTGATTCAGGAAAGGAACGCTGGAGCCCAGGGGGCATGCATCCTGGTCTGCTCTGGAGGCAGAAAAAACCTTGGGTGTAAAGTAGAATTTCCGCGGGAGAATATGACTAGTCCGTACCCCGTCCCCTCCTTCTTCTTCTTCTTCGAAAGGAAGAGCCGGCAAATTGCCAAGGCCCCGTGAAGAAGAAGGTGATGATGGAAGTGGGGTTGTTCTGGAAAAAGATTCTTTTGTCAAAGTTATGTGTTTAAGGCAGCGCCACTCACCTTCGTCTACTTTGGTAGACGCCGCCAAGGAACGTCCTGTTTAAGTGCTAATAGAACAATCCTTGGATAACCTGAAAGAGGTAAGCCTCCCTCAAACCCACCAATGTTTTGTCTATTGAGAGATGTTCTTCTCTTGTCGCAAAGATCAGTTAAAAATTGGGCTGACGAGAAGACAAGTACCGCATAAGACCCGCTAAAATAACGAGAAGACAAGTATCGTTAACATTAGGACTGACGAGACGACAAGTAGCTGTGAACACCCAAAGAAAAACAAAAGTGGGGGAAAGGAGGGGCAACCTTGAAATTATACTTTATACCTGGGGGCATGCAAACGTCTTGGAAGGCAAGCATAGGCGACTTTTAGTTTTAGGTAGGACTAACCCCGCTAACCCGTAGATAAGTCCGGACCCAGCTTGCCCAAAGAGAGGATATGGAGCATAGCTTCGTGAGATAAAAGCTCCTTAAAAAATAGCTATCTCACATGAGACCTTCCTACTATATGACTGGTAAAAACGAGCAGTTTTGGCAAAGTTCATGCTCGTTAAAAAATAAATGCAAGATCCGAGCAGTTTTAATGCGGAAATTCATGCTCGTTAAAAAATAAACGTAAGCATGTGAGCAAGCTTCCCCCAGAGTTCAAGCTCACTAAGAAAAATGAACCGGTAAATAACCATTTGAGACCTTAAAATCATCAGCCACAAAAGCCTTGGTCGTGTTTGTGCACCGTCACCTCCACTCTGCAGTTGGCCGATCATTCACATCCACTTGATTGTTTACCTGTTTTGAGTAGCAGCTGCGAAGAGTGATCCCGCTTAGCCATCCTTGTAACACTGCCGTGATTAGAAAATTCCAACCTGTACCTGGAATCTGCTGCTATCCCTGTTTATCACTCGTTCCTCAAAACACGAGTCTTCTTTGAGCTCTTTTCAAATGACTCGTAAAATATGAAAAGTTTGCTGAGTTTTGGCCTTCCAGCTCGTTAAAAGAACAGGAAGAGCTATCCCTCCTTTAGATTTTAATCTTTTTGGACCTGAGGGATTATTGCACAAAAAGATCGAGCGCTTGTCTAGTTCGGCTCGATAAAGATATTGAACATTCATCCCTTCTGTTTTGTTTTATACTTTTTCGGACTTAAGGGATTAGATGACGAAAAAGGACCCCTGGAGTCCACTTTATGTACCCTTTTCAGACTCTCTAAAAATGAAAAGGACCGAGTTGTCTTTGTCGCTGGGCTCGTTAAAAATAGTAGATAGCGACAAACTTGTCTTTAGACGAGGACGAGTTTCCCCATCGTTAGGCTCGTTAAAACATAGCGATGGGCTTGCCCGAAGGGCAGGTTATAGAACAAGCATATGTTATCCTCCTCAAGCTTGACAAAAATAAAGAGGTACTGGTCAGAAATGACTGGGGAAAATTGGGAAGAACCTCAAAGCTTTAATGGTAGCAAGTCACTCTTGAACATGACACTTTTGCCTCCGTAAATATCGGGTTGGGTTATTATCATTCACCGGTCCCTTCACCATGGTCTCGCCATACCATCCAAATGGGGTAATGCTACCGATCCATCACATCAGTGTCGTTATATGTTCAAGAGATGTCATTCAGAAAGTGTCAACCGGGTCCCATCCACTACCATACATCATCTTTCATCCTTCCATGACCGCCACCCTGAATCATATTTCACAGATCGTTTTCACCATCATCACTAGCTCCGTTCCGTGTCACTGATGTGGGATTCATTAAGGCCCTCCTTTGACGGATCGCTTCTTGTCGACATCAGCTCACTATCCAAGAAGTTGATCTAGGAACACCCCCTCAGTACTTTGAAGCTTGCATGCCTCAATGGAAAGTTTCTCACTTCCGGCGATAGGTATACATTAATGACCTTCGACCGGGAGACTTTGCGTGGTGTTCGACGTCAGATCCTATATTCACGCCACGTGAATTGTGCTGTAGTACCTTGAGGGTCATCATCATTATCGGTGATTCCTCTCGCGCTTGTTAACAGTTTACATTATTGACTGGTAATCAAGCGATGTCTTTCCATGTTCAACTCCAAGAAATTCTCACATGGATCGACTTGTACTTAGTGTGAAGATCGGAAGTTTGAAGACCCCGGATCTAGTTTCATCCATCCGGGTTGCGATATATATTCAGGAGATAAAGACATAGACATGTGCAGCAGATGATCATCCTACTAAAAGGATGATAATTAAAAGCAGAGAATTATCAGTCTATTATCAGACGATCGTCTATATATGTACAACAAATGTATTTATAAAGCTGAGCATGGGAAATGCCCGCATCAGCTAGATCATGAAAAGAAAGTATGAAAAAATGATGTATTGTATTGTATTGTGTTACAGGTCACCTCCCGACGATTGAATGAACTTCGGATCCTCCTAATAAAGCATTTCACACGATAAACGACCTCATACTTTAGGGGGCAACTGTTATAGACATTTTTGTGCCTTACAGCAGGGAGCATGAAAAGTCAATAATCTGAGGGATCCAAAGTCCCTAAACATGTTTTTCTTACCCTTAAAGGAACAAGGTCAGCAAACCACAGCACTACAGATCAGTTCTCCACTGAAAAACACTCAAAAACAGGTCAGTTTTGGATCATGTCAACTGCTCCACTGAGCACCTGCGCTGAATGTCAAAAGCCCTGTGGTGTACCTGCGCTGCATAGCAGGTACAACAAAGCCTACCTGCGCTTGGCATACTTTGACATGTGGAGGAATCTTTTCTCAAAGTGCCAGTGCCCAGGAAGCTTCCAAATTGACACTTGGATCAGAAGATTCGCCTAATGATGAGTTAAGAGGTTCTAAAACTCCAAGTGGAAGGTAGAAACTCCGAGTGGACTCAAGGACTGAGTGAACAACTGGGGTTGAAGAGGACAACAAGTCACACATACAGCTGACTTATCTTCACTCCAAAATTCTATATAAGGATCTCATCCTATGGGATCTGGAGGCCGAATTTCGGAGCAAAGAATTGCTGTTGGTTTACAGTTGTGAGCATTGGGTGATTGCTTGAGGGAGGTGAAGAAGAGATTTCTCTCCGTCAGGAAGGTGATGCTGGATTGGACCTCTCATGGTTGTATCACCGCCTGAACCTTACTTCCATATATTAATAAAGCATTTGAGGTTCTTCTATTCGCATGTGTTTCAATGGTGTGTTGTCTTACTTGCGTCTTTGATTTATGCTAATCCTTGAATCGATTATACATGCATGCTTCTTGTAGTTTCCTTTTCTTGTCTTATTTGCAAGATCTCGTGTAGCTGGGCCCATGAAAAGACTTGGAGCTGGGAGCAAGCGGCAAACAAAGGAGATTGGATCGACCATTTGCGCAAGACATCGGTAAGTGGATCTCTTCCTTTTATCTCTTGCATGTCATAAAGAAGAAACTTTAGATTGCTTTGCTTTCAGCTGTTGCTAAGGAACTGTCACCCTTAGAGTGGGTTAGGGTCATTCCGAGTTGGATACTTTCCCCCACAACAAGGTGCTGCTATTCTCCCATAATTCTTAACAAACTTGCGATAATACCCTATCAACCAAAGAAATCCTCGCAGATGCTTTATGGATGTGGGGATTTTCCATTCCTTAATGGCTTTAATTTTGCTAGGGTCTACCTTAACTCCTTCATGAGATACAATATGACCCAAATATTCCACCTCCTGGACTCCAAAGAAACATTTGGATCTTTTTGCATATAATTGTTTCTCCTCCAATAGTTGTAACACCCTGTCAACATGTTCAACATGATCCTTCCAAGACTTGCTGTAGATTAGTATATCATCAAAAAATACTAACACAAATTTTCTAAGGAATGGTTTGAAAATTGAATTCATCAAACCTTGAAATGTTGAAGGTGCATTGGTAAGGCCAAAAGGCATGACCAAAAATTCATAATGACCCTCATGAGTTCTAAATGCTGTTTTCGGAATGTCTTCAATCTTCATTCTAATTTGATGATATCCTGAACGAAGATCCAACTTGGTGAAGTAAATTGATCCATGCAATTCATCAGTAATTCATCAATAACAGGAATGGGGAACTTATCTTTAATAGTGAGCTTGTTGAGCTCCCTATAATCTGGACACATGCGCCATGATCCATCCTTCTTGTGCACCAATACTACTGGAGCTGAGAAAGAACTTTGACTCGGTTGAATTATACCAGCCTCTAGCATTTCTGCAACCATACGTTCAATTTCACTTTTTTGGACATATGGATATCTGTACGGCCTGATGTTTGGAGGAACACTTCCTGGAATCAGATGAATAGCATGATCATGATCACGCATAGGTGGGAGACCTTTGGGAGTCTCAAATACCTTGGAATGATTGTCCAGGACTTTTTGGAGATCTGGAGAAATAGATGATTCCAATGTGGAAACATCTAGCGAACATAATTGTGCAATTACACCTCTTTGCTCCTTTTTTAGAAGCTTTGTCATGTCATTAGAGCTGATTATCTTTCCTGGTTTCCCTGCAATACCCCTTAATTCAACTTCCTTTCCTTCCACAGAAAATTTCATGAAAAGTTCTTGAAAATTAAAAGCTATTGTACCCAAGGATTGTAGCCATTGGACTCCTAGTACAACATCAGCACCTCCCATTGGAATGGAAAGCATTGGGCTAGTCAATACATATTCTCCCATGGATAGCTTGATATTATGGCACTTTCCAGAACAATTTATTGTTCCTCCATTTGCAATCATCACTTGACACTCTGGTGCTGGATATAGGAAGCAATTCAATTCTTTTGCTACCCTACAATGAATAAAATTGTGGGTGCTTCCTGAATCAATCAACACTATTACCTTTTTCTTCTTGATTTGTCCTTCTATCTTGATGGTTTGAGGAGTGGTAATTCCCGCCAATGCATTACAAGATATGGTCGGATTTATTTGTTCTTCATCTAGGCTTTGTTCCTGGAATATATCCTCTTCTTTTGACCTTTCTTGCTCCTTTTCTTCTTCCTCTTCACAATCTATGTAGAATAATTTCTTCTCAGCACACTTATGACCTTTTGTGTATTTGCTATCACAATTGTAACAAAGCCCTTTTGCTCTTTTTTCTTCCAATTGTTGTGGTGTCAACCTTGTAGGTTGTGGAAGACTATGGGCAACAACACTTCCGTCTTTATAGTTGTGAACAATATGCTTCCTAGTTGCCATAATTTTGCTTTCCATTTTTCTTGCTAACCTGAATGCCTTCTCTAATGAATCAGGTTCCCAAAGGCGCACATCATGTTGGATATTATCCTTTAAAGACCCTATGAACACATCAATCCTATGCTCCTCTGGAATATCTTTTACCCTTATGTTCAATTTTTGGAACTCCTCAATGTGCTCCATTATTGAACCCTTTTGTTTGAGACTTATCAATTGGCTAAAAAAAGTGTTGCTTTTTATCCTCATAATGTGCTATCAATTCTTCCGTAAAAATTGCCCAAGTGATAAATTGTTTACGAGAACAAAGCCATTGATACCATACAAACTGATTTGGTTCCAAATATAAAGTTGCCATACGTACCTTTTGTGTGTTTTGCACATTATTGAGATCGAAGAATTGCTCCATCTGTAATATCCATGTGGCGGGATCCTTGCCATCAAACTTCCTCACATCGATTTTTGGAACATGGTGAGTCTTCGATCCAACATTAGAGTCTATGGAATCATGATTAACATTTCTTTTATTCTCATCATGAGTTTCCTTTACTACCTTTTCACCATTAGTGACCCTTTCTTGTAGCAACTTCTTCAATTCATCCATCTTATCATCCATGCCATCAATTTTAGCGTCCATGCCATCAATTTTAGCGTCAATCTTAGCTTCCATGCCATCCATCTTAGCTTCCATTCCCTTTATCTTAGATTCCACGCCACTTATCTTAGCTTCTGTTAGCTTTTGTGAGCGTGACATTTGTTGCACTTGTTCTTGTAATTTTGATATATCATGTAGCATTTCTTCCTCTTCTTCATGAGTCATGCTAGAGCTTTCAGGTTCCTTACTAGGTGTTTGCATTTTCTTTCCTCGGGGCATCAGTTACCGATAATAAAGTTTTACTATGCCCTTTGAATTCCGATAAACCAAGCTTACACAAAAATTAAAAAAAAAACTACACACCTTTTTTCACTTTATAGAAGCCTGATATTGAATCTGATGTACCTCTGTAATTTCGGATCATCCAATTCTGAAATTGCTACCTGCAGTAGCCTTCTGCGTCCTCTTTCCAATGCCACAAGTCTGAGCCAAATTGGATTCTCCAAGGAAGAGTTATGTGAAATCTCCCACAGTGACTTGCTTTTAGACTGGTTCAGTAGAGTGAACTTGTATGACGTGCCACGAGTCACTGTTTCAACTTTTGAATCTAAAACACACATACAAGAAACTACAATCTGTCCTCTTTCTGTACCTTTTTACGAAATTTCAATCCGATCCTCAGAGAGAGAGTTATGACGATTTTCCCCAGGTCACCGGTTTTGAATGTAATTCAGGAGTCTGCAAAAAGGCCAAACTCCTCAGATCATGTCTCCGAAAATATCGCGCGAAACGCTCTGAAATTCAGACCCCAGGTTTGACGCCAATTATTCTCAAATGGGTTTTTTTTGCGACTTCTGAAACGTCACAGAAACAAAGTTATAGCGAAAATGCCACGATGACCTGTTTGGAGCAGCGAAACCCTAGAATCCAAATCTCTCATACCAAATGTTATCAAACCAGCTCACAAAAAGATAGAAAAGAGAGATACACGACTTAGAATTCAGCCTCTTCGAGGGGGCAACCTCCTTTACATTACATAAATGAACAATTCTTGGATGATACAAATGACAAAACCTCCTTTCTATATATAGGAGTCTAAGGAGTCACAATATAATCAAGCCGACCTAACAATAATAATATAAAGCCACAAAAATAACAATAGAGGGATTCTATGGGGCACAGAAATAACAATATGGGGGTAATAGGGGCACAACAATATAAATAGGGGGTATAACTACAATAGTAATGGGGTAATCACTAGTATTATAGGGACCCAACATAATATTTTCTATTTTTAAATAACTTAATTAATAAGGTATTTACTCTTTTTTTTATCATGATCGTGACATTTTAATTCATATATACAAAATGACCATATTCCATTATTGTTTTATGTTAAAGTTGTGTACCTGCGTAAAGTAAAACATTTAGTGAAATGAAAACTTTAGGTATTCAATTATAGCTTCAATTAATATAACCCCTAATGCCTATACATAAGACTATTTTGAAAAAGGGTTCCACGTTTATATTTATTAAATACATTATAGGAAAGCTAATATTATTGTGCAAGTACTAAGAATGTTACTATACTTTAACATCAATCTCTTTTCCTATAGGAATTTTTATAGTGGTTTTAGCAATAAGAATGGTGATTTATTTCTTATGACATGACCATGAAAAACACAAACTCTTCAATTTTGATAATCAAATTTATGTTATGCTTAGCACTAATCAAATAAGTTTTGATTGTATGAATTACTTTTAATATGTTAATGAGATGATCTTCTATGTTGATGCTAACTTGATGAAGCTTTGATAGTGAACATGTTGCTTCCATTTATAGGTTTGATCATAAACCTCTAGTGTCTCAACATCACTAATGGATTAATCTACGGAAAACTTGATGACATATGAATGATAACACTATTCACTAATGCTTGAGTCCAAAAGTGATTCAATCAACTAACCATGTATGACTAATGTTGAGGCATCTTTATCAAATTCAATGTTATAAAACATATGATAAAATCATATTCATTCAGTTATCATTATCCACCAGCATTCCTTCTTTTATGGTTCTTGATGGAGTTATGTGTGACAATGATTGCATGTGGAGATATATCCATCATATCATTTTATTTATTTATATTCATGATATTGTGAGCCTAGGTGAAATTGCATCCTACTTGACAATTCTTATTGGGAATCACTACTCCTTCAAGTTCTATTTTCTCATATGGATTTCACAATTCTTGTGGATGTTTTGTTGCAATTTTTGTTCCTACAAGAACCTTCTTTATTGGATACTTTGATTGATTATTATAATGTGAGGCATTGCCAAACCTTTTCTTTTAATATTTAGTGTTTTATTCATATTTTTTTTTTATGAACTATTTCCTATGAAAAATTATTTCATAGACTTATGCTTAAGTTTCTCCCCAATATTCACATGTAGTGTAAGGCCTCTCCTAGTGAATGTATTTGTTTCACTTTAGTTTGGATGTATTAGTGTATACCGTTGTAGTATCCGAGGACTCTAATTTTTCTTTCATTGATGCAAAGTTTTATAGAAATGTCATATAAATCACTAGTATACTCCTGCATGAAGTGGTGTTAACCTTGGCATAATTGATGCCACATGATGCACTAGTCGTCACCATTTCCCATTAATATAGGTTGGGTCACTATATAAATTTTCACCCATCTAGATGCATTTAGAGTGGAATTAATGAAGGAATCATTTTATAGGAGTATTTTATCAACATGACCTAGTAGGGAGAATTGGATTTTGAAACCTTCTAGGTTCAATTTGAGGCCTTAAATGATGCCTTTTGGGGATAAAACTTTATCTCTTAAGAAACAAACCCATGAGGCTATTATACACTCAAAAATCTGCCGTTACTAATCAAGAATGGGCTAGCCACATGAATACTTTGAAGAAGACTCTAGGAGGGTCAAATTTGTAACTTTGTTGAATGCCTCAAAATAAACCCCAATTTGCTATTAGGTTGTGTTATAACCAAGCCACAACGAGGAAAAATTGCTCTATTCATTTTTCTTGTACCTTGTTCTGAAGAGAGTATAACAACCTGAGAGTAGGAACGTGAGAGCATAACAGAGGGAAAATCCATACAAAATTTCTTCTCCTTTGTACTTGCATTATTTCCATTCCAAAAAATAGGGTAGAGTACTCTTACTTTCTAGCTAGGTTTTATACTAAAAGGGTTTCCCAAAAAATAAATTAGTGTTCATTGTGATTGATGCGTGTTTGTATTTCTGTTTCTCTCTATTTTTGCATTTTAAACTATTACATGCATAAACAAAAAATTAGTAATAACATATTTAGAACCTAAAGGAATGAATGCTTCATATCGTACATTTTTATTTAGTTTAATAGATATGTTGTCAAAAAATATCCTATGCAATATCAATGAAAATTTACTAATAAGCCATAACATAATACTCTCCCTTGACTGCTTGTATAAAGTCCCCTTGATTGGGGTATTTTGAATGCTCAAATGATGCCCTTGTTTCTTCCTTTATTAATTAAAAAAGGGTAGGCCTATAACCTATTTGAATTTCCAAAATACATCTTCATTACACAATTTAAAAAAATAAAAATTGATGCATTCGTCATTAATAATTAGGTTGAGATCATACTTGATCCAGATGGATATTGGTGGCCAATCGCCTATTCCACCTAGAATCCCCAGTCAGTTTCATTCGTTTTCTTGTTCATTTTAGCATTTACTATTTTTAGCAGTTTTTTGGGTCTTGAACTTCCCGAGCAATTTTGACCCCCTCAGCGACATTTTTCGAGGTCCGTGACAGGCCAATAGCCATAGGCAATGGCCAACGATGAAACCTGTAGTAGTTAGAGAGACCCTTCCAACAAAGTATCGTACGTGCCAAATGGAGATAATATGACCAAGGTACAACCTCGGGAAGTTGATTGCCCAACTAACCTCAACCGTGCCCACAAACTCTTAGTGTTACATCTCCTAGGGTTAGGGTTTTGGTTATTTAGTAGTTTCTCACGTTTTCCAATAATAAATAGGCCCTTGAGCCTCATTGTAACAAATTTTAGAGGCATGTAGCCACCCCATCTCTTCTCAAAGATAAGCTACCATTGCCTGAGCTATCTTATTTCCATTCTGTTTGTAAGAATAGTTCAGTATTTTCCTATTAATGAAATGAAGTGTTTTTATACTCCATCTCTGTGTTTATGATTATCTTTGTAATTTATTGCATTCTTGTTTAAGTTCATATTAGTGGTATCAGAGTGGTTTTATTTTTCTTTATTTTTCTTTGCATGTCCCCAATGAGGTTAGGCTGTAAGGAGTTAGGGCTTTATCTGGTTGAAATATTGCAAGATCAGTCTCGCAAAACCCAATGACCTCCCATGGTGGAAGAAAAGAAAGACAAGGGGGCAGGAGATCCTTTCAAAATGTTTCTTGAGGAAGCCCTCGAGTGACAGAGGGATGCGATGATGGATAACTTTGCCTAAATCCTTCGAAAACTACCCACAGGTGATGTATCTTCATCCAACAACCACTCTAGAGGTGCTACTCCTTTTAAGGTACAAGTTAACTTCGATATTCCCATATTCGAAGGCATGATAGATGCATATGTCGTAGACAGATATTTAAATCTGTTGGAAGGATATTTTCTAGTTCATGACTTTTCCAATTGGGAAAAGATTATTTTTTCACTTCTTAAAGCTGCCCCACACATCAAGGATTGGTGGGAAACCTACTGTGAACAAAAGGACGAGTGTGAACCCTCATTGTTTTCAGCCACACCCACTTGGAATTCTTTTCGAGACGTCATCAAGTAAAAGTATTACCTTATCAGGAGATATTAAGACAAATACATAAAGTGGACCATGCTACGACGGGGAAGGGACCAAGATGTGCCAGAGTTCATACCCTTCACATGAAACTGGGTATCAAGTATACTAAGTGGCATTTGGTGCTCAAGTACCATGACTGTCTACACAAGTACATCTAGGATGAGATGGAGTTCCTGGACATTTCCTCCCTTAGTACGATGTATTGGTACGATGTGAAGATTGATTAGAAGTTTAAGCAGAAGAAGTGGGACTTTGATCTTGCGAATCCAAAGTAAGGAAATGACGCCTCCAAACCACAAAACAAAGGACCAATCCAAGGTGGGACTACCTCAGATATCCTACCAAAGCAGAAAGCAAAGAACAACATCCCAAAGACAAAGAAGGACACAAGAAAATGGTGTGAGTTCCATAAGAGCTCCACTCACAATACAATTGAGTGCTGGGCTAAGTAGTCACTATTGGTCGAGCTTAAGGCTTCCGAATCAGACACAACTTCCAACTCTGAATCATAACCCGAGAAATGAACTGATAAAGGGAAGTAGATCATTGATGCAGAGCCCAGTTTCACCATGGCCACTACCAAGATCTAGAAGATTGAGCTTGAAGATCTAGAGGAGGGTACATGCCTCTTCCACTCACAATGTAGGTGAAGGGTTCTTTAGTGTAGTTCATTATTGACAACAAGAGCCAAAAGATCATCATTTCAATAGAGGTCATGAAGCGCTCAGGCCTAAAGACTATATCACATATAAAGTCGTACACCATCGGGTGGCTTTAGCAAGGATGATATCTTCGTGTCATCCAACAGTGACACATTCCCTATAGCCTCAAGTCCTTCACGGATGAGGTGCTATGTGACGCTACTCCTCTTGAAGTTTGTGATGTATTGTTAGGACAACCATACATATGGAAGTGACATGTAGTTTATGAGCTAAGATCTCACTCTGTAATAATTACTTTGGCTAATAAGTTTTACAGGATACCATATGTATCCCTGTCTACCACAATCTCTTTGATCACTACAAATAAATGCAATAAGAACATTTCCCAGACCATGAAATTTGTTTTCCATATGATTTGCCCCAGGGCAAGAAGAATATTGTGGCCACAGATTCCACAAAGGGCTCCTATACACAACAACAACAGATGGATAATGTGGTGGAGGAGTACAGGGATATTTTTTCCTCACCCACAGGGGTACCTGTGCACTCTTAGGTCAAGCACTCCATTGATCTGACCCCGGGTGCACTGCTACCCAATGGACCAATTTGATGATGCTCTTTTCTTGAGAATGATGAGATCAAGAGCTAGATTTAGGAACTATTGCAAAAAGGGCACATCAGGACAAGCTCATCACCTTGTGGGAGCCCAATTGTATTGGTTTAGAAGAAGGATGGAATCTGGAGGCTTTGTATTGACTATTGCAAATTGAACAAGATCACTGTCTGGAATTGGTATCCAATCCCGCACATTGATGACCTTCTGGACTAGCTTAAGGGGGCCAAATATTTCAGCAAGATTGACTTGAAGTCAGGTTATCACCAGGTGCCTATGTAACCCTCTCATGTGTGGAAGCTTTCCTTAAAATCTAAGGAGGGGCTTTTCGAATGGTTGGTCATGCCGTTCAAATTGACGAACACCCTTGTAACCTTCATGAGAGTGATGGGTGACATCTTGTGACCCTTCACCAATGAATTTCCAATGGTGCATTTAGATGACATATTGATCTTCAGCCAGAGTTGGGAAGAGCACCTCCACCATATTCGATAGTTCCTTCAAACGTTGTGCCAACACAATTTGTGCACTAAATTGGAGAAATGAACCTCTTGATTGACCTAGGCTCAATATTTTGGGTACATCTTTGGTGAGATGGGTGTACATGTGGACCCATCCAAGATATAAGTCATTCGAGATTCACCGGCCCCAACCAGTCTAACAGAACTCTGCATATTTTTGTTTCTTGCCAATATCTACTATAGGTTCGTGTCGGGCTTCTCTCATATCACTTGGCCTTTAAGTCAAGTCACCAAGGGTGGAGCGAAAGATAAGTTTTTTTGGTCGGAAAGCTAGCAACAAGCGTTCTCTGAGTTGAAGAATCACCGTTGTTCTCCACGATTGCTCACATTACCAAACTTGCAACAACGTTTTGAGATTGAGATAGATGCCTTCGTGTATGCTTTTAGTGTGGTTCTTACTCAACATGAGAATCTAATGGCTTACCACAATGCAACACTTTTAGACACATTCTGCAAGTACCCCACTTACGAAAAATAAATGTATTCCATTGTGCAGGCCTGATGTCAATGGAAGTATTACATTCTAGGGAAGGAAACAGTTATCCACATAGACCACCGACCTTAACAGTTCATACAGACACAATGGAAGTTGCATAACGATCACCATTAGAAATGGTCCACCTAATTGCAATAATTCCATTTGAACATTAAGTATAAGAAGGGCAACACTAATAATGTTAATCATTTCCTAAGTCGACCACTAGTCATGGTGCTGATCACTATACTTGACTCCTGTGGGCATGAAACATTGAGGTGGTTGCATATTTACAAAAGAGATCGATAATTCAAAAGTATATACCAAAGACTCCTAGAAGGGAAGAAAGTTCCAAATTTTCACCTTCAGAGTGCACTGTTATGCCACCGAGGACACATTTTTGTTCCTTTAATTGAGTGTTCCAACATGATTTGGGAGGCACACTATAGTCGGGTCGCTGGACATTCAAGAGTAGAGAAAACAGTGGTGATATTGCAGAAGTATCTTTACTGGCGAAAACATCATGAGGGTGCTGGGAAGTACATTAGATACTACATTGCTTGCACCATTTCCAAACCAACCATCAAGAAGAAAGGTCTGTATGCTCCTCTACCTACTACTAGCCGACCTTGGGAATCTATCTCCATGGATTACATGTCGGGCCTTCCTGCTACTAAGCACAACAATGATTTCACCTTCGTGGTTGTTGACAGATTCTCTAATATGACGATCATGGAAGCTTGCAAGAAGAGTATCCTATCTGAGGCCAGTACTAAGCTCTTCTTTGAGTGAGTATGGGTACACTTTTGGAGTGCACAGTCCATTGTCTTAGATCAGGACAGTAGATTCCTAAGTGCATTTTGGTCAAGTCTCTAGTCGATGCTCAATAGAAAGCTTACGAAGTCCATGGTTTTCCATCCCCAAACTGATGGCCAAATAGAGGTTGTCAATAGGATGATTGTACACATTATATGCATGCACAACTCAAAGCATCCACACATGTGGGATGAAGGTATGCCTTATTTCCAACACAACTACAACAAAGATCTGCATATATCAACATGCCACAACCCATTTCAGGTAGGGTTTGGATTTCAACCATTATGCCCCATTCATGTGGGCATACCATTTGCAACCACTCAGGTAGACTCATCTCACATTTAGTTCAAAGCTAAAGGGCTAAAATCTTCATTGAGAATATTCAACACATCCGTTAGCAGGTCCATGATATATTGGACAAAGCTAATGCTGAGTACAAGTTGTGCCATGATCAACATCGAGTGCCACACAAATTCTAGGTGGGTAACAAAGTCTAGCCACATTTTCAGAAGGAGCACCTTGTTGGACCCAAACGCAAGCTTCACCTACTTCAATATGGGCCATACAACATCACCAAGGTCATTAGTGACAATTCGTTCGAGCTTAGCATCCCAACATTCCTTGGTCTGCACTCAATGTTCAATGTAGATTGCATTCGGCCATACTTTCCACCATTGTTGGACACATCTGACATTGAAAAATAGCTCACACTAATAGAGCTCAACCCAAACTACATGGAACACGCCACAACTGATAAAATCATGGACACACAAATTGAGAACAATCACAAATAGAGGATACAACTATATCGAGTTGTCAAAGCAGGGCAGCTCCTTCACGAGGGCAAGTGGTTCATGAGGGGCCAGGTTCAACATAAATTTCCTCAACTCATGGTAGCTCTGTTTGCAATGGGGACCATTTATTCCTAAGGGGGGAGGAATGATCTAGGCAGATATTGGTTGTCACCCAATTATTCCACGTAGACCCCCCAATCAGTCTCATCTATTTCCTTGTTCATTTCAACATTTACCAATTTTAGCATTTTTTCGGGTCCTCAACTTCCCAAGCAGTTTTCACCACCTAAAAGGTGTTTTTTATGGGTACGTAGCAAGCCTGTAGACATAGGCAGGGACATATGGTGAAACCTATAGTACTCAAAGATACCTTTCCAACAAGGTATCATACATGCCAAATGAAGATAATATGACCAAGTTATGACGCAGGAAGTTGGCTGCCTAACTAACCCAAATGGCGCTGAAAAACTCTTGGTGTTACATCTCTCGAGGTTAGGTTTTTGGTTGTTTAGGGTTTCATCATGTTTTCCAGTAATAAATATGCCCTTGAGCCTCATTATAACACAGTTGAGAGGCATGTACATTTCACATCTCTTCTCAGAGATAAGCTACCATCGCCCGAGCTATCTTATTTCCATTCTCTTTGTAAGCATAGTTCAGTGTTTTCTATTAATGAAATGAAGTGTTTTTCTGTTGCATCTCTATGTTTATGATTATATCGGTAAGATGTTGTGTTCATATTTAAGTTTAGATCAATACTTGTCCATGTGAGATTCACTAATGAATGAAGGAACGATTCTTTTCCTAATTCTATGGCTCAGATTGTTGTGCCAATACAACTACCGATTAAATGATAAACTATGTTCATCTAAATGTGTGAAACTAAAAATTTGTAATCATTTTAAGGCGATAAAATAACATAATCTATTTTTAAAATGTTCATACCTAACTCTGTAATTGATAACACACTTGCACATTTATTTTATAAAAAAACAATAAATAATGGAAGTATTTCTATCTTGTTGCCACTAACACCATAACCACGAAGTATATAGTATATTTCATGTGTTGATATAATTTTTGTTGGGGGAAGTGTCAATACACACAACTTGGTGGTTTTCTTGTCTACACATTGATGTATTTGTCTTATGCAAAACATGAGGAATGGTTGCATGTAAATGCTTTACAAATTACACAGATATACATTTCAAATTGGAGTTACACAATGAAATTTCATGCAAGTGAATTAATTTAAGGAGGATTCAAGTTGTAGGTAATTAAATAGGCTCCACAATGTCATATCTTATTGTGCAACAATATAATAAATTTATTTTTAGTTTATTTGGAGTTAAAAATGAATTAGAAACTAGGCCATTGCATTTAGTTATGATCATGTTAGTGACTAAACAAATTGGGAATATTGATATAGGTATAATGAAAATATATTGATCCAATTATAGGTAAATTGAGTTATGGAATGTAGCTTACACAAAAACCAAAAGTACATTAAACCATATCTAGAATCAATTCCAATCTACAAATAATAAATGAAACACCATAGAAAGCATCCATGAAGCAACATATTCAATTGCACAAGCATTAACATAGAGGGAACATAATGTACTCTATAACCCAAATGTGAAAACTGACAACTAATGGTTTACGCTTACGATTAGGAATTATTACAAACTAGTGATATATACTTTCAGTCAGTTATTTCATTTAATTTGTATGCATTAGTGATATTTTGAGGATGAAGAGGATTTTTAGCTTGTCTATGATTAAAAGGTTTCTCCATTCTATCTCCTTAGTCATTTATCCTACTACTCCCTCTTCTTAAGATCATATTCCTTTATCTATTGGGTTTTTTTACACCAACCAAGTCATTCATACTTTGCCAATGATTTTATTATTTTAAAGTTTGGAGGCATAATTTAAGATAAAATCTCCCTAGTCATAGGATTTTGGTCCCCAAAAATCTCAATTGAAATGAATGCTATGTTTTTCTCTTCTCCAACACGATATTTATTCTTGATATGCTTGTAAAATTTCCATCTATGATTGATGAAATATATTCCATAACATATTTCCTTCGAAAATTATTTCTCCTTGGATTGTAAATGTAGGAATATTCCTCTTCTACTTAATCTTAACTCTCCAAAGTTTTGCCTTGGATATGTTGTTGCAGGAATATTCCTCTTCTACTTAATCTTAAGTCTCCAAAGCTTTGTCTTAGATGTGTAATTCCTGCGATGATATTTTGGATAAAGGCTCTAATAGTTCCTTCTCAATTCCCATTTAACTCATAATGTTGGAAAGCTTTTTGGAATGACATTGGATGCTTGGAACTCTCTTTGAAATTTTTATGTTCTTCTTTTTGTTTTTGTAACTTGTTGGTATGCATATCCTCATTCTAAAGAAAATATAGCCTTTTCATACATCCTTTGCTGTTCTAGAAAGTAGTTACTTTCCTAAAAAAGAGGAACATGCATCCAAGTGTTAGTAATTATCAACCTTTTTTCCTCTGTCCTTAATAGAAACACGTAAGACATTTTTTTAAGGGACATGTAACTTTGTATTAATCAAACTGGAATCAAGCCAACACATTTACACTCAAAGGTTGTAGTCCAAAATTATTCAAAATGTATCCTATAACTACCTTAAATATTATGTAATATGATTTTAAGTTCATTTATCTCATAACTTCTCTAAAACAATTGATTAATTTCTATGAAAAAATATATATATATAAACAATAACTATATAAAATGCTACTCTTTTCCTGCCATCTGATCACAAGGAATTACTTCTTGTGATCCTTGTACATTTTCCTCCTGGAAGGGGGACGTGCTTCCACTCCTTGCATTTCATCCTCTTGCATGGAATATTGTTCACTGGATGGAGATGCATCATGGAGTAAAAAAACTTCTTTCAAAATTCCCACTATAGCCCATTTCTGCCGTGACATCCATATTGTCGACTTTAAGATTCAGGTTATTCAATTTGGTTGCCAAATTTTCCACTGAAAACTGAAGACGACCTACATCATCCTAGATTCATGTAAGTTGATTAGACATGACTATGAAATGAGAACGAGCCTATTGAATAATTTTTTCCCTTGTCTTAGGTATTAGAGATGATATCTCCTCCTTAAGTGGAGCCATCTAGTCCTCAGAAAGAGCATCATTACCATTTGTGCTAGATGATTCCATTTTTCAAACTATCATACCTTGAATTCCTATCAATTGCATTCTCAAACTCTATATAAGGCCCTTAATATACTTTTTTTGTACTTGTTTCTTGTTGTATACACCCTCTTGTAATGAATGTGACATCTCGCCTCTAAGCAAACTTGAATCGAAGCTCGATTACCAATACCATCACTCCACCCTTAATCTTGCCTGAGATTAACTACTTCAACTCAAGAAGAGTACTAGCTCTTCTTCCTTTGAAGAAAAGATTAAATGTTGTCACAATCTGACTCCACTTTTCACATGTCATGACATTTCTCCCCTGTTTTTTCTAGTTGGTGACCTTCCTATGACAATCTTTCAACTTATATTGTCACTCAAGGTTATCCTTTTGTGCACTACATTTCATAAGATTAGTTAATGATCTGTTAGGAACTAACTCGAGATATTTCAAAACCTTAAGATTCCTCAATTGGTGATTTATTGTTATCATGGAATATGACATAATATTTCTCCCCTTGATCCAACATCATCATCCCTTATGCTAAATTGGCGCCTCTATTTTCTTGTTCATCAACCATATGATTGTTTTCCCTCTTAACATGATATATGACGATAATTTCATTTTTTTTCAAGAGAATCCCTATACGGAGTAATAAAAGACCATTGGCTCAATACAAAACACCTCCCACTTATGCCTCCCCTAGAAACAAAAAAGATATTATTTACCTTACCTCTCTGATATATTCTTTTGATTTTTGATTTATTTTCTTGTTCCTACAAGAACTAATGTAGTTTTAGATGGTAGGAACATCCATTTCCTATTCTATTCAATCTTTATAAGCATGTTAGAGAAATGCTATACTTCCCACTACTCATTATCTTTCCTTTTTTTTGATTAAAATGACCTTTATTCACTCCCTCTTTCCTTAACAAAAGTTGTCAAAGTGGTATTAACTTGATTCAATATTCTAAGAAATGTGGCAATTGACAACTTATTCTTTACTAGAAAAACCTAGGGCTTCATGCTATAAATAAGATTACCTTGTTTCTCATGGTTAGCTTTCATTATTATAGCTAACTTATATCATTATCATGGAGACTACACCTTCGGTATTTGTTGGTTCCCTATTTTGATGTTATTTTAACAATTAATTAACCCTATTATCTACCATTCTATTGACCATATTAACAAATAAATCTCCATCAGCATCTTATTTCACATTCACAAAATGTTTATTTGAAGAAGAGAAATTAAAGTAAACAAATATTGTGATGTGATATTTTTCTTCATTTTTGATAACTTATGAGTTTCAAAGTTTCCTAGAGGATATATAAGAATATGCACTTCAATGTTTTTAGGATTGTAATGTTGTGAAATCCATGTCTAGCGAGTTGAAGATGTTTTTTATGTCATTTAGTTATTCTATCAACTACAGTCCATATGATGACAATGATTCGTTAAGAAAAGTTTGCTACAACAATCTCATGAATAAATTATAAATGAGATAAATAATTATATTAATTCAAATTATATTGAAATTATATTGAAATTAATATTGCTATGACATGAAATAATATTAGGTGGGATTAGATACCAACTAATAAGATTTGAGAATGTAAATACATTTGTATCTAGGTTTTGGATATGTACTATAATTATATTAAGTTGGCATTTTTAACAACAAAAATGGATCTAGGTTGTATTTCCAGTCATAGATCCAATTCCCTCTCCATGAAATTAATCATGTTTCTTGTACTAGTTTCTCCATAAAAGGAGAAGGATGAAGAGCATTGTAGGGAAATACTAACAAAGACTTTGAAGAGGCGAAAGCTAGAGTTTGGAATTGGACAAGGAGATCACACGTATTAAGTACATACTTGTTAGTGATAAAATTCTTTCTCAATTTTATTTCAGTTATTCTTTCTTTTATTTTAGTGTTTAGTTTAATTTAATTCAATTGATTTTATTAAAGTAACTTACATGTTACAGAAGAGTGATGATGTTGTTTATATGCATCAAGGAAGGTCCCCTCTTTTTCATTGAAGGAGAGATCCATGACTGATTAGAGTAGTAGTAATTAATTTCTTTTACACTATTTTCTTTATTTATGTGTGCTATTTTACCTTCTACTAATATGTGGTGTATATATTTTATATTTTATTTCATATCACAAATTATACATTCATTATTAAGTATATTCGAATTCATTACATCATATTATTACAACCATTGTGGATATAGTAAATTATAATTTAACGAGTATGCTTTAGGTGCAAGTCAATTTCAAGCCTGTTTCCTTTTCGCAATTTCTTTTTAGCTCTTATTTAGAATCATGAATTATATATTGAAATAATCACAATAGAGTTTCGTTACCTGAAATGCTAAGTTATATGCTTCAACACATAACTGTGACGTGAGAATCTACATTTCTACATTTACATTTCTAAATTTAGTAAATCATAATAAAGAATTGAACTTATTACAATTTACATGTAATTGATTTCATTTAACTTTCTTTATTACAATTAAATATTTATTAGTTGATTTATATTATGAAATATACCAAAACATAGTGATTATATGGAAAGCTTCAAATATTGGATATTGAAAATTTAACTAAACTCATTAAATATTTATTAGTTAATTTATATTATGAAATATACCAAAACATAGTGATTATATGGAAAGCTTCAAATATTGGATATTGAAAATTTAACTAAACTCATTACTACCACATTTGCTAATATAGTAGGTTGTAATTTAATGATTGATTATTTCCTTTCCGTAATGTTATTTCAAATTTATATATTGATGATGCAATTTCTTCTTCTTATAATCATATTACATAATTTGTTGTAAGTTAGGAAATTGTAATCATACATATATAATGCATAACATCTTGCAAGCATCTGAACCCTAGGTTGACAATTAATGTAGGAACTCTTTGAATTCTGAGGTAATTAATTATCCCATTAGTATTCATTCCAAAGTTACCAAAGTGTTGCATTTGAAAATAAATTTAAAATTTTCATGGAGAATGAGCTTACCATGCTTTCCTTGACCATGGTCTTAGTTTCCATAGTAGTAATGGAAAGGTTCTTGTGATTCCTTGGTCTCTTCAAAAATTACCTAAACATGGCCACTATATCCTCCTTTTGAAATTTTACTGTATAGCTCAACCATAATTTAAGTGAGTTTTTTTCTTCTTGATCTTCTAATTAAATTAAATTCTCTGATACTTACAAGAATTGAGCTTTACTCTTATTATGGTCCACCTTAATGGTATAAATAGTTTCCTACAATTCCACTTTTGTTTCCTTAAACAAAGGAGATAGTTTTTTAATCCTTTTAAGGTTCTCTTCTTGATTCCATATCCTATTTTCAAGCCTCTCTATTTTCTCCTTAAATTTTTGATTCTCCTTTTCTATTTACACTTTTTTGGCCCAAATTTTATGCATGTTAGGTTTACTTGTTTCTTAAAGTGTTGGAATCCTCTTCAAGGCGATGGATTCAAATTATCTAATACCAAAAAATCCATAAAAAATAGGCCACTGACATGTCCATATTACCAACATGGATCTTCACTATGTAACAAAACACAAATTTATCTATTTACAATTCATAATTAGGCTTAGATCATGTTTCATAGGATGCAATATTCCAACGCATGAAGGAAAGCCTCTGTTAATTCTGGTATAAGGCTTGGTGTCATGGATTTCTAGTGTCAATACGAATGTCCACTTGAATACCATGTTTACTCTATTATTTAGATTCTATTAATAGATAAATGTTATACATTCTTTGTTTAAATATGCAAAAATTAGCAATTCAAATTTTTTATGCCAGCATAACAACATACATATTTCTTCAAATGTCCATACCAAACTCCTTAGTTTATAATACACTTGCCAACTTATTTTGTATATAATCAATAAATGACGCTCATATTTCTAACTTTTTATCATTACCACTATAAGCATGAAGTTATATTATATTTTTTTATATGCATATAATTTTATTATAGTGAATTTTAATGTGTATATATTGAAGGTGGTTTATATATATATATATATATATATATATATATATATATATATATATATATATATATATATTTATGTAAAGAAGGGGAATGGTTGTAGGTGGATGCTTCACAAGCATCATAAATTAGAAATTGCAAGTTGTGGTTGTGTTGATGGTGTTGGAAATATGTCAACCAAGGGGGTCTCCCTGATATGAAGTCCCAACTAGACATCACATTATTTGAAGTAGGAGCCGCAACCAGATAATAAGGTTAGTTTCTATTATCTTTAAGAATTTTCCCTGGATGTAATTATCAACATATGAGATTATAAAATAATCTTTCGATCAAGCAAGTAAGTTGAAAGTCTGAGTCATTCAATTAAAAACTATATAAGGTACTTTCATGGTAAGAAAAGAGAGAGTGTGCCTTTAGAATATAAGTAATAGCACTATCCTAAAAGAGACACACAAGATCACGAAAGAATCTTTGATTAACTTGCATATTAGTTCAAAAAATAACAACGATGATGAAAGAAAATAACAACACACATTCAACAAGATGTATACTAATTCCAAAAAAAATGTTCACTGTCATTACTATGTGTTAAGATAAGCATACACCACAAACAATGAAAGAATAGTCCTATAATCATTCACGAAAAATGCTTGAAAGTGTGTTGGCCCTGAGAACTTCATATATTAAGTGAATTTCCTAAAATATACAATTACAATGTTGGAACACTATCCCCAATAGTGGAATATTAAGTCATAACTTTCCCCTCCAAACAACTATCTTCTCTCTTATGCCAAACTAGAGAATGCAAGGTCAAAATCCAAAGTCCAAAATCCCTAACCACCTCTCTTGAGCTATGAGGATGTATTTATAAAAAATTAGGTGAATCTTCACCTCCCATGTGATTCTTGACCTCCCTCGTAACTCTTGATCTTCTACTATAACTTTTAAAATTCCTACATGACCTCTAACCTTCTAATGACTTTAGAACTTTCTAGTGACTCTTTATATTCCATGTGGGACCCTTGGTCTTCCACACATTTTACATTTTCTCAGTTTTGAAAATACAATAATTACATCCACAAATGATGTGGTTAGATACATTAACACATATGAACTTGTGATGAAACATGGCCAAACCATGACTTTGCATGGATGACATGGAACTTCAGAGTGATGTGTCCAAGCCAACCCTTTCTCCTAGCTTCCCTATTTCTATATTATTAACGATATAATTTTTCTTGTTTTTTATATTCACCATCCAAAGGGTCTACATGAATGTCAGAACCTTCCCAATCAAGATCATTTGCCACAATTCTATCAGGGTCCATGATTCCTTCGGCCTCTTCATGATGGTTCCTCTTCTTCACAACCACTCTCTTGTAACATATCCTTTGTGAACGCCCTTGTATCTTCATAATAATTGTTGCATGTGTTTCATATTCATCCTCCCATAGCATGGATGATGTGAAGTTTTCCTTGTGATTTTGGTGATATAGTGACCCTTCATCTTCTTGTTGGATAATCTCTTTATATTTTTAGCGTCACGAGTTTGTTTTTGCATGATCTCCTTGGCATACTTCTCGAGAATCATCATGTCATGTCAAGATAAAATACCCTCATATGATGTTCACTCATGACAAGGTGACGTCAGTAAAAAATTCTCCTAATCTAACTTCTTCAAGCGATTCACATATTGAACCCAAGACAGAGTGCGGGATAGAGAAGGAGGCTCGAGGATTGGGATGTGCATATTTCCAGGAGACAGTGATGAAGGAATATCCATTGTGATTGCACAATGCTACATTGTTGAGAGAATGGAAGAAGGAACTTCATAGTTGAGGGAGACTGTGATGTAGTGATTCATGCTTTCTCACTATGATTTCACAATGCACAATTTGAGGAAGAATGGGCCAAGTGATTACGTAGTTCCATAGGTCAAGTAGATAGCAAGGCTTGATTATTAACTGAAACTGAGTAGTTCATATTGGAAGACTATCTTGGAGAGAGAGTTGTGTAATTTCCAAGGGTAGCAGGCAGAGATTGAGCATTGTGACTATGCAATGCACAATTCCAAGAGGCAAGGATGCTTCACTATGATGTAAGGCTATGCAGTTCAGCATTCCATGAGAGAGTTAACAAGTTGCAAAGATAGTGAATGCTCCAAAACTGACTGAGTGTGAGATGATTCAAAAAAGAGAAAAGAAGAGATGAAAATAAGTCCTAAAACAGTGATATCACACTAAGATAACATAAACACAAGCCAAAAGGTTGTTGAGTACCTGAAATCAAGAAGCATAACTTGAAATGGAAACAAAGGCACTTATTTATAAGTGCAAAAATTGAAATGTATCTTTACAATACTTAGGATACAAGTTATGACACAAGTGTCGACTACAACCAGAAAGTGTGCTAAGTTGTGGGAATGTGTTTATAAAATATCCTTATGATATATATGATTAGCTAATGCAACATGGTGTGATAGAGTTGACTCTATTGATGCGAGAAAGTGTGACACGTTCTGGAGTGAAAGAAATCAAAAGTGACACTTGTGATAGTAAGAAAACATGAAAACAACACTTGTAAAATATAGAAAAAGTGAAGGAAACACATGCCAGAGAGAAGACAAAGCAAAAGAGACACTTTTGAAAGTAAAAGTAGGAAAAAATGATAGTCACAAAAGTGAAAGCAAAACTTGTCAAATAAAATGTGCATAAAAGTGACAATTAATAAATCTCACCTAGATGATAATACAATTGCGACCAAGTGTGAGAGAGACTGTCAAATAATGTTATACACTAACTGTCAGGATGAATTTCGTAGTGAAATATCCTTGGGGATTGTATAGTATCTATCCTTAAGAACTACACAATTACTAACACCAGATATTGCACAAGAACTATTTTCAGACTTTGCATAGAATTGATTCCAAGGACTGTGAAAAAATTATCTTTAAGGACTACATAATGCATGTCATCGAGGATAAACATTGATTTTTGAGCTTTCATAAGAAAGGTGTGCTTATGAATACATCAATAAATATGCATGTGTAAGAAAGTAGTTTTGGAAATGAAAATATCAGAAGAAGACAAGCATTTAGAAAAAAATAAACCAATCATGAAGCAACAATGATTAACTTGGAAGAATAGATCATAGGATCACAAGTAGGTTCCAAAATTCAAGTGTAAGAAAATTTTTGGAGGTAGTTTGTCACAGTGACAACACTTGGCGACACACTAGAAAAACTCAATATTCTCTAATTAGGTTTACCATTGAGCACAAATTCCTAGTATTTTAGGAGATATTTATTCACTATGTGGATTACCTTAGCTTCCCCATTTATCTTGGTTATAATTATAGTCTCTCATATCCCCTTTCTCAACTAAACACATTTACAAGGCTTACCATATCTCAATTGTTTTGATGTAGGAGTAGGATAGTGTATACCCACGAGTTTAATATGATCAAAGTTTTAGTTCCATCTCTAGTGTTTCTCTGCCGCCAGTAGGCCTGTTTAGTACCCTGTGAGGGTCACTTTAGGAAAACAAGTATTTCTTTGTCACTAGTGAGCCTGTTTATTGCCCCCATCAAGTTACTTGCTTCACCTCTATGTGCAGGAAGCCTTTCTATTCTTTCACCCATTATTTTATTTTCAATATGCCCATTAGAATTTTGTTAGTGTTTATATCAATGGGGTGGAAGAATGATCTTGACTTATTCAGAGAAAGAGAGGTTATTCCTTCAAAGACTGTTATATTCTTCTAAAATTACTAAGCTCACTATTAATTTTCTCCTCTCCCTTCTCTACTCGATTAGATCGGCAAGGAAAACACCATTCAATTATCATAATGAGTAAAGGAATGAAGATCTTAAAATATATATAAGAATCATGGTCCTTCTTATAACTTTCCTTTTGAATGAATCATATTTTCCATTCAATTATCACTGAATTTAAAAGATATGTAGGCCCAAAAAAAGAAGAGGAAAATAGGTTGGCCAAGAGTTGCACATCATCACAATTTCCCTTTTAAAATTTAGTCACATTGTTCTCTTGACCTAGATAAGAGAAATTTTCATGCATGGTCTTAATAAACGAAATAAGAAAGGAAGGTCATGAGAATACAAGAAAATTAAAAGAAAATGAATAAAGAGAATAAAATACTCAAAAGAAAATCAACATACAAGATGGGGAACAAGAGACGAAGAAAGTGCAAAACTTGATGCATAGGATAATGCAAGTCCATGCAATGCAAAATAAAACTAAGATGTAGCCACACCTACTTCTAATCTAATGAGCTAGAAGATCAGGACTAAGTGAAGTGAAATTTCCAATGTAGCTATTGAAGCTTCTCCCAACCCACAAGTGAAAAGATACGAGTGATTAGATGTGATATAAAGAAATGTGGAAAAGTAAAAATAACAACTTGAAAATATTGCACAAGAAATCGAAGATCTTGCTTATCGACATAAATATGTCCCATAGCAAATAACCTTAACTGATTTGCAACTTTACCTTGTCAATCTAAACAATAGTCATATAAACCTTAGAAACTTCTTTTGAATGTACCCTCCTCTATGTTTTCATTCTTAGAAAACATCAAGAAACATCATAACTTATTGTTAACAACAAGACTTGCCATGTAAGATGCTTCTAGCCAATCATAATTTCAATCATGGAATTCAAAATAATCCTATTGAAAACCCTGAAATCCTTGAGAAAATTCATTTTCAATTAATGGCACGAAATCAAGGGGAGAATCTTGTGAGTGAGATTGAATCTAATCATATTCATAAGGCTTTCCAAGATCATGAAGGCCTCACATAACCATCAACAACAATTGAAGTGCTTCAACTACTTGACAAGTATCTGAAAAAAGAAATGACGAATCATAGGAATTTATGTCCTTGATGGAATCAACAAATTTAAACAATTATCATCAAATTCACCAAGTGAGAAAATGATTAATAAAAAATAGGTGTTAATGCGAGTGTTATGATTAGATGGGCCGGTTAAGGCATAAGATTATCCATTATTCAAACATAGAGATAGATCAATTTGACCAGTTTCACAAATTATTTGACTAATAGAATAATTTTCTTCGCATGTTAAATATGGAAACACACTTCCTTGTATTGAGTTAGAAGAATTGAAAACTAATTCTAGTATAGAAAATACAGGAAACCAATCAGGATACAATGAATAAATATGTATTGAATTAGATTCAACCTTTGTATCAACATGGGACTTAATATATCAATAAGAGGAATTTGATTCACCAAATAAATCAAGCATTCACTAACACTGCAAAGTATATCTTGCGCCAGAGGGAAAACGATTAACTTCACATATTAACAAGAAAGACCAGGAGTTGATTATTTTCAACAGTATATGAAAAATCTGAACCCTTCAACTGATGATAATCTCTATCAAGATAATCACAAACTCCCTCTCACACCCGCCATATATTTTTACAAAAGATATGGGGAGCCTCAATATAAATTTTGGTCATATCAATCCTTTCATGCTTTGATTTTGTTAATTATGCAGGATTTTCACATTTCTCAAATTTCTTCTTTGATCACTTTATTGTGTGTGATTTTTCACCAACTTTTCAAACACTCAAGTTTCGATGAATTTGGACTTATTGTTTGAAAATAACGCTTTTTCAAAATTTAGTTGCCTTTTAATTCCTAAACTTAAACTCTTTAACTATGTATTTTACTATATTTTATAAATGGTAAATAATTTTCATTTTAATTTCATTAATTTAATTTAGTTAACTTAATTATAATTACTTTAATTAATTGTAATTAATTAATTAATGTGTAATTCAAAATTAGAGGCTTTATAATGGCTAGATTGAAAAGATGGTAGTAGTAGGGGCCACCCCTTTACATGGTCCGTCCTCTACCTTGTGCATTCTATAACTTCTGTACGTACACTACTCTCGTCATGCCCACCGCATTGCCACGAAGCCCCTCATTATGATTTCATAAATTAGTGGGCATTTATTGTTTTGCAATTTGTTGTATTATATTTTATCTTTGTATATATTTTGTATTATTTTATTTGTAATATAATATAATATAAATAATTTTATATGAAATATTTTAAAATTTGAAATGTATTAAATTTTAAAAAGTTTATTTTTTTAATTTTAATTAAAAATTAATTTTAATAACTTTCCAGAAATTTTGTTTGAGTGTGCATTTTCCAACCCGGAGTTAGAGCCCAAATTTTGGAGACCTTTATTTGGATTTTTACTCAACAAAATGAGGTCTAAGATGATTCGTTGAAAAGCTAAAATCATGAAAAATAATATGAGAACATCAAATCAGTAGTATTGAATTATTTAATAGTTCAATAATTTAGAAGAATTTTAAGTAACAAATTTTTAACCAAAATTAGTTTTGTAGAATTTGATTTGGGAAAATTTCATTGATATGAAAGACTTGTTGTCACTAATTCATTCCCTATATTGTTCAATTGTTAATCAGATCTCTACAGGAAGCAATCACAATAGGAAACCTCTTTTATCCTAGTACATACAATTTAATTTTTATTTTGGGCAATTTGTTGAAAGAATTGGTATTTTATTTATTATGCAATTTTTTTTTTATTAGTTTTGGCAAGGATCAATTGGGAATATCACCTCCAAAACTTCTTAAAACAGTGGGATTTCCCTAGCAAGATATAAAAAGGAAAATTTTCTAACTAAAAATTAATGAAGTAGATATGATCTCAACAAGTCTCCTTTTGAAAATTTCCATTTGTAAATTATAAATAATTGTTTGGAGAATGAAGAAAGAGTTCCTCTTCTCCGCAAATCAAAAGATTTTTTCACTTTTGTAAGGATAATTCTAGCTGTAGATTAATATGAGTACTCAGTTCTAAGTTATTTGAGGAGTTTCTTTTTGAAATTCAATCTTTGTATTTGAAACAAAACTTACACTATTTCCACTCTTTTCTCTAATAGTAGAACTCGTGATTTTGGAAAATAATGTTGGAGATCCATTGGGAAAGACATGAAGGAGACCATTTTCATTAATTAGTATGCAAACACTTTTATTTGTAAATGCAAACATAATTCGTTTAATGACAAATTTGTACCATTTGTTTCATATTTTTGCACTTATGTTTGATATGAAAATGATTGTTTATTAGATCAACTATCTTATCTAATGGAATTATAGATTTGTTATTTATGTCCAATTTTTTCTTGTGCTTAATCAAATTTATGAGTAACTATTTACTCATAAATTTCCCCTTTTAAACTAGATTTAATTGTTCTTCAATGATGTGACCTATTTTCATTCTCTAATGAATTATATTTTGTTATTTTGATCTCTATAACAAAGCATGAATTTCAATAAATATATCAGCTGTTAGAACTTCTTCATAAGTGTAATATTTATAAGAAAAAACACATTAAATCCCCAACCATTAAAACCAGTGTTTGCTCTTGATTTGAATCATATCTATATTTGGTTCTAATTGACATAAGAAATATTAGTTTTATTTTACTGCTTGCATCCTAGATTAATTTTCATTTATATTTAGGAAACATTTTTGAAGTCTCCTTATGTAGGAGAAATTGCATCACTCGCTTGGAAAAGCCTGCAACTCAACTTAAGGATTACTTTCTTGCAAGCTAGCAAAAAGTGGGTAATTTCAATATCTCTCTTCTTGTTGATGAATTATTATATATATTATAAGTTAGCAGGAAGGGTGGGGGGGTAACTGGACCTCATATAGCTACTTGATACCACCATCTCAAATGGAAAAGAGTATAAGTTGAGGATCTGACCGGGTGGTCTCCCTAAATGTTGATGAGGTCATTTTTTACCATACCACAACAAATATACATTCCAATATTTAGTTCAACGCAAGAGGTTTATATGAATATGCATTAACATATCCCTTTATCCAATCATAAACCTATTCTTGAATCTTACAAAAAATTGTTGGACTGATGGCATTGCTTGGTTGTTTAGTGGAAGTAAGTGTGTTGGCATTGATGTCAACAACCATGGGGGAGATGTATTGGATAGTTGGAATTTTATGATAGTTGAAAGGTGTGTTGGCATTGATGTGAACTAGACTAGCATGGATATTGGTGGCAGTAGATGTGCTTGGTGTGTCAAGCTCAGGGGGAGTCCCATAGTTTCTACAGTGTTTGGTATAGAACCATCATAGTATAAGGATGAGGTAAGAAGTTAATATATAATACTTATGGTGGTTAGTGAGACCCAAGATTTGGATGGATTTCTACATCAAGGGATCAACTCAGTTTCTCATGGAAGTGGAATAATTAGGTAATTCTTGGAAATATGTTTCTAATGGTATGTTGAAGTCTACAAATGGACTCCTGGATCACAAATTATTGCTAGTCAAAGTAAGGACCCTCGAAGTTAGAGTTCCAGTGCCCTGATGCTTGAAATATCAGAAGCCCAAGAGATCAAAAGTCTAGAAGTATGAAAGCTTAGGAGCATGAAACTTTATTAA
Source organism: Pinus tabuliformis (assembly GCA_031772625.1). NCBI lineage: Eukaryota > Viridiplantae > Streptophyta > Pinopsida > Pinales > Pinaceae > Pinus > Pinus tabuliformis. The sequence continues at coordinate 1,313,699,491 of CM062805.1, read as the reverse complement.
ATAAGCTACCTAGATACTTTGGAGCCAAGCTAATGGGAAAAATGCCCAAAAGGTTGGAAGACCAAAAGCCCAATACTTTATTAATAAGTGACACAAGATATTTTAGAGTCAGGCTAGTGGGAACAAAAAATTATGAAACTCTCGAGAAAAGATACCTATAATGGAGAATGCCTAGAAGGTCAAAATTTGGGAAGCTAGAAAGCTTGGAAGACTGGAAGCCAAGAAGCCCGAAAGCACGTAAGCACAAAACTTTATTAATAATTGGCTGAGGAAAGTTTAGAGCTGGGCTAGTGAGAGAAATGATCGGAATCTCGGAAGCCTAAAACTTATTCATAAGTTACCCAAGCTAATATCAAACCATGCTATCAGGGAACAACAATTGATAAAACATTAATAAATGGAACCCATTAAAGAGATAACCTAGAAGCAATTGTAATTGAGAACCTGACATTTCCAGTAAGAGGTCGACAATAGGTGGAAAGTGTTCTAGCATGGGTGCCCTACCACTGGATCTTGTTAGAGAAGGAGGACCCCACCTTAGATTGCAACCTACTAGGAGGATCTTAGAGGTTTCTAATATAGGGCTATGGGCTAAAGCACCAACATGAGGTTATACTACAATAGAGAACCAAGGGCATGAAAGGTTATAAGGGGAATTAAGCCCTTCTAAGACAAAAAGAAATTTAGTGGTTAAAAGCCTAGCTGGATGTCATAATACCTGGTCCAAACCTAGAAAATAGTTAAAGGCCATTGTTGAAATTATGGTGTAGAATTGAAATTGCTCATGAAATTTACTAAAAGAAAAGACTCAAACCTACTCCACTGTAATTCGAAATTCAATTCACAATCGAGAACATAAATCATAAACATGAAAGAAAAAATATCACACATTTGGATATATTTATATAGGGTAAATAAACTACTCAAAACCCCTCCTATTTGTATTACATTAATCAAAGAATATAGATGTAATACATATGCTTTCTCAAGCCTAAGCACAACCTACAAGTGTATAGTATATCTCTCTTCTTGACTAACCAACCTTTGCCAACACTTAACCAAATTTCAAGCCCTCCAAGCCCCTATTTCCTTGCGATGCTCCTTGATGAATTATTCCCCTATTATTTAGGAAATTGTTCAAATTGAATTGCACAATTCCTTAGGCTGATCCTTCAATACCATGCACCACCTATACACATTGGAATAGTCTACAATTGATGCCTTGGAATCTCCATCTCAACTGAGTAACACGAATTATCTACATGCAACAATTATTTTGGGTTGAATTATTAGTTAATTGGCTGATCATTGAGTGTGGTTGAAGTCACAGTTCCAAAACTAACCTTCCACTAGTTCCTCCAACGGTTAGTGACTAGTTTAACTAACAATAACTCAATTTAATTGAACTAAATTGCTAAAAATTAGCAATCAGTCACGCTAAACTAAAATCAAGCTTCCCTAAGTTGAAATAAGTAAGTTAACAAAGTGACAAGTTCCATGTCACCTCAATTAACTACCTCCAAGATTTCTGCCAATTTGTAAATTCATATTTTCTCTAGTTTGACCAAGGAAAGGTCAAACTGAGATTTTCGTGCTACATTTTCAACACTCCCTCCGAGCATGAAAGGGATTATCTACCACTCCTATCCTGCCTCTATGGAACTAAAATTTTTCTCTTAAAAAATCATTTGTCAAAATATTTGCATCTTATTCCTCTACTGGAATTTATTCCAACAACATTACCTACCTCTACACACAATCCCATAAATGGTTATACAAAATATCTATATGTTTGGATGAATCATGAAATAAATGATTCTTTTAGAGTTTAATGCAACTCTAATTACCAAAGTAGATCATAGTTGGATCCATCATCTAACCAAATAGTCCCACAAGAATCTTTCTCATCGAGATCACCTCACATGTTGCTTCACTTGTATGCATGTATTCTGCTTCTGTTGAGATGAGTGCCACATATATTTTCTTCTTGTTGTACCAAGAAACAACTACGGACCCAAAATTTAAAATTTCTCCTGGTGTACTCTTCTAGTTTGGTGGAATGCCCACCCAATCTGCATCTGTGAAGCCACACAGCTTCAATCCCTCTATCCATATGTACCATAGTCCAAATTGGGTAGTGTCTATGAGGTACCGTAAGACATGGTTAGCTTCCTTCCAAAATAGTTTGGTTGGCCTAAACATATATTGAATTAAACTGTTGACTGCATAACACATATCTGGTTGTATGTTCACAAGGTAAATTAGTGAACCCACAGGCTATGGTTAAATGGTAGCCTCCACTTCCTCACTTGAAGTGACATCCTCTTTCCTCCAACTCGTCGCTATAGGAGCCTCCATGGGTTTTCTACTCCCCATATAGAACTTCTTCAATATCTCATTTGCATACTTCCCTTGAGAGAAAAACAGCTCGCCATCCCCTTGCCATACTTCCAAACTGATGAAGTAGTGCATGAGTCCTATGTCCTTCATTTAAAATTATCTTACAAGGTCCTCCTTGAAATATCCGATCAACTTGTCATTAGCTGTTACAATCAAATCATCGACATATAAGACAATAATAATAATCTACCTTCTACCACAATATGATAAAGCTTTTCATCGACTTCAAGACTAAGAAATTTGTGCTTTCTTGTCACCATACAACACTTTCTTGAGTTTGCACACACAGAACTCTCAATCAAAGGTCTCAAAACATTATGGTTTCTTGATGTACACCTCTGCCCAATAAATCCATTGAATAATGCATTTTTTACATCGATTTAGTGGATCTCCACCCATCTATGTAGCCAGTGCAAGAATTTATATAATGAATGAGTATGTTGCTACTGGAGAAAATGTCTCCTCATAGTTAATTCCCTCAACTTGAGAAAATCCTTTTGGCACAAATTTGGCCTTATACTTCTCTATTCTTTCATCTGCTGCATGATTTACCTCGAAGATCCATCTCGAACCCACAACTGATTTATCTATTGGTCTTGGGACCACTTCCCAAACACTGTTTGTTACGATGGACTCATATTCCTCCACCATTTCATCAATGCTTAAAAGTTTCTATAATACTTCCTTGAAAGAGTATGGCCCATTAGCTACAGGCTCACTCATTAGAGCCATGTAGCCATTCTACTGATCAAGTGACCTTCTCTACCTACACTTTAAAGTGGGGGCTCTCATATTCTCTTTAGCATCATGCAATAATATCTCAGCTTCCATTGTTTTTTTTTACCTTTTGTGGATGGTTCCGCCTAAGTGACTGTCTCCACTCTCTGTTCCTCAATTTGTGGCTACTCCAAAACTTCTTGAGGTTATTCCGTTGGAGCTCAAAGTTCTTGATTTGGTTCTAAGTAAAGCTCCCTGTTAAGAGAGCATCTTATTTCTTTCTCCTTATCATTTTTTTTTAACTGAAACGTGTATATTTTGTTATAGGGGGTTTGGTTGGGCCGGAGCCTAAACAACCAACGTTACACAACATTTCCATGATACATCTTAATTCAGCCTTATCTACTCTTTAACTTGAATTAAGGAATGCATGATAAAATAGGGCTATTGTCGTTAATATTGAGATCTCCCAGTGCTAGGAGGCATCCTTTGTTTTCCATTACATCCACTTCACTATTCGAGCTTCTGAGAATGTGGAAAAAATTGAAGGAAGTGAAGTCCTGCAGAATGATCTTTAACCTTTTCAGAGGCTTGTTGAGGATGGCGTTGTTGAACTGGTCCTTCGAGTTGATCTTCTTGATGAGAATTTCTGAATCTCTGAACGCTTGACATTCTTTAATGCCTCTATCATGGACAATTTGGCAGGCTTTTGTGAGTCCAAGAAGTTCTGCCTAGTTGTTTGTACGAGGACCAAGCCCCCAACAGAAGTAGTCTTTTCTAGAGTTGTCTGAGGAGTAGATGACTCCATGAGCCCCCGCAGCCCTAGTGTTACCCTTGGAGGCGCCATCAAAGAAGATAGTAGTTTTATTTTGGGACCTCCACCATACTTGAAAGGTATCATATGGTTCTCTAATTCTCCAAGGTGGATTGGGAAGGGGGGGATTTGGGCATTGCCTTTAGGGTGAGAGCTATGGAGATTCAGCCAGCTCTTTTCAAAGGGGGGAGAGAGGAGTCTGATTTATGAGATTGCAGTAGAATAGATTCAGGGAGAAGGGCTTTTGCCTTGGCAGCTGATTTTGCAGGACTGCAAAGAGAGTTGTTGAAGATCAAGTCGCTCAGAGTGAGCTAGATTCCCCAACACACAAATTTGGGGATGGAAAGCAAAATGTGGTACCAGAGTGAATTGATGGGGATATTATGAGGATAGCTTTGGAACTAAGAGGAGTAGAGATAAACCACAGAGCTATTCTAGGGAGGGTGAACCTGCAATCCGAGAAGAATTAAATTCAAAATCTCTTTGGAAAAATCACAATCTATGAACAAATGAGAGACTGTTTCTCTAGCATTTTTGAACATCACACGTCTGTGTGGTCCTGCTATATTTCTTTTTAACAAATTATCTCCTGTTAGATGTTTGTTGTGCATGAGGATCCAGAAAAAAATTTACTTTGGGAAGCCCGGTGATGTTCCAAACCTGTTTCCAAATGCTGGGACAGCGAAGTATGTCGTTTTTTGGTTGCAGGGAATATATCCCATTGTTGAGGTGTAAGCTCTAGAGCCACCCCATTCCCAGCTATCTGGGCTGTCACGGTGAACAGGGGCAGCATTAATGAGAAGCGGTTTGAGAAATTCAAGTTGACTATGTAGATGCACTAGCACGATTGGGAAGTTCTAGTCAAACCAATTCCCACTACTGTCCCATGCAGAGATGTCAAAAAAATTACAAAAGCCTTCACTAAGGAGCCAACCACTTAGCTATCAGATCTCGTCATGGGAATTGAGAGGAGCAAATTCATTATGCGGTCTTCCCAAAGTAATTTTTTTTTTCCATTGCCAAGTATGCGGTATAGATGATTCCTGAAGCTACTGATACTATTTCTGCAAATATTCCATGTTTGAGTGCCTATGGGAGTATTTTTCGTTGATAAATGCTTGAGAGAGATCCCTTGCGCATATTTGGTCCTGAGAATTTCACTGATAGGATGTGAAGGGTTAGAGTAGATTTTCCAAAGGAGCTTGCAGACAAGTGAGAGATTAGAGAGAGCTGGGTCTCTTATCTGGAGTCCTCCGCCCACTGTTGGATGTTTAACAAGATCCCAATTTTCTAAATGCAATTTTCTGTGATTGCCTTTGCCTCCTTTCCAAAGAAAATATCTAAAAAGACCAGAAATTTATTCCATGATATGTTTCAGTGCAAGAAAGAATGAGGCTTTGTAGATTGGGAGGGCAGATAAAAATGATTTTAATAAGATAGTTTTCCCTCCCTTAGTAAGCCAGTAACCTCCCCAGGAGATGATATTGGCTTTAATATTGCTGATGATGGCATGCCACAGAGTTCTATTATTGACTCCAGATGTGAGAGGTAAGCCAAGATATTTGATATTGTCCCAATGAGAAAAACCCTCAAAGCCAAGAATCTATGCTATGTTGTTAAGACTATGTTGGTTCACACTCCATCCATAGATCGAACTCTTTCTATCATTTATCAGTGCTCCTGAGGTTCTGTAGTAACTTTTTAGAACCGTGTCAAAGGAGGTAGCTATTATAATAGAGGCTCCGCCTAATAGGAGAGAGTCATCTGTAAAGAGTGCATGGTTTATATGCTTTAGAACATTTGAAGTTCAAATTCCAAGGAGTCCACCAATGTTCACTTCTGTAGCAAGCTTCCTGCTAAGAGAATCTGCCATAAGAATATACAGGAATGGGGATAACGGACAACCTTGGCTCAAGCCATGATAGACTTAGAAGAAGGATGTTGGGTGGCCATTGACGAGGGGAGCAATCCAAGGATTTGTGATGCAGGCTTTGATGAGATTGATAAATTGAGCAGGGAAGCCAAAGGATCGGAGAACTTGGAGGAGGAGGGAGTGATTGACCCCGTCAAAGGCGTTGGCTATGTTGAGCTTGATCAACATCCACTTTTCTTTCCTCTGTTTAGTAGAATGGATAGCTTCCTGAACTTGAATGACATTATCCAAGATGTGCCTACCTTTGATGAACCCCCCTTGGGCCCTGGATATTAATTTGTCAAGCAGGGGTTTGATTTTGTTTGTAAGGATTTTGGCCAAGATTTTGTAGGAGGCATTACATAGGGAGATAGGCCTGAACCTGCCAAAAGTTTTTGGATTGACCTCTTTTTGGATTAATTCTAGGAAGGTTGAGTTGATGCCTCCCCCAACCTTAGCTTTGCTGAAAAATCCATGTATCATTTTTAGCAGATATGTTTTGATGATCTTCCAGCAGACTTTGTAGAGGTGGCTTGTGAAGCCATTTGGCTCGGGTGCCTTGTCTGATTCCATTGCCCATATAACTTTGAACATTTTTTCTGTAGATAGAAGTTTCAGGAGAGTTTGATTGTCCTCTTGATTGATGAGATGGGGGATGTTGGAGAGGAGGTCTTCAGTGTCTTCTAAAATACCTTCATTCCCAAGCCTATAAATATTTTTGAAATGATTTTTAGGTGCTATTTTAATTTGGTCAATCTTATTACAGATCTGTCCTTCTTCATTCTTGATCTCAGAGATATGGTTTCGAGATAGGCGGGCTTTTTACTGGCGATGGAAGAATGAAGTATCTCAATCTCCTACCCTGAGCCACAGACTATGGGATTTGAGTCTCCAAAAATCTTCTTCCTGTCTGAATGAGTGGTGGGTATTTCTTTGGTGATTAGCCTCTTTATTTTGAATTTCAAGGGTGATGTAAAGACCTTCCATTCCCATTTGCGTAGTTTCCAATAGCTGAATTTCTTCATTTCTCTGATGGGAGAGAGATTTGCGGAGGTTTCTTAGCCACACTTTTAAGGCTTTTTTGGTGGCTTTTAATTTTTGCTCCCAAACATACCTTGGGGATCCATTGATAGGGGTGTCCCATGCAGATTGAACCGTGTCTAGAAATCCTTCCTTTTCAATCCAAAGTGGACTAAATTTAGAGGGGATTGGTCCAATATCATCCTCAGGAGCCATGAGGAGTAGAATTGGCTTATGGTTCGAGGTGATATTGGGAAGAATTTTTGTAGAGATAAGAATATTTTCCAGTAGCAAGGAGCTTTGTAGTGGGAATATATCCAACCAGGCAGATATGTGGTTAGTCCCTGTTCTATTATTGGTCCAAGTATATTTGCCTCTTACCAGGGAAAAATCTGGAAGGTCCCTCTGCTGCATTAATTTTTCCACCTAAGGCAACAGTTGGTCTCTGATGGTGTTTCCCCCCATTTTTTCTTTTGGCTTCATGACTATGTTGAGATCTCCACCCAGGATGATGTTGTTGGGGGAGTGGAGGTCTAAAAATTTGGAGAGAGAGTTCCAACATTTTCATTTTTCAACATAAATGACAGGAACATAGAGATTGGATAGGGCTATAGTTAAGTTACTTTCTAGATGCTTGAGCTCGGTAAATATCCAATGCTGGGTCTCATGAGAGTTAAGCAGGTGGAAGTGATCTTCAGACTAGAGAGTTGCAACACCTCCTAAAGTTCCCCTCGAGCTAACTGCTTTGCCTTCATTCTTCTTCCATTTAGACTTGCTGATATCCATAACAGCTTGCCCTTCGATTTTAGTCTCTTGGAGCAGGAGGATATCTGAGGCCTCTATTTTCAACAGATCTTTGACGGATTTGATTTTTGGTTGGGTCCCCAGACCTCTGCAATTTCAAGAGGCTATATGCATTATTTACCTGGAGAGGGATTTGGGATTCCTCCCTTGGAAGGTCTTGCTCTACTCTTTCTCCCGATTGTCATTTCTATTGTGGATTGGTTGCCTTGCATTTTTAGGTGTTTTGCATCCTTTTCTCTGACTACTTTGTGAGGCTTCTTGCCTGCACTCTTCGAGGGCCTCTCATAGATCTCTTCCACTAAGGAGTCAGAGGGTTCTGCCACTTTTTTCTTTGTTATATCTGCATACGAGGGGATGGAGGGGCTACCCTAAGAGGCACCAGGTGAGGTAGCTCCGCCTCCATCTTTGTTAGCTTGAGGATCTTCAACCTGAGTTGGAGTAATCAGATCTACTTCTAGAGGATCTGGAGAAGAGCTTCCTTTGGGATTTGGGTTCTCATTCGGTGCCTGGGGGTTCCTTTTTTCATTTCCATGTTCTTCTGAGTTGTTCCCCTTGTTGGGTTCTTTCCTAGCTGCTTTTGCATGTCCATTTTTCTGAACTGAGGTCCACTGTTCTCCCTTTGATTTATCGTTCTGTTCTTCAGCTTTTTTCTTGCAGTATCATGTAAATTGTCGATAGCCATGGTAGTGTCTACATTTAAAAGGAATTTGCTTGTAGTCCAGCTCTTGAATGTGAGATCATCCGGAAACCGTGAGTTATATTGCTTCTGGTAGTCCTTCTTCCAGATCTACTTCCACGCATATTCGGGCACAGGAGTACTGGTCTTCCCTAGCAGCCTGATTGATGTATTTACTAAGGGGGTTTCCAATGATCTGGAGAGATTTCTGATTCCAATAGTGCAGGGGAAGGTGGGGAAGTCACACCCATATTGAGACCGCAGTGGGAACATCCTGGGTCGAATCAAAGTCTGGAGACCATTTGTTTAGATATAAGCCTTGCAGTCCCATGAAATAGGGCCCGTTCTTGAAGATGAGGCTTTGATCCTTTACAGATTCAAACACGAACATGTAGAAGCCCTTGCCTACAAAATAAGATTTGATACCTTCCTTAATCAATGGGGACTAGTTTCTCTTGATCTAGTCTTCAACTGATTTGGGCGAGGGCCAGAGGCCAGTAAACTGCCCTATGAGGCCTCGATTAGCAAGATTCAGTGCTAAGCAGCAAGTTTCTTCCACAGGGAGGGCCAACGTGGGAATGCAGTCCTTCCTTTTTACAAATTTCTATTGCTGTGCTGAAGGGGGTTGTTTGCCGCATGCAGCCACCATCTTCTGGAAATCGAGGACTTTAGGGGGGGGTGGGCTCCAAGCCCTCGTCGCTAGTCATGGTTGCCAGGGAGGGCACGCAGCTGCTCAGTTGTGGGCATTGTATAGCACTAGTGTAGCATAGTAACTCGAGGGAGCTAGGTCAAATTACAGTTAAACGAAGTTGATCTTAACCAACTTCCAATTCTCTAAATTATCCAACCAATGTACCTACAGTTCCACTCCATTGCTATGGTGGTTTTAAGTTTCTCTGCTCATCAAACTTAACATCCCTTTGCACTACCATCATTATGAGGAATGAAAAGTACATACGATAGTTCTAACGAGTTTCTATGTAATCCAAAAATACTCCTGTCACACGGAATAAGTCGATCTTGTGGACAAGATAGACCTTCCTAGAATCTAAAGAAGACCTAATGACAAGCAAACCAACCAGACACTATCTTTCTCTAAATATGATTTTATAAACAATGGCAAACAAGTGTTTTTAGGGTCTACCTCAGGTCCAACACAAGTTTGTGGATGCCCTCGCTCCTTTGATCCAAATGAGCTCCTTTGTGGTGAATCTGCAAACACAAATAAGGAAAACAAATTAAATAGCACCTGAAAAGCTAATATCATGAAACATATTCAACATGAAAGTCAAGGAGTCCATGAAACAAATAACATGAGATACTTGTTGAGAAAAATGAGTTTGATTGTATTAATTCAAAAGAAGAATAACTTTACAACTTGTGCCTTGACGCTGTACAAGCTCCTCCTAGGGTCCAACAAGAAGTCTCCTCTACTTTGACAAGTTTCAGTCACTCCCTAATGAAGCCAAAAAGGTATGTGATCTCTCCTCTTAAGATCAACTAGGAAGTCCTGATTTCACCAGCATTTACCTTAAAAAATGTTCAGCTTCTAACCTCCCTAGCAACCAACCCAATTCCTGAATTTATAGTGCAATGGAGGGAGGTTACTAGGTCCTCCTTCAAAGGGATAAAGCCCTCCTTCAAAGGGATAGCTCCTCTCATCAAGGGAATAGCTCCTTCTCTTTTAGGATGCATGAACCACCTCAGAGCGAACAATCCATGTCAAAGTTCCTTCTATAATCCTGTATAATTAACCCAAAGTGAGTTTTTTAAGATAAAACTTGCGCCTTTTGACTTTCACAGGGGTCTGCACCCACACCTTTAGGGACAGAGTGGGCAGGTCCGCAGTTTTTGTAAACAGAAGGTGCGGGACCGCAGGTGACAATGAGAGAAAGTGCGGAACCAGAGTTTCATTGATTTTCAATGTCTTTCTCCCATTTTCAAAGCTTGACTTGAAGAGCTGAGGTCCGAGACTTTCTTAGGAGGATAGTACAAGTGATGATAGACCCATACTGACTGCAAATAATCATGGTGATGATATTTTTCTGTAACAGATTGCCCCCTAAAGTGTGAGGTCTGTAGTAGATGAGGATTTCATTATCATTTAGGAAGAGTGAAGTACTTTATCATTTCGAGCATCATCTTGTGGAGAGCCCGGTTGGAACCTGTAAAAAACATTCAATGCAAGATATATATATGATATCATTTCATCGCTGAGGTAGGCATTCCCATACTCAGATCAAAACTAACTTAGAACACTAACTACTACTCTGATACAGGAATGATCTTGTAAAACATCACAAGTATAGACTCATGTGGAAACAGTATGGACGCAGGCATCTGTTTATGAATAGTCCATTATATAATGAATACAAAATTCCTCGCAGCCTGGATTGTGGAAACTAGATCCAGGGTCTTCATTTCTACTTCCCGAAACAATATGATTCTATCCATGCGAATGAATGTGTTGATGTTGAACATGGTAGAAACCACTTGATTACCAGTTAATGATGTAAACTGTTAACAAGAGTGAGAGAAACCACTAGTGATGTCAATGGCTCTCAAAGTACCCAGTACAATCCATGAGATGTGAATAGATGTGTTGATGTCGAACATGTCACGGAATCCTTTGATCAAAGGTCAATGATGCAACCTATCATCAAAGGTGAGAAACCTGCCATTGAGGCATGCATATCTCAAGGTACTGACGATTTCTAGATCATCTTTCTAGATAATGAGTTGAAGTCGATAGAAAGCGATCCATCGTAGGCAAGCCCACAACACGAAATCATAGATCAAGTCGAAGAAATTTAGTTGCAAGGACTGACTCAGGGATGGTCAAGATGGATGACAGATATTTTGAAGATGAATGGCTTATTGGCAGTGACCTCTTGAACACATAACAACACGACAGATGGTTTGGTGACAATTGACCCAAAGTTAATACCTAGAAACCGACTGAAGACTTTCAATGTGGTTTGATCAACTGTTAGGCAAAGGATTTCCCAACCCAGGTGAATAAAAGTGTCGTGTTCAAGAGCGGTTACAAAGTATGACAAACAGGCTCATTTTTCTCTCTTTTTCACCACCATTTCTGGAAAGTACCTCTTTATTTTTGACAAGCTTGAGGAGGATAACATTTGCTTGATTATAAGCTCATCCTTCGGATGAGTCCAACTTAGTTTAAATTCGAACCCTAAGAAGGAGTGGTTCATTCTTGTTTGTAATTGAATAGGTCCTTTATTGTGAAATTTTAACGAGTCCAATATAGGAGAAACTCGGTGTTCTTCAATTTTAGAGAGTCTGAAAAAACTTAAGAAGACTCCAGGGTTGACATTTTTTGTAAATTTGTGTCTCCCAAGCCTGAAAAAGTATAAAATAATACTTGAGAGAACTGCTTGATATTTTACGACCAAGGAGTACTTTTCGTCATTAGTGCCCTTTATCCAAAAAAGTAAAAAAGCAATCAATGACACGTCGTTTTTATAACCAATATCGAATTTGAAACGACAAAAATCCGGCAATCTTTTCATGTTTTTACGGTCGGAAAAGAGTTGTAAATGGACCATATTTTAATTCCATTTTAACAAGTTTAAAAGACAAACTCGACGATCTTTTCATGTTTTAGGAGTCAGAGAAGAGCTTAAAGGTGATTCTAAATGTTTTTTCGTTGAAAACGATAGATTTCGCCTGAATACTCTGTTATCCTGCACAAAAACACAAACATTACTCATACCTGTTTGAAATGGATAAAAATGTCGCAAAAATACCTTTCCAAAGTGAAACATAAACAAATTTGCAATTTATTTACTCAAAAAACTTATAAAACGGGCCTTCGTCAATTCATTTTTACCATTTGAGTTTTGGGTGAGAAAATAGTGCTTTTGTTCAGAAAACTTCCTGTGAAGATTGCAGAAAATCCAACTGTCGGAATCGAACTCCGTCTTCTCCAGGTAATCCACATCATCTTACTCTTCATTTTTGACCGTTTCAATTTTTGTTTTAGTCATTCATTTCATTTTTTGGGAGGGTTTTTAGGCTTAAAACCCATGCGCGGGACCCGCAGGTTTACCACTACTGGCCTGCGGACCCTGACTTTTTCTCTATTGGGAGAAAGCCAGGGGTCCGCACCTTCCATGTAGACAAGGTGTGGTCCCACGCACTGTGTCTAACCCAGAGGGTGCGGTCCCCATCGCAAGGGTTTTTAACCCAAAAATTCTCAAAATTGGACCAAACAAAATAGTTTTTAGCAATTTAATTTATCTTTATACTTGATGCAAAGAGTACATCATGCTAGATTGGCGTGAACGAGAGCATGAGGACGTGGATGTTGCCGCATGGAATCATCAGCCTTCACTTGATGCTTTGAGGGCATGCGACTTGTACAAATTCTGGGCCAATCCTAGCATGAGGGCTCAGGTGGATTTCTTACAGTGGTTGGTTGACAGATGGAGCATACAGGACCATTGCTTCTTCATTGGTGGCCACCAGCTCAAAATCAAGCCGACGGACATATATTTCTTGACTGGTTTGCCTAAGAGAGGTGAAGACTTGACTCTGTTTGGGGCTAGGCCAGGTGGCCAGTCTGTCGATAGCCTCCGGCTAGAGTACTGCAACAGCCAGGCTAGAGACAAAGGGATAAACATAAAGACCATACTCCATCCTGAACTCATGGTGATTGCGTTTACTGTCACCAGACTTTGCGGGGCTACCGCATTACATATTGTCACCGGATCCCAGATGCGTATGGCAGTTGATTGCTTTCGAGGCACCATCTTTAACTGGTGCGATGCCGTGTTGGCCAATCTGAAAGGCCAACTGACTAGGGCCAAAAACGAGCAACTAAAGACCTTTGGTTATGGGGCTTTGGTTGTGAGTTTTAGCCTGGAGAGGGTTCCCATGTTGATCCCGCAGCACCTTACTGTTGGAGCTGGGCTTCCTCGAGAGCCCAAACTGATGCGATGGGTCGCAATTATGGCCCGTCACCCGGATGAGAGGACAAAGGTTGCTCGATTCAAACCTGAGTATTTCCAATGGCTGGAAAACCAGGTCTCTTCCATTCAAGATTTCCCTTATGCTGGGGTAGATTTTCGTGGTGACCCAGACATGGTTCTTCCACCAGGAGAGCAGTGGGATGACTCAGGTAAAATCATTTTCAACATTTTTCCTATTTCAATTTTTTTTATTTTCCATCGTCCCAAAACTGATAGCAAAAGCTTCAAATGCAGATGTGGGTCCACAGCGACCAGCCGCTCTCCGGCCTTATGAGAGGAAACAACTAGTTGCAGCCGCCCCAGCCCCACAGGACGAATCAGCAAAGGTTTTGGCCGAGTTGGAGGGTCATCTCGAGCGCTTGACAGGAGATATTCTGGAGATCACTATAGATGACATTCCTCATCGACTTCAGCGCTATGTGATTGGGGTCCCGGGACCTTTTAGGAGGTTCCTTTGCAAGGTGGCCTGTGTAGTGGTTTCTTATCGAGATCATCACCAGTGATAGGATGATCGCCTATTGTGGGCACATATGTCATTTTTGTTTTTTGTACTTATTATTTTTGCCGATCATAAGGTGTTTTTCAACCTATGATCGAGGATAATGTATTTTTCTGACACACTCCTATATATATCACTCTTACTGGCTTATCGTGTAAATCATGTTATGGAATGGTTTTAAATTTACATGTATGATTATTGCAAATGTCTATTTAACATTCGAGAAGTAATTTCATCTGCTAATGTATTTAAAGATCTTGGAATATGCTGATATTTAATATAATCAAATCCACGTTCCAAGAGACGCACTCTCAAAAATAATCTTAATAACACTGGATTTCTAATGGCATACTCTCTATTAAGCTATAATACTACGAGTTTAGAATCTAACCTCACTATCAAACTCCGAATCCCAAATGAAATAGATTCAGATAATAACTCAATCACTGCACTATACTCGGCAATGTTATTCGTTGTTTGACCGAGGCTTACCCCATGCATAGATACTAACTCGTCAGAGGGCGAATAGATAACCCAAGCTGCGGAAGAAATGTTCCGTGTATTATGACAAGCACCATCAGCAAAACCAATGTATGTTTGGAGAGGCATCGACATCTGCAATATCAAGAGTAAAACCAAGATAAGCAGGAATAATGACGAAAAAAACACTCTCTAAGCTAAGTACATTGTTTAAACTAAAACACACCAGCTAGAAAGAAAAACTATCCTAAGTAAAAATCTCCATACCTATTCTTTAAGCATAATACCTCTTCAAGTAAAGACCATTTCTGGGTTTAACCAAAGAGTCCCCATCAAAGTATACCAATTCATAGGCCCCTCTTGCTAACTTTCGCTTGACAATATAGGGACCATGCCACATAGGAACGAATTTTCCAGCACCTAATTTATCATTAGCTTGATCGTAAACTAAGACTAGATCTCCTTCCGAAAAATTTCGAGGGGTCACATTTTGATCATACTAAGCTTTCATGCGTTTTGCGTGAGTCTCGATCGCCAATGCAGCATTACATCGATCCTCATCTAATTGAGCCAAGTATAACAAACGCTTTTCTTCTTCGGAAGTGGCTACAAGTAACACGATGGCCATTTGCAGTGACGGGTTTTCACATTCAATGGGTAACACAGCTTCCAAACCATAGACTAGTTGGAAAGGAGTGAACCCTATTGATGTTTCTACTGAAGTTCAGTATGCCCAAAGTGCTAAAAATAGCATGTTATGCGAATTCGACTAATGAATCCCAATGATTCGTCGGATCATGATAACTAAAACTTTGTTGATGGATTCAACCAGACCATTAGCTTGTGGATAATAAGGGGTTGAACTATCGTGACGTAAACCAAGCTGGCCTGTAAGTTTGGTCATCATAACGTTTTGAAAATGATGCCCATGATCAATTATTATCGCTTGTGGGACACCAAACCTAGCAATTATATGATTGAACACGAAAATTGCAGCTATTTTGCCGTCTGCCTCAAAAGTAGGCATCGCCTCAGCCCACTTGGTAAAATAATCTACCGCAAGGATGATATACGCATGCCCCCCAGCCAAGTGAGGGTTACATGTAATAAAATCGATACCCCATTTGGCAAAAGGACCAACGACAATTATAGGGTGGAGAGGAGCAGGTGGAGCGCGCATCTTTCAATCAAAAATTTGGCAGTTGTGGCATTTTCGGACCGCTGTAATGCAATCTTTAAATAAAGACGACCAGAAGTAGCCAACGCACAATATATTTTGGGCTATGGCATACCCAAACATATGACCACCACAAGCTCTAGAGTGATAGTCATTTAGAACCATTTCATCTTCCTCGTGAGTTAAGCAACGTCGAAACACAAATTCTGCCCCACAACGATAAAGAGTATCTCCAATAATCTTGAATTGTTGGGACTGGAATCAAATTTTTCGACGTTCTGACCTTGAAATTTCTAGCCAAAAGGATTGGGTCTGGAGATAAATGATGATATCCCCATACCACAGATCTAAAGTGCTGATTAGAAACAAGGATTCGTCCGCAATTGGCTCCTCCGCCACAGTTTTCGTGTCAGCACGCGGGAAGTCATACATTAACTCCGCAAAAACTAAAGATTTCTTAGACTTGGATTTCTCAAATTCCAAGTCGAACTCCTGCAGGATAACATTCCATTTAGAGTACTTTCCCCCTAGCAATTTCTTGGTCAAAATATAGATCATAGGGTTGCAATCCGAAATTACTGTAGTTTTACGTAGTAAAATGTAGTGACGAAAACTTTGGACAACTTGAACAGCTGCTAATGCCAATTTCTCCACAAGTTAGTATTTTGGCTCAGTTGGATTTAAATTTCGACTAAGGTAATATATCACATGTTCAGTTCCGAATTCATCTTCCTGAACTAAGACCATTCCAATGGTGGAATGAGAGGCAGTGAGATACAAGAAGTAATCGTGGTTGTAGTTGGGAGGATGCAATAACGGTGCATGGGTCAACGAGTGTTTAAGTGCATCAAAATATTTCTGAGCTATCTCGTCCCAATAGAATGGAGTATTCTGATTCAACAACCGGGTAAAACCCTTTGTAACCTTGGCGTAGTTAGGAATGAATCGTCGTAAAAATTTTTCTTTCCCTTGCAAACTTTGGAGTTGGCGAAGAATAGAAGGAGGAGGCAATTTGACGATAGCTTCGAGCTTCGAGGGATCAACGCGAATGCTAGCTTTTGAAACTACAAATCCCAACAGTCGACCTGTTTCTATACAGAAAGCACATTTGTGTGGGTTCAACCGAATCTGATAATGCCTACACCTCATAAAGATTGCTCGTAAATGGATGAGGTGATCAGCTCGATGTAATGAATGAGCAGGCAAGTCATTGAGATATGGTTGCACAATGTTCTTGATGTCATGAAACGCATAAGACATGGCCCTTTGAAAAGTTGCTCTGGCATTCTTAAGCCCAAAAGGTAACTTGCAATAAGCAAATGTCCCCCATGGATAAATGAAAGCCGTTTTTGGTTGATTAGCAGGTAGAATATTGATTTGATTGTATCCGCAAAAAACTATCCATGAAGGAGAATATTTCGCTGCCGGCACAATCATCAATAATTTGATCGATATAAGGAGTTGGGTAATTGTCCTTTGGACATGCTCGATTAATGTCCCTATGCTCGTAAATGTCGATGCATATTCTTATTGTTCCCTGCCTTTTGTTAACCAGAACAATATTTTATACCCAATCCGTTAACGGGATCGGATAAATGAAACCTGCTTTGAGTAATTTTTCAACTTCTGCTTTAATTGCAGCAACTTTTCTTGGGTGAATCTGACGCAAACGCTGCCGAACGAGTTTAGCATTCGGGTAAGTCTTGATCTCATGAACAACAATCACAGGATCAATTCCTGGCATTTCCTCATAGGACCAGGCAAACACGTCGCGGAATTATTGAAATAAGGCCTTATATATCTGAATTTTGTCATCTGTAGACGAGGCACCTATATGAATGTTCTCAACAATTCCAGGCTTAACCGAAATGTCAATAGGAATATTTCGAGAGATGTTTCCCAAATTTAACTCTGAATCAGGATGTTTCATTGGATTCTGATGTTCCTTGACATATTCAGTTGTAAAAATTGATGAGAAATCATTTTCAAAACGATCATTCTCGGGTAAAAACGAAGATCTGTGATGGAGATCTTCCCATGGTAAATCATCTACACATAGGATTTCACGAATTTTCTCATCACAGTGAACAAGTTCAGAAACGTGATTAAATTGGAGCTTGATGTGAAAAGTGATTCCTCATGGACCACATTCATGAAGTCAATTTCAGTTGAAGATAGGTCGGTAAACGATTGCACGGCTTCATACGCAATTTCATATGGACTCAAAGGCATGACATCACCAAATGAGTCTATCTCACGTTCAGAAGGAATGATCCAAGGATCATCATAAACAATGGTTTCTGATGTAATCATATGAATGGTTGCAAATGAAGATGATGCGTTGATTGGAGGAAAAGGAAAAGTTCCCAGTAAACCGGTATCTTTAACTAGTCCTACTCCAACATCCTTATATGGGATAGTCATTTTACCGACATGCTGAATACTCTCAGAAGAGGCTGGGTCGGATGAAAAGTAAGCCAGCTGGTCTATTGTTACAATCTTTCCATTATGTGGAAACTTTATTAGCCGAAAGACCGATGAAACGACCGCTGTCATAGCGTAAGACCAACTTCGACCCAAGAGAAGGTTGTAATCTAGAGAGGCATCAACCACCTCCACATCTAGACTAACGGATTTTCCTTCAATCCCTATAGGTAAATCCTGTAGAATGCCAAAAGGATGAAACCCATGGCCATCAAAGGCCTTTAGAATCGTCGGGGATTGATTTAGCAAAGGAGAACCAAGCGATCTCCAACACTGTATCGACATAATACACGTTGAGGCTCCCTCATCAATTACAGTCCAATGAATAGGTTTGTTTTTGACTATCACTGGAATTTGGAAAGCCATTTGATGAGGCAAACGCGATGTACTATTTTCTAGATCGAAAATTATTAGGTTCGAGTCCTGAACGTCAACAACTCCTATAGCTAACAAAAGTAATTTACGTTGTGGTGGACATGATTGCAGCACTTCCAAAGCCGACATTGCTGAGGGTGAAACAACTAAATCCTCAACAATGTTATAATTCTGAGTCGCTCTCGCATGTGGAATTAAAGCTAAATTTCGATGTATACCCTTGGCAGGCGGTTTGATTACCAAGTTTGGATTAGGTTTTTCGATCTGTAGTGGATCAGAACCGAGAGCTGAGGTTGATGGATAAGAATGAGAAGATTCTGCTTCTTTACCATCAATAGGACTTTTACTACCATAATCTTGTGATCGAGTCGCAATGCGAACATGGAACATCATCGGTATGGGTTATTTATTGGCACTTGAGGATGAACCTATCATCTTACAGTCTTGAGCTGGAAAAGGATCCTTCAAAACAGTAGGAGTTTGGGAACCTTTGACAATCTTCACAACCTCTGCACGATGAGGGCAGTCTCTTGTAAAAAGTTCATCGTCGCAAACGAGACAAGGATAACGAGGTTTGCGTTTTTTATCATTGGATTCCGATTTTTTAGGTTTCTCCTTTGAATTTTTGTTCATTTTATTCTTCTTCTTTCCTTTCTTCTTCCCACTGGACTTTGATTTGGCTATAGATGACTCTACAATGTGAATATCGGTGGAAATCTCTGCAGAAGAATCTCCTATTGGGGAATCAGGAAAGGTTATGAGAGGAGAAGAATTCTTGGAAGACTTCTTCATACTTTTACTGTTAACCGTACCAATCATACCATCGACGGCATGAGATCCCGAAGGATCTGCAACGATTTGATTTTGCTTGGGAAGATCGAGGATTTTCTCGTGTAACGTACCTGACTAAGTATAGACCAAGTCAAGGTACTGTGCTTGAGCAATTACTTGCTCTTCAGTAACAACTATGGCTTTAGCTACATCTTCAGTGATCTTTGGCAACAAAGATTTTACAAACCACTCGGCCAAGATCTGATCCGGAATAAATACCTTCAGTAAACATCGTCGACGTCTCCACACATGAATATGATCTGAAATGTAAGTGGATGTCGATTTTTTTTAACGAAGTTAACAATTCCGTGCCATTGTCATATCAGACTAGCAACTGAAAATGAGTTAAAAACGAGGTAGCTAACTGACTAAAATTATAAAAAGTGCCTCGCGGTAACTCAATGTACCACTTGGCCGTGAGACCAATTAGAGTGTGCTGGAAAAGTCTAAGACGGATTGAATCATCTGAAATGGAGTTAGACACACAACAGAGGTGGTAAGTCATCACTTGGTTCGACGGGTCCTCTCGTGATTTACCTTCAAACTTAGGAATGTCACTGGGAAACTTATTCGGCATTGGCGGCCAGAACGAAAGATAATTAATGGGATCCTTCGTTCGGCGCGACAAGTCAGGTAATTCCAAAGTTGCGATAAACGGTAATTGATGATTAGGGTCCCTAAAAATCTGGGTCATGAAACTAGCCCCAGGAGGAGGATATCCGGGATAACTAGGAATAGGAATTGCATTTGTGATATTGTATCCTCCCGGAAAACTAGGATTAACCAGACCGTACTGGGGTTGTTGAGGTTGTTGATAAGTGTACCCAGGGTACGGTTGATACTGATAGACTGGCTGTTGCACAGCAGGACCGAATTGGTACTGTCCCTAGTACGGTTGATAAGTAAATTGTGGTTGACTTGTGACAATCTTACTTAAACCAGGTTGTCCTACAGGCATCTGAACTGAAGTTTGAATCGTAGATCCAGATGATGGTAAAGATGTCTGAGGAGTAGATACAGGAACAGTAGAAACTGGAGCTGTCGATACTCCAGAAGTAGGTGAGGTAGATTGAACAGATGTTGCGGTAGTTGTAGCAGTCATTTGAGGCGGAGTACGAGGTGTACTAGGCCCAAACTGAGAAACTATCGAAGGTACAGAAGTTTGAATGTTAGACTGGACTGGTTGCTGGGGTGTACCAGAAACTAAGGGTTGTCCAGTTTGAGATGAAAACTGTTTGCGATGGATCCCACACTATATTCATTCCGGGGTACTGACCCATAACAGGTTGAGAATATTGAGGACCATAACTGGGTTGAGGGTAGGATTGATAATTGAAAGGTACATTTCCCATTCCTTGAACATACGTTTGACTGGAGGGTGGTTGGAAACCTTGGTTCGAGTACAGACCTTAGGGTAGATACCCTTGAGGCACGTACTGATACTGGGGTTGACCCTGAGGTATAAATTGATACTGGGGTTGACCTTGGGGTACATGTTGAGTCTGGGGTTGACCTTGAGGAACGTACTGTCCCGTAGGTATGTACTGTCCTTGAGGTTGCCCCCTAGATGCAAATTGGGTACCTTGAGGTTGCTCCCTAGGCGATAATTGAGGCTGCCCCCCAGGCGGTAACTGGCCACCTTGAGGTTGAGGATTGGGAATAGAACCTGACATCATGAGAATGTCTTCTACGCTCAACGGCTTAGTACCATTGCTTCTAGTTAATAACCCTTGCTCAATGGGTTGAGGAGATGCTCTCGAAAAAGTACCAGAAAGGGACTAATACCCAGAGGGAACAGAAGGACCGTTGTACAAAAAGGATTCAGGTGATTGAGTAAACATGGACGACTGTCCTGACATATTTAACGGAGGATAATAACCTCTAGGTGTTGGGTGATAAGGAGCGCGAGGTGGTGAAAAACTTAACCTTGGGTTTTCTAAGAAATTAGTCAAAGAGAGATACCAAGTACTGATCTTAGGTGGACTGTAAAAAATCGATTCACGCTCCCTTAGCTCAATAACAAGTTGATTTTTAGGGATAGGGATGCCTACTTCTTCTTCCGGAGTAGCAAGTTCTTCAATAGCAATAAGTCCAGAAGGAAGATCTTGGGTGATTACTCTTTCTACCATAGGTGACCCAGGACCACTAGAAGCTGGAGAAACAAACCCCGATGTCAGAGTAGCAGCAAATTCACTTCCAGGCTCGGATATTTTAGGCTCCTCACCTATATCACTAGTAGATGAAAAGCTACCAGTTACTTCAGAAACAGACACTGACTGTGGATTATAATCTGCCACTAACATTTGAAAATCAGGATGTACTATCAAAGAAGATTCTCCTTCTTCAGGTGACCCAACTCTATTGTCTCTAGGAGTTACAAGGACTTTCAAGCCTTCAAGTTGGCTCGGGACTTCCTCAGGAGGTTGGCCTCGAAGTCTACGGGACTTTCTCAGTAATTCAGCCACATTTAAAAACTCAGGAGGTTGTCACTGAAGTCTACGAGACTTCCTTGGTAATTCAGCCATGGTTAAAAACTTTTAACTACTTCACATGAAAACAAATTAAAATCTCAATGAAAACCACCTAAAGCCTCTAAAGAGCCAAACAAATTTGAATCACATGCCTAAAGAATCCAGGAGATCAAACACACACAAACAGTAACTTTCCGTACTGAAAACACTAGTTGGTGATGAAATCCAACGTCGTAGAGTTCAATACAGAAATGGCGGTTGGAACAACTACCCCGGCAACCTGCTTAATTAATAGACTAGCACAAGTTCCTCCACTTAACCGTCTCGAGTGAAGAAAACCCCCCAGAAAATCCAAGTGAGTCTAGCCAATGTCTGCTCCAGGTACAGTGGGATCTTCCCACCACTGTCACCTTAGGAAGAATCCTAAAGAATATGGCCACTAAGGTTACCAACTGAAACAAATATACCTGGGGGAACAGTCAACGATCCGATATGCACGCAAGGGAAGAGTAGCAAGCTCAATCCCCTTGAAGGCTCCTTGACATAATCCAAGGTTTACCAACAAGTGACCCCAGGCTCCTCGACAATGGTTAATCCGAGGTTTACCGCTTTTAATACGTGAATATCTGGCGTCATTCCCAATGAGGAAGGATTGATTCCCACACTAGTTCGGACATGATCTCGTGATTCTCCTTTAAGGGGAGCTTTCCCAGAGAATAAATGCAACAATTGGATTTCTCCCTACCACAACATACAACTACTTGTTTGTTTTTACTGTCTTGGAGAGTTAATTACTCTCCTACTCCAAGACACTAGCCTAAGCTAAGTTGGTGTATCAGAGCCCTAGAAATAAAAATGTTACTACATGAATTTTACTTTAAGTGTTATTTTTATTGGTTTTTGTTTAAGTCAAAAGGTGTGGAGATGAAACTCGTGGTATGAAGACTTGACTCAAAATCACTAAAAATGCACGTAAGATGATTTAAACAATCTTTTTCTCTTCGATGAACTTCTAGCTAAGAGAGAGTTTGAGAATGCAAATACTTTGTAAACACAAATCTTTCTTAATCAAACAAATTAAAAGAAGAGCTTTTTCCATTTCCAATGCACTCAAAACGAGACAACTATTTATTTCACAAAAAATTCCCTTTTTCGTTTCAAAGCACTCAACCACTACAAAAAACAAACTTTTTCCAAAAGAGATTTTTATTTTTTTATTTTTATAAAACACTAAAAACTATGGAAATGACTAACTTTGAGATCTATAAATTATAAAAACCTATTTGAAGTCAAAGCCTACTAGATGTCTTTTTTAAGGATGTTTTACTTAGCTAGATGTAAGCTAAGGACCAATTTATGCATAATCACAAATCAGTCAAGAACAACCAATTTTGTTTTCTTTTTGAAAATGAAAATCCAAACTTTTAAACACAAGCTTTTCGAAGTTTTGTAAAGAGAAAACTCAAAGCGGATTCCTCAACAATGGGAGATTTCATAAATGGTCAGACTCATAAGAAGGTTGGTAGACACTAAGGTGATCTAAAGTCCCTACAACTTCTAAGCTTAGAGCCACTACACAACCAAAATGAAAAACAAACCCAACAAGCAAAACTCCTAGGAATTTCACCTAGAACCCTAACACTAATGAAATCAACCTAAGGAAAGATTCTGACAAGTTATATGCGGGTATGGGCAGTGGATAACAATTTCTAAACAAAACCTAAGCTGACTAACAGAGGAAATCTTGGGTTTTTCAAAATTTTGACACAGTCCATAGCCCTACAGTTGACACAGGTGCGGTCTTGCTCTGTGCTAAAAGCAAAGGTGCAGATAGGTATGCACTGTGTCAAAAGGCTAGGGTGCGGTCCTCTCCCAAGGCTATGAAAAACAAAAAACAACCCTGGATCTACAAAATCTACCCAATTTTACACACAACAAGCCAAAAATAGAAACAAAAACACAATTTCTCAAGTCAAAGTAAAAACAAGGAAAACAATCAAGTCCCCATCGGAGTCTCCATTTTGTCACATGGAAAAAGTCGATCTTGCGGACAAGATAGACCTTCCTAGAATCTAAAGAAGACCTAATGACAAGCAAACCAGCCAAACACTATCTTTCTCTAAATATGCTTTTATAAACAATGGCAAACAAGTGTTTTTAGGGCCTACCTTAGGTCCAATGCAAGTTTGTGGATGCCCTCGCTCCTTCGATCCAAATGAGCTCCTTTGTCGTGAATTTACAAACACAAACAAGGAAAACAAATTAAATAGCACCTGAAAAGCCAATATCATAAAACATATTCAACATGAAAGTCAAGGAGTCCATGAAACAAATAACATGAGATACTTGTTGAGAAAAATGAGTTTGATTGTATTAATTCAAAAGAAGAACTTTACAACCTGTGCCTTGACGTTGTACAAGCTCCTCCCAGGGTCCAGCAAGAAGTCTCCTCTACTTTGACAAGTTTCACTGACTCCCTAATGAAGCCAAAAAGGTATGTGATCTCTCCTCTTAAGCTCAACTAGGAAGTCTTGATTTCACTAGCATTTACCCTAAAAAATGTTCAGCTTCTAACCTCTCTAGCAACCAGCCCAATGCCTGAATTTATAGTGCAATGGAGGGAGGTTACTAGGTCCTCCTTCAAAGGGATAAAGCCATCCTTCAAAGGGATAGCTCCTCTCATCAAGGGATTAGCCCGTTCTCTTTTGGGATGCATGAACCACCTCAGAGCGAACAATCCACGTCAAAATTCCTTCTAGAATTAACCCAAAGTGAGTTTTATAAGATAAGACTTGCGCCTTTTGACTTTCACAGGGGTCCGAACCCACACCTTTAGGGACAGAGAGGGCAGGTCCATAGTTTCTGTAAACAAAAGGTGCGGGACCGCAGGTGACAGTGAGAGAAAGTGCGGCACCAGAGTTTCATTGAGTTTCAATGTCTTTCTCCCATTTTCAAAGCCTGACTTGAAGATTTGAGGTCTGAGACTTGATTAGGAGGACAGTACAAGTGATGATAGACCCATACTGACTGCAAATGATCATGGTGACGATATTTTTGTGTAACAACTCCCAACTTTGTTTTCAGCTCAATATTTTTCCTTAATTATTTGGAGACATGGTAGTGAAAAGAGGCTCAAAAAATACTGAAGTGTGACACATCCGACATCCTCTCCAAAAACGCTTCCTCAGTGTACTCATGTGAAGAATCTGATGAGCACTCCTATTCTAAAATACATTGTTATGTTCCATGCTTCAATCCACAAAATGTAGAGGCAGGCCTTGGTCATGTAACATTTCCCTTACTACTCTCGCAATTTTATGATTCTTCCTCTCAGCTACCCCATTATGCTATGGGTTTTGTGATGTTGTAAACTCCTGCCTAATGCGTTTCTTTTAACAAAATAATTTAAAATCATTTGATACGTACTCACCTCCATTAGCACTCCTTAGAGCCCTGACCTACTTGTTAGTTTCTTTCTCAACTAGTGCCTTGAATTAGAAAAAAATGGAGAATGTCTAATTTTTTCCTTCGCATGAAGAAGATCCAACACTTCGTGAGAAATAATCTAAAAACATAAAATATTATTTGTGCCTGGCAGTGGAGGTTGTTGTGAAAGGTCCATAGGTATATTAACATATCATTTCAAGGACTGCATGTGCCTTTTTGTCCCAATCATGGAATGTGGATTTTGTGTACTTCCCCAAGGTACACCGTTTCCATGTATCATGTTTGTCAATCGCTCCTTTGGGGAGACATGTGGTTATTTGTTGCATATTATTTAGGGTTCCATGATGCAAATGGCCAAGTATTAGTTCACTGACATCACACCTCTACAACTTCTTTGCCTTCGTGCTTAATGAAAGAAAATATTAGACATCTAGATAATACAGGTTCTTCACATGAACCCTAATCCACTTCACCTGTCTCGTGGATATGTGTATCAATAATAATTTACCTTTGTTGAATATCACATCCTAACCACATTCTTCCAAAACTGCAATAGAGATAAGCTTTTTCTTTAGGCCTAAAAGGAACATGATTTCCTTGAGTCTGAGAGGGGAACCCAACTCCCTCTAAAAGGTGATTGTACCAATCCCAGTTGTGCTATATTTTCCATCATCTCGCATTTCTATATGCATCTAGAGATATTCTTCCTATAGGTCATTGAAAAATTATTTATTCCATGTCATGTGGAACGAGGCACCAATGTCCAAGTACCACATGATCCCCATTACTATGCTCGTCATGCATGTGATGAGAGTGAAGTCAAGCTTGAACTATGAAGCCAAAGCTTCACCTATAGATCCTCCTAATGTCTCCTTTCTTGAGTTTTTGTGTGGAAACTTCGTGGCATAGTGCCCAAATGCATGACAATTGAAGCATTTAATTTTGGAAAAATATTTCTTCTTACCCCCTTGACTAGATTCTGGTTTGGATTGGGATTTCTTATCTTTCCCTTTTCCTTTCTAGCTAATGCACAATTTTCTTCTTCCTCACACTTGGATGAAGTTCCATCTCTGGTTTTCCATCTTATTTACACCTATACCAAATCATACCATAAACATTCCCAATATGGTAGTTTCTCCCTCCCATTCACTAAATCTTCGTAGCTATGCCAACTCTTGGGAATGCATAGAAGGGATAGGCTTATGAAATCGTCATCTGAGACTGTAGAACCAACTTTTGCAAGTTCATGACGACATTGTGTGAACCTACTCAGACACTACTAAATAAAGTCATTCTTATGCATCTTGATATCTCAAAGTTTATCCTTGAGTGCCAGTTTCTTGTGGTCATTGCTACTCTGGAATAGAGTTGTCAGTTCTTGCAACATTGCATAGCGAGTCTCTTTCCCATGGATATTGGAGATGATGTGATCTCGTACTCCCCCCAATATTATTCTGCTCACTTTCGCTACACACTTCTTCCATTCTTCTAGATTCTAAGCATCAACTGATCCTAGTTTTGGGATGTCATTATCATCAAATTCCTTCAAATCCATTGTCTTTCAGCACTGCCTCTATGTGGTTATTCCAAGCAATGGAGTTCGAGCCACCCTCAAGGGCATACTCGAGTCTTAGTCCATATAAAGCCATCCTTCTATCTCTGAAGAATTTCTGCTACATTGATCTTGCAAATTTGATCCTCGTGATAAAAAACTTTGGAATTTATGCTCTAATGTGAATCCTTCTCTGATACCATGTAGAAATTATCTTGTAGATTTGAAAATTCTCATGAAATTTACTAAAACACAAGACTCAAACCTACTCTACTACTCTATGGAATTTAATTCAAGATCGGGAACACAAATCCTGAACATGCAAGAATAAGTATGACACATGCATGGAGATTTATCTAGGGGAAAGAAATTGCTCAAAACCCTTCATATCTGTATTTCATTAATCAAAGAATATAGATGTAATACACATGCTTACTCAAGCCTAAGTGCAACCTGTAAGTGTATATTCTATCTCTCTTCATGACAGACTAACCCTGGCCAACACTTATCTAAATTTCAGGCCCTCAAATCCCATATTTATTTGCATTGTTCTTTAAGGAATTAAGACCCTATTATTAAGGAAATTCTTCAAATTTAATTGCGTAATTACTTAAGCTAATCCTCTCATTGCATGCACCACCTATACACATTGGAAGCGTCTACAACTAATAGTACACTGCCTTGGAATATCCATCTCAACTAGGTAACTTGAATTATCTGCATGCAACAATTATTTTGGGCTAATTGATTAGCTAACTAGTTGATCAATTAGTGTGGTTAAGGTCACACTTCTACAACTAACCTTCCAGTAGTTCCTATAATAGTTAGAAGTAGCATGACAAATAATAGCGCAATTTAACTGAATTAAATTGTTACAAATTAGCAATCAATCATATTGAAATAAGCTCAAGCTTCCCCAAATCGAATTAACTCATTTAATTGAGTGAAAAGTGCCATGTCACCTCAGTTAGCTATGTTCAATATTTCTGCTAATGTGGCAATTCGGTTTTTCTCTAGTTTGACCAAGGCAAGGTCAAAATGAGATTTTCTTGCTGCATTTTCAATAGCACTAGGGGGGAAGGTGCTAAGGCATGCCGACAAGTGGAGAGTGGGCCACACACAAAAGAGTTTAAAATTAATTATTTATAATAAGTTACGGGCATTTGTGCTTCTGGGTTCATGTTTTATGTTGTGATATATGGCGATGGCTACAGTTAGCCCTTCAACTCCTCCCACTTGTGTTAAATCCTCTGATTTTTGCAGCTCTTGGGCAAAAAATTCAAAGGAGGTATGGGTTGGAAGCTAAATATTTGGAAACTGGTGGAAATGACAACTGTGAATAATGATTGAGTGAAGGCAACAAGGACCATGACTGTGAAAAATAATTAATGGAACCTTTCTTAAATAGAAAGAAGCCACCTAGATCGGTATTACTTGCACACTACCAGGAAATAAATATGGCTCAGGGACATAATACTAGAAAATTTATGGGTTTTTATTGCATGTTGCAGGTTTTCCCTTAACTCCTATGTTCCTTAAAAAGGAAACAAATAAAATCCATTCCTGAGATACATGCTTATCTATGTGAAGAAATTAGTAAGAATAGATAGCCATGCGTAAAGTACAAAAATGATAGATGTATGAGTTTCATTTAATAGAGGAACTCCTAACATGCAAAATTTGGCTGATATTTGATTCTTAGTATGGACAAATGCTCAGTTTCCCATTCTCAAATTTAATGCACCTATAATGGTTGAGTGAACAAAGTCGTTTCCCAGTGTTTAATGTGGTTACAGAGGTTAGGAAATTTGATGCAATTGAAGCATGAACACCCATGCATTGAAGTACACTTCCAAGAATTATAGAGGATAGAAAAGACAACAATGACCATTATGTAGTAGAGGAACAAAACTGAGGATTGCAATTATGTAGTTGGGGGAATAAGCATAGTTGAGTTAGACGACTAGAGAGATATTTGGGCAAGCGCTACTAAGAAAGTGCTACTGAGAATAGGCCAAGTGTGCTTGTGTTGAGTGAAAGACCAAGAGCGTTTATGCTTAAAATAGAGGCTGAGAGTGTACCTGCGAAGAAATGAACACTGAGAGTTGAGATGCCTATTATATGAGGAAAGAGAGCTTTGAGCTACTACAGATTGAACAAAGGGTGCAAAGATGATTGAGTACGATTGAACGATGCTGAGTAGAATAGAGGTTCGAATGTAGAAGAGAACAAAGGGTCGAACACAGAGGGGAACTGAGGACCAAGTTGATGAAGTGAGAGGTGAAACTAGGAAGAAGGGTTGCCATTTACAGTGAGAAGTAAATTTCGTTATTAAGTGTGGGTTGGAGCCTACATACAGGGAGTTAGTGCTTCCATCTTAGTTTGTATCTAAAGAAATATTGCGGGTGGGTGCCTTCTGCAATTTGGTGCTTGCATAAATCCAAATAACTGCAAGTTGGTGCTTGCAACAAATCCATGAAGTTGGTGCTTCAGTCGGTAGTTCTGGTAAGTTGATTAGGTGTTTGCAGAAGAAGGGAGCTGGTGCTTGCTGTGAGTGTTGGCTCACAAACAAACATTGATGTGATAGAGTGGGAGCTCTTATTTACATCATAATAACAAACAAGCATTGGTGGTTTTTCTCCCAAAATGGTTTCCATGTTAAACCTCTATGTATCATGTGTATTTTAATCATGTTGTGTGTATTCATATGTTGGTTTGTATTGCTACCGAACATGTGTTGTTGTTTCTCACATGAATGGTTGCCATGTTTGAATGAAAAAACTATAATTTGGAATAAAAAGTTAAATTTATCCTTAATACTAATTCACCACCCTCTCAGTATTAAACATTGTTCCCAATAATTGGTCTCAGAGCTTGGATCCTTCAGGAACAAGTTATCTGCTCGAAGGTAGATCAAAGGGAAACAATGACTAATTAAGTTTTGCTAACATTAGAGGTAGTTCCATACTTGAATGGATTAGACTATGAACTTTGGAGGAGTTAGGTTCCTATACCAATAGGTGTCATATTTCATGATTGACTGTGGAAATGCCAAATATGATCATCCTTTCCATGCTGCAAAGGTTCCATATTTTACAAAAAATAGAAAAATGTAAAAAATGTAAAGAGGGTATGCCCTAAAAGAAAAATCAAAGGGCAAGAAAAATGAATTGGTCAAGAAAAAAGAAA
Source organism: Pinus tabuliformis (assembly GCA_031772625.1). Lineage (NCBI taxonomy): Eukaryota > Viridiplantae > Streptophyta > Pinopsida > Pinales > Pinaceae > Pinus > Pinus tabuliformis. The sequence continues at coordinate 1,313,669,649 of CM062805.1, read as the reverse complement.
ATGAACCCCAAAGAAAGACCAGGAAAGTGGCTAGTCAAAATGCCACTACTGTACTACTTGTGGCAAAGAAATTCAAATCATGCAATTAGTGAATTTGTCACACTTGATGGGTGGCCCAACAACTCAATCTTGGCCAGTCCATGTTTAAATTTCTTGTTTTAGAATAAAGAATAAAGGTCTGTCCAAATAGTTCCAGCTTGGTGGATCACTAGCTAGGTAGAGAAACAAGGGTGCTCAACAGTTGAATCTGAGCCCCTGGAAGAGATAAGGGTAGACTTAGATAGGAGGGCAGTCAAAAGAAAAAGAAAGAAAGGGTTTGCTAGTTCAAATGCACCCAAACAAAGATGAAGAAAAAATGATAGGTGTAGCAGAATGGATAGGTAATTCTGGTGTTGTAGAAGCCTGGTGATCAGCTTTAAAGTGATCTATGTCATGGGTATCCCAAACATCATGGAAAAGTAGCTACAGTTCAGTGGAGCATGACTGATTTCCCCTCTCATTTCCCCAAGAACACTCACTAACATCCCCTCAAGGACATTGGGATCTGCTCAGTGGTCCTAGCTCATTTCATTTTATGAGAAATACTAAGTGAAACTTTGTGTTCACTTGTTCATAACAAGCCACATTTCTTGTGTAAAATAATCACTTCATTTCCCTTTCATTTCCCTAAAAACCTAAGTTTCTACCTTCTAAACTTAGCATTCTCCTATCATTTGTCATATTAACACCCTAACTTTATTATATAACTCCTATATGAAGTTTCCTGCCCCTACTACATATAAATAACAAAAAAAAACCCAAAAACATTATAAATATCCCGCCCTGGCCTAATATGGCTATATTTTAATTTCCTCGGGAGTCATTGGTCCACCTGGGGCCAATAACAACCCACCACGTGTTCCACTCGGATTTGTTTGACCTTTGGTTAAACAAATAACCATAGTTCGCCACGCAATAGCACTGGGATTTAATTAACATTTGGTTAATTAAACAACCATACCCACATACCCCGATAACCAAAGTTTTAACCCCCACAATGCATATAAAACATTAATATTTGGTGGGCTCCCGCGCCATAACTGCCCGCCACCTCCACGTTCCGTCAACCGTTAGATCGGGCCCTCCCCATCCAACGGCTCTCGTTGATATCAGAGCCACTCCAACGTCCGAACATTAGCACCCGATAGAAAGCGGTTTTCCTGCCGTACCCCAGGACACATGTCGCCAGCCCATTGCATCGGGCCCATTCTGCCAGAAACTGCCCCCGTACATAAAACGGTGCGACAGAAACCACAAACCGCTCCCGCCTCCCGCTGACCATGTCACCCGTCCACATAAGTGCCTCCGTCACTATTCTATCTGCCGTGTTTGTCATGTCATCCGCCCACGTCAACAACCATGTCATATTTTGTACTCCGCTATAGGACAAAATTACGTCATGATGACATCATCCCAAAAAGCGCCAAAAAGGCCAAAAAAGCCCAAATTTCATTAAAAAGGCATGAAAGTGATGGTTTTTTGTTTATTGCTATTTTGTTCTGTTGCAGAGACTGTGCATGCATATTACGTCCATTTTTCCACCAACGCTCCAGTCCGCCACCCAAGCGAGTTCACGCTGCAAACCCAACCCCCTCAGCTCAGTCTGCAACCACCTTTCGTCCCAGATGCCTATAAAATAGGTATTTACTCGATAGTCACCCATAAACCTTGTTTTTATGAAATTTCTCTGTTACAATCACCTGAAGACCTAAACTCGAGTTAAAAGTAATGTTGCCTGCAAACCTCTGCACTTTAAGTCACTGTTTGACCATGTTTCTGAAACCTGCAAATCTTGTTCTCCTCTGCGAATTGCCCACTAAACTGAAACTCGAGCTCATTCCCGCCTGCAAAATTACCAAAAAATGCCTGCAAAAGGAGCACCCTTTCCACTATTTCTTTTAGCTTCCTGACTAAAATCTGCAAACTCTGTTTTTACTGCGAATTTCACCCAGTCTGCAATTTCTTGAGGAAAAACCACAACCATATTTATATTTTATATTGCTACAAAAGCTCTAACTCCAAGTTAAAAGGTCATTTAACAAATTGAAAATGGAAGCTCCAGTGGCCTTGAATGTTTCCCCCTTGAATGACCCACATAAGGAATTGTAATGGATACCCCTTGTTGACAGGGACTTCCAAATTAAGGATATGATGGGTTACAAGTCTCACCTACAAGCCTTTTGTGAAATTAGAAATAGCTACAGAAGCAGCACAGATGTCTTGGGAATTTTGGAGTCCAACATGCCTATCTATTACCTCCCTTCAGTGAATGTGCTCCCTGATTTCATCCATTTATGCTGTGCAAATTATGAACCCACACAAAGAGCAGTTATGGCTCCATCTGGGACTGTGCTCTTTTATGTTACTCCTCAATCCATAAATGAGATGTTGAACTTCAAGCCAACTCAGCCTTTGGCTGCTCCCACCATGAAATTCTTGCTTAACCAAGGTGCCAAACTGCCTAGCTCAGAGATAACAAGAATTGCTCAGTTGTTTATGAAACCAAATTGCCAGCGTGATCAGCCTCCTCCTTATCTCCAAGTCTGGTTCAATGAGGCAGGGAGACTCATTATAGACATGATATCCTACATTTTAGGATTCAAAACCAGTGAGTATGTTGATGAAATTATTTTGGTATTAATGTCCATATTCACTCCAGGACAACCCCCTGCTGTCAAGTATGATTATGCCACCTTCACAACAGATAAAATCCATGAGCAATTCATGAATTTGGAGAGAGAAAGAGTGGTCAAATACACTTCCTACATATATCATTTGCTGCTGTACTATCAACCTGATAGTTTCCAAGTTCCTCTTAAAAAATTAGACCTCAAAGGTGAAAGGAGGTTTGTGATCTTATGGACCTCAATTTTCCATGAAGTCCAAAACTCCCCATATACATACTGTGAGTTCATAAACCTGTTCATATATCCAGCCACTTCTTTGTTGATAACAACTCATCTTGCTAGGCTCTCTGCTGAAATGCAGAAAATCCTACATCTCTCAAAGGAATACAGTATTGGTGACTGGTATTTTTACCAAAACAACACAGTGATCAGGATTTATGGTTGTCAATTAACTCCCTACAAGCTGCCAAAGTATGTCCCTATGAGACTTTTTGCCCTGGAATACTACCGGCAATTTAGTAGTTCAGATTTGACTCATTTCTACGCTGCTAGGAAAAAAGCACAGCTCAAGATAAGACATCAATTGGCCCTTTTATCTTCAATAAAAGGGAAGAAGCCTGGGAAGAAGCAGATAAGATATTAAAATATCAACTTATGCTGAAACAAAGCTTTCATTGGTCACCATATGACCCTGAACAGTTCATAAGTTTTAGAAGAGTCAAAAACAAGCTTATGGGATATGTGCACCACAAAATCCCTGAGATTGAACAATATGCTAATCAACAGGAATGGGTAGAAGGCACACTAGTTGAAGAGCTTACTGAAGAATAGAAATTAGAAAAATAAATGAAAGAGCTTGAAAAAACACTTGACCTGGACTCTTTTGGACAGGTGCCTTTCACATTGCCTCAACACCTTGGAGCGGGCACATTATCTGCCACAACTTCACAACAACCTGTCCAAGAGAGTACTCCACCTGCATAAAAACCCAAAGGCAAGGAAGTACAACATTCAGAGCAGCAGGATATAATGGCAGACTGACCAGATACAGCCAAGGAGCAAAGCCAAGGGCAAGGCCCTTCAATACAAGCAAGGGTAGCTGAAATCCCTGTGTTACAAACTCCTCTCAATGAGGAAAGAGACAAGAAAAGGGACAGGCAGGAAGAGACACCCACAGGGAGATGCATAGAACAACAAGGGGAAAAGGGGAAAAGGTTGAACCCTTACTCTGAGGAAGAATTGACAGAAGAAATAGCAGGCAACTTAAGGGGTGAGGAAACAACTGAACATCAGATTCCCCCAATTCTGGAGACATCAACTAGCTCTTTTTAGCAAGAGCAAGAGAGGCAGCATGGTGTGGAGGTTACATCCACCAAGAAACAGAGCAAGCAAGGCTCAGATATCAAGAAAGAATTCACTGAAATAAAGGCCAGAAATGAGCCAGTGAGGTTCCAGCTTTATAATCAATTACTGAGAATGGCTCCCACCAATCAACAAAGGTTAATGGCTGCCTATGATATCCAAGAAGGGAAAATGACTCTTAGTCACTTTAGGCCTACAACGTAGCAGCCACAATCAGCTACTGATTATATCAGGACCAATCTGGAAGTCCTCGCTAAAGACATCCACCCAATGGACCAGATTGAGTTACATAAACAAACCGAAGAAATGGTATACTATACCTTGGTAGAAAAAGCATTATTGGCTCACAGACTATAGAATTCATTGCACAATACTTCTACCCAATTGGAATTGGAGAAGGCCTCCTCATTAGCCAAGGATAACATAATTAAATCCTTGGAGGAAATTATTATGGAGCTGGGACATGATCCCAAGGATCCCAAGGGCATACAGGCCTTAATTAAAAAGAAAGAAGAAGATATAGCAGCCCTCAGAAAGCAGCTCAAGCTGCCAATTACAATGCATCCTCAGACCACAGAAGTTGCACAACAGAAAGAAGAGGAGGATGTGGTAAGTTTGCTAATGAGGATGAATGAAAGGCTAGCAGAAACAGAGAAAGCCTTGGAGGCAGCATTGCAAGGAAAACAGGGAGAGTTGGCCTCTCAGCTAGCTCAAACAGCTGCAATTCTTACAACTGCTCCTCCTACAACTACAACAACAGTCCCCCCCATTGTCCCAGAATCAACAGTAGGTACCTCAACTACAGCAACAGTTACAGCAACAACAATAGCAGGACAAGATGCCAGTCTGAGCATGGAAGAAATGATGAAGGAAATAAAGGCTCTAGAACTCCAAATGGCAGAGTTAAAAGAAGCCAAAGAAAAACTTGCCAAGATAGAAGTGAATTATGACAAATCAAAAATAACTGTGGCTAAGAAAACAAGAGAAGTAAAGGCCCTGGAAAATAAGGTAAAAGCCTTGGAGAAGGACCTTACTCTTCACAAGACTCTGGCAGAAATCAAAACTATTTTGTGGGCTAAAATTGGCCAGTCCATCACTGATCAATGGACATCAATCCAGACTATTCATGACCAGATTGAATTGATAGCTATAGCTCAATTTGAGACTCAAAAATCCAGAGCATTATTGGCAAACAATCCCGAACAAGCCAATAAACTAATTCATTTTTTGAATACTCATACCAGAGAGCAGCTAGCATCTCTAGACATTTAGGACAGAACGAATACAATTTTGACAGTAAAAAAGGTGCTGACCATGAGAAATTTTGTACAAACTTTGGAAAGAAAGTGCCAAGAGATGCAAACAGAAATAAATGCCTTCAGACAAAAGTTTGCAGTGTTGCAAAGCAAAGGGTTACCCAGCTTATTGACCAGCAATGGAAGACTATTGACACATCAACAGTATGCTCATAGGGTAAATACCTATGTTACCAATCAAATCACAGCATCATCAAGCAGCTCAGAAGAGACAGTACCTCCCTCTGGGCAGAGTTTATATGACAAATTAGAAAATTTGTTCTACATTGAACATGAGATAACACATCTTTTTGAAGTCCAACCCAATTACTACAGGTATACTGAAGCTGATGAGACATTAATAAAATTACAAAGACACCAGTTGCCAATAGATCAATGGTAGCAGAACATGCTTGAGGTTTTACCAAGGTAATTTTGGTTCTCTTTCTTTGATCATCTGCATTAAAGCAAATTTCAATATACGGGTAACAAAGGAAAGAATTCACGCAAAGAATGCATTAAGGCAGAATCAGGCACTGGTGAGAGGGCCTTGACAGCAACTCAGAAACGAAAATCAAGGAGACAGTGGCCAACCGACTTGATAAGTCAAAAATTCAAATATAACAGACCACCTAAGGCAGCCAGTACAACGTAGTTACTTCTGTATTCATTACACGCTATTTTCAACGTCATTTATTGCCTTTGAAGAAGTAGATCGATAAATTTATTACCTGATATTTTCCCTATGGGATATTTTGTAAACTCTTTTTTATAAATACCTCCTTAAGAGATGTATTGTTGTTGGCTGGTGAATATCATTCTGGACCTGTGCTGTAATTTTGAGAAACTTTCTGAATAAAGATTGCTGGAATGCTTTGTTGGTGAAATTTCTGTTGTGGGATTAATGGCAGAAGAATATGTTGCAGAATTCTCGTGTTACTTCATGGATCAATAAGTCTTCTTTACTCTTGTTTCACTATTCCTATGTTTATTTATCATCTATGTATCATATTCTGAATTGCAGGAAAAAAGGATAACCCAGAATTTACTTGACTGTACTCTGTGTTCAATTCCTATTAATTATTATGTTTTCTACAGGACTAACATAGGCAAGAATTCTTGATTGCTCTTGTCTCCCTGGTTCTTTCACTCTAAATATCATCAAAGAATTCTTAACTGCTCCCTGATAATGTTTATTCAGTTTCCCTTTGTTAGCATAATGAAATATTCTTAATTGCCTTTCATTCCCTAACTTCATTTCATCTTATTCCAGCTTGAAAATTGTTTTGTGTTTAATTATCTTGCTCTGTAGTCCTCCTTTTGCCAAAGAAACCATACTAGATGTTCATTTTCAATTGACCCCATTAACCCAATGGTATGAATTTCTCTCATCTTGCAGTCCTATTCTACTGAATGTCACCTTCCAAACACCAAACAAATACTTGTGCTTCATAGCTAGCCTAACATATAGCAAAACAAATCTAAATAAAAAAGAGAGAGCCCTCTCTGGTTGTAGATTGGCTAGAATCTGTAGCTAAAACACTGGTTAGTGGTTACCTTGGTCGTATTCCCTTTTCTCAAGATCTTTTGGGGAACAACTTGAGTGATAACATCATTGGCGACTCAGTTGGGCACCTAAATGACTATGTTTGTTACAACTATCTATTTTCTAAAGCTACAGATGGAGCGTGAAGTTAGCTAGGTAGCCTTTGAAATTGTTTCTGCTGTGCATTTACAAGAGTAAATAAAAGCTGCTTCAGTCAAACTCTAGTCTAGCATTAGGATTTATACAGCTGTCTCAAAAATTCTATCAGTTTCATTTTGTTTTCAAAAAATATCCTTGAGAAAAATTCAAAACTTTTGCAATTCACACTTTCTCAGAAAAATATTGTAAAAAACACTGTCCTTTAAACATTTCCAAAAAATACCCAAAACAGAACTAGAAGCTGGCTCCAAAGAAGAAAGTGCATTACACTAGATCAAATCCTAATCCTGACCCTCCAGCTATTTTTGAAAATCCTAACTTAATCTCCAAGACCCTAAGAAGACAAGAAAGTCTAGAAAATTCTGCTGATGTAAATCTTGATTTAGTTCAACAAAATTTGACCCAATCTCCTCCTGGAAAGGGAGAAATCCTTTCTACTATTGCTGTAGCTTCTTCCAGTTCACCATCATCACTCCAGAGTACATCTTCCACCCCTCCATTCACTCCGTTTTCCTCAGCTGTTATCCATATGCTACCAGCTGTCCCATTTATACCTATAAATATGGCAATCCGTTATGCTCCTCTACAGTTACCTGCAAATCCAGGGGCTATGCCTCAGGATTATCAGAGAAAAATTACATATTTTGATGGCACTGGCTCCTATACAGCCCAAAAACACACTAAGAAAATTATGGACTACTTTGAGAACTATGAAATTGATGACAAGGATGTCAGAATGAAATTTTTTGTTCAAAGCTTAACTGGTGAAGTAAGGACCTGGTTCAGGGCACTTGGTCCAAACAAAATTGCTAATCTGGATTCCTTGTACCAAACATTTTTGAATAGATGGGAAAAGAAGAAGGACCCATTGCATATCCTATCAGAGTATGACAGTTTAAAAAGAGGCCCACAAGAAACTGTCCAAGACTATTGTGCTAGATTCAACAATGTATACAATGCCATCCCTCAAAACCTTAGACCTCTACTTGACTTAGCCTTAATCAAATTCCCTGATGGATTTGACTCTGACATGGCATATCAGCTAAGGGAAATAGCTCCTACCAACTTGGAAGACATGGAGAGCATAGCTGTTAGTGTAGAGGCAAATCTGATTTCTAAAAGAGCCCGAGCTAGAGCCGAAAGAAGGACCACTTTTAAAGAAGAGCCTTCAACATTTGAACAAAAACTAGATGCAATTATCAAAGGCATGGATAGAATGAGTGATAGAGTGGAAACCATTGAACAAAAATCATCTTGGGAAGATCAACCAAGTAACACCACTAGAAATCCAAACTTTATAAAAAATCAAAATCCTAACACCAAGAAGGTTGGCCCTGATTAGAATATCAGATCTCCGTTTCAAGAGAACTATGTTGAAGCCTCAACCTCTAGTGAACCAACAGAGGACACCCAAATCAACCTAATGGGTTTAAACAGTGAGCAACAAATCTTTCTAACACAAGATGACTAAGAGGCTCATGATTTCAACCAATTTCAAACCAAATCCGGAGAGTCATTTGATTTCAGAGAAGGGTATGATGCAGCAGTCTATGAGGTTCATAAACAATACAAATTAAGAAGCAGAACCATAGATGTTCCTAAACCTACCAAGCTGAAAGATACCAAGCAGCCAAAGGAAACAAAGGATAAAGCTGCCTTAACAGAACCCCCTGTTAAAAGAGACCTTGACCCAAAGGAAGACAATGTGGAGGACATACCAGACTTACAGCCCTCAAAAAATCAGCCATCCACATCCATTCCCTCAAAAGAAAATATAAACTGCCCTCTTAAAAATAATTTCAAAATAGATTTAGCTCAGAACAAGACTCGCGATGAAGAAAAGGTCATTGAAAATACAACAAAAAAGGAAAACCTTGTTGCTTGCAATACAATAATTCAAGTGGAAAAACCTTTTAAACTAGAAAGAGAAATAGGCAAACTGAAAATAGCCATTCCTCTATATGGATTGGCTAAAAATGAGGTTTACATAGAACAAATCAGTAGGTCACTTCAAATATCAGAGAATAGAGATGCAGTCAACGTTTTAGACGACCAACCATAACTGATTTTTGGTCTTGAGGTAAATGGTAAAACAATAGATGGAGGAGTTCCTCCATTCTATGTGAGCTTAAACATTCATGACAAGGTGCTACATAATGCAATGTTTGATTTGGGGGCTTCCCATAATCTAATGCCTAAGTCTATGATGGAAAGACTAGACCTAGATATCACAAGGCCATACAAAGACTTGTTCTCATTTGATTCCAGCCAGGTCAGGTGTCTAGGCTTAATCAAAGATTTGTGTGTACCTCTAGTGCAATATCCTGCCAAGACAATCTTGATGGATGTGGTGGTAGCTAACATCCCATCTAAATATGGAATGCTTTTGTCCAGATCTTGGGGCGCAAAACTCCAAGGATCTTTGCAACTGGACATGTCCTATGCCACCATCTCAGTCTTTGGCCAGCCAAAGAGATTGTATCGGGAAACATTGATGAAATATGTGGTTAGCAGTCAAGAGAAACCCCAAAACTTCCCCATCTATTCCATGCATTCAGATATGGATTCATTCATCTTATACAGTGCTGAAAGGCATCCAAAAACTGATGCCAAACTCCTAGAATCAGCACAAGCAAATAATATAAATGAACAATCCATTGCTCAAGATCAAAAAATTGTTGAAGTGGCTGATGTAACAAATGAACAAAACATACCATATGAGTTACAAAATCCAAATTTGCCCACTGAGCAAGTTTCCAAAACTCCTAAGGCTAGTGGTAATCAAGAAATCTTATGGTACTTAGAGTTTGATGGCTCAGTCAACAAATTAGGAGCAGGGACAGGGGTTTGGATACACAACGTGCAAAATGACCATGCTCAAGGACATGCATATAGGCTCAATTTCAGATGTACAAACAATATGGCCGAGTATGAGGCCCTTTTGCTGGGACTCAAACTGATTAGAAGTCTAAGTGCAACCAAGATTTCAATTCTAGGGGACTCAGACTTGATTATCCAATAGATAAAGGGAAGCTTTGTTACAAATGATCTTAGGCTAAGATCTTATAGAGGGGTAGCCATTGAAATACTCAATACCTTCATAGAATTTCAGCTCACCAAAATTCCAAGAAACCATAATTTACATGCGCATAGTTTAGCAACTTTTGCCAGCACTTGTAAGCTGCCATTTGAGACCAACCACCACCTCACTGCTGAAATCAAACACAGACCTGCTGTTCTAGATAATGTAAAAAATTGGAAAGTGTTTGAAAATGATAACCAAATCAATAATTTCTTGACTTTGAAAGAGGAATTCTCAAATATAAACATTGACACGAGCACCATTGACGATCAATAGCAAATAGACAAAAGTGAGCAAAGTATATCAACTGAAACAACAAATTTGATTTTGCATCCAACAGCTTTTGATAACAAAAGTTTACAAGAGCTGAAACAAATGGACCTTGATGAGATTGCTGAAGGAGAATCTGAAGTAATTGACACTTGAAAGATAAATTTCTGCCCACAGGCTTGACTCCTTTGGAGGATATATTTGATTCAAATGATACTCCAAGAAAGCCAAAAATGCAACCACTAAATGAAGAAATTGAGGACTGTAACATAGGGACTGTACAAAATCCTAAAATGATAAAATTTTCCAAAGCCTTGCCTCCAGATAAAAAACAGAAATACATTGAAATTTTTAAAGAATTTCAAGATGTCTTTGCATGGAGCTATGAGGACCTCAAGTCCTATGATACTTCGGTCATCCAACACACAATACCTTTAAAAGAAAACCAAAAGCCTTTTAAACAAAAATTGAGAAGGGTTAATCCAGTCCTCCTTCCTCTCATTGAAAAGGAAGTCAAAAGAATGTACCAAGCTGGAATAATTGCACCTATCAGGTTCCCAGAGTGGACTTCAAATCTAGTGCCCACTAGGAAGAAAACGAGAGAGATAATACTGTGTGTTGACTTAAGGAATCTGAATAAAGTATCTCTCAAAGACCATTACCCCTTACCCAAGATGGATCACATTTTACAAAGGGTAGTAGGAGCCTCTAGGATCTCATTGTTAGATGGATTCTCAGGATTCAATCAGATCTTGGTTCACTCGGATGATCAAGATAAAACTGCCTTTACAACGCCTTGGGGAACCTTCAAATATGTCAAAATGCCTTTTGCACTCAAAAACGCAGGGGCCACATTTCAACGAGAAATGGACATAGCCTTTGCAAAAGAGATCCATGATTTCTTAGTCATATATCTCGATGATCTTACTGATTTTTCAAAATCAGACCAAGAACATGTAGAGCATTTGAGACAAGTGTTCCTAATTCGTAGAAAATATGGCATATCTTTGAACCCAAAGATATCATTGTTTGGCCTAGAAGAAGGAAAACTCCTAAGTCATATAATTTCGAAAGATGGCATCAGAGTTGGCCCGGACATAATTCAAGCTATCCTCCAAGTGCCTCACCCAAGAAACATCAAAGAACTACAAGCTTTTTTAGGGAAGATCAATTTCCTAAGAAGATTCATTCACAACTTAGCTGAACTAATAAGATTGCTAAACAACATGCTGAAGAAAGATTCTAAAGTCAAATGGACAATAGAAGCTAAACAAGCCTTTGAGGATATCAAAATAGCTTTGACTAGAACAGCTGTCCTCACAAGCCCCAAGTTTGATAGAGATTTTATAATCTTTTCCTTTACATCTGAGCATATTATTGCTGCTATCCTATTACAAAAAGATGACCAAGGATGTGAGAAGCCCATTTCTTTTTTCAGCAAAGAACTTAGAGATGCTCCACTCAAATATCAAATTATGGAGAAACAAGCTTATGCCCTTGTAAAGGCCATCAAGGATTTAGAGTTTATATCTTGTACTCTCATGTGATAGCCTATGTTCCAAATGCTATGGTCAAAGACATTCTGACTCAAGAAGGAATTGAGGGTAAGAGGGGCAAATAGATAACCAACATTTTGAAATATGACATTGAAATCAAACTAACAAAACTGATAAATGGAAAAGGTTTAGCTAAATTGATGACTGAAACCAATTTCCAAGCCCTTGACATCAATCAACTGGATAACGAGCAGGAGATGGCGACTCCACAGATCAGTCAAGCCTTTTTACAATTACCTTGGTATGCTGATATAGTTTATGTATTGTTAAACCTGCAAGCTCCTCCAGGGTTATCCAAAACTAAAAAGAGATTCTTAAAAATTAAAGCTTCAAAGTTTTGTATCATAGACAATGTTTTATTTTAGAAGAATCATGAAGGTATTTTGTTGAATTGCCTAACACAGGATGAAACTAACAAAGTGCTCAAGGAATTTCATGCAGGGGACTGTGGTGGACATTTGTATTGGAAGTCAACAACTGATAAAATTCTAAGAGCTGGTTTCTATTGGCCCTCCCTGTTTGCTGATGTGAAAAAATTTGTAGTTTCTTGCCATAAATGCCAAAGTTTTGAAGGCAAGAGAAAGTTGTTACCTTTACACCTCAAACCCATTTCCACTGAAAGACCATTTCAACAATGGGGTTTAGATTTTATTGGAGAAATACACCCTTCCTCCTCTGGCCAACACAAGTGGATTTTAACTGCCATAGACTACTTCACCAAGTGAATAGAAGCCATCCCTTGCAGGCAAGCCAATGACTCAATCATCATCCAATTCCTAGAAACCAATATCCTATCTAGATTTGGTTGTCCGGAGAAGATCATATCAGACAATGCTACTACCTTTAAATCCAAGAGAATGATCAATTTCTACCACAAGTACCATATTACCTTAGGCCACTCCACAGCCTATTACCCTCAAGGTAATGGTCTGGCTGAATCATCCAATAAGAGCCTAATAAACATCATAAAGAAAGTATTGGAGGAAAATAAGAAGAATTGGCACAAAAATCTTATTAATGCACTTTGGCCAGACAGGCTATCTACAAAAATATCTATTGGGACAAGCCCATATGAATTGGTTTATGGCATGGAGGCTCTGTTCCCTTCATCCTTGGGAATCCCTGTGATCAAATTGCAAAAAGAAATACAAGCAGAACCGAATGATATCCAAAGAAGAATCAATCAAACTATTCACTTGCAGCAGACTAGAGAGGAAGTGTATCAGAGAACTTAGGTTCTGCAAGACAGACTCAAGAAGATTTTTGACAAAATAACAAAAGTAGAGGATTTCTTCATAGGAAAAAAAGTGCTGAAGTGGGATTCTAGGAGGGAAGACAAAGGAAAACATGGAAAATTTGATTTCCTATGGAAAGGTCCTTTTGTCATTCAGGCTGTACAAGGAAATAACACCTATTTTTTGAAGAGTTTGGATGGTACAGAAGTTGAGGAAGGGCCAGTCAATGGGCGAATGCTCAAGCATTATTTTGATCCCCTTTGATCAACATAACAGGACTGTATATTGTACATAAATAGTGTCTATTTTAGTAGTTCATTACAACAATAAGATAGGGAATAGGATGTAGAAAATTTTGAGGGTAAAGCAAGGAATTGTGCCACCCTTTTGTGTATATTTTGTCTTTATCAGAAGAAATCAAGAAGAAAACTTGGGAGCTATAGAGATGATGACAAATACTCAGACAAACCAGCAAAGACAGAGCTGTAATTCTGTACAGTTCAGCTCATGAGAAGTGTATACATGCCACAAAGAATCAGTTTGTTTGTCTAGAGCGAAAGGAAGTCTCAGATTACAACAAGAGTTGAAAGTAAGGCCATCTGACTTGTTGTTCTTGGCTTTTCACCTGGAAAAGCCATCCCCAAGTGGAGCCACTGTTAGGTTCCTATACCAATAGGTGTCATATTTCATGATTGACTGTGGAAATGCCAAATATGATCTTCCTTTCCATGCTGCAAAGGTTCCATATTTTCCAAAAAACAGAAAAATGTAAAGATGGTATGCCCTAAAAGAAAAATCAAAGGGCAAGAAAAATGAATTGTCAAGAAAAACGAAAATGAACCCCAAAGAAAGACCAGGAAAGTGGCTAGTCAAAATGCCACTACTGTACTACTTGTGGCAAATAAATTCAAATCATGTAATCAGTGAATTTGTCACACTTGATGGGTGGCCCAACAGCTCAATCTTGGCCAGTCCATGTTTAGATTTCTTGTTTTAGAATAGAGAATAAAGGTCTGTCCAAACAGTTCAAGCTTGGCAGATCACTAGCTAGGTAGAGAAACAAGGGTGCTCAACAGTTGAATCTGAGCCCCTGGAAGAGATAAGGGCAGACTTAGATAGGAGGGTAGTCAAAAGAAAAAGAAGGAAAGGGTTTTCTAGTTCAGATGCACCCAAACAAAGATGAAGAAAAATGCTAGGTGTAGCAGAATGGATAGGTAATTCTGGTGCCGAAGAAGGTATAAATTCTATGACGACAGATGTTGGAGGGGTAACACCTTCTGAGTCAACCCTGGATGGAGTTGGTTCAGGAATAGAAGTGTTTACTATTACGCTAGGATCTGTTTTAATGTCCTCTTGTAACTGCGGAACTTCTTCTACAGAGGCAGGGATACCAAAAATGGTTGGAGTAACTAGAGTCTCAGAGGATGTTGAAACACAAGTTTCAAGCAAACCAGGAGACTTTGACCCAGTTAAACGAGTTCGCTTGACCCAGAATGGTTTGGTTTCTGGAGTCAAAGACAGTGGACTCGTTAGTCTCCATGAACGATGGGGCTTTGATTGACTTTCTTCCACGATTGTGGATTTATTTGATCAACTCAAAACAAGAGGGGAAAATGTTACTCCGTATTAAATGAATTTTAGATGCTTTGACACAACTTGCTTTTTCACTTTTTAAGAGTCGAGAAAAAGCTAAAGATGACTCTAGTCGCCTTTGATTTTTAATGAGCCTCAAGTGACAAGTGCTTAGATGGACATTTTCTTTTAAGGAGTCTAAAAAGGAACGAAAGAGATTGCTCTGGAAATCTAGAGAGAGGGATTACCAAACCAATCATAAAACTAGAGAATACTTTTTACAGTATGGCAGTCAATCTTCCCGAATGTTGTGTTAAGTGCATTGCGATTGATAGGGCGGTAGACACAGCTTCCTAAGGATAAAGCATGTAGCCTATTGCAGTCTCCCAATATATACTCGACGGTACGTGGGAGCACAAGTCCATACTGGCACTTATCGTCTCAAAGAGGAGGAATCACCCAACAATGTCTTGAAGGAGAAACCAGCAACACCTCTTTGCAAATTATGAGATTCCAACCGTTGGATCTTTTGGATGAGGGATCCATTTATAGATATTTGCAGGGGGTGAGTTAGCTTCTGGGATTTTTATTAGTGTCATCTCTCTGATAGTTCTTGGTTCCACATGCAGATTTTAGATCTCTTACTCATCCTTGGGCAAACTCAGAGAGGCAAGTGTCAAATGAGGAATTTCTAGAAGATTCTCTGGGTTTCCACCTAGCAAACTACTTGTGCCATTTGTCTGCTCTCGCTCATCACACCCTATAGAAGGGCTTTCTAGTATGCATCACACTTTTTCATGTGGCAGGTGAGATGCATCACACCTTTAGCACTGAGCAGTATGTATGTTCCTCCTTTGACTAGTTATGAGTATATTTTCATGGAGAACTTCTCGGAGATGATGTAATCAGCTAACCTTGCTCCTTTAGGGTATGAAACAACACTTTTAGGGACTTATAAGCCCTTGGTTTATGGACATATGTGATTGGGGTTGCAGTGCCCAAATATGTCTATAACACCGGCGTCTTTAAACCACGGGATTTATCGTTGAGCGCATAAATCTGCGGATTTGGGGAGGCATGCACTAGGAAATACAAGAGGTGGTCACACTTGTTGGAATCCCTTGTAACCCCTATGGGTATCCCTTCGAGTAGTAGCACATTTGACAGAACTGCGCACGGATTGTCTTCCAAGTACCCTCTAGGTATATCGGAAAGCCCCCTAGGCTCTCTTGAAACCTCGCCATAGATAAACCGTTGGCCATCTTGCTATTACAGTACACTGAGAACAGCACTCGGGGAGATTACTCGCATGTACGATAGGGTAGTCAAGTTGTATGGCTAAGGGCACGGTTGATCCTCCTTGGTTAGTGCCTTGAAAGATTGGGTCGAGTACTACTATTGGACCCTTATGTATATTGCGATTTGTAGCACCTGAAACTCCTTGAGACCGTAGTTCCCTTGTCTCTCTCTAGATCATGCATCATCTTTGCTAGATCAGATCTGGCAGGTTGGATTTTGTTGCTACCATAACAATCAGTTCCACCATTCAGATCTATCAGATCCGCCAATCAGATCTATCAAATCCGCCATTCAGATCTAGTAGTTTGGGTTCTGTAGCAGCCGCAACAATTAGATCCGCCATTCAGATCTAGCAGTAGGGATTCAATAACTACCACATTCCTACCCATACTCTGCATTTGAGGGTTTCGCAGACAAATTTGACTATTTGTATGGCTCCTATACTGGGCATGATTCTTGCAGGACATTGGGCATAATTAGCTTTTTCTGGGAATCAGCTACTGTAGTATTCCTAAGCAAGGAGTGTAAAACTCCTTTCAAAAGTCTGAGACCCTCCCGGGATGTTTATAGGACACTTAGCCCATAAGAATTAGGTCGACGAACTCAACAAGGTGGTACCATTCACTTTTCAGCGTCAAAATTTTGGGTGGTCCAAATTTTTTTTCACAGTAACGACCAATGCACCGGATTGGTGCATGGTACAAACCAGAGCTCAAGCTATGACCAATGATGATATCGACACCCTTGAACAAATGTTGCATGCATTAACGAAGTAGATCCAGACCTTAATTGACACAATCACAAAGGGCAAGTCGGGGGAACAATCAGAGGCATATGCTTTTAATGAAATCCTTGAGGGAAAGTCTGGCCATTCTCTTCACTTCTATGGGAACCACAAACAGTCCCAGCTTCGACCACCCAAGCTATACATGTATAAATTTGATGGATCTCATCCAGCCATATGGTTAATGCAAGTGGAGCAATATTTCACATTGAATCACATCAGAGATGAAATGACTAAGCTAAGTGTGGGAAGCTTGTACTTGGACCAAGAAAGATGGAAATGGTGGCAGTGGCATCAATGCTATTATGAAATGCCACTGACTTGGAAAATATTCTCAAAAGCCCTTTCTGATCGCTTTGACCATGAATCTAACTTTTTGGGTTGTCTTACTAAGCTCCGACAGACTGGCACAGTGCAAGGAAATATTAAAGCCTTTGAAGCATTAGCCTTTTGCATAGGAGTCTAGCAAATGAATTCTACTTGGAATGTTTTATCAGTGGTCTCAAAGATGCTATACAAGCCCACTTCCGACTACAGTCTCATGGCTGACAGCTTGCAAGATATCTCATGAAGTAGAACGCACATTAGCGACCCATTCGACTCATCCAAATTTCATAGCCAAGGGATGCCCCACCCAGGCTCTGAGCACTACCCAAAAACTTAAGGTTCAAAAGGTGTCACCAGTGGAAATGGCAAAAAGAATAAAGCAAGGATTGTGTTACTACTGTGATGAAAAATACTCCTCGGGGCATAAATGCAAGGAAACCAAATTATTTCAAATTGATGATACTGATCATAGTTCATCTGAGGAAGCCCCACCATTGGAGGGACCAGAGGAGGAAGATGAGGACAAACAGTCAGACAATGAGCTCCCAGCTACACCTGAAGAACCAGTTATCTCACTTCATGCTTTGGTATGAATTTCTTCTCCCCAAACTATCAAAATTAAATGTTTTATTAAGAATCTCCCTGTAGTAGACTTGATTGATAATGATAGTACGCATAACTTTATCCATCAAAGAGTCACTGAAGCAGTGCTTTGTTTTGTCAGAGCAGTATCTAATTTCCAGGTCCAAATTGCTGATGGGGGGACAACGAAATGTGAAGGCCACTGTGAAAATGTAAAACTTCAAATGGGGGATTATCACCTAAAGACCCACATGTTTGCCATCAACATGGGTGGGTGTGACATTGTCTTGGGTGCTGAATGGCTCCGCACACTCGACCCAATCACAATGGATTTCCAGGAGTTATATATGAGCTTCAAGCTAAATAACCACACACATACCCTCCACGGACTCCACGCATGTGCTCCTTCTATCATCAACTCGCATAGGATGGAAAAATTGTTAAAAAAGGGTCATCATGGAGTTATAGCCCAATTTAATGCTATCCAGACCTTCGAACCCACTTATCTTCATATTCATCCTCAGATGCAACAGGTCTTAAACAACCATTTGTGGGTCTTTAAAAAGGCTCATGAGATTCCACCCTCAAGAGGGGAACATGATCATAGCATTACTTTGGTCCCAGGGGCAAAACCACCAAATGTGCACCCATATAGATATCCTTTCCCCCAAAATAATGAACCTGAATAAATCATCAAGGAACTCATGGAAGCCGGTGTCATTCGTCCTAGCATTAGTCCTTATTCATCGCCTGTGGTCATGGTGCTCAAGAAAGATGGGGAATGGTGTATGTGTCCAGACTTTAGGGCGCTCAACAAGATGACAGTCAAAGATAAGTTTCCCATCCCCATTGTTGATGATTTACTAGATGAACTAAATGGGGCTCAATTCATTACTAAGCTCGACCTTCGCTCGGGTTATCACCAAATTCGCATGAAAGAAGTAGACATTCCAAAGACTGCTTTCCGAACTCATGAAGGCAATTATGAATTTCTGGTCATGCCATTTGGTCTCTGTAATGCCCCATCCACTTTTGAGAACCTCATGAATCACCTGCTCAAACCATTGTTGGGTTAATTTATTAACATAAATTAACACAAGTATTTAATTATCAATACGGGTTTGTAAAACTTGGAGGAAAATCCATAGTATATGGACATCAGATATAATCAAACTTGAAAGACAAGTTTTCAAAAACTAAAGAAGTGCATATTACAAATATAGCCTATACTAACAATTCCAATTCACCTTGCAATGAAGGAAAGTTGAAACGGCTCTTAACTTATGAGGTCCAATTCTTCCTCAATTATTACTTGATGAATAGAAATTAGAAACCATGAACTCTCAATAGCTTAAGATGGAAAAATCATCAATGAAGGGAGGCTTTTAACTTAAGAGACCTTTGGTATTTCCCATCATAATTCATTGTGACCATAATGCTATCAATTGAAGACTGAAAATACATAAGAAAAACTCCTTGCATATAATCAAGGAAAAACCTAGTTTCAATCCACTAATTTAACATAAGGAGTGTTCAACTTGAATACCTTATTATTCCATCTTCCTAAAGTGATAAACAAACTAAGATTTAATAAAACAAATCATCACACATCAACCATAAATCAATCTGAAGCAAAGCACATAAACAAGTTCTAAGATAACCAAATTATGGAAAATTAAACTAGTCTAACAAGAAGTGTACTTAGCTTAGAGTGGGGGCGCTCCACCCTTGCTTTGAACAATTGAAGGTTGATATAAGAAGCTGAAACTTCAGTCATACATCCACATTATTGAACAAAAAAATAGCAATAGAACAGGTTCTTCAAATTAGCTTCAAACTCCAAAGTGTCTCAGCATAAAATTATACAAAAGTTACATATATAAGCCATCAAAGTCTTGGCTTTAAATAGAGGTTTTGTGAAAAAAACTTATCTATAATCTTTCTAACAATAACATCTACTAATATCTACCTATCTAAGTTGAAATCATCCAATCCATCCCAAGAAATATGGTCAATCCCATAAAATCTCAAAAACTGCCCTATTTCCTAGGGATTTTCTTGGTGACTAGTCATGTTTGACTAGCCTTGACTAGGCCTAATAAAGCTTGTTTTTATCGAACCAAGTGGAATTAGTTCAGTCCTAGTTTTCAAGCTTTCCGTTCATGCATCTAGCTCAAGCCCAAGTGTCATGCAAATATGTCATCTACATAGCTATTACGACAATTTCTGATTGTGTCCAAAATTGCACTTGAAACTCAATTTTCATAAAAACTTCTAGAAATTTCAAAATTAAAATTAAACACCTGAATATGTATAAAATACATCAAAATGAGATGGATGTAATGGAAAATGGATGGAAAATATAAATATTAAGTAAGTTTCTTTAAGCAAAAATAGACCAAAACTAAGGGCCAACATCTCCCCCTTGTTGATCTTCCTGAATACGTATAAAATACATCAAAATGAGATGGATGTAATGGAAAATGGATGGAAAATATAAAGATTAAGTAAGTTTCTTTAAGCAAAAATAGACCAAAACTAAGGGCCAACATCTCCCCCTTGTTGATCTTCAAGCATGTCCTCATGCTTGTTTCTTCCTTTTGACCTTTTACTTCTATATGCTGACTGGCCCACTGATGTACTTGTGGCTCTAACCCTTGAAGATGAAGTTTTCTCTTGAGCTACCTGTAAAAGGATATCTATGCCTTCAACTTTTAAAATCAAAACCATACTTGTTTCAAAAATTGAATTTTAACCCTCTCTGTTTTTAATTAACACCATGCTTGAATCAAATATTATTCTACCTTCAGAGACCCTTAAATTGTGAAATAAACAATGCTTTCTTCTTTTAAAAAAACACTGCTCTTTATCCTTCAAAATTGATTTTTTTTTTAATGAATCTCCGTTCTCAAAATCAATTTTAGAAATATAAAATTCTTTGTCCTTAAAATCGATTTTGAAGATTTTTTTAACAAACTCTTCTCTGAGAAAAACATTCTCAAGACAATATTCTTTAATTCTGGACTCTAACCCACTGAAACAATGAATCAAAAAACTTCTGAAAATCATGATGGCTCATCAAAGAGAGAAGTTGCTGCTTAATGACTAGAGTCCCTCCTTTTCATAGAATGTTGTATATTGATCTACCTCCAACAATGATTCCATTTTTGCAGCATTATTCATGTCTTTTTTTATATCCTTCCACCATCATATGGTTTTCCATTAACCAAACTAGGAGAGCCATTAAGCTCAGAGTTGACTTCAGTAATTTTCCCATGCAATTTACAAAATAGGGGTTGAAAGAACCATAAAAATATCCCAAATAAAAACGAATTTGAGAAAACTACCCATGTGTAGCCTAATTAAGCTCATTTTGATGAAAACCCATGTTTTCGTTTTTCAAATTTCATTTTATTTTTCTCAGAAAAAAGGAAAAATAGTGGCCTTTCAAAAATCGAAATGCATTTCCGGGACTGATTAAAATTTCATGATCATCAAATTTGAAATCAATTTCTCTCTTCAAATGCTTCTTCAATAGTCTGCTTACCTCTTTCTGATGCTCTTTAATTTTGTCTCGCTGCAACAATAAGTCACTGCTTTTAAAAAAAAAATCATTACCCTTTGTAGAAAATAAACGAGCTCTGCTTTGAAATAAGAAAACAAAATAATCATATCATAATTTTGTGTTTCTTAATGTAATATCAATATATTGTTCGTCTGCTCCTTGTATCATTCACCATGAAAGCCAAGATTCAATAACTAATCTTCAGCACTGTATATAACTATGACCCTTCATCATTTAATGGTTAGTTTACAATGCTATTTAAGTTATATAATCATCATAAAGAAACTTCTCTACTCACTGTTCAATGGTTCATATAAACCCCTGCTCTATTTTATTTAATCAACATTTGACAGTCAATTTAAATTTGGCTTTGCTCTGGCAAATATAAAGTTACCCAAATATTCAAACATAACCCAAACTTTGTTTTTATTGACCAATTCTTTCATGCAATCAAATTGAAACTCCTGTCACACTGTCTGATCATAAATAAAAATGAACAAGTGTAGTTGTAAACTTGGCTGTACGTTTTACAAAGGCTACACATTTCAAAACTACACAAAATTCCTCATTTCATGCAATCAAAATTTATTAAGAGACTCTGTTTCAGAATTTCGTGGAAGATTTGTCTCTCTCAGCCGAGTTTTGTTTCGTTTTGATCCTTCCTACAGTTAACAAAACGTTCATAATCTTGAAGCTATGTCATAGTCCCATTAAACTCACTACCTGTGCATTAAACTTCACTTATAAACACTTTGTTTTAGCTGAAACTTGGTGATTTTATAGAGTATACATGACTACTATTGAAGTGTCGTAATCCCTTGATTCGTGGTAAAATTAACCTATTTTCTCCAATGTTAAACTTCATTTAAGCACCCTGTGGCTTTACTGATGGAATAGTATCAATGAATGACGGCAGTGACACATATTAGCGGTGGGAAAGGCATTGTCTTATAACTGATGTTTTAAAAAGAAAACATCCAGAGATTTCCTCAAAAATATCTATTGCATTAATGAAAACAAAATTTCTCTCTCAGTCTATTCTGCTTGAGCTTACACGTCGGCCATATCTCTTAACTTATCCCTCAGTTATCTCCACTTATTCTTCTTATCTCTCTAGTTACTTAGTGTTATATTTCTACCTCCATTTCCTCAGTTTGTTTTCTCTGTCAAACCATTTTTAATGCTCTCAATCCTCTGGCTGCTATTCTCCTGAGCTTTCAAGGGTTGTGATGGAAAACAAATTTATGGTTCTGAGGTCTCTGGCTTTAGCAATGGCAGATCTTTTTTCTGTTAAATGCATAGGGTTTTTTCTGCTTGTTTCAAAACGTTTTTACCGTTTTACTGTTTGGTCGCTGTCCTTTGACCGGATACCATGCATAGAACCTTTGACTGTCATATGTATTACTTTTTTGCTACATCGATTGCATGAATTATTATCTTGTCTTTCACATTCGCGAGATATTCATTCATCATTTTTTCATTGGGTTTTCATTGTATTACCAGCGATCATGCTATAATAGCCTTACACCATCGTATCATATTACCATTTCAATAGTAGTAATTTTCATAGGTTTAATACATGAATCATTTTGATTTTGTATGTTTTCTCATAATGCGCATATCCCTTATGTTTGGTAATATATCTCCTTAATTTTAAAATGACCACTTTTTAGGTCATGTTTAAAATTGTTTCCATAGGACTAATGTTTGCTTTGTTTGTGCAGGTTCAATTTTTTGCATCCTTTTTAATCCCTTTCGCTTAGAGGAAAAGTACTTAAGATTATATACTTAGGGTTAGGGTTATGAAATGAATATGGAATGTAGGAAATAAATATAGGTAAATATAGAATGATATTTAGGGTTATGAAATGTTAGGTTTATGGAATGAATATGAAATATATGAATGGGATATAGAATATAAATATAGGATTAGGTCTAAGATAATGGGTATAGGATGAGGAAAATGTAATGAATATAAAATATGCATTCAGGTATTAACTTAATTTTAACAAAGTCTAAAAATTTCTACAAAAATTCGAATTTACAAGAGAAAAATTGTGCACTTACTATTCTTGTACTTCCCTGATAGTATTGGATGAATGCTGTTGTTATTTAACAATATTGGATGAAGTTGTCTTGATCGAATATCGTAGATAGATAGAAACAGAGATCTTATTTATGCTTCCTGTTCTATCTGCTTCATTGATTCTAGTCTATTGATTGTTGATGTTGTTCAGGTCCCTCTGGAATTGATTCATAATAACTCAGGTCCCTTTTGTCATGTACATCTTTATGCAATATATACATGTTTTTGCTAACATTTCAAGTCCCTCTGCAATTGATTTGAGAAATATTTTAGGTCCCAACTGCCAACAATACAAGTTCTGTTGTCAACTCAGCTGCACAACTAAGTTTCTTTTGCGACCTTCCCCCTTGTTGATGGGAAGACTTGTCCTCAAGTCTTGTTTATTCTAGAGGATGATTCCTACAAACTCAAACTAAAGAAATGGTAAAACAAAATAGAGAATTCATATTGGCCAAGCTTGTTGGTTTTCCTATATGAATTTGAGTTTGTATTGTGCCACTTTCGTGGATTTTCACAACCAAACTCCTTTATTATTTTTTATATTTTTCTATTTTTTCTTTTCTTTTCTGGATGGAGGTGGGGTGTAATGGAGTAGGGAAGTATGAAAATCTTATGAAAATAGGTTATATTGAAGTCATGATTTAGTAGTAAATGGATGGATAATAAGTCTAGACTTCAACATGCATGGTTGTGGAGCTTAACATACAATATGGATGATGGATGAAATCGTGAACAATATGGCTTATGAAAGGCTTCATTGTGACTTTACTTTACAAAACTTGACTGCTTCTTTTGATGATTATCTTCATGTAATTTTGCGTCGATCTCGATCATGTTGTAGGGTTTGTTGATGTTGTTGGCCAGCGTCTAAGAGCAAGCTTCAAGAGTTTGAGTTTCATTGAATGAAATCAACATCAGGTGAATTTTCACTTTGCTTTGACTTGAACATTTGTATTCATATTCTAGAATATGAATTTGAAATAGACTTTGAAAAATACTTCATCCATGGAATTCACTCCTTCATTCTTCCTGTGACCTACAAAAACATAGCACTTGCCTGCAACACAATATTAGATGATGGAGGAAGAGAGGTGTACAGTTTCTCTTCTTCCAATATATATGTAAATAATTACAAGCATTGCTTAGAAAACAAGTCCAAATATGATAGACAAACATAATGCATTTATTTACCCCTTGAGGAATGGTGGCCAGCCTAGACCCGCTAGCGGTATTTTGTTTACAAAATATTTGTTTGATATCCTATTAGAGTGATTACAAAGCCAAGTTTAAGTGAATTCATATGGCTACCTCTAGTATAAATAGGTTTTTAAAATGGTTTAAAATGATATGGTAAAAATCATAAGGAGTGCCATGTTTGATAGAGCTACTTGTGAATTTTAAACTATACCGACAGTCACTATTTGAAGTGTAACTTCTTCGATAAAGATCCAATAAATTTGATTCCAATTGGAGATTAAATTAGATTCATTTTTGTATTTCCATTAGAAACAAGTTTTAAAAATTCTTAGGCTTGATATCACAAAATTTGTGATGAACAATCCTAGGAGGCAGAGTTTTACTATATTGTTTTGAAGACATGCAGTCACTAAATGTGGCATAACTTTTTCATTTCACCTCCAAATGGGATGATTAAAGTTGTGTCTTAAACTAGACTTGAATATATCTCCCATATAAACATGTTTTGAAAAGAAGATGATTTGGTATGTCAAATATTGCAATGAACAGTCAAGACCTAGAATTGTCACCATGCAGATTTTTCGACAAGCAATTAGTATTTCAAGAATAAATTTTTTATATGATACCTGATTAAAGTGATTCAAATTTATTTGGAAACAAGATTCCAAGGGCTATCTTCCCTATTAATTTCAGATAAAAATGTTTCCATTAGACACCTCAAATATAGGTTGTACTAACTCTGTCCTCAACATTTCACTTGAGACCTAGTTTTGATTTTGATCACATTTTTAGTTGTGATATAAATTGAAAACTTCAAAATGGATTCCAAAACTAGATTTCAAGAGATATTTAAAAAAACCTTGATTTCAAAATAATCCTATATGGTTACCCAAAATAGGCTTGTTCTTACTGCATTTTTCCATGTAGTCATTTCAAATGAATATTGAACAATGATTTAAAAAAATATTCATGACAGTTTGAAACAAAATTATTATGGAAGTCTTATTGTGAATTCATTCTACTTGTTTATTTATTCTATTCTATCCTATTCTATTTTAGAAAAATAATTCATTCTCTCAAGTATAAGAGAATTTCCAGTGCATCCATTTTCGTAACAAGATCATAAGTAAACTCATATCCAAATTTGAAAAATATACTTTAATGAATGTTTGGACATGAAAATTTATCTGATCATAAAGATTTGATGAGAAAGAATGTTGAAGAATGGAGTAGTGTTGTGACCTAATGACTAGTTGAAACCAAGTTTTAAGATGATCTTTATTTGCTTGGTTCTCATTAATTGTCATAGCACAAAACTCTTCTTGTGGTACTTGTTCAAAATCTTGTATGCACAAGGGATCGTGTGATATACTTGCTATAAATTCTTCAATTTATCGCTCTAATGTTTGATCTTCATTGCTTGTGATCCATGACTCATTCACCTCCTCACAAAGATAGCTAGAAGAAAGTTCTAGATTCTCTTCATGTGGATCATCTTCATGGACGTTTTGTTGTTTTTCTATCCTTTGACATAAAGATTCATCCCTAGTGAGCATTCTAAATTGAGGACAAGGACTTGAGAATAGTTTTTTGGTGGCATACCCTCCTTCTCTAAATGATTTATTTAACATCATTTTTTAGATCTTGTCTTGCAAATGGATTTTGTAGTTATTTATTTATTTTTGGTTGGAGGTTTTGTTTTGGGAAATCTACTATTAGTATCTCTATTTCTAGGCATAGAGAAACATAACTAAGAGAAATGTATACTAACTAAACTTTTAGTTTTTTTGTTTATCTTCTATTTGACTAGTGGTAAGTATTCCCGCTTGTCACGCGGGTGACCCAGGTTCGATCCCCGACAACGGCGCCAAAATGTTGGGATAATTTATTAACATAAATTAACACAAGTATTTAATTATCAATCCGGGTTTGTAAAACTTGGAGGCAAATCCACAGTCTATGGACATTAGATATAATCAAACTTGAAAGACAAGTTTTCAAAAACTAAAGAAGTGCATATTACAAATATAGCCTATACTAACAATTCCAATTCACCTTGCAATGAAGGAAAGATGAAATGGCTCTTAACTTAAGAGGTCCAATTCTTCCTCAATTATTACTTGATGAATAGAAATTAGAAACTTTGAACTCTCAATAGCTTAATATGGAAAAATCATCAATGAAGGGAGGCTCTTAACTTAAGAAACCTTTGGTATTTCCCATCATAATTCATTCACCATAATTCTATCAATTGAAGACTGAAAATACATAAGAAAAATTGCTTGCATGTAATCAAGGAAAAACCTAGTTTCAATCCACCAATTTAACAGAAGGAGTGTTCAATTTGAACACCTTATTATTCCATCTTTCTAAATTGATAAACAAAATAAGATTTAATAAAATAAATCATCACACATCAACCATAAATCAATCTGAACCAAAGCACATAAACAAGTTCTAAGATGACCAAATTATGGAAAATTAAACTAGTTTAACAAGAAGTGTACTTAGCTTAGAGTGGTGGCCCTCCACCCTTGCTTCGCACACTTGAAGGTTGATATCAGAAGTTGAAACTTAAGTCACGCATCCACATTATTGAACAAAAAAATAGCAATAGAACAGGTTCTTCAAATTAGCTTCAAACTCCAAAGTGTCTCGGCATAAAATTATACAAAAGTTACATATATAAGCCATCAAAGTTTTGGCTTTCAATAGAGGTTTTGTGAAACAAACTTATCTATAATATTTATAACAATCACATCTACTCATATCTACCTATCTAAGTCGAACTCATCCAATCTATCCCAAGAAATATGGTCTATCCCATAAAATCTCAAAAACTGCCCTATTTCCTAGATATTTTCTGGGTGACTAGTCATGTTTGACCAACCTTGATTAGGCCTAATAAAGTTTGTTTTGATTGAACCAAGTGGAATTAGTTCAGTCCTAGTTTCCAAGCTTTCCATTCATGCATCCAGCTCGAGCCCAAGTGTCCTAAAAATCTGTCATCCACCTAGCTATTACGGGAATTTCTGATTCTGTCCAAAATTACACTTGAAACTCAATTTTCATAAAAACTTTTAGAAATTGCAAAATTAAAATTAAACACCTGAATATGCATAAAATACATCAAAATGAGATGGATGTGATGGAAAATATAAATATTAAGTTAAGCAAAAATACCAACACTGAGGGCCAGCAACCATATCTCAGAAAATTTGTCCTTGTTTTCTCTGATGACATCCTCATCTACAGCCTCACCTGGGAAAAACATCTTCAACATGTAGATATGCTCTTGCAACTTCTCCAAAAGCATAAATTATTTGTCAAATTGTCCAAGTGCTCCTTTTGCATGGAAGAAGTTGAATATTTGGGCCACATTGTGGGGCGTGAAGGTGTCAGGGCGGATCCCAAAAAGATCTAGGCAATGCAGGATTGGCCTCAACCAAAGACCTTGAAGAGCTTGAGAGGATTTCTGGGTCTCATTGGCTACTATCACAAATTTTTCCACAATTATGGTCACATTGCTAGACCCCTCACTCACCTTCTTAAGAAAAATTCATTCCTCTGGAATGATGAAGTGAAATAGGCATTTATAGCTCTCAAACAGGCCATGTGTTCCACTCCCATATTGGCACTACCTGAATTCACCAAATCTTTTGTGATTGAATGTGATGCTTTAGGTATGGGTATTGGGGTTGTCTTAATGTAGGAAGGTCAACCCTTGGCCTTCACTAACCAACAAATAAGTGGGACAAATCTGGGACAATCTACCTATGAGAAGGAGATGATGGCCATCCTACATGCAGTGGAAACCTAGCGACCATACTTATTGGGGCAACATTTCCAAATTCACACAGACAATCAAAGCCTTAAATAATTTTTGGAGAAATGCCTATCTTCGCCACAACAAAATAAGTGGCTAGCTAAAATGTTGGGATATGATAATGAGATAATTTACAGGAAAGGGTGAGAAAATGTTGTAGCAGATGCTTTATCATACCAATTTGAGGAGGAAAGCACCTTGCTAGCAATCTCTCTTCCCATTCTAGAGTGGATTGAAGAGGCTCGAAAGGAATGGTTTTCACATCATTTGCTCTCCCAACTCATTAGTAAATATTAGGCGGATCCAAATTCCACAACGACCTACTCTTGGCAGGATGAAATTCTTCACTATAAGAACAAAGTAGTTATATCACCAAAATACACGCTTAAAAGTCGCATTTTGGCAGAGTTGCACTCATCTCCCACTGTAGGCCATTTAGGCTTCCAGAAGATTTATGGTCGCACTCGACGTTCGACGTTCATTATTTTGGACAGACATTAAAAATGACATTCTTACTTTTGTAGCTGAGTGTGATGTGTGTCAACGCCACAAAGGAGAAATAGTCAAATCCCTAGGCACATTACAACCATTGCCCATCCCTGCCTCAATCTGGACAGAGGATTCTTTGGATTTCATTACGGGTCTTCCAAAGTCAGGAAACAAGTTAGTCATCATGGTGGTTGTGGACAGACTTTCTATGTATGCTCATTTCTGCACCCTACCCCACCCTTTTACACCATCTTTGGTGGCTCAACCTTTCATGGGCCAGATCTTCAAATTGCATGGCATGCCCACTTCCATTGTGTCTGATCATGACCCGATCTTCACCAGTAACTTTTGGCAGGAACTCTTTGGGCTACAAGGTACCCAACTACAACTCAGTACTACTTCCTATCATCCCCAAACTGATGGTCAAATTGAAGCAGTCAACAAATTTCTGGAGACCGACCTCAGGTGTTTCACTTTAGAAAAGAAACATCTATGGGTACAGTGGTTACCCCTAGCCGAATGGTGGTATAATACTAACGATCATGCCATCACCAAAATGACTCCATCTGAAGCAGTTTATGGTCAACTCCCTCCTTCACCTACTTATTATATCCATGGATGCTTGAAGGTACAAGCAATGGATCAACTCCTATAGAACCGTGTAACCATGTTGGCCCACCTCAAAGAGAATCTCCATCAAGCTCAAAATCACATGAAGCAATAGGCAGACCAACATTGTTCAAAGCGCAAATTTCAAGAAGGGGATCAGGTATTCTTAAGGCTGCAACCATATAAGCAAACATCACTCAAAGACAAGGGTTGTCAAAAATTATCTCCAAAATTCTCCGGCCCGTATCAAATACTTCAGCGCATAGGAGAAGTAGCCTACAAGCTAGCCTTGCCACCCACTGCAAAAATACATCCCATCTTCCATGTCTCATACCTCAAGAAAGTGGTTGGGAACCATTGCAAGATTCAAACTAGTCTACCGAAATTGGATGAAGAAGGTTCAATATGGCGCCAACCTGAACAGTTTCTTGACACGTGAAAATGACACCTGTGAGGTCGCACGATCAAGGAAGTCCTCATCAAGCGGAAAGACACCTCTCCAGAAGATGCAACCTGGGAACCAGCCACTGTTCTTCAGCAGTTTCTGCAGCGTCAGCCTTGAGGACAAGGTTATTTTTATGGGGGAAGGCATGTTAGGGTCCAACCCTAACCCCCTTATTTATGCAATAGGGTCAAGTCATAGTTATAGTTAGTTAAAGAGTCAATAAAGCCCATATTAATAATTGTAAGTGGTTGAGCCACATTTAAAGAAGGGACCACAGTTAGTTGCAAATGGGCCATGGTATTAGATAGGTGGTATTAATAAGAACCATGGTACTAACCCATGGTATTGCATGTATGAATCCTATATAAAGGATAGAGACTCCCCTTGAGGAGGGTCTTGTCTTATTTTGTAATTGAGCCTAGCTCTATTGGAGGTTTCCCCCTCGAAGAGGCATGTGAACATTGCTTTCCTTTCTAAATAATAAAATACATGCTATTATTTCTTATTGTTTAGTGTTTTGGGTATATTTCTTCACATATTTGGTATTTTGGTATCTTCTTGCAGGTCAAGAGCATAACATAATAGTTAACTAAGTTAATTTGACTTAGTTGGCTTAGTAAATTTGAGTTGGAAGTCTATTTAGAGTCATGTAGAGTGATCCCTAAATTTTAGGGGCCCAGATCGAGTTCTTTTGAGTTGTAATTAATTAACTTAGTATAACTGAGTTATAGTCAGTTAAATTAGTTCTAACTCTTGGAGGAACTAGTAGGAGGTCTAGTAGTTAGGTCAGACACTAGTGCGTCTTCACTGCCACACCAGTTAAACAAATATTCACTCATAAAGCACTCCTAGATGTGAGTTTAGAGGAAGACCCAGTTGAGATTAGAGTGCAGGGACAATGTACTATCAGTTGTATAATTTTCTGAGTTGTACAGATGGTGCATGCAATCAGTTCAAGGCATATGGATGGATTGAGTAGTCATGGATGGAGAATTTCCCAATTGTATATGGGCTAATTCTCTCAGGAATTGCGCAAGGAAGTAGGGGCTTGGCAGGAAACAAAATTTGCGAAGTGTTAGCTTGAGCTGACTTGTGAAGCAGAGAGATAGATTTCACTTGTGCAGGAATTATTCGGGTTTAACAAGAATTGTATTTTCTTCTCAGATCTTCTGGTTTGTAGGAATTTACAGGGTAAGTTCCTTAGAAATAACACCAAAAGGACACCGCTCACAACCAGATCACAGATCAATACACCAGTATTTTTGACGTGGTTAAAACCCTCAAAGAGGGAAACAGTCCACGGCCTGCGCCAACGTGGCTACTACAGGAAATTTATTAATCAAAGAATGAAAATTTACATAAGCTTCTCTCATGCACGGATTACCCGAACAATGACCCTCCATGCGCTTTAAATAGAACTCATGGACCAATCGGGTGTCAAGCCACGGATCAAGTGTCGGTAATACCGAGGAGAGAGTGAACCGTCGGATCACTACATATCGTGACCGTCGGATTGTAAGTTACAAAATGTACAACGGTAAAGAAACACACTTTACCTAACTCTATACCTAACTCTATACTAGACCAAGTTGAACTTAACTATTTCCTATGTGTCGGAATATCCTAACATCCCCCCTTAAGAACAACTTGGGATAGGATTGAAGGATTTACAAATATGACACAATAGGAGAAGGAAGGAGGCACTAGAGCCTATCCCCCCTTAGTGACAACTTCCTGAACTCCAAGCATATATCGAAGTTTAGTGAACTTCGCCTCTGTGAGAGCCTTTGTGAAGATGTCTGCAACCTGATCATCTGTTGAACAATATTGCACTTCAAGAACATGGTCATGAATGAGCTTTCTGATGAAGTGCATGTGTAGTTCAATGTGTTTGCTGCGCTGATGCTGGACTGGATCTTTGCATAGCTGAATGGCACTTTGATTATCACACCAAAGTGTGGTTGGATGCTGCTGCTCAAAGCCAAACTCTGATAGGATCTGACGAAGCCACAAGGCTTCCTTACTAGCTTCCACGGCACCACGATACTCTGCTTCTGCTGACGAAAGAGAAATGGCAGCCTGTTTCTTACAAGCCCATGTAATAGGTCCTGAACCAAGAGTGAAGACATAACCGGCAGTAGACTTCCGATCATCAGGGTCACCAGCCCAATCAGAATCAGTGAAACCAACTAATAGAGGAGCTGCTTTGGCACTGTAATGAATCCCAAACTGTACTGTACCTCGAACATAACGAAGTATTCTTTTAGCTGCTTTCCAATGACTTTCACGGGGGTTTTGCATAAAACGAGCAACAAGGCCAACAACAAAGGAAAGGTCAGGACGAGTATGGGTTAAATACAAGAGTTTTCCTACAAGTTGACGGTATAAGGTAGCATCAACTTCAGGAGAAGTACAAGAGACTGAAAGTTTGACTCCAGACTGAAAGGGAGAAGGGGCTGGCTTACAGTCTTCCATGTGAAAATGACGAAGAATATCACAAGCATACTTGGACTGGGAAAGGGAAATACCCTCCTTGGATTGCAAGACTTGAAGACCGAGAAAATAGTGTAAGTGTCCTAAGTCTGTCATTTCAAATTTCTTTTTAAGGCTGGACTTCACATGGTTTATAAGGTTGGGATCACTACCAGTAAGAATAAGATCATCAACATAAAGAACAAGGATGATAAGAGAGTTGCCCACTTTCTTGGTGTAGACAGTATTGTCAGAATAACACCTAGAAAAGCCAGATTCTAAAAGAAAGCTATCCATTTTGGCATACCAAGCCCGAGGAGCTTGCTTGAGACCATAAAGGGATTTCTTAAGTCGACATACAAGGCTGGAGTCTGTTTGTATGAAGCCAATGGGTTGTTCCATATAGATTTCTTCATGCAAGTCCCCATGCAAGAAGGCAGATTTAACATCCATCTGATGGACTTCCCATTTTAAAGAGGCAGCAAGGGAAAGAACAAGGCGGATAGAGTTCATTTTGGCAACAGGGGAGAAGGTTTCAGTGTAGTCAATGCCTTCAACCTGTGAAAAGCCCTTAGCAACAAGACGAGCTTTATGTTTATCAACTTTCCCATCTGGTCCATACTTGGTTCTGTAAACCCATTTACATCTAACAAGTTTGCGTCCCTTTGGTAGAGGAACAAGATCCCATGTATCATTTTTCAACAATGAATGATATTCTTCATTCATAGCTGCTTCCCAATGTGGATGGCCTGAAGCTTCTGCAAAAGTGTCAGGATCATGATTTACTGGAGCTTGAGCCAGTAAAGAAGAGGCTCTTTCAAACTGAGAACGTGTACGTCGCTGATCTGTAGGATCACCGGCAAGATCACCTGCTGCATCCCGAGTAGCACGGACCCATCTTGGAAGTTGAGGATCCTGAGAAGGTGGGGGAGGATTTTCATCCTCACTTTCATCATCTGAAGAAGAAATGTTTTCAAAAGTAGAAGAGATAGGAAGAGGTGGCACATCCGCCGGACTAGGCTCGCAGGCCGATTTATTTTCATCAAATTTTACATCTCTTCTAATGATAACATTTTTGGACTTAAATGGAATAAGTCTATAACCTTTTACATCTTCAGAATATCCAACAAAAGTACATTTCTCACTCTTAGGTTCTAAAGCTTTATGCTTTTCATCTGGAATATGGGCCCATGCTTCACTTCCAAAAACACGAAAGTGACTTACATCTGGTTTAATGGAACTCCAAGCTTCTTCTGGAGTGATATTCTTTAGAACCTTAGTAGGAGTGCGATTGATTATATAATTTGCACAATTAATTGCTTCGGCCCAAAAACTAAGACTGAGTCCTTTAGATTGCAGCATACAATTAGCCATTTCCTTTAAGGTGCGATTTTTCCTTTCAGCTACACCATTTTGTTGTGGAGTGTATGGAACAGTATGTTGCATTTGAATTCCATTTTCGGTGCAAAAGTTGATGAATGTGTTTTTAACATATTCTCCACCATTATCAGTTCTTAGCTTAAGAATTTGATGTCCAGATTGTTTTTCAACAAAGGCTTTGAAGGCCAAAAATGTGTTAAATACTTCGCTCTTGAGTTTTAAGAAGTATACCCAAGTGCGTCTGGAGAAATCATCAATGAAAGTTAAGAAATACTTGCAGCCAGAGAATGAAGCAACAGGAAGTGGACCACATAAATCACTGTGCACAAGCTGTAAAGGGGCTGAGGCGTGCCAAGAGGCACGTTTTTCAAAACTGTCCCGATGATGTTTTCCGAGTACACATCCGGAACAAACACCATCTCTGCAAGATACCATAGGAAGACCTGTCACCATATTTTCTTTACATAGATGCTGAAGGGAGCGATAGTTTAAGTGACCAAATCGCTCATGCCAAAGTTTGCTCACTTCATCATTATGAGCAACAAATACTGAGGGAAGATTTGATGACCCAAAGTTGTGAAACTTATACAACCTTGTGGAATCATCAGCAATACCAGTAGCTAGAATCTGTTTAGGATCTCTTAGATCCTTGATTACAACATCATGAGGTGAAAATTCAACAATTTTACCTTCACCTGAATGAGTTATCTGATATACAGATAGAAGGTTGCAGGATAAGGTTGGAACACATAATACATCATTAAACTGACCATTGTCTAGATGAACAGTTCCAGTCCCTACAACATTAAGAGATCTATCATCACCAACATATATATTTTTGGTGTTACAATCATTTAAAGAAGAAAACATGGCTTGGTTTTTGGCCATGTGATAAGAGGCTCCAGAATCAATGAGCCACTCATGAGAATGAGAAGAAGAAGATACATTTAATGCATAACCAGACTGAGATGATTGACAACGACATGCAGAAAGTGCCATTCCTGAAGATGAAGTTGAAGTTGAAGTTGAAGAATGCTCCACATGGATGTTATGTTTCTTCATTGCGGCTTCCAAGGCTTCCATCTTCTTAAAGCATTTAGATTCTAAGTGGCCATCTCGATTACAAAAGTTACAATGTCTATCAGTCTTCTTCCATTTGTTTTTATTGGTCTTATCATTTTGCTGAAATGATCTTTCATTTTGAGGCTGAGTTTGCTTAGGACCCTTGTTTGGTTTAGGACCATTCTTTTTAGGATATGACTTCTTAGGATTCTTTGAATTTGGTTGCTGCTGGGCGGCTAACGCTTTCTTGGAAGAGTTTCCAAGATTAAGAAGACCAAGGTGTAAGAGTTTTTCTTGTTCTCTTATTAAAAAATCACAAAAAGAGTCAAAGGAAGGGGCCTTGTAGTCTTTTCCTTGACAAATGAAAGCTTCCCTTGTAGAATGGAAAGTGGAAACAAATACAGAGTAGGCTGGTCCCAACTTAGTAAGGATGGAATAAATAAGGTTACTATCTTCTTTCTTAACCTTAACACCTTCCAAGAGATATCTAAGGGTCTTGAATTTGGACAAGAAATCTTCAATGCAAGAAAAATTATTAGGATCCAATGTAAGCAACTCATTTTCAAGTTGATGGGCTCTAATTTCATTTTTAATCCCAAAAACTTTAGTGATTTGTTCCAATGCTTCATGAGGAGTCTCAAGTTCTGCAATATGGAATCTAAGATCAGGAGAAATAGACATCCCTATCAAACCACGTGCTTGATCTTGTCTATTTTCCCATTTTGCAGCCTTGTCTTCATCTTTTGGTTTCTTCTCTTGGTCTGTGGCTATTCTGTAGAGACCTTTACTTCTAAGTAAATCTTCCATGTAGGATATCCATTGGAAGTAGTTAGTGCTGTCAAGAATGACTTGGCATGGACTTTCCATTTAAAAAAAAAACTGAAGCTGAAGATGCTGAAAGTAAGTGTTCCAATGGATAGATCTCGAAAAATTAGGCGGTTTTAAAAAAAACGGCTCTGAAAAAGGCTTCCGGATGAAGAAGTTATGGCTTTTTGAAAAAACATTGTTGAAGTTGTCGGCAAAGTGCGCGAATGTGCGGAAATGAAAAAATCCGCCCCCACAAAATGGAGACTTGAACCCAAGACCTCTACTCTCTTAAAATAGCTTTGAACCAATTGATCTATACAAAAAATTTGAGAGAGAGAGAGAGGGGGGGGGGGGGGGACCTTGGTTTGCGTGCTTGCCTTGAGAAAGCTCTTTTTCCCTACAAAACACAAAACACAAAACCCAACACGGACATGCAAAGAAAACGAACCTTATGGCTCGAAGTTAGCTTTAGCCAAAAAACTAGATATTTTAAAAAATGAACCTTGCAGCTCAAAGTTAGCTTTAGCCGAAAAACTAAATATTTTTCTCAATGTTTCTGATTTTCCGAGATCACACTAAGGTGCAAGGAAAAGAGCATACGCATGAGAAAAATCCTTCCTTTCTGTTTCTGATTTGCCCAGATCGCACAGAGTTGCAGGGTAAAGAGCATACGTAGAAATGAAAGGTATAGATCCGGTTAAAAAAAAGCTAAATAAACCGAAACCGAAATAAGCAGAGAGAAAATAACAGTAAACTGCAAATAAAGACTGTATACCTCCAGATCTTAAAAATGACGCAGCTAGGGCTACCGGAAACCTTTTCGCGTGAAACGAAAGGGGTTCCTCACTGGAACAGATGCTCCGAACACAACAGAGAAGTCCTCTCGGCCCGAAAGCAGTCAGAAACAGTAGATCTAGGAAACATCAGTCGGATGCAGTTCTATCGGCTTCAGATTTGGATCACCAACGGACGCGGCCCTCAAATAGCTCTGATACCATGTAGGAATTTACAGGGTAAGTTCCTCAGAAATAACACCAAAAGGACACCGCTCAAAACTAGATCACATATTAATACACCAATATTTTTGACGTGGTTAAAACCCTCAAAGAGGGAAACAGTCCACGGCCTGCGCCAACGTGGCTACTACAGGCAATTTATTAATCAAAGAATGAAAATTTACATAAGCTTCTCTCATGCACGGATTACCCGAACAATGACCCTCCATGCACTTTAAATAGAACTCATGGACCAATCGGGTGTCAAGCCACGGATCAAGTGTCGGTAATACCGAGGAGAGAGTGAATC
This sequence comes from Pinus tabuliformis, assembly GCA_031772625.1. Lineage (NCBI taxonomy): Eukaryota > Viridiplantae > Streptophyta > Pinopsida > Pinales > Pinaceae > Pinus > Pinus tabuliformis. The sequence continues at coordinate 1,313,632,671 of CM062805.1, read as the reverse complement.
GTCGGATCACTACATATCGTGATCGTCATATTGTAAGTTACAAAATGTACAACGGTAAAGAAACACACTTTACCTAACTCTATACCTAACTCTATACTAGACCAAGTTGAACTTAACTATTTCCTATGTGTCGGAATATCCTAACGTGGTTAATGCAATATAGATATTTGGGGTTTTTAACAGTTGTTTTCCCCAGAGAAATATTGTGTTATGTGCGATTGAAATTCTTCCTTTCCTGCTTATTGTTTTCATGGATCAATTTTGGTTTCCATTAAAGAGTAGAATAGATTCTTTTCTTGTGTTTTGCCATATCACATAAGCTATTGAATCTATAGTAAAAATCTACATGGTATAAGAGCTGCATACATTATAGAAGAGTAGAATTCGAGCTTGTTGTGCAGGTGAAATCGAATTTGCAAGTTCATACTTGAAAGTCAACGATATTTTATTCTACGGGTTGCGACTTGAGTATGCCCTGGAAGGCGGCTCAAATTACATAGCCTGGAAGGATAGGATGGGGTAGTGCTGGAAGACAATGGCCTTAAGGAATTCATAGATCATGATATTCCAAAGCCTCCAACATCATATGCTAAATATCTGGCTAAATAGAGAAAGTGTGTGGCAAAAGCGAGAAGGATTATCTTGGATGGAGTTCGAGATCAAATTGTCTTGAATCTCCATGCTAGGGACACTCCATTTGCAATGTGGAATAGACCTATTTCAAAATAGCAGTGGCTATAGGAAGTCGGCCCTGACAGACAAACTGAGAAAGATCACCCAATTTCGAGATGAGCTTGGAAGTGTCATGATTACTGTTGCCGAAGATGATCTGGTAAGCCTAGCACTTCTAGGACATCCTAAGAGTTGGCATAGTTACTAGGACTCTGTTAATGGGAGGGAGAAGGTACTAGAATGGGAGCGGTTATGGCCTGAATTGGTACAGGAAGAGATTCAGCGAAACACCATAGACAGATTCTCATCAAAGCATGATGATGAGGAGAACTGTGCCTTAGCACGTAAGGAAAAGAAAGCGAATGGGAATTCATCATATTCCAGATCAAATTCTTGTCAATGTGGCAAGAAGAAGGACATGTCGAAAGTCAAATGCTTTCATTGTCACGAGCTGAGACATTTTTCCACAAAGTGTCTACTCAAGAAGGTCAGTAAGAATCCCTTAGGAGGAGTGGCAGGATGAGGCTCTTGCTTCACAATTCGAACTAGACTTTATCCTCATCGCTTGTATGGTGTCATAGTGTGTGGTACCGAGATAATGGAGCTTCTTTCCACATTACTGGTAACAAAGAGCTCTTCAATAAATTGGAGGAGAAGGACCTTTAGATCCATATTGAGATGGGTGATGATGGGAGGTATAGTGCTACCGAGATCAATACAGTTACCTTTCAGAGGGAGTTAGGTTCTCTCGTCACTTTCTGAGATGTTATGTATGTTCCTAGTTTGAAGAAGAACTTGGTATCTATTTCCATGTTCGAAGATAGAGGCTATGATTTTATATTTAGTAAGGGAAAGGAATTCCTTCATCACATAACCATAGGACGAGTAAATGGGATAGCGGTTCGAGTGAATAACCTCTACTAGTTGGATGTAGAATATTGTGTTGCCTTGAGCATGAAAGCAGAGAAGTTGTAGAGCCTAGACAGCAGTGAGTTGTGGCACAGGAGGTTGGATCACTTACACCATGACGCTTTGAAGATCATGCAGAAAATTTATACCAGTCTTCCCAAGGGTACACTAGAGCAGGTAGACACATGCAAAGGGTGTACATTGGGAAAATACACCAAAGATTCCTTTCATTACAATGACAATAGACCACAGGAGATCCTTAATTGAATTCACTCCGATGTGTTTGGACCGTTCTCGAAAGTATCTACGACTAAGCATATGTATTATGTTATATTTGTTAATGATTTTTCTCGTAATTGTTGGATCTTCTTCATGTAGAAGAAAGATAAAACTTTTGCAAAGTTTTGTGAATTTAAAGCACTAGTCGAGAAAAATATTGGCAAGAAAGTTAAAGCTCTCAGGAGTGATAACGGTGGAGAGTATGTGTCGAATGAGTTCAAAAAATTCTATGCATTAGAAGGAATTCAATGGGATTTGATAGCACCTCATATCCCACAACAGAATGGGGTGGTTGAAAGGAAGAACAAGGTTATTGTGGGAGCAATTTGGACAATGTTGCATGATCAGGGCCTAACATTACACTTATGGGTTGAAGCATGAAACACAATTGTTTATTTGCAGAATAGAATCCCTCATCAAAATCTTGGGATGAGTACACCAGAAGAGGATTTTTTAGGAAAGAAACCAGATGTGGCACACTTCAGGATTTTTGGTTCATCAGTCTACTGCCATTTAACCAAAGATGCATGGAAAAATCTTGAGCCAACAATAAAGTTGGGCATATTTTGGGGTACACTGATACACCTCACAGTTATTGGGTGTAATTTCCAACCAACAAGATGAGAGTGGTTCACAGAGATGTAAAATTTGATGAAGATAAGGCCATGAGATGTTACCTTGAGAGCGAGCTTCAACTACATGTGGTTGAGGAGCTTTTAACTCCTAAGGAGGAAGCTCAAGATGATGTGGAGAAGATACATGCAGAGGAGAAGGAAATGGAGACACCCACTCTTGCAGAGTCTTCCAGAGATGGGAGAAAACACACGAGAGACGCTGATAGGTTATTGCATGATGCTAGAGAAAATGTGGTAACACCCACATCAAAGTGCATACAAAGGAGGTCAATTGAGAGGTACACTGGCTACATGGCTGTGACAAGCAGATGTGTACAAATTGAGCCACCCTCTTTTGAGGAAATAATGCAGCAACTAGTTTGGGTTGATGCCACGGTTGAGGAGTATGACTCCATTGTCAAGAAAAATGTTTGTGATGTGGTCCAAAGACCGGAAGATACGTCAATGGTGAGTTCCAAATGGGTTTACAAGGTAAAGAAAGTAGCGAATGGTAGTGTGGAGAAACACAAAAGGTTAGGTTTTTGGCCAGAGGGTTTTCTCACGTGGAGGGGATTGATTACTATGAGACTTTTGTTCTTGTAGCAAGGTACTCATCAATCAGATCCATTCTAGCACTATTAGTGTAGATGGGATGGAAGATACATCAAATGGATATAAAGAAAACATTCCTTAATGACATGATTGAGGAAGAGGTGTATATTGAGCAGCCTGAAGGATTTGAGACTTTCAACAGAAACAAGCATCCCGTGCTTGGTACATTAGGATCGATAGATACTTCACCAGGCTGGGCTTCAACAAAAGTGAAGCAGATGTGAACCTTTACCATATTGTGGTTGAAGGTAAATTGTTGCTTATTAGTTTATATGTTGATGATTTGATTCTGACAGGTGATGATAATCTTATCAAGTCTTGCAAAGAGGATCTTGCAAGAGAATTCGAAATGAAGGACTTGGGGCTCATGAACTACTTTATAGGTATGGAAGTGTGGCAAGGAGATGAGGAATTGTTTGTCACGGCAAGTGCCAACGAGATACTCAAGAAGCTCCACATGGCGAGCAGTAAACCCATGGAGAATCTTGTAGCAGGTAACTGGAGGAAGGAGGATGTTACTTCCAGTGAAGTAGTGGAGGCTACTATTTACAGGAAGCTTGTGGGTTCACTCATGTACTTGGTGAACACATGACCGAACATGTGTTATGTAGTTAACCAAACTTAATCAAGAAATGGTTAAGTTGACCAACCTGTATTGGAAGGACACCAAACATGTGTTGAGATACCTCAAAGGCACGACTTAGCATGGCCTTTGGTACAAAAAGACATAGGAAGTGAAGCTTCAAGGATTTATTGATGCAGATTGGGAAAGGAGTCCATCCGAAAGGAAGAGAACATCAGGGGTGATCTTCAGTATTAGGTCAAAAATTGTTTCTTGGTACAACAAGAAACAAAGATCAGTTGCACTTAGTTCAACAGAAGTAGAGTACATTGCTACTAGTCAAGCAACTTGTGAGGCTATCTGGATGAGGAAGTTTTTTTTTGTTTGTTTGCTCAATAGATGGATCCAACTGTGATTTACTGTGACAATCAGTGTTATATCAAGCTCTCTAAGAATTGGGTTTTTCATGATTGGCCAAGCATATTGATATCTGGTATCATCATCTTCGAGATTGTGTGCAGAGGAGAATTATGTTGTTTGAGTACGTCCCCACAAAGGAGAAGGATGCAGATATTTTGACAAAGGCTTTGTCAAGATGCAAATTCGAGTTTCACGGAGGCAAGATGGGGATAAATACATGTACTAGTGTAATTGTTGAAGATATAATCACAATTATCCATCGAAAATGACTAAGGCATTTTTGTATGGGTTGGATTTTTAAGAGGAAACCTTAGGAAACTTTGGTTTTTCTAATTTTTTGTATTTTCCAACATTCACTAGTACACTTACACTTGCCATTCTCTAATGTTGAGCATCATAGTATTCGATGGTCAATGGCATTTGATTGCAAGTAATCCACTTCCAACGCCAGGTTCTGTTTGTGCTTATGACAGCGTATGCTAAGGTTTTCAAAGCATACCTTCCATATATACATAAGTTTTTTATATGTGCACATTTCCATATACATCTAGTTTCAATATATGGAAGTTGCGCATATACTGTAGATTCACATATATAAAAGACATGCATATATGGAATATATGCAAATATATGGAAGTTGTGGATATACAGAAGATATGGGCATATACGGAAGTTGCGCATATACAAAAGAGATGCGCATATCTTCTGTATATGCACAATTTCCGTATATGAAAAATTTCAATATATGAAAGCTGCACATGTACGGTATATGCACACACATAAAAGATGTACATATATGGAAGATATGCATATATAAGAAAGTTACGCATATACGGAAGATATGCACATATCTTCCTTATATGCACAATTTTCGTATATGCGCAATTTTTGTATATTGAAGATGCGTATATATGGTAAATGCACATATATAAAAGACATGCATACATGGAAGATATGCACATATAAAAAATTTACGCACATACGAAAGATACGTGAATATACGAAAATTGCACATATACGGAAGAAATGTGCATATACGAAATATGGTAGATGTACGTATACAATATACAGAATTTGCACATATACGAATGATGTTCGCATATATTGCGTATATGCACAATTTCTGTATATGATTAATTTTTGTATGTGGAATTTGCGCATATATGAAAGTTATGTATATATGGAAGATATGTGCGAATATCTTCCGTATATCCCTACCTTTCTTATATGTGCATATCTTCCGTATATGCACATCGTTTATGTATCTGCATCGTATATGCACAAATTCCATATGCAGAAATTGCGAATATACAGAAGATATGTCCATATCTTCTGTATGTGCACAATTTCTATATATGTGCAATTTTTGTATATGGAATTTGTGCATATACAATGCAGATACATAAACTACGTGCATACACAAAAAATATGCACATATAATAAAATTAGGGATATATGGAAGATATGCGCATATCTTGCGTATATGCACAATTTCTGTATATGCGCAATTTCTGTAGATGGAAATTACGCATGTACTGAAATTGTGCATATACGGAAGATATGTGCATATCTTGCGTATATACATAACTTTCTTATATGTGCACATTTACGTATATGTGCAATTTCACTATATGGAAGTTGTGCATGTACTGTAGATTCACATATATTAAGACATGCATATACAAAATATATGCAAATATACAAAAGTTGTGCATATATGGAAGATATGTGTATATACGGTAGATGCATATATACAAAACTTATCTATAATAAAGTTTCACATACATGGAGGTTATGTGTATATATGGCAGTTGTACATATACGTGGAAGATATGTGCATATAGAAAAATTTCGCATATACAAAAGAGATGTGCATATCCTCCGTATATGCACAATTTCCGTATATGAAAAATCTCCATATATGGAAGTCGCACATGTATGGTAAATGCACATACATAAAAGATGTACATATATGGAAGATATGCATGTATAAGAAAGTTACGCATATACAGAAGATATGCACATATCTTCCGTATATGCACAATTTCCTTATATGTGCAATTTTTGTATATGGAAGTTGTGCATATACAAATGATGTGCGAATATATTGTGTATATGCACAATTTTCGTATATGCATAATTTCTGTATATGTAATTTTCACATATAGCAAAGTTATGTATATATGGAAGATATGTGTGAATATCTTCAGTATATCCCTAACTTTCTTATATGTACATATCTTCCATATATGCACGTCGTTTATGTATCTGCATCGTATCTGAGTAAATTCCATATATAGAAATTACACATCTACGGAAATTATGTATATACGGAAGATATGCGCATATCTTCTATATATTCATAATTTTCGTATATGGAATTTACACATATACGATGCAGATACATAAACGATGTCTATATACGGAATATATGTACACATAAGAAAGTTAGGGATATATAGAAGATATGTGCATATCTTTTGTATATGCACAATATCCATATATGCGCAATTTCTGTATATGAAATTTCGCATATACAGAAATTGTGTATATATGAAAGATATGTGCATATCTTTCGTATATACATAACTTTCTTATATGTGCACATTTCCGTATACGTGCAATTTTAGTATATGGAAGTTGCGCATATACTATAAATTCACATATATAAAAGACATGCATATACGGAAAATATGCGAATATACGAAAGTTGCACATATACGGAAGATATTTGCATATACGGAAGTTGCGCATATACTCTAGATGCATATATACAAAATTTATATATACTAAAGTTTCACATACATGGAGGTTATGTGTAAATAGGGAAGTTGCACATATAACTGGAAGATATGTACATATAGAAAAATTTCGCATATATAAAAGAGATGCGCATATTTTCTGTATATGCACAATTTTCATATATGAAAAATTTCCATATATGAAAGCTGCACTTGTACGGTAGATGCACACACATAAAAGATGTACATATATGGAAGATATGCATATATAAGAAAGTTACACATATACAGAAGATATGCACATATCTTTCTTATATGTACAATTTCCGTATATGCACAATGTTTGTATATGGAAGATGCCCTTATACGGTAAATGCACATATATAAAAGACGTGCATACATGGAATATATGCACATATAAGAAATTTACGCATATACGAAAGATATGTGAATATACAAAAGAAATGTGCATATACGGAAGTTGCACATATATGGTAGATGCACATATACAATATACGGAAGTTGCACATATATGAATGATGTGCACATATATTGCGTATATGCATAATTTTTGTATATGGAATTTGCGCATATATGAAAGTCATGTATATACGGAAGATATGTGCGAATGTTTTTCGTATATCCCTAACTTTCTTATATGTTCATATCTTCCGTATATGCACATCGTTTATGTATCTGCATCGTATATGCACAAATTCCATATACATAAATTGCGCATATATGGAAGATATGTGCATAACTTCTGTATATGCACAATTTCCATATATGCGCAATTTTTGTATATGGAATTTGCGCATATACGATACAGATACATAAACGACGTGCATATAAAGAAGATATGTACACATAAGAAAATTAGGGATATACGGAAGATATGCATCTTCCGTATATGCACCATTTCTGTATATGCTCAATTTCTTGAAATTGCGCATATACGGAAATTGTGCATATACGAAAGATATGTGCATATCTTCCGTATATACATAGCTTTCTTATATGTGCACGTTTCCGTATACATGCAATTTCAGTATATGGAAGTTGAGTATACACTGTAAATTCACATATATAAAAGACATGCATATACAGAAGATATGCAAATATACAAAAGTTATGCATATATTGAAGATATGTGCATATACAGAAGTTGCACATATACAAAAGATGCATATATACAAAAGTTATATATACTAAAATTTCACATACATGGAGGTTATGTGTATGTACGGAAGTTGCACATATACACCTGGAATATATGCGCATATAGAAAAATTTCGCACATACAAAAGATATGTGCATATCTTTCGTATATGCAGAATTTCCGTATATGAAAAATTTCCATATACTAAAGCTGCACATGTACGGTACATGCACACATAAAAGATGTACATATATAGAAGATATACATTTATAAGAAAGTTATGCATATACGGAAGATATGCACATATTTATATCTTCTGTATATGCACAATTTCCGCATATGCGCAATTTTTGTATATGGAATTTGCGCATATACGGTAGTACATATATAAAAGACATGCATACCCGGAAGATATGCACATATAAGAAATTTACACATATAAGTAAGATATGCGAATATACAGAAGTTGCGCATATACAGAAGATATGCGCATATAGGGAAGAAGCACATATACAATATATAGAAGTTGCGCATATACTAATGATGTGCACATATATTGCGTATATGCACAATTTCCATATAGGCGTAATTTCTATATATGTTATTTGTGCATATAGAAAATTTATGTGTATATGGAAGATATTTGCGAATACCTTCCATATATCCCTAACTTTCTTATATGTACATATCTTCCGTATATGCACATCGTTTATGTATCTGCATCATATATGCGCAAATTCTATATACAGAAATTGCACATATACGGAAATTATGTATATACGGAAGATATGCGCATATTTTATGTATATTCACAATTTTCATATACGGAATTTGCACATATACGATACAGATACATAAACGATGTGCATATATGGAAGATATGCACATATAAGAAAATTAAGGATATACAGAAAATATGTGCTTATCTTCCGTATATGCACAATTTTTGTATATGTGCAATTTTTGTATATGGAAATTGCGTATATACAAAAATTGTGTATATATGGAAGATATGTGTATATCATCCATATATACATAACTTTCTTTTATGTGCACATTTATGTATACGTGCAATTTCAGTATATGGAAGTTGCGCATATACTGTAGATTCACATATATAAAAGACATGCATATACGGAATATATGCGAATATATGGAAGTTGCGCATAAATGAAAGATAAGTACATATACAGAAGTTCCACATATACGGTAGATGCATATATACAAAACTTACATATAATAAAGTTTCACATACATGGAGGTTATGTGTATATACAGTAGTTGCACATACGTGGAAGATATGTGCATCTAGAAAATTTTGCATCTATAAAAGATATGCGCATATCTTCTGTATCTACACAATTTTCGTATATGCGCAATTTTTGTATATGGAAGTTGCGCATATACGATAGACACACATATATAAAGGACATGCATACACCGAAGATATGTATATATAAGAAATTTACACATATACGGAAGATATGCGAATATACGGAAGTCGCGTATATATGGAAGATATGTGAATATACGGAAGTTGTGCATATACAGTAGATGCACATATACAATATACAGAAGTTGCACATATATGAATGATATGCGCATATATTGCATATATGCACAATTTCCGTACAAATGCCAAAATTAAAGCTTCATTGATAGTAGATCTATAAGAATAATATGCTCCTTGTAGAGCATATATAAGGAGCATACAAGGAGCATATTATTCTTATAGATCTACTCTCAAAGGAAGCTTTAGTTTTGGCATTTGTTCGGAAATTGTGCATATACGCAATATATGCGCATATTATTCATATATGCACAACTTCCGTATATTGTATATGTGCATCTACCATATATGCACAACTTCTGTATATGTAGATATCTTCTGTATATGCACAACTTCCGTATATTCACATATATTCCGTATATGCGTAAATTTCTTATATGTGCATATTTTCCATGTATGCACATTTGTCATATATGTGCATCTATTGTATATGAGTAACTTCCATATACAAAAATTGCACATATACAGAAATTTTGCATATACAGAAGATATGTGCATATCTTGCATATATGCATAACTTTCTTATATATGCATATTTTCCATATATGTATATCTTTTATGTGTGTGCATCTATCGTACATGTGCAGCTTCCATATATGAAAAATTTTCATATACGGAAATTGTGCATATACGGAAGATATGCGCATATCTTTTGTACATGCGAAATTTTTCTATATGCACATATCTTCTAGGTATATGTGTAACTTCCATATATACACAACTTCCATGTATGTTAAACTTTAGTATATATAATTTTATAAAAATGTTTTTTTATATATGCATAACTTCCATATATGTACATATCTTCCGTATATGCGCAACTTCTATATATTCTTATATGTTCCGTATATGCATGTCTTTTATATACGTGAAACTACGGTATATGCGCAACTTCCATATACTGAAATTGCACGTATACGAAGATGTGCACATATAAGAAAGTTATGTATTTATGGAAGATATGCACATATTTCCCGTATATGCACAATTTCCGTATATACACAATTTCCATATATATAAATTGTGCATATATGGAAACTGTGCATATACAGAAGATATGTGCGAATATTTTCCGTATATCCCTAACTTTCGTATATGCACATATCTTCTATATATGCGCGTCGTTATGTATCTGCATCGTATATGCGCAAATTCCATATATAGAAATTGCGCATATACGGAAGATATGCACATATTCCATATACATAAATTGCGCATATATGGAAATTGTGCATATATGGAAGATATGTGCAAATTCCATATACAGAAATTACGCATATATGGAAATTGTGCATATACGCAATATATACACATATCATTCGTACATGCACAACTTTTGTATATTGTATATGTGCATCTACCATATATGGGCGACTTCTGTATATGTACATATCTTCCCTATATGCGCAACTTCCGTATATTCGCATATCTTCCGTATATGCGTAAATTTTTTATATGTGCATATCTTCCATGTATGCACATCTTTTATATATGTGAATCTACCATATATGCTCAATTTCCATATACAAAAATTGCACATATACGGAAATTGTGCATATACGGAATATATGTGCATATCTTCCGTATATGCGTAATTTTCTTATACATGCATATCTTCCATATATGTAAATATTTTATGTATGTGCATTTACCTTACATGTGCAACTTCCATATAAGGAAAATTTTTATATACAGGAATTGTGCATATACAGAATTTATGCGCATCTCTTTTGTATATGTGAAATTTTTCTATATGCACATATTTTCCAAGTATATGTGCAAATTCCGTATATACACATAACTTCCATGTATGTGAAACTTTAATATATATAACTTTTGTATATATGCATCTATCGTATATGCGCAACTTCCATATATGCATATATCTTCCATATATGTACAACTTTCGTATATTCGCATATTTTCCATATATGTCTAAATTTGTTATATGTGCATATCTTCCACGTATGCACGTATTTTATATATGTTCATCCACCATATATAAGTAACTTTCATATACAAAAATTGCGCATATAAGGAAATTGTGGATATACAAAAGATATGTGCATATGTTCCGTATATGCGTAACTTTCTTATATATGCATATCTTCCATATATGTACATATTTTATGTGTTTGCATCTACTGTACATGTTCAACGTCCATATATGAAAAATTTTCATATACGGAAATTATGCATATACGGAAGATATGCGCATATCTTTTGTATATGCGAAATTTTTCTATATGCATATATCTTCTAGATATATGTACAACTTCCGTATATACACATAAACTCCATGTATGTGAAACTTTAGTATATATAACTTTTGTATATATGCATATTTTGTATATTTGCAACTTCTGTATATGCACATATCTTCCATATATACCCAACTTCTGTATATTCGCATATCTTTTGTATATGCATGTCTTTTATATATGTGAATCTACAGTATATGCGCAACTTCCATATACTGAAATTGCACATATACAAAAATATGCACATATAATAAAGTTATGTATATACGGAAAATATGCACATATCTTCAGTATATGCACAATTTCCATATATGCGTAATTTCCATATACAAAAATTGCGCATATACGGAAATTGTGCATATGTTCCGTATATCCTTAACTTTATTATATGTGCATATCTTTTGTATATACACGTCGTTTATGTATCTACATCGAATATGAGCAAAGTCCATATACAGAAATAGTGTATATACGGAAGATATTCGCGCATATCCTCTATATATACATAACTTTTGTATATGCGCAAATTCCATATATAGAAATTACGCATATACGTAATATATGCGCATATCATTCATATATGCGCAACTTCCGCATATTGTATATATGCATCTACCGTATATGTGCAACTTCTGTATATGCATATATCTTCCGTATATGTGCAACTTCCGTATATGCATATATCTTCTGTATATGTGCAACTTTCATATATTCGCATATATTTTGTATATGCGTAAATTTCTTATATGTGCATATCTTTTGTGTATGCATATCTTTTATATATGTGCATCCACGGTATATGCGCAACTTTCATATACAGAAATTGCGCATACACGGAAATTGTGCATATACGAAAGATATGTGCATATCTTTCGTATATGCATAACTTTCTTATATATGCATATCTTCCATATATGTACATCTTTTATGTGTGTGCATTTACCGTACATGTGCAGCTTCCACATATGGAAATTTTTCATATACAGAAATTGTGCATATACAAATTCAACCTCTATATATACACAACTTCCATATATACACATATCTTTTATATGTGTGCAACTTCTATGTATACACATATACGGGAGTTGCACATATAGATAATGTATGTTCATATACAGAAGACATGCACATATACAACATTTGTGCATATACGAAAAATGTGTGCATATACAGAAGATATGTGAATTTACGAATGATATGCACATTTATGAAAGTTGTGCATATATGGAAGTTGTGTAGAACTTCACCCTCTATATATGCACATAGTTCGTATATGTGCATGTCTTCCATATATGCATAAATTTCGTATATGTGCATGTCTTATGTATATGTGCTTCTTCCGTATATGCATTTCTTCAATATAGACATAACATATAGGTTTATATGGAGATTGTCATATATGCATATATGGAAGATATCTATATATACAAAAGTTGCACATGCATAGGAGATATGCACATGTCCATATATGTACAACATTTCAGATATGCGTAACTTTCTTATATGTTCATATCTTCTGTATATGTGCTTCTTTCATACATATGCATATCTTATGTATATGTGCATATACAGAGGTTATGCACATATATGGAAGTTGTGCAAATGCAGAATCTATGCACATATACGGAAGTTGCACATATATAAAAGATATTCATATATATAGAAGTTGTACATATATAAAGATTGTTTTGTAGACATATTACAGAAGTTTTCGTATATGCACATATACAGAAGTTTCACATATACGAAAGATATGCATATATAGGTAAGTTGTACATATATAAAGACTATTATGTATGCATATCACGGATGTTGCATAGAACTTCTATATATGCTCATATTTTGCATATATAAATATACAGAAGTTGTGCATATATATAAGATATGCACATATAAGAAATTTGTGCCTATATAGTGGATATGCATAGCTTCCATATATGCACAACTTCTATATATGCGCACATAAAGAAGTTTTGTACAACTTAACTCAGTTACAAAAGTTGTACATGCCTCTATTATAGGAAAGAGACGACTCAAGTTCATCCTTCAGTTGAGAGTGACATATGCCTTTGTAGCATATGACAAGGCAGATGGATGTCTTCGTACATATGACACAATCACCTGTTCTTCAAAGTAACTAGGTGATTCATTCTCATATGACATGTGTGCTCTACGTACTTGTACAACTCATTATTGTGACTCATGAAAGGATATGTTGTAAACATCTGTTCTTGGATTATCTTCAAGGAGAATGGTATCCCCTTGTTCACTCAAGACATTCTCTATTGTTGGAGCTGGTGAAGCCTGTGGGTGACCTAAGTTGCTTTTAGCATCAATTCGGTGTCGTGATCATGTTCCGGCTACTCCATCTCCATGTCCATTTGTTCTACTATCGGCTCATCCTGCAGAGCAAGTTCATGTTCCTGTGGCTACTCACCCTGTTCCTCATCTACTGCTGGTTCAGAGTCTTCAACCTGAATCAACATGGTTTGTGTTGTCTGTGCGCCTTTCACTTATTCCTATTCATGTTCATGTTTCACTTCCTTCTCTCTTCTGTGTAGCTCTTGTTCTTCTTTGAGCTTCTGTTGGACTTCCTGCAATTTCCTCTCTACTTCTTCAAGTCTTTGCTTCTTCCTTTTTCTTTTCACTATTCTCCTATTGCGTTATCGCCTCTTCACATCTATCTACGAAAGAAAAACATACAGAAGTTGCACATATACATAAATTTTTCATATACAAAAGATATGTGTATATACAGAAGTTGCACATAACCGAAATGTATGCATATCTAGAGACTATCATATATGCATATTATGTCAGTCTTCAGATATGCACAACTTCCGTATATGCACATATCTTCTGTATATGAACAACTTTTGTATATGTGCATATCTTCCATATCTTTACATATTTGGAAGTTGCACATATACGATAAATGTACATATATGAAATTTGGAAGGAAGTTCTATGATCTATGCATTCAGAGCAAAACTATTGATTTTTTTTTTAAACACAGAAAAATGTAAAAACTCTCTTGAATAATGCCCATTAATAATTCTATTGAACAATAAATTCACACTATTATTACTATCCAAAATGAAATGCCAACTGTATAATGACCCCATGGATATATTGTACGTATGTTGACTATGATAGTTAGGTAACCTCATTATCAAAGTATTGACCTTTCATGAATGCTGACTGACTATCGAAGAATTCGCCTTGAACTATATGCATCATTGTAGTCTCCTATTGAATCACACAGGGATCCGAACTTGTCACTATGCTTACTTGCCTGAGTTCTCTTTCCTGGTTGTTGCATTCACCCACCGGTTTGCCTTACCTAACGCTTGTTCCAAACCAATTAGAAATGAAAAGAAATAGGTGTAGAAATATGGGTTCATTCCCTGCCATGCTTGATCCTAAAGTATGACTACCTTAGTGATACCTTGTATCATGTTGGCTATAGTTGGGTATGGGCTTCTAGTTTCTTCATTTTACTTTTCCCTTTCTAGTTCATTTGTGAGTGGATGCAACACCAGCACTAAGATTTAGTGTTTTTTATCATCACTCAATGCCAAGGCTCGATCCCCCTCCCACTCCATTGCTTCATAGAGATTTTTTAGTAGCGAAAATGAGAATTCACATTTGAATTCAGATAGGGCTTCGAGAGGCATCTAAGTAGTGGGGCTAGGATTATGATCCATCTCATGTTTAGTCGAGTCTATAGAACTAAAGAAGAAGATGCGGGAGGACCATAGATCGTAGCATTCAATCTCACCATAGCCTCAAGTAGGCATAATGTAATAAAGATTAAAGGAGAATCCTTTCTTGTTAGGAAAGGTAATGTATCAGAGTGAAATCGGCAGCATCATTACACTATTTCATAGGAAGAAAAACGTGCATGAAGTGATATACAGAGGAGAAAACATATTGTGCATTTCTATGACAGGAATCAATGAAATAATTTCATTAACCTTCAAGATGGATTCCCTATCACTAGACCATTATATTTAGAAATTGGATAGCTCAATCCCCTCATGAATAGGAAAATTAAACCAAAGGGAAACCACAAAATCTGGGTCTCTTGGGTGTAGAATTCGGGAACACGTTAAGTGTTTCTTCCCCCTATTTATAAGGAGAGAGGAAGATTTGAACAACAGTTACAAAATATCTCAGCCAAGCTCCAGTTATCTAATCGACTAGCAGTCCCAGCGTACGATGGTTTTGCTTCCAAAATCATTGCAATCAGATTTGATTTCGTTCTTTAAAATGCAATAATTATAGAATAAAAGAAAAAGGAAAATAACTCCACGATATTCCTATTATGGCCTCTGATTAGGCCATGTCTCTGCTATAATGTGCCTCTCTTGATGTTCGACCAGTTCACCTATTGATTTTACCTTAACTACCTGACTTCTCCACTCTTTGGAGTTGTGAGTGATCAATAGTGGTTGCTTGTCACAGAGCAGAAGCAAATATTGACCTAATAGCCCTTCATTGTTTGATGGTGCAGAGTTCCATGCTGAGAAATTAATTCTTAGGTGACTTGCACACTTTTTCCTGAGTCCCATACCTCCATTTGCTCACTAAAGATGCGGGTTGAAGTACAAAGATGGCTTGTATTACCTCACGGAAAAACGAACACTCCTTCATGCAGACCATGGTCCTTGCTGCCTTAACCCAACAATTTTTTATCATCACCATTACTTCTGAGACCAACCTCTCTATTACTGCATTCAGTCATGCAACTTTTGACTCATCCGTCTCTTTAAGCTTCCTCTATTACAAGTTATACACATCTACATAAATTGTGCATATATATAATATGTATGCATATACAAAAGTTGTTCACATATGGATGTTGTCGTATATGTATATTACAAAAGTTTCACACAAATTTTGTATATGCACAATTTATACAGAAGTTGCACATATACAAAAGATATGTGCATATATAGAAGTTGCAAATATGTAGAAGATATGTGCATATACATAAGTTGCACACATACAGAAGATGTGTGCATACACATAATATATGCACATATACACAAGTTGTTTAGAACTTCAGTCTCTATATAGGCACAAATTTTGTATAGACGCATATCTTCTATATATGCATAAACAAATATTCATATATATGGAAGTTGCGCATATACAAAAATTGTGCATATACAGAAATTGCACATATACTGTGGCTACACATATATAGTGGCTAGAGTTGCACTAAATTATATATATTGCACATAACTTGTGCATATACAGAAGACGTGCACATATACAGAAGTTGTGGATAAACGGATGGTGTTGTATATGTGTATTACAGAAGTTGCACACAAATTACGTATATGCACAAGTTATACAAAAGTCAGGCATATACAAAAGATATCTGCATATATAGAAGTTTCACATATGTAGAAGATATGCACATATACAAAAGTTGCACATATACGAAATATGTACGCATATATGAAATAAATGTGCATATACAGAAATTTATTAGAACTTCAATTTCTATATAGGCATAATTTCTATATAGATGTATATCTTCTGAATATACATAAATAGATATTCATATATACGGAAGTTGCTCATATACAACAATTGTGCATATACAGATATTGCACATATATGGTTGTTGCACACATACAATGCCTGGAGTTGCACTAAATTATGTATATTCCACATAACTTGTGCATATTCAGAAGATATCCACATATATGGAAGTTGTGCATATATAGAAGATGTACACATATACAGAAGTGCATAGATAGATGTTGTCGTATATATATATATATATATTATGAAAGTTGCACACAAATTTCATATATGCACAATTTATATAGGAGTTGCGCATATAGAAAAGATATGTGCATATATAAAAGTTGCACATATGTAGAAGATATGCACATATACAAAAGTCGCACATATATGGAAGATCTGCACATATACAGAATATATGTGCATATACAAAAGTTGTTTGGAACTTCAGTTTCTATATAGACACGAATTATTTATAGATGCATATCTTTCATATATGCATAAACAGATATTCGTCTCTATTGAAGTTGTGCATATACAAAAATTATGCATATACAGAAATTGCACATATACGGTGGTTGTGCATATATAGTCGCTGGAGTAGCACTAAATTATGTATATTCTGAATAACTAGTGAATATATAGAAGATATGCGCATATACAAAAGTTGTGCATATACAGAAGATGTGTGCATATACAAAAGTTGTGCATATATGTATGTTGTCATATATGTATATTACGGAATTTGCATACAAATTTCGTATATGCACAAGTTATATAGAAGTTTCACATATACAAAGGATATGTGCATATATAGAAGTTTCACATATGTAGAAGATATGCACATATACAAAAGTTGGACATATAAGGAAGATATGCGCATATACGAAATATATGTGCATATATAGAATTTCTTTAGAACTTCAGTCTCTATATAGGCACAAATTTTGTATAGATGCATATCTTCCATATATGCATAAACATATATTCGTATATACGGAAGTTGTGCATATACAAGAATTGCGCATATACAGAAATTGCACATATATGGTGGTTGCGCATATACAGTGGCTGGAGTTGCACTAAATTATGTATATTTTGCATAACTTGTGCATATACAGAAGATATGCGCATATACGGAAGTTGTGTAAATACAGAAGATGTGCGGGTATACAGAAATTGTGCATATATTGATGTTGATGTATATGTATATTACAGATGTTGTACAAAAATTTTGTATATGCATAAGTTATACAGAATTTGTGCATATACAAAAGATATATGCGTATATAAAAATTGCACATATGTAGAAGAGATGCACATATACAGAATATATGTGCATATACGGAAGTTGTTTATAAATTTAGTCTCTATATAGGCACAAATTTTGTATAGATGCATATCTTCCATATATGCATAAACATATATTCGTATATACGGAAGTTGCGCATATACAAAAATTGTGCATATACAAAAATTTCACATATACGGTGGTTGCGCATATACAATGGCTAGAGTTGTGCTAATTTATGTATATTTGCGTCTTACATATATGTGTAGCTTTTGTATATGTGAATCTACCATATATGCCCAACTTCCTTATATGTGCATATACGAAAGCTACACATATATAAAAGTTGTGCACTACTTTAACTTTTGTATATGTAACTTCCATATATGCACATATCTTCCATATATGTGCAACATCTGTATATGCACATATACGAAAGTTGCATGCATATATAAGATATGTGCATATACAGAAGATATGTGCATTTGAGTAGGGTTGGTGATTTGGGTTTCTATAAAAAATGGAGACGGCTAACTCACATACTGAAATTGAAAAAACACCTGAGAAAAGTTTCACATGAAGCATAATATCTGCATATATAAAAGTTGTGCAGAATATCTTGAGTGAATTCTTTTCTATAGAAGTGAGGACTTGCATTATTTATGAGTAATTTTACTACTAGGAATTGAATCATGTTATTGAATGGAATAAGGACCCCATGTGTGGAAGAATCATGACTCAAGGATCCAACGGAGGTTGTGAACACAACGCCAGGACTTAGATTGAGATTCTTCAGTTGATTGGATCGCTGTTATAACTAACATTGTGTCATGTTTTGTACGAATGAGCTTGCTGTCTCAGATACTGGATTGATCGCACGTCCCTTTGGTGCTCATGAATTAAATGAATATTGAATTTATATATTTTATTCTTTCATGTGACATATGAGGGATGAATCCATTCTTTGTTACAATATATTATTGTTATAATGTTGTTACCTTTGATATAGTATTAACCAATTAGTTCTATTTCTACATATATTTTTCTAGTGCCTCATAAGTTTATGATTCCCTGGTTGAGAATTTAATGTGCAACAATTTAAACAATTAAATTTCTTGTCAATATCACTTATGATATTTCTACCTTTTTTCAATTGTGATAACTCCTACACATATGTATAAGTAGTGTTGTGCTATTACCATTGTAAAATTCATGCCGTATTAGGAAAAGAGCTCACCCATTTGTATCAAGCACAATACCACCTCAAGCCTTGGTGCTCGATTTTACTAGTCAATATCAAACCACTTGTGTGTGTTTGTGTATGTCTTTATGTGTGTATCCTATGCATATTATATCACATTATATAATAATTTTATTAAAATAACCATGTATCTTTTCAAATACCATCCCCATATCTATATCCATAAAGCTTATATTTTACGCCATAGTTCAAGTGTTGGAGAAGTGGACAAATTATGTATTTCCAAACGATTTCTTTTGTACTCTAACTGCTAATGCTCGAATTTTATTAACACCCACGAGAAATTGAATAAAAACTACATGAAGTGGGTTGAGTTTTTAAATCTATGAATTTGTATTGATCATAGAGGGAAAAAACCACTAGATTTGACAATGCATTGAGTCAAAGCACAAAGTTGATGACCAAAATGTCGACAGAGGAAATTGCGTTTAAAATTTGTAATAGGTGTATGAAGGGGATGTGGATTTTAGTAAATCATTGAAGGCTTGTAAACAACCATGTAATGAAGAAATGAAAATGCATTCCAAGAGGGTCTATTTTTTAATCAATAATTACTCTAGGAGGATCAATGAAGGAAAAACTCATCAAAGAATTACTTAACAACATCGTAGGAGATCAATTTCTAGAGAGAAAGTATTTGATATGGAAATTTTACTATTGCCCCAAAGTTTCCATTAATGTGAAGAAATGGGTGGATGGTTGTTGAATTCGTGAACATGCAAAGGAGGAAGCCAAAGCAATGAATTGTATGTGCCATTTTCATTACTAAATAGACTATGGGAGGAATTTAGTATGTATTATAATTTTGTATTTCTAAGAATGAAAAGAGATATTGAATTTATATTTATGGTTGTTATTTGATTTTCAAAGATGGTGCATTTCATCCCATGGAAGACCAATGGTCACACAAACATTATCTATTTTTTTTTTAGGGAAGTCTTTTCTCCATTTGGTTTTTACGTGTTGCATTACATGAATTCCATTGGAATGGTATTTTACACAATCCTTGTCATTCCTAGTATAGAGATCAATGTTTTAAGTTTTCAACTTCTCTTTCTTCCTAGTTTAATTCTTTCTCCTTCTATTATGGCTTATATATATATATATATATATATATATATATATATATATATATATATATATATATATATATATATATATAGGGAACCCCTATAAAGAGAAAATGATTGGAGGTCATTTTCTTACCCTAAAATTTACGAATTAGCAATTTCAAAATTAATGGTTTCCAAGTACCATAGAAATAAAACATTCAAAATAAGTAAAAACATTTAAATTGAAAATTAAATTTAAGCAATATGAAGGAGGCATATAATTCATTTCATGCTCAACATGGAGATGACACATAGTACTTATAAAACTATAAATAATTATGATATCGACAATAATACAAAGTTAAAATATACACAGACTAATACATTTACTCAAAATACGTGCCATGATATACTCAAAATACATGCCATCAATCATTTAAGAGATAATAATACAATAAATATATGTATTAAATGTGAGCTATAATAATAATAATAAAATTTCATAGTGAGTAACCATGGACATCTATATATAATATTTATAACCAATAATAATGTTAGCCAAATATAAATACGAATGGCAATAAAAGAATCTTAGAATGGAGAGAGATAAATTTAATATGTACACACATTAAAAAAATGATTATGCTGAAGTCCACAGGGCCTTGGATAGACGGTGATCAGGTGCTTTGTTAAGGAAATCCTCAATGTGAAGTCACCGGTTCAATTCCCTGCCCCGAATGGGGTATATTGTACATGATGAAGCCACAGTCTTGCCAAGCTTACAAAAAAAATGATTATGCTCAAAATGATCAAATTCACATATAAAAAAATATTATAGATTTAATATTTACTTAGAAATATTATAAAAAATTAAATATAATTACATAACAATAATCAAAATTACATGTTTACATAGTAATATTTACATAATTGTGATTTTTGAGTTCTCTCAAATAAAGTGAGATTACAACCAATCTAAATCCCTTTTTACTTATAGAAAAATGTATAATTCAAAACATTCAATCTCTCTTCATGCTTAATAAAATTATATTTAATATGGATTTATATTAGGAGTTTCATGCTCCATACATGAACTCAACTTGAAACTTAGAGTTTCATATTTCCCAAATGATCTTATAATTAAAGAACTCATTCTACATCCCACTATAGAATAATTTGTAACATTGTCATCGTCTCCTTCTTAATGCTTACTTATATCAACAAAAAAATTACAAGTAAATAAATAATATTCTCAATTGTCTTTGATAAATGAAGTAATAATTGGAAACATGTGTGGTTGCACTCAAGGATATATATTAATGATCTTGTAGCTCATCCACACATAAGTAGATCAAAGTCCACGCTCACATCATTCTTTCAAAAAAGCTAAATCCCCCATTTGGATTTAGAGGGTTCCATTCTATAAATACACACACACATCCACCAACATAGATCCATCTTAACCTATAATGAAGCTAATCCATAAATGTAATCATTTCCTCAAATTATTACATTGTTAAAAAGGCTTGCATCTCAAAGGATTCGATCCTCTTATGAAGATGGATGTAGGGAGATGTTATCCAAATTTCTCCTCCTTTTATTTGTGTGTAGCTTATATGTTTAACTTCACCCTTCTTTATTCATGTATTCAACCTATGAGTTGGAGGGCCATATAAATAACTCTACATAAAGAATGAAAAAATCTTTGAAGTAATAAACAACTATACTTAGTTGGTTATTAATTTATCTCGTGTCTTTTTATATTATCTACATATCAAATTTGATTCCTCCTTCAAGATAACCATCATTCTTCCCAACCACTCAAGTTAATATTGAATAGGCATACTTATATACATACATATATATATATATATATATATATATATATATATATATATATATATATATATATATATATATATATATATATATATATATATATATATCTATATATATATATATATATATATATATATATATATATATATATATATACATATATTTGTTTTTAATTGTAAATTAAGGTTGACATTGTAATATTTTATTTAAGCAGTTTAAATGTTGTTTGTCATTTATACTTAGAGCCCAACAAGATTGAAAATCTCCCTCATGTCAACTTATGAAAAGTGGCTCTCGCTCTACTCTAGAGGCTAAGATATTTTATTTTGTTTCTTGCTTGGTAAATCCATAGTTAAGACAAATCTATTCAAATGGGTTTATCTCTAACTTGGATGAGTTTTATGTGTCCCAAAATGGGTCTGACTCTCTATGATGCAAAGAGAGACTCATTTTATAACCCATTACAAAATATATTGTAATATCTATCTCCTATGTAATGTTCACTTGCATGAAGAAAAACAAAAATAAAAATAAAAATATTTCCTCTCATCATTGATAATTTAAAAACTAAGAATAAAATCTTATCAACCTAGTATAGAAGAGATTGTAACATCCATCTCCTACGTAATGCTCACATGCATTAAGAAAAATAAAAATAAAAATATTTGCGCGTGTTCTTTGATAAGTTAAAAATAGAGTTTCTCATGCATATTGAGTTATGGAATTTTAAAGTTAGAAATTCCCTCCCAAGAGTTTATCTTATTTTAATACAATCCGAATACTCACTCATAATTTTGAAAAAAATGAGTAGATAAAGGGGTAACATTGCCTCCACCAAAAAAAAATAGATCCACTTAAAGGATGAGTTTGTCCACTTAACTAACTAGTGAGAAGTGGAAATGCTTTTCTAAATGGATAATATTTTTGTTTAAAGTCATAATTTCATTTAATAGATGTAAACTTTGTACTTAACTATTTTGACTACTTATTAACTCATTCCAAAGAGTGAATTAACTAGTGAGAAGTGGAAATTCTTTTCTAAATGAATAAGAATTTTGTTTAAATAATATTTTTGTTAAAAGTCATAATTTCATTTAATTGATGTAAACTTTGTACTTAACTATTTTGACTACTTATTAACTCACTCCAAAGAGTGAATTAACTAGTGAGAAGTGGAAATTCTTTTCTAAATGGATAACAATTTTGTTTAAAGTTATAATTTCTTTTAATTGATAAAAACTTTGTATTTTAGTAATTTGACAATTTATTATCTTACTCGATGAATGACTTTAATGAGAAGTGGAAATTTGTTTCTAAATAAGTAAAAATTTTGTTTAGAATTATAATTTCATTTAATATAATAAAACTTTGTACTTGGCCATTTATTAAGTGACTCAAGTGAGTGAATTATCCTTATTTTCTAAATAAATAAACATTTTGTTTAAAATTATAATTTTATTTAATAAACAAAAACTTTATATTTTAATATATTCATTTGATTTAAGAAAATATATCTCTATATATATTACTTTTGAAAAATTTAACCCATTTTAAAATAACTATAAAAACTTGAGGTTATCCATAGATCCAATCCACTATTAAAAAATAAAAACTTTGCGGTTATGTCAAAATCACGTGAGGAACAGGACACGCCAGCAACCTGTAGAACTGTTGCAGAATTGGAGATTTTGAGGCTTAGTTCAAGGGAATCCGGATCCTATTGAAGGTGTAGTATTTTTCAACGTCTTTTCTTTCAAAATGGG
Organism: Pinus tabuliformis; assembly: GCA_031772625.1. NCBI lineage: Eukaryota > Viridiplantae > Streptophyta > Pinopsida > Pinales > Pinaceae > Pinus > Pinus tabuliformis. Next base: position 1,313,608,122 of record CM062805.1, on the reverse strand, counting down.
AATAGAAACCTGTAATTGTTGCTTTACTCAAGAAATTTAGTTTACTTACAAAAAGGGAACAAAAATATTGAAATGTTGCCTTACTAAGGATGCACATGTATTTTGTGATCCATAGTGTGTAAATTTAATTATTTTTTTTTGCTCAGTTTTCACTGCTTTAAATTTTTCTTTTCCAACTTTTTAATGTTAAAGATGCACATGTACTATGTGATCCATAGATCCAATCCCCTATTTAAAAAATAATTTTTCTCTTAGAAATTAACAACATTTTAATAACAAAACAAAATTCAAAATTATTAAGGAATCCAATTCCTCCCAATACAATTATTTCCTTCGAATTTTACAATATTAAAATAAAAATAGTTTACATTTCAAAGTATCTGATCCTTCTTTAAAGTTTACAATATTAAGACAAAAATTGTTTGCATTTCAAGGTTTTTGATCCTCTTCAAAATAGAATTTAGCATATATTATTGAATTTTTTTTTTTGGTTTTTAAATGTGCGCAACCTATGAGTTTGATGGCACCCTCTTTTCTTCTTGTATGCAGCCCATGAGTTTGAGGCTATGTGATTTGTGTACATAATTAACAAAATTCCTTCCATAGTTTTCGTTTATATATAGTCTAGTTATTGTAGCTTATAGCTGCATTAAGTAGCCTATGAGTTTGAGGCTATGTAATTTGTGTACATATTAACAGAATTCCTTCCATAGTTTTCATTTATGTACACTCTAGTTATTGTAGCTTATAACTGCATTAAGCAGGGTTTGGTGGGTGGGTGCTTCACTGTTAGTTGGAGGATGACTTCATTCGGAGGAATTCCCTTATACTATACATTCATGCTAGCTACCATGGTTTGAAAAAAATGTGTGTGACGAAGCCCAAAATCCTAAATTCAAACCCTCAAACTTTCCATGGGCAAATTTAAATATTTAGACTGACAGTAATGGCTCAAACAATTACTCTACATCCAATCTCATTCTAAAATATTCCTAAAATATACCATCTTTAATTGTAAATTTCACCAACATACCCACAAAATACTTACTCATCTGTGAGTGCAAGGAAAGAAAAATAGGGAGTAAAGAACCCAATTATATTTTGGAAATACTAAAACATGTCTACATAAAAATAGGGCCACGCTATTAAAAATAATATGTCTGCCAACTGAAATTTTGTAGTTAATATTTTATATGGAGTTTGAACAAAACAAATTGTATATCAAAAAAATATATCTGTAGCCATATATCATCTATATGGTCCTATCACAATAACACTTAACCCTAACCGTGCAATAACCATGAATTCAATGCATCCTAAGTTGCGCGCAATCCTCAGAGCTTCACCCGCACCTTGGAATTCTTAACACTCACTATGGCCTTGGTGTTACTAGGAAAAGTGTCTATTTAGAACTGCTCTATCCCGCTAAGGTGTGACAGATACCTTAGAAACAAACAGAGAAAAGCTAATTTTGTTTTTCCTTTATGAGTTATAGATAGAGAGGAACAGAAAGACCAACCTCTGTCTTGTGCCAATCTCCTGATTTGATCCCTCTCTTCTTTGATAGTCATCAGCTACCTCCTCCCTTGCATGCCCAGCTTCACAAAGTACCTGTAAGATCACAGAAGCATAGAACTATACAAAGACATGGATCTATAATCATAAACAATCTAGGGTCAGATGTAAATTGACCATACAAATGTATAAAGCATCAATGATACAAAAGCATGGAGGAAAACTCAAATAGCTTTTATTGATAAACAAGAAAAGAGCCAAGAGGAGTTACAACCGGTTGTCCTGACCCAGCATCAACCTCCCAGAAAAGAAGCCCCTCTTCACCTCAAACAAAGCTTAGATCACCCAACAATCTGATGTTTTTCTCAGGAAACCAACAACAATTCCTTACAATATGCAAAATTCCAGCCTCTGGATCTGTGGGATGAGGGATCCATATATAGATATCTGTAAGGGGGATGAGTCAGCTTATGATTTGATTAGTGTCTTCTCTCTGGTAGTTCTTGCTTCCACTTGGAGACTGATGGCCTCTTACTCATCCTTGGTTGAATTCAGTGAGGCAAGTGTCACAGGAGAAGATTCTGGAAGCTTCCATTTCCTCTCCACCTCGCGGAATGACGCTACCATTTGTCATTTCTCACCCATCGCACCCCACATAAGGGATTTTTGAAATGCAACGCACCCTCACAGTGTATTTGGGTGAGAAACAACGCACTTAGCCAGTGGAGCAGCTGCAACGATCCTGTTTTGACCAATTCTGAGCAGTTTCTCATGGAGAACTTCTGGGAGAAGCTGTAATCTGTTGACCTTGTGCCTTTAGGGGTTAGAACAACACTTTTAGGGACTTAGGAGCCCTTGGTTTATGGAAATTTCATGCTTGGGGTTGTAGGGCCCAAAAATGTCTATAACAGTTGCCCCCTAAAGTATGAGGCCGTTAATCTTTTGGTGTCGAGTGAAATGCTTTACTATGAGGATCCGAAGTTCTTTCAATGCTAGGAGGAGACCTGTAATAAGATACAATACAATACATTATCTTCATACTATTTTCATGATCTAGCTGAGGCAGGCATTCCCATGCTTAGCTTTATAAATTCATTTTCATGTACATAGGACAGACAATCGTCTGAGTGTAGACTGATGATTCTGATAGAGCCATCATCCTTTTGAGTGGATGATTATCTATGCAGCAATGATGTACATTTAATGTCTTTATTTCCCTGGATATATATCGCATCCCGGATGGATGAAACTAGATCCGGGGTCTTCAATCTCGTCTGATCTTCACTTAAAGTACAAGTCGATCCATGTGAGAAATGTTCTGAAGTCGAACATGGAAAGACATCGCTTGATTACCAATCAATGATGTAAACTGTTAACAAGCGCGAGAGGAATCACCGATAATGATAATGACCCTCAAGGTACTGCAGTACAATTCACGTGGTGTGAATAAAGGACTTGGCATCGAACACCATGCAAAATCTTCCGGTCGAAGGCCATTGATGTAAACCTATCGTCGGAAGTGAGAAGCTTGCCATTGAGGCATGCAAGCTTCAAAGTACTGAATGGGGTGTTCCTAGATCAACTTCTCGGATAACGAGCTGATGTCGACAAGAAGTGATCTGTCACAAGAGGGCCTTAATGAATCCCACATCAATGACACAGAACGGAGCAAATGATTTTAATGGAGGTGAAAACGATCTGGTGATATAAGGTTCAGGGTGGCGGTCATGAAATAATGGAGTATAATGTATGGTAGTGGGTGAGACGCAAGTGAATTATCTGAATGACTTCTCTTGAACATATCGGTGACACTCATGTGATGAATTGGTAGCATTAACCCCAAATGTGGATGGTATGGTGTGAACATGGTGATGTGACTCGTGAATGAAACAACCCAACCTGACTCGGACACGGAGTGGAAGTGTCATGTTCAAGAGCGACTTGTTGCCAACAAAGTTTCTTCAAGTTCTCTTCCCAATTTTCCCCAGTCATTGTTGACCAGTACCTCTTTATTTTTGTCAAGCTTGAGGAGGATAACATATGCTTGTTCTATAATTTTCCCTTCGGGCAAACCCATCGCTATGTTTTAACGAGCCTAGCGATAGTGAAACTCGTTCTCGTCTAAAGACAAGTTTGTCGCTATTAATCTTTTTAACGAGTTTAACGACAAAGATAACTCAGTCCTTTTCAATTTTAGAGAGTCTGAAAAGGAATGTAAAGGTAACTCCAAAATTCCTTTTTCGTCATCTAATCTCTTAAGTCCTAAAAAGTATAAAACAATACAGAAGGGATGGATTTTCGATAATTTTAGCGAGCTGAACGAAACAAGCGCTCGATATTTTTGTGTAATAATCCCTCAGGTCCAAAAAGATTAAAATCTAGAGGAGGGATGGCACTTCTTGTCTAGTCCTTGTGATGAGACAATGGCTCTCATGCAATAAATATAGTCTCATCCAAGGAGTAGATTGTAATCATGGGGTCCTTGAACTACCATCATGTTCATGTGAACAGTTTTCCCTCTCAATGTAATGGGCACATTGGGAAGGATCCCTAACGGTCGACTGGTTCCTTTATCAAAACCTGTTAGATTTCTCATCTCAGGTAAAAGCGATGGCGAACCAAGTGCTTTCCAAGCAGTTGAGGAAAGGATACTCACAAAATCCCCTTCATCTATGATGGTACCAACCATAACCATTCTATATATTTGAGCAATGATTTGGAATGGTATACTAGCTGGTAAACAGGGTCTGCCTAGTTGATTCCAGTCGAAGGAGACAACTAGGTTGCTTGGAGGTGGGACCGAATGGACGGCCGGGTATGACTCTGACGAACTTCCTTCCTGAGGTAAAGGAACGGGTAAATTTCCCCCATGTTCGTTGGAGTCTTTGCTTATGAAAAGAATTTGGACGATGTCATCCTTGTTCTCTTCAATAACTGTATCATCTGAAGATGGAACCTCTAAAGGCAAGACCAGGCCAACTCTCGCCTCGACCTTTTGACTTTCGTCTGGTATGGATTCAGATGGTTTATCTTCAATGATAGATGCTTCGGCCGACCACCTGAGCGGGCTAGCCAGATTTTCAACTAGTGACGGACTCGGTAAGAGTTTTTTATATCCATGAGGAAGTCGTAACGGTGAAACCGGACGATCATTCAAAACTCTTTTAGCTTCATCTAAGAAGGGACAATGGTGGATGGCATGATCGCCTTCACACAGTTTACAAGGAAATCTATATTTTCCTTTTTGTCGTGGGGCTTCACTTTCACTAGTTGATGGTGTGATTTCAACATGATCATCAGAGGTTGACGACACCAGGTTGTGCAAACAAGGAGACCAGTCCCTTAAGATCCGAGGGATGCAAGGGCAATCTCTGTGATAGTGGTCTCCTTTGCAAATGACACATGGCGATTTAGGCCTGGTCGGTGCGGTGTGTGGGTTTTCATTAGACGACACTCGTTTGCCCCCATTCGCTTTTGGCTCCTTCTTCTTCTTCTCTTTCTTCTTCTTTTCCTTCTTCTCCTTAGGTACTTGACTTTTGGCTTTACCAGCCCCATCAAGCGAAGAGGAGGGAGGAGAGGAAGAATTAGAGGAAGTATAAGGTTGGTGGGTAACTTTGGACTCGTTTAGTTGCTGGTTCGATTGTTCAGGAATTGTGGAGTTCTAAACGACAGAGGTTGAGAAGAGCCATACAGGAAAACCAATTGTCAGTCTTGGAAGCGACAATGTGGCCATATGGGGTTCACCAACATTTTCCCAAGAGGAGAAGGGACTAGGATTTCCTCCAAGGGGAATTCCTTCGTTGGTGGATTCCATTTTCTCAACCCAAGATCAACGTAGGAAAGGGTAATGAATATTCCGTTTAAAATAAATTTTAGACGCTTTGACACAACTTGTTTTTTCAATTTTTAAGAATCGAGAAAAAACAAAAGATGACTCTAGTCTCCTTCGATTTTTAATGAGCCTGAAGTGAAAAGTGCTCAGATGGACCTTTTCTGCTAAGGAGTCTGAAAAGGAATGAAAGGGACTGCTCTGGAAATCTAGGTAGAGGGATTACCAAACTAATCGTAAAACTGTAGAATACTTTTTACGGTACGACAATCAATCTTCCCGAATGCTGTGTTCAATGCATTGCGATCGATAGGGAAGTAGACACGACTTCCTATGGATAAAGGATTAATCCTATTGGGGTCTCCCAAAATATACTCGACAGTACGTGGGAGCAGAAGTCTGTACTGGCACTTATCGTCTCAAAGTGGAGGAATCACCCAACCATCAGTGAGAACAACAGTTACCAGGCTTTACGACGCCAGAATACGTCTTTAGCCTAGACTCCTAAATGTTGTGCGTTAAGCTCCAAAGCGTTGTTAGATTCATTGAATTTATTTTAAGTTAATCTTGCTTATGAAGTTTGCCTTTCAGGTTCACCATGAGATGTAGATGTAATTCCTAAAATGCAATCTAAGATGATAAACAAACTTTTTATCTTCTTTGTGCAATGAAAGTCCTAGCTACTAGGGAAAACAAAGACAGAATCTTTTCACAAAGAGCAAAGAGCACACTCTAAATTCACTTTCCTAAATCAAGCCAATCAGACTGTCTATATGCGGATTCACATGCATGTATTTGTTTTCGACTTTCTTAGTATACGAATGCTAAAAAGAAAGTTGATGCACAAATATGAATTTCTTTTCAAGCGACAAATATCAACAAGCTTCTTTTCGAAATCAAAAAAATTGGAGACGATTACAACACCTTACGATTTTGAAATGAATACTTGTTCTTGACACTAAAAAATTACAAATTTAGACCAAAAGCAATAGTAAAAGGATAATCGACCATGTTACACAGTAATTTGTCACCATCCCTGTTACTCCTCTTGTCGTACCTTGGAGGACTCATCCCGGGAGTTATAAGAAGTGACAAAGTCTAAAAACACTTGCATTATGTTCCCCTGAGTATGTACTCCATGTTCCCTGAAGACACCTTCTGCAGATCATCCCTGAAAAGTGTTCTTTTTCCATTGGCGCAAGTCCACAGTATCCTACCCGCGCCAATGATGGAGATCCTCAAAAGAGGGCGCGACCATTGGCGCTCTGTCTTAGAGCAACAGTCACGCCAACCAAATTTAGTCGTGCTTTTTGCCTTAACGCACGTCCGACTGTTGTTTCCTTCATTACATGGAGCTTTTCTGAAGATAAAAAATCAGTCTTTTGTCGAGCTTTATCCTATATCCATCTTTAATGGCTTTTGAGGATAATGCTAATCCACAAAAGGTGTCTCGGTTCATCGTATCCTCCTCCCTTCTTCATCTATATAAGCTTGTCATTATGCATTGGACAAGCTAGTGCTAGTGGTTTAGTGATTGAGTGTTAGTAGTGATGATCATTAGTCATGGAGTGTTAGATGTTGAGTTCTTGAGTTCTTGGAGGAATGCTAGTGAGTGCTAGAGAGGTTATGCTGCCGGAGAGGAGATGCATTGCAAGACACATATAGTTATTCGCCCAGCCAGGAGAAGGGTCAACGTCAGAACAATGGTTGTAACCTTTCCTGTTTATTATTAATTGATGAGCGACTGCTATTATAGTTCCAATCTCATTACCTATCATGGTGATGTGTTGATTTATTTCCTTTCTGACTGAAATATAGTTGTGCCTTGGTAGTTTTTATGTTGGTATCTGTCTCTTCCTTTGCATGTGCAGGTGTTCGTTTATGATCTGTTGGAGCGAGGAAGCGGGGATATCAACTCTGCTTCAATCATAGCGTTGGACTCCAGGTTGGTCTTCTTGATTCACCTTTGATGCATAACTAGGAACTTGCATAGCAGCGTGGTTTGATTGTGGCTAGTTCTGTTATAGGCTAGTGGGATCGCCTCTGTCCGCAGAGGGGATTTACCTATCCAACAAATTGGCGACTCCACTGGGGAGAAGCTAGTTGATTTTTGTCTTGCATGTTAATTCTCTTCTGCTTGCTTGAGTGAATGAGCTTCCTGAGTCAGTTTTGAGTTTATTCTTTACTGTTTGGCCCATTTGAGCACTGTCAACCCGACCTGAGGTCGTCTTATTTATTTTTCTAGCCGGCAAGCTTCATTGGCGCGGTTATTTCTCTGACAATCGCGCTAGTTGGCGCATGTTGCTCTAACGCGACTCGTGCTAATCCTGTGGTAGCGCAAGTTGCAGGCTGACAGTCGCGCCAACTCTGTAAATTTTGCCTGTGTGTGGGTGGAAAGCTCTTTCAGTCTCTTTTTATATCTCTTTCAGCCTCTGGAACTATGTTGAACCTCTGCTTGACTCGTCTTAGCCTTTATCCTTCAGCTGTTTGCTTATTTCTATTGATTTTCGACTCAGCCCTAGGACATCTAGTGACTTTGCGTGTCTAGCATTCTGTGGGAAGTTTCGATCTCTTGATTATCCAGTCAGCTTGTTGGTTGTGTTCTGCACCTATCCAGTGATTTGTTAAAGCTCGATCTTCTATACTCTGAGTGCTTCACTTCTAGCCTCTTTGGATTTCACTCGATTTCATTCGAACTTAGATTACATGGTTCAGTGAAAGTCTTTTGTGTTGTTCCTTGCTTGCATGGTTCATTTTGGTGTCTCAGAATTGGTTCTATTTTCATTAAGTGAACTTGGATTGTGCATATCTCTTAAAATTTGTTTACATGCATCATGCCATCTTAAAGGAAAGAAAAACAAAAAATCTTTTGCATCATAGTAGTTAGCATTTATTGTTATTTGTTGCTATTAAAAAGAAAAAGAAAAAATTTCATTTCTTGTTATTAGCTGCATTAGGATCTTTGTTGTTTGTTGAGTGATCACTTCGTTTGTGTAAAAATCTCAACCCTCCTGTAGATAGAATTCATCGAATCAAATGATTTAATTTTGGCATATAGTTTGCATTTAAGAAGTTTTTGAGATATCACATACGGTAGGACCAAAAACTGAAACATAATCGAAGATAAACTTTAAAATGAACTCAATGAACATAACAACGCATTGGAACATAATGCAAACACTCTAGAGGTCTAGGTTAGAGACGTGTTCCGGCGTCTTTAAACCTGGTAGTTTATCGTTGAGTGGTTGGGTGATTCCTCCACGGTGAAACGATAGGTGCCAATACGCACTGTGCTCCCACGTACCGTCGAGTATATATTGGGAGACCCCTATAGGAATAAAGCCTTTATCCATAGGAAGCCGTGTCAGTCGCCCTACGATTCGCAATGCAGTGAACACAGCATTCACGAAGATTGACCACCCGTACCCTAAAAAGTATTCTGTGGTTTTGCGAAAAGTTTGGCACACCTTCTACCTAGAATTCCAGAGTAGTCACTTTTGATCCTTTTTGGACTCCCTAAACGAAAAGGTGCCTGTGAGCGTCTTGTCACTTCGTGCTCATTAAATATTCGAAGGAGACTAGAGTCATCTTTTATCCTTTTCTCGACTCTTAAAAAATGAAAAGGTTAAGTTCAGTGTCTTAAAATTTATTGGCCACGATAACATCTACCCAATTAGCTTTTGTTTGTGTCAGTCCGAAGTAGGGATTGTCTCGGTAGATTTCGTAAGTTTCATCCTGGTGGAATCACCAGTTTCGTCTTCTACCGAAAGATTGGTTGTGAGTCTCCCTGTGGTTCTAAGTATACAACCACTTAGTTCTCGTGCCCCAGGTGACGAGACTTACCAGTTTCATTGGAACCCTACGTGGGAACCTTTTGAGGACGGTATCCCTTTTTGGGACCATCCTTCTCCTCGTGGGTCAGTCCCACCAGTTTCATCCGACATGGATGATTTGTCTCCTACGACGACCGATGAGTCCGTTGCAACAAGCGGTGAAATTCCCACCTCGATGGACCCTATACATGTTAGTAGTACACCTACTACTACCAATTTACCACCAGGCTATAAAGCTTTGAGAGATGCTACGCCTTCTGGAACTCCGTTCACAGGTCCCATTTGGTCATCACACACTTTTCCTACTACGGAACCCTTTACTCCGCAAAGTCACAGTCTATCTGTTACCTCCGTCACAACCGCTCCAACGGTGTGTGCAGCTTCTTCGACTCCTATTTCTAGTCGTCCCTCAGCTTCTTTGTTTGGAGTCTTTGACCCCATGACAAATGTCCCAATACAGGAGCCATATGATCCATACTTGTCATCTCAACCGGTTGTTGAGGTATCGGTCCCATTGTCAATTAATTGGACCTCCACCTCTTTCCATGGCGGTCAAGTTTTATCTGCGCAATCTCCAATACAACCCCCCCAAGACCAACCAGGGCAATCCTTTCATGGAAACCCTTTCGTTACTGCTGCTCCTTTTTCCTCTTCTTATATGCAACCTTCTGGTAACTCAGGTCAGTCGTCTTTTCAACAAGTCCAACCTGGTATCCAGCAGGGCTATCCTGTTGGACAAAGTGGTCAACAAACTATTAACCCAAACCAATCCAATGTCCAGTATAGTCCAATGTCTGGACAAGTTACTCAACCACTTGGTCAACCTACTGTCTAGTATTCACAACTCTCTGGGCAGGTTGGTCAGCCTCAAACACAGTTGGGCCAACCAACTGTCCAGTCTTCTCAGCCATCTAGTCTGCTAGGACAACCTTCAACTGCGCAACAACAGTTCCAATAGGTAGGCCAGCCTCAGTATCAGCAGGTACAACCTTCTGGACAAATCGGCCAATCTCACTATCAACAAGGTTTTCCTTCTGGCCAGATAGCCCAACCTATAGGACAGTCTATTGGCATTGCTCAATCCGGTCCGTGGCCCCAAATGGGAGCCCAATACCCATCTGGTCTTCAAATGCCGGCTGGGTCTCAATCACAAACTTTTTATCCAACCCAGCCTGGTCCTCAAACTCAATTTGGAGCCCCACCACCGTATGGCTACCAACAACCTCAAGGGCAATTTTCTTTTGCCCCGTACTAGAACTACCAGCAACCGCCAACGAATCCCTCGCAAACTTATCAACAACGGTATGGCACGTCTGCAGCATCATTTAGTAATCCTTATGCTGGGGGCAATATACATATCCCTATGGCCAATCCACTATGGGGCCAAATCCTTCCGGACAAACACTATGGGGGCAACCACCACCTGGTTGGAACCCTAGTGCTCCACCCTACCAATAGCCCCAGATGCCTTTCAATCCTCAATTACCATTCTTAGCGACTTTAGAATTACCGGATGTATCCAAGTTAACCAATGATCCTATTCTTCATAATCCTTATTGGCCTCCAGTTCCAACTAAAATACCTGGTGATTGTCCAAAATTCGATGGTAAAGCCAATGAAGACCCACAAGCCCATGTTATGACCTATCATTTGTGGTGTTCATCTAATTCATGGCGTGACGATTCAATTCGTCTTCGCCTTTTTCAAAGGACTCTCACTGGCTCTGCCGCTAAATGGTATATCGAACTTCATCGCGGGTCCTTTCAAGACTTCAATTCCTTGGCTATGGCATTTCTCACTCACTTCCAGTTACCCATTCGATACGAAACGGGTACGCACCTCCTCACTTCCTTAAGACAAACGACGGCTACGCATATCTCTGATCATATCCATGAATGGAGACGGCGTAGACGTATGATCAAATTTTGGATTCCCAACCAGCTTCTTACCGATTGGTTTACGACTTCGTTCGTGCCTCCGATAGCTCGGGATATCGCCATGGGGGCGTGTGTCACTGAAGAGAAAGCTATTGCTCGAGCTCAGTACCTTGACTTGGTTTATTCTCAGTCAGGTACATTATATGATTATCTGCCTGATGTCCCAAGACAAGGATCATCTAAAGCCCCGCCAACACCCACCGTTGACGGTATCATTGGTTCGGTTAATTCATCCTCAAAGAAAAATTCAACGAACCCTGCAAAGAAAAAAACATCTGCTTCGAATGGACAACCTTCCCAGGAATCGCCTGGTTCGAATGTTACTTTTGAGGTTAATGCCGTCCAATCTAATACGGCAAGCAAGGCTTCGAAAGAGAAGAAAAAAGGGAAAGCGAAAAATAAGCCGGAACAACCTAAGCAGGAAACCCCAAAACCTCAACCTGAGGATGGCACTAAATGCAAACCCAAATATCCTTGTCTTATTTGCGACGAAGATCACTTTACCAAGGATTGCCCGAGGCGGTCCGAAGTTAGCCGTTTGTTAAAAGGCACCTCTGGGACTCCTGCGGTGCTCAAAGAGCCCTTTCCCACCCAACACACTCAAAAAACTCAAATGGTGGCTGACCCTACTCAGCCTCCCTCTTCCTTTGGTTCTCAAGTGTTTATGGCTGGTACAATACCCATTAATATCAGTACTCGAACGAAAGATTATCCGTCATCTGCCGGGAAGGAGCCTGAGGTTCCCCCAAGTGCTCCCTCGTTCAGTTCAGGTCCGCTCCACATCGAGAGACCTACCACTGAAATGCCTCTTCGACCCCCTCCAAAAGGAGTACTCCGGAAATCCTCGTATAATCCGAATGCTCGTGCTGCACAGCACTACAACATCGTTGAGGACTTAGCACAGACTCCGTCGGCTATGTCCGCTTTAGAGGTTCTCCAGAGCTGCCCTTCTCAGAGGAAGTCCATGCTATCTGCCATTGGTGGCATAGACCCGGTCGATTCGGATTTAATAACTTTTGACTTAGAACGCCACACTCAAAGACTGCCTCCCCAAATCGCCTTCCTCATACAGGTAATTATTGATTCCAAGACGATTCATCGTACAGTTATTGATGAAGGTGCCTCAACTTGCATCATGTGTGTTGCCTGTTGGAAAGCTATTGGATCTCCGACGTTGAGCCAATCTCCCACTACCTTGGAAGATTTTGATGGAAGAGCATCCCGTCCTTACGGTATACTCCAACGTTTACCAATCTCATTGGAAGCGAAGACGGTCGAGATGGAAGTTGAAGTCGTTGATGCTACTTTAACCTACAACCTCCTTCTCGGACGTAGCTGGATATAGGCGATGCAAGCTGTTGCTTCATCTTTTTTCCGAATCATCCGTTTCCCTCATCAAGGGAAGATCGTTGCCGTTGACCAGCTCTCCTTTTTTGCTTCTTCTTCTGAAGGCACCATCCCGCTCGTGGAGCATACCTCCAAATTACCTAAGAGTCTGGGAGCCGGAATTTTTAAAGATCCCGATCTTATGGGTGTTTTTCCACTCCCTCCTCTAAATATCACATCTATCAATATGATCGCTACTGGCTCTGATCCATGGCTCGTACCCCCCACAGACCACGTAGATTCATGGGGCGACCGAATGCCGTTGAGTCCTGCCGAGTTTAATTATGTTGAAATCATTGCTGCCTCGGCTCCCTCTTCTGCATCCTCAGGGTTTCTAGACGAGGCTTCTGCGGATTCCCTCGGAGAAACATTCCTCTCCGACGAAGCTATTATTGAGGCTATGTCTCTGGACGAACCTCCTTGGTATAGTTCTCACCATCGTTCCTCATTTCTCCCTGCCTCGCAGCATTTTTTAACATGCCTCGAGCGGTTTGCTCCTTGTCTCCCATCACAAATCCTTCAAACGCCTATTCAAATTAATCAGGTTTTTTCTGAAGGAAATATGGCAAACATTACGCAAACCCAACCCCTCGACATCTCTGTTAAACCCGGGATCATCGAGCATCTTCACATCGGAGTCACTTGTACTCCAGAGGAGATTCAACTTTATTCCGAACTTTTTCGCGAATTTCGTGATGTTTTCGCGTGGTCCTATCAAGAAATGCCTGGCATTGATTCTAGTATAGTGATGCATGAAATAATCACGTACCCAGATGCTAAGCCTGTTCGTCAACGTTTATGCCCTGTACACCCCCGAAAGGCTGCAGCGATTAAGGCCGAAGTAGAAAATCTTCTTAACGCCGGATTTATTTACCCTATTCCTCTTACAGATTAGGTTTCTAACATTGTCCTTGTAACTAAAAAACAGGGTACCATCCGAGTTTGTGTCGATTACCGCGATATAAAAAAATCCTGTCCTAAAGATAACTTTCCCACACCATTCATTGATCAGATCATTGACGAGTGTGCCGGCAGTGAAATGTATTCTTTTATGGACGGTTTCTCCGGTTATAACCAGATCAATATTGCTCCCGCTGATCAATACAAAATGGCCTTTATTTGCCCATGGGGGACTTTTGCCTACAAGAAGCTCCCTTTCGGTCTTAAAAATGCCAGTGCTACCTTCCAGCGCGCAATGTCTTATGCATTTCATGACATTCGGCATATTGTGCAACCTTATCTAGATGATCTTCCTGCTCATTCAGCTAAACGTCAGGACCACCCTAAACACCTTCGCGAAATTTTTCTTCGCTGCCGATACTACCGAATTCGGCTAAATCCTCACAAATGTGTCTTCTGCGTTGAATCTGGCAGACTTCTCGGTTTTATCGTTTCTAGAGAAGGCATCCGTTTGGATCCCCTTAAAGTCGAAGCTATTGTTAATCTCCCTCCCCCAACTTCTTTGCATCAGTTGCAGAGTTTGCAGGGGAAAGCTAATTTTTTACGCCGTTTTGTTCCCAACTATGCCGAGGTGGCTAAAGGTTTTACGCGATTACTGAAGCGTGATATCCCTTTCCATTGGGATGCCACAGCTCAGGAATCTTTTAAGCGCCTCAAGAGTCTACTTGTTTCTGCTCCATTGCTTCGTCCTCCCAATTATTATCGCGACTATACATTGTATTTAGCCGCCGCCGATACCACTATCGGCATGGTTCTTGTTCAAACTGATGATGATAACACTGAACATGTTATTTATTATCTCAGCCGCAACCTGCTAGACACGGAAACTCGATATGCTTATATCGAAAAGTTGGCACTAGCCGCAGTTTGTGCTGTACAACGCTTCCGTCATTATATTCTTTTGCGTACTACTACTGTGATTTCTGATTGCAACCCCATGACGTATATATTGTCACGCCAGTTACTAGGGGGAAAATACTCAAAGTGGATTGTTATCCTCCAAGAGTTTGACTTGGAATTTACCACTGCCAAGTCTAAGAAATCCCTTGTGTTTGCTGAGTTAATTTGCTCTTTGCCATATTCTTCCTCGACCTCACCTGTCGAAGATCAAATTCCAGATGAAACCCTGTTCCTCATTAGCACCCTCGATCCATGGTACGGAGATATAATCACATATCTGCAAACGTCCTCCTTCCACCCGGGTGTGTCTAAAGACGCTCGGCGGAGGGTTCGTCATCAATCTCAACCCTTTCGTATCATTGGAGATACATTATATCGTCTTGGTGTCGACTCCGTTCTCCGCCGTTGTCTTACTCTAGAGGAAGCTGAACGGGTTCTAAATGACTGCCACTCTGGTGCTTGTGGCGGACATATTTCCGGATATGCTACGGCCCAAAAAATCCTTCGTGCTGGCTATTTTTGGCCCTCTATTTTCAAGGATTGCATCCTTGCCGTCCGCTCTTGTCATGAGTGCCAGATATACCAGCGGAAAATGCGAGCGTCTTCTGCTCCGTTGCACCCTGTGGTTTCCGTCGGCCCTTTTGCAAAATGGGGCATTGATTATATGACCTGTAACCCTCGCTCGGACGGGGGGCATGGGTTTGTCATCGTTGCCGTCGATTACTTTACTAAATGGGTCGAGGCGATGCCTACATTAACCGAAGACGGTCACACTGCGGCGCAATTTTTATTCAATCATGTTATTTCGCGATTCGGCGTCCCTCAAGCCATTGTCACTGATCACGAAAAGCATTTCCGTAATCATATGATGTCGGAATTAACAACCCAGCTAGGCTTGCAACACGATAGTTCAACTCCATACTACCCTCAGTCCAATGGTCAAGTTGAGGCGGTCAATAAAATCTTGGTTACAATGCTTCAACGTATTGTTGGTGTGCATAAATCTAACTGGCATTTGATGTTATTCCCTGCCTTATGGGCTTACCGAACCTCCGTGAAGGATGCCACTGGTTTCACTCCATTTCAACTAGTTTATGGACTGGAGGCTACCCTTCCAATTGAATGCGAGATCCCTTCATTGAAATTAGCTATCGAGCTGCTTCCCAGCACTACCCCGTTAGAAGAACGCCTTCTTTACCTTGAACGATTAGATGAGACTCGTCGCCTGGCCTCTTTGGCCATCGAAACGCAAAAGAAGTGAGTCAAGACTCACTTCGATCGGACCGTCCATCCATGTTCTTTCGTTGAGGGAGACTTGGTCTTACTCTATGATCAAGCCGAAGATAAGCTAGGCACAGGAAAGCTCAAGTCTATGTGGCTAGGCCCTTATATTGTCAAAAAGGTCCCGCAGAAAGGGGCCTACGAGCTGATTGATTATGAAGGAAACCCTCTTGGGAAGCCCCGAAATGGGATTTACTTGAAAACGTACTATGCGTGATTCTGGTACATTTTATTATGTACATACATGTACTTTAGTGTATTGTGTGTCGGTTTTCGAGACATAGCTACCACTTATTGTGTTTTTCGCTTCTTGTGCAGATGCCAGATGCACCTTATGTTGGTTTCGCTGATGGTGCCTGCCGCAGTACCCGCGATTTGTCTTCTGCGGCATGGGTAATCTACGATCCTCATAGCGAGCTAATAGATTGCCAGGGTGTGTGTTTAGGCCGTACTACTAACAATGTCGCCGAATACTGTGCTGTAATCGAGCTACTTGCTAGAGCAATTAATTTCGGTATTCGCGCATTGATAGTAAACCTGGACTCTCAACTTGTTGTCCACCAGCTCAACGGGCAATATTCCGTCAGAAACCATCATATACTAAGGTTGTATTTACGTGTAAGGTTGTTAGAAAGGCATTTTGATTTTATTACATATCAACATGTTCCGAGACAATTAAACACATTATCTGATGCATTGGCCAATCATGTATTAGATAGACATCTGCAGAATTTGTAATTAAAACATTATGTAAGCAAGCACATGAAAACACAATAATGAACCATGAACATATGTATATATATACGTGTGTGTCAAAATGTTTGCGCCCCGCGCATTACATAATCCAAAAAATAATACATGTCCAAAACTCATACAGCCGTCGACAACATGTCTCTCAAAAAGGTGAAAAAATGAAACCTAGGCGTCTAATCGCGGTGATGCTCATGATAGCATGTCACCGTCCGCACCAAACGTCTCAACAGACGATGGACGCGAGTAGATACTCCAACCGTATGCCTCTGGTACGCTCTAGGCACGTCCGCCAGTCTGCCATAATCTGGGATCCCTCGAGTAAGTGCCTCTAGGTTTTGTACTAAGTCATCATCGTCACCCTCTGCCTGAGGGCCCGCGGCAGGTTGTACTCTCCGTACGTTGTGAGGCAAGTCGGTTGGTCGCTCTGCACCAACATCTGCATACATATATATAGGTGCTGTAAGAAACAGACATGAATTATAAAAACTTGAATATGTTAAAATATTAAAAACATAAAGGGTCCTTACCTAGCTCCTCGTCCCAGTCCTCTCCGTCAGGTAACGTGAGGTCTGGATCTCCAGTAAAATTAGTGCCCGCGTAGGGCCAGTCCTCCACGACGATCAACTGGTGTTGGAGCCAAATGAAGAACTCGGGCCTCTAGGCCATCTGCTGGCCCCCACCTCCTCTGGGCATAAGTGGTGCCCATCGAGCCAACCTCGGCTCCCGTGGCACTAGATCTACCACTATACCTCCTGGGATCCGGAATATCGGTAGTCGCTCCAGAAAAAACGATACTATGATGGATCCATATCCGAACTGTTTATTACCATCACGCTTACATTTGGTAAGCTGCCTCTTGATATTTGTTGTTACTGCTGTGGCCCAATCAAATAATGTAGGGTGTAGGCACTCAGTTGCCAGCAGCAAGTGATTCTTGCTGGCCTCGTGGGGTGCCTGTACCCCAGCCGTCCGAGTGATAGTGAATAGTACCACTCGTAACACCAAATCTGGGATAGTCACAATGTCCACCTTGGCACTATTGGATCCAAAATGGGCTCCAGGACAAACTCTAGCCATTATTTCCCCCATCTTTTCTCCAGAAGGTCTACTACCGGTCAAGATGGGCCGTGCACCCCGCCGAGATAGTCCAGTAATAAAATAGACATCAGAGACATCCAACTCCAATGTCTGGTCCTTCAGGCGGAATACCTGATCCTCAATATCCCGGGCATCCACAATAAACCTTAGTAACTCGGGCTGTGCACGTAGATATGAGGTAAGGAAGAATTTTTTCAAGCCACAATCTCGCAAAGCATCCATGCATGCGTCATCTTCTAACGCCAAAGCATCTATGGCCTCATGTTCCCTTTCTCTCCATTCTATAGCCATTCTGACCAATTCCTGCAACCAAAACACCAAAATGTCATCATAAGATCAATGATGAAACCATAAATCAAAGAAAATTGCAGGTTCAACGGTCAAAATTAGGTGAAAATTGGTTCGCGCAATTGGCGCGACTGTTTTCCAAACAGTCGCGAAAATGGCGCGACTCCTTTTAGAAAAATAGCCCATTGGCGTGAACCCGCACGGGAAACTTGCGCCAATCGGCGCAACCCTATTTTTTGCAATACCCCTTGCAGAGGATCATTCTGTGGAGGGAAAAATAAAAGAATGGAATAAAAATGAAGCTAAGGATGAGGCCTCTTACCTATTTCAAACGGCAGCTCGAATGGTCTCCTGGATTGGTCGCAATCAGCAATTGAAGTTTGCACCCAAAACCCTCCAACGGTAAA
Organism: Pinus tabuliformis; assembly: GCA_031772625.1. Taxonomy (NCBI): domain Eukaryota; kingdom Viridiplantae; phylum Streptophyta; class Pinopsida; order Pinales; family Pinaceae; genus Pinus; species Pinus tabuliformis. The sequence continues at coordinate 1,313,589,935 of CM062805.1, read as the reverse complement.
CTTACAAGGTAAAAAGTGAAAAGTAATTTTATTTTTTACTATTTCACTATTTATAACTTCTTTTGGCTTAAAAAAAAACATTAAAATCATGTTTTTGTGAATATTTTTATGTCAAAATAGGATTTTACATTGTTTTTGTATGTTGACAGGGATTAGTGCCACTCAAGCAACATGAAGAGCTCTTTTTTTTTCGGTTTTTCGAGCTCGGTAAAACACGAGAAAAGGTTACTCCAAGGTCCGCTTTCAGCTCTTTTATGACCATTTAAAGAAGAAACGATCGCCGAGTCGCTCCTCTTGACTTGTTAAATGGTAATAAGGGGCGGTCATTTTAACTTCTTTTTGTCGACCGTTAAAACTTAAAAAGATTACCGGGTTTTTGTTGTTTCAAACTCGTTAATGGTTACGAAACGACGTGGTTTTGACCGCTTTTTTACTTTTTCGGGTCGAAATCACTAATTATGAAAAGTACTCCTCGATCGTAATGATCGGGCGGTTCTTTCGGGTATTATTTTATACTTTTTCGGGCCCGAGAGACACAACTCTACGAAAAAGGATATCCCTGGAGTTTCCTTTTCTGCTGTCTTTTCAAACTCTCTAAACATGAAAAGACGCCGAGTTCTTCCTTTGTTAGACTCGTTAAAACTTAATGACATCGGATTTTGTCACAACACAAGCATATGCTATCCCCATCAAGCTTGTTAAAAATAACTGGGGTACTCGCCAGAAATGGCGGGGGGAAAAGAAAATTTTTGAACCATAATTATTACCGTAACGACAGTATGTCGCTCTTGAACATGGCACTTTTTGTTTTCGTGTCCGGGGTGGGGATATTTCATCTCATATCTTTCACTTGCTTCCATGGACTTGGGTACCCTATTTGACCTCTCATTCACTCATTGCCTCGTCATCATGACCTTTGATACATTGATGTCAAATACTGCCAATTCCGTTAATGTGCCGCCGATATGTTCAAGAGAGGTTGACCTCTGCAAAGCAACCTCCCTCTGATAGTTCGCACAATCTTGATTCACAACATCATCTCTCTGTCTCGTGTCGATGATGTGGGAAACATTATGGCCCACCTTCGATCAAGGTCACTCACTGTCGACTTCAACTCATTATCCAGGGAGTTGATCTAGAGACTCCTTTCCGGTGCCTTGGAGCCTGCATGCCTCAATGGCAGGTTCTTCGTGTTCGACGTGAGGTTTTCATCATTGGCCTCCGATCGAATGATTCTACAAGTGTTCGACTTCAGATCATTGATTCACACGCCGTAGATTGTACCTATAGTACCTTGAGGGCCATTGTCATTATTGGTGGTACCTCTCGCGTCTGTTAACAGTTTCCACTATTGACTGGTAATCAGACGATGTTCATGCATGTTCGAATTCAGCTCATATATTCACATGCTTGAACTTGTACTCTTGTTCGGGTCGAGATGGAGCACAAGACCCTCGATTGTGTCTGTTGTAATCCAGGCGTGATTCTTGATACCTGACTCATTCATTCGGTGGCTACGACCATACCTGAGTCAATCCATTGATCCTAACCAGATGGCTGCGTCCATACTATGGATCCAGATTATTTATGTACCCTCTTACGGATGGCTGTGACCATACCACGTACATTATGTAATTGAACTATCAGTCATGTCTCTTAATGCAGATCCTCGGCGGCAGTAACTATATGTGCTCTTATGTGCTCTTGTGTGTTCTTGTAAAGCATTTCACCCCTCTCCACCTCTCGGACTTCATGCTTTAGGGGGCATCTGTTACACAGTAATTTGTCACCATCCTTGTTACTCCTCTTGTCGTACCTTGGAGGACTCATCCCGGGAGTTATAAGAAGTGACAAAGTCTAAAAACACTTGCATTATGTTCCCCTGAGTATGTACTCCATGTTCCCTGAAGACACCTTCTGCAGATCATCCCTGAAAAGTGCTCTTTTTCCATTGGCGCAAGTCCACAGTATCCTACCCGCGCCAATGATGGAGATCCTCAAAAGAGGGCGCGACCATTGGCGCTCTGTCTTAGAGTAACAGTCGCGCCAACCAAATTTAGTCGTTCTTTTTGCCTTAACGCATGTCCGACTGTTGTTTCCTTCATTACATGGAGCTTTTCTGAAGATAAAAAATCAGTCTTTTTTCGAGCTTTATCCTATATCCATCTTTAATGGCTTTTGAGGATAATGCTAATCCACAAAAGGTGTCCCGGTTCATCGTATCCTCCTCCCTTCTTCATCTATATAAGCTTGTCATTATGCATTGGACAAGCTAGTGCTAGAGGTTTAGTGATTGAGTGTTAGTAGTGATGATCGTTAGTCATGGAGTGTTAGATGTTGAGTTCTTGAGTTCTTGGAGGAATGCTAGTGAGTGCTAGAGAGGTTATGCTGCCGGAGAGGAGATGCATTGCAAGACACATATAGTTATTCGCCCAGCCAGGAGAAGGGTTAACGTCAGAACAATGGTTGTAACTTTTCCTGTTTATTATTAATTGATGAGCGACTGCTATTATAGTTCCAATCTCATTATCTATCATGGTGATGTGTTGATTTATTTCCTTTCTGACTGAAATATAGTTGTGCCTTGGTAGTTTTTATGTTGGTATCTATCTCTTCCTTTGCATGTGCAGGTGTTCGTTTATGATCTGTTGGAGCGAGGAAGCGGGGATATCAACTCTGCTTCAATCATAGCATTGGACTCCAGGTTGGTCTTCTTGATTCACCTTTGATGCATAACTAGGAACTTGCGTAGCAGCGTGGTTTGATTGTGGCTAGTTCTGTTATAGGCTAGTGGGATCGCCTCTGTCTGCAGAGGGGATTTACCTATCCAACAGACCATCAACAACAATTAAACTTTTTCCTATGATTGAAATCGACACTTGCAACAGATTCAAATTAAAGGACGACAGTACGATTACACTACCTTTGCAAAGGAGAACTGTAAACGACTCAACAAACACACAAAAACATCTACAGTTCTTTTGTACAAAGGAGGCGGAATAACAGCAAGGAAAAGGGGTTTCAAGCAGACATATACTCATCAGAGGCAGCAAAATTCAAGAATATAACTGGAAAGAATGAACCACAGAAGCCACAACTGCATAGAGCTAGTCTGATCAGCGCACCTGTAACACAAAGAATCTGAAATGCAACGCAGGTTGTCCACTCGGGAAGTGCGCTGAAATTCAAAATCTCTGAACAGTACCTGCGCTGGGCTAGAAACGAGACTCTATTCGAGTTCCGGGTCACAGTTTGCAGTTCAGTTCTTGGGTTTTGGTCGAGCAAAAAGCAATCAGTAATGCAACAATGAGGGGTAGATCTAAGGAGGATCTAAGAGCTATCACAAGGGCAATCAGATAGTTTGTGAAACAGTTGTTTAAATCATAAACAGATCCCGTAGATGGATTGAAGTAGCAGTCGTCTACTTTGCATTTGTTATGGCAAATGTAGTTCGAATGCTACTTGTAAGTTTATGAAACAAACAACAAAGAATGATAAATAAACTAACTAGTTCCCCAGTGGAGTCGCCATTTTGTTACCGGGAAAAGTGTCTATTTAGAACTGCTCTATCCCACTAAGGTGTGACAGCTGCCTTAGAAACAAAGAGAGAAACGCTACTTTTGTTTTTCCTTTATGAGTTATAGATAGAGAGGAACAGAAAGACCAACCTCTGTCTTGCGCCAATCTCCTGATTTGATCCCCCTCTTCTTTGATAGTCCTCAGCTACCTGCTCCCTTACACGCCCAGCTTCACAAAGTACTTGTAAGATCACAGAAGCATAGCACTATACAAAGACATGGATCTATAATCATAAGCAATCTAGGGTCAAATGTAAATTGACCATACAAATGTAACAAGCATCAATGACACAAAAGCATGGAGGAAAACTCAAATAGCTTTTATTGATAAACAAGAAAAGAGCCAAGAGGAGTTACAACCGGTTGTCCTGACCCAGCATCAACCTCCCAGCAAAGAAGCCCCTCTTCACCTCAAACAAAGCTTAGATCACCCAAAAATCTGATGTTTGTCTCAGGAAACCAACAACAATTCCTTACAATATGCAAAATTCCAGCCTCTGGATCTCTGGGATGAGGGATCCATATATAGATATCTGTAAGGGGGATGAGTCAGCTTGTGATTTGATTAGTGTCTTCGCTCTGATAGTTCTTGCTTCCACTTGGAGACTGATGGCCTCTTACTCATCCTTGGTCATATTCAGTGAGGCAAGTGTCACAGGAGAAGATTCTCGAAGCTTCCATTGCCTCTCCACCTCGCGGAATGACACTGCCATTTGTCATTTCTCGCCCATCACACCCCACAGAAGGGATTTTTGAAATGCAACGCACCCTCACAGTGTATTTGGGTGAGATGCAATGCACTTAGCCAGTGGAGAAGCTGCAATGATCCTGTTTTGACAAATTCTGAGCAGTTTCTCAAGGAGAACTTCTGGGAGAAGATGTAATCTGTTGACCTTGTTCCTTTAGGGGTTAGAAAAAAAAAATTAGGCACTTAGGAGCCCTTGGTTTATGAACGTTTCATGCTTGGGGTTGTAGGGCCCAAAAATGTCTATAACACTTGGCATCGAGTTGGTCGACAATAAGGTCCAATTGCGGGCGAACTTTTATCTTCCATAACTTCAAATTCCCAACCTTTATCTTCACGGGAACATTGCCTTCAATTTCAGGGGATCTTTTGCTTGATTTATCTATGCATTGAGCGTAGACTTCACGGTGTTGGTGAGCTTAGCACCACTCCCACTGAGTTCCACGTCCAATAGAGTGGTGTTCTTGTGGCCCTGGTAGAATACCAGCAGGAAGCCTGTGCAAGGCTCCAAGCCTGAATACAAAACTGTGAGAGGGCTATTGTCGAGATAATATATATTGATCTTGTTGTTGAGATTCTAGGCCTTTATTTTGACATCGAATTGGAAATTTGTACTGAAATCGACAGGGTTGATGGTGAAATTAGTAATATGGATGTTGTCGACAAAGTATTTGGGGATCTTGGACCAAAAGACCAAGTACAAAACACCACAGGCGAGTGCGATTAAAAAGAAAATCGTGCAGCACAAGCAACGGAAACAGGAGCATCGACGCTTGGGAGGTGGTGACAAGTATCTATGATGCTCTCTTCTGGAGATAACTTGGTCCTTTGGAATATTTAACTCTCAGTGCGATTGACTCCGCCCTTCTTAGATGAAATATTATTGGAATTGGGCACCAATGGAGCGCTTGGATTCTCATTTACATATTCGCCTGCATCCTTCTCGACATTTGCAATCATTGGGTAGATTCTCTGTTGATCTGCCATCATGACACCCGACCCCGAGCTGTGAACAAAGTGATATGAATCGATTTAGGCCGACTAGATTTGATCCTAGGAGTCCCTGAAACTAAAAATGGACTGACTTAAGCCGACGACACTCAATCTTGGGGCTCCCAAAACTTAAAATGAACCAACTTAGGCTGACGAGATGTGATCCTGGGGCTCCCAGAAACTTAAAGCCCTTCACGCAATGATGGGAATGAATTCTGTAGGTGCGTAGCATCCAAAAAAGAGATGTTAGTTCACGGCAACCAATATTTCCAATCTACCTTTTGGAAGGTGAGGGAATGTAGCATAGGTCACCTGGTGGAAAAACTGAGTAACGAAGCTACCTGCAGCAGTTGGAGCAGTTAGTATCGTGTACCAGTTTCGAACTACGTTCTTATGCATTGTTTGTGTATGTGCTTCGGAAACAAGCGGGCTGAGGAGACCGTTTTATTTGTACAGGGCATCATGTCGGAGCTATCCCCGATCAACTGATGTCTAGACAAAGTCTTACCAATTCCAGAGTTCTTCTATCGACGATAATGGGCATGGTTCGCATAGAGGTTTGGGTTTTTGAAGAAAATGACGGCAGGGTTGATTTTCCATAACGATTTCAAATTTGAATTTCATTAGCCCACACACAATTTAAAAACTTGAGCATATACAATCGTGTATGCTCCATGCCATAACCTTCAAAAGCATGGCGTACTGTCAACGCAATTTCTAGGATCCATCATGGATGCATAAGTCATGGTGGATGAATGCGAATACATACAGAGATATCGACACATTATTTTATTAATCAGAATTTGTTCGTCAGGGAAAGGATGCACACGGGTTGACAGCCATGGCATACTGTCACCCTGTACTATACTTGAAGTGTATTAATGGATATATAGAGGTGGAAATAGCCCTTTCCATGGGAATGAGCACTGACGTGCATAATTAATTATGTACCTTTCTTTGGAGTCCATTGTATGACTCGCTACTCCCAACAAAAATCATGAAGCTACAAGATTCATCGATTTGAATTTGAATTGATTTATCTTGCCAGTTTCATTCATCACAAAATCATGAAGCCGCATGATTCACAGATTTGAATTTGAATTGATTTATCAGGCTAGTTTCATTTTCATTCACAGTCAATATCCGGGGATTGAATTGTGGAGTTTGGGTTGTTTTGTTATAGTGTCTTGGAATCAGTGGAATTAGGTTTGTTTGACGTTAAGGAATGTGCTGGCATGGAAAAAACCTCTATGGGGGCATCGGGCCTCTTCTTCCTCAATCACTTTGGACTGGTAAGAGGGGTGATTCACATGTTGGAACTTTCTTGAGATAGTTGGATCGCCAAGCTCATTATTGTAGGTGCCCCAGGATGTTGTGATGAAGGGTTTCCTCTTATATAATAATGGAAGAGTTTGTATCAACAAATGTGGGTAGGATATTGCAGAGGCGTGCTCTTCTTATGTATGACACTTGGTGAGACACTTCGCCTCTCACAGAACAAGTCTCTGTGGGAGGAGAATTTTGTGGCCAGGAATTTGAAGATGCATGGGATGAGTTGGTGACACAGGCAAGATGACAAAAAAATAAGTCTTAAATTCTTATCAAATCATTTATAGTTAACAATGTGGATATGAGAATGCAGATATTAATGGTATTAATCTTTTGTTGTTGTGATATCGATTGCATGGATTATCGGAAGAGATTTGAAAGACTTTTAAAATATTACATGGTATTTTTAGAATGCAGATGAGCTTAGTAAAGCAGTAAAGAAGCATGGAGATTTTGAGATTGAGAGTCTGCAAGTGTGCAAGAGGATGCTGATTATGGGTGGGGAAGATTTTGGAGTATATTAAGAACCCAAAACTGTTTGGCTGTGTGAAATCCAATCTGTTGAAGAGCTTTGTGGGTAGTTTGGATGAAGCCTACATTGTCAAGGAATCTAGAGAGATTTTTTCAGGTTTTTTTTTTTTAGAAGGCCTTAGCGCTTCTCCTGTGCAATCCACTTTCTAGGTTATCACCTACATGGTCGCTTAACTAATAAGAAAGTAGTGGACAATGTCTACATAATCATTTCAATTTTTATATGAGAAGGAATAAATTTACGTGAGAGGTAATCCTTTTGATCAACATATGTATGTGGAGTTGTAATACTATTTAGTCTTGTTATTAATAAACAACAGGGCCAATCTGTCACAAGGACATAGCTACAGGGAGGAGGGAGTGCCTAGTCTTTTGAATTTTGATAATAAAATCAAAATTGGGAATTTTTTTTTTTAAATTATGTTTTTAAAATTCAAATCAAATAGTCCAATTCCTTGTCAATTCAAGATTATGAAATATTTTGAAATTTATAATTGAGTGACTCTCAAGTCAAAGTTAGTAAAATCGGGCTTTAAGGGAAGCCGATAATTAAACCTGCAGATTGTGTAAACCTGGCTAATTTTGTAAGCCTATCCATGAATTGTTTTTTATTTTAAAATTGGCGGTTTATTGGGTACATTTTATCTTTTAAAAAAAATATTTGAGATTTAAAAAAGTAACGATCAGTTGTTCTTTATTTTAAAATGGGTGGTTTATGGGAGATAATTTACTTTAAATATATATATGTTTTGGAAATAAAAAAATTAACAATAAATAGTAATATTTAATTTTTAATTATGTTTTGTGGAGACAATGAAATGGATTCATGGTAAATTATAAAATTATTTTAAGTGAATGATATTATTTTAATTATAAAAATAAAATTAATAAAAATTATTATTATTATTATTATTATTTAATAGTTTTAATTTTTAATTTTTTTTAGAGAAAGGTGGTACATAAATATCGTTAGTTAATTTATTTATTTTTTCAATTTTTTTAAAATAGTAATTGACGAATTTTGTATTAATAAATAGTTTATAGTAAAAATGAACTATACTTTTATAAGTGATGTTATAAGGAATTTTTAATTATAAGTGAGTTTATAGGGAATTATTAATTAAAATTTAAACTCCTAATTTAAATTTAATCTTATAAATGTAAATGATGAAGACCCTTTTAAGTGATGTGATTAAGAGGATTGGAAGGTTGAATATTGATGCAACCCTGTCATAAACAGTGAAGAAACCTAAACCATCTCAAAAGGGTACCCCAAAATGGCTCACCAAAACACTTGAAAGTATTCATTCTGATGAGGTAGAAAAGAGAGGAACAAGATTAAGTATTTAAATTTTAATTAGAAATTAGTTATCATATTATATATTGATTGAACATGCTTAGATTTTATTAGCAAATTTTGATATGAGTAAGGTTTGATTATCTTAAATATATATTGGCTTCATTGGCTTGTTATATTTGGTTTGATTTTCATAGATATGAGAGTTACTACGTGATAATTCCATTGCATCATTGAATTTGTATTTTTGCATAGCCATAGATTTAAGTGACATTTCTGATTTTTTATTATTATATGTTCGTTGTTGTTTGAAAATTAGCCTAATCGATCAAATTAATCAAAGTAGTGTGTTGGGTCTTAAAAATGTCATTAATTTCCATTACACTTTCACTATTATGTCCATTATATCACCTCCATTTCACCTCTATTTCACTACTATGTCACCACATTCATCCCACTTTCATTATCATTGGGCTACATTTATGTTTTTCCAAACTTTATTAATTCTAAGCCTTTTTAAGTGAATTTGTGGTTAAAAATTAGAAAATAATGTGCATATGCTTATACCTAACAAGTGGGTTGAGATTGTTGACATGTGTAGATTAAAAGGAGGCTTCTAGAAGACCCTTATGTGGCACTCTAAGGCCAAATTCGAATTTGAGTGGAAAAAATCATGGGATCATGAGGATATGTGTCACATCTCCTAATTGTATTGAAACTCTAAGAAGACATGTGTCTTATTAGTTCCTATTTTGATTAGGACTCTAGAGGTAGAGGGAGAGATTCATGGACTCTCATTAATGAGATGGATTCGCATCTTTTTGTATAAATAGGAGATCTCTCTCCTTCATTTGTTAGCTTGTTAGTCTTAGCTTAGCGGATTGTAGTTCTTTAGCTTGGAGTTTGTAGTTCTTCCTTGATGGTTTTGGAAAGCTTTGGAGAGCTTTGTTGTACTTTGTAATTTTGAAGAATTTGAATAAAGCTTTGATGTTCTCAACATAGAAGGAGATGTGAAGTAGATGTCATGGAGCATATTAGAATGTAAGGTAGAGTAGATTTTATTTTGTAATTTTGCTATGATTTCATTCATGTATGTCATTTTATTTCTTTCAAGTCTGATAGTTTATATTTTCCGTTCATGCAATTTTAATTCATGAAAGTGTGTTCAACCAGTTGATTGTAGATTAGTTTTTCTTTACATGTTTTTGCATCAAATAGTGACATGAGATTTGCCTCTCTACTGAACTTTTTCTTAAGCTTTTCAATTTCTGTTATGCTTTGATTTCAATCTTATTTATTCGTTGTTGTTAGTTAGTTTACATATGAAATTCTTCATGTCATTTGATGTTATCTCTAGAGCCATGGCTTAACCCCGAAAAGCTACTTGGCAAGGTATCGGATTATGAGTGAAGTGATTTGATTTTACTTTCATCTCTGCAATTAGATATTAGGTTCTTCATGTTATTGACATTATTTCCAGAGCCATGGCTTAACCTCGAAAAGCTAGTTGGCGAGCTATCGTATTATAAGTGAAGTAATTTGATTTTTCTTTCATTAATTTGCAAGTAGGTAATTTATATATCAAATTTTTCATGTCATTTAACGTTATATCTAGAGCCATGGCTTAACCCCAAAAAATTACTTGGCGAGTAATCGGATTATGAGCGAAGTAATTTTATTTTACTTTCATTTAGATATCAATTCTTCATGTTATTTGACGTTATCTCCAGAGCCATGGCTTAACCCAGAAAAGCTACTTGGTGAGCTATTGGATTATAAGTGAAGTAAATTGATCTTGTTTTTGTTAATCTGCAATTTTTGGTTTCTTTTAGTGCAATAGTTTAGATTTTCTTTCTGTTATTAGATGGGCAGCAGAGACAGTGATTTCATGATCAATATTTCATCTCTTGTTTGATTTAAGTAGCTGCATATTTACATTCTTGTTCAAGTATTAATTTTATCAATAGTATGTTTTGAGATCTTTTTAAGTGCTAAGCTTTGGAAGTTACCATAAGGGACATAAACCTTGTCTTGAAATCTACATCCATACTTGACCTTTAAAAGTATTCTTAAGACCTTAGAATAGGAATTCCATTTGCATTAAACACTTTATGAGATCAACAAGAACAAAAACCCAAAACAAGATAAAAACTATAAAACAATGAAGTAAGAAAAATGTTAACTAAGCACATATGGTGCACCACACTTCATCAGTTTACGTTACCCGGATTGGTAATTTATGTAGAGCAATTTAAGATGTTAAATTGACTAGGCATTTTGGCACCGTTGCCGGGGAAGTGTAATTAGGATACCTTATTTCTTACATCTAAAAAAAATTAATAATTCTTGAGTACGCTCTCCTCCTGCACTTTGTGTGATCTGGAGGATTAGCAAAAGAATTGTTATGTCAAAAAAAAAGGAGGCAAAATAAAATTCATAATTTCAATTGATTCAATAAAATAAATAAATAAATAAAAAATGATACCCAATTGGTTTGATAGGTTCAACTGTCCAAGATTGACTAGTTATGGTTTGTAGATGTCCTCAAAACACTGTGTCCTATTTTAATAATATTCTGCAAATTAGCTGTGGAGTGCAGTATGATTCCGCACCTAACGGTGAATTCTGCAGCTAATTTCAAGTTTTAATAGGTTACAGGCATCCAATGAAGAAACCGACCACATGGGCATCTCCACAATTGTCCCGACATGGATCCTATCCTAGTCACCGAGCCGAGATTGATAAAAAATCAGCTTAGGACTTCAGTCAAAATCCTGTTTTTAGCATGTTTTCCTTGAAGTATTTGCTGCCTAAAATTGAAAATCATTAATCCTTCTTATAAAATTTCACAATTTCAGAGAAAAAAGAAAACCAATCAAAAGTTATCCTCAATTCTAGTCTCCACTGTGGCCTCAATAGAAAATCTGCATTCTTGTTTGAGCTTTGGCCTTAAAACAAACCTGCAAAAACATTAAAAATAAATAAAAAATAAAAAATAAAAAATAAAGAATAAAAAATAAAAAACATAATAAAAGCCTCCTTTAGTTGTTTGCCTAACTCTTGTAAATAGCAACAACAGATCAATTCTTTCATCTCTGTGTAGGCTCTGAAATTAGAGAGAGAGCAGTAGTATGCAACAACATTGCGTATTGTTTATCCCTGTGCATGCGTTTCTTTTTGTTGGTTTGTTTGTTGTGTAGACAAAAATCAGCATTCACTTGACAAATAGAAATCTAATGATCAGAAAAAGGGAGACCACCCAATTCATGGAAAATCCATTCTTGAACAAATGATATCCTTGAAGGGGGTACTAGAAGATATGAAATCTGTGCAGATATGAAATCAACATGCCTATGTTGATGCTGCCCTTTGTAGAGTTGGCTTTACATCTCCTCCCAGACGTTCATATCCTTCAATGCTAGGGTCATCTTCACTGTATCAGAACTGATTGATATTTTATAATTTCTGAATGTGTTAGTAGAATACATTTTTGACTTATCTTTGGAGACTGGAATCATAACCTTTGATTCGAAATTTCACAGCCAAAAGCAGCAACTCAGGAAAAACGCAAAACACTGAAAAACGTCAAACTTTGAATGCATGATCTGGCCAAACGGAGGTGAATTTGGAAAACATAAAGCATGGGTTTTTTCGGAAATAGGGTCAATTAGATAACCCAAAACTGTTTTAAGGAGTTTGAAGCGGTTTTGGAGATCTCCTTGGTTCTTTGAAGCCTATTTTTGCAGGCCGCGAGAGGAAAAACTGGAATTCCAATTAATGAAGTGATAGTTTGATTTAGTTCGGCTGTCTAGGGTAGGGAATTCCAATTTGGGAATCAGCTGTGTGCTCGCATCTAAAACTTGATTATACACCTCCCATCTTTAATAAACTCATACTTCATCACACACCTGTTTAACAACAAGACATATCCCAATTGAATACAACTCTTCCTCGAAGCTTTTCACGTCTGCTGGCTACACATTTTGGACCGAATTCTATCATGCATAATTTTTATGTGTGGTTAAGTCGTTTGAAAGGGAATTGTTTACACACTTGTTAACTTATAGTTAAATGCCTCCAAACATTCATGAGAATAGATTGTTGGCTCGTGCTTTTATTATGATTATCATGGTGGTCACATGATTACATTGCAGGAGAGAGTAAAATATTGGGACAGAATCACCTTACATGAGTTAGAAATGAGAAGAGTTTCCAGCAATAAACTAAGCAAGCTTTCTAGTGATATTATTGTTCTTTTTTTTCTGTGGACAAAGGAGAGTGCCACATTCAAATGAGCTAATTTGAGCTTCTGCCTAATTTGTAAACTTTCCTTTACTTTAACTAGAAGAGCTTGTTACGTCAGAGATGGATCTGCATGTTGGTTCTACATTTGTTGTATGCTGTGTTAATTTTAATTGCAAATACATACATTTGCTTGTTACCATCTAAAACCATTTTTCTTCCACATAACCACTCTGTTTTCATATATCTGTCTTCTACATTGGTGTTTACGCAGTAAAAAAAGCAGAATGGGTCTCATTATGAGGACAGAACCGAGGGAGTCATAAAAGCTATTGAAAATATCATACATTTCCATTACTCTGATATATTTTCATCATTAAAACTATTTTGCTTCATATACCATTTACAAAAATTTTATTTTTCAGGCAGACAGTGAAGAAAAAAAAATATAGTAGATCATGAATAATCAGTCTTGTGCACTAGCTGTGATCTTATGCTCTCTCTCCTTGGTACTTGGCTACATAAAATCCCTTTTCCAATAACTTAAATCAGAAAATTGATGGTTGAATATCTTTTAGCTATGGAATGCAACCTTATTCCGCAACTAACTGGCAATTCCACAGCCATTTTCATACTTCTATAGGTTATAGGTGTCAAGAGACGAAACAAACCACATGGGTAGCTCGGAAAATGTCAATACATGGATGGTGTCCTATTAATTTGATCCAAGTCAATGAAAAGGACTCTGGTCAAAGGTAAATCAAGGTGTGTGTTATCACTAAGTCACCGCATGTAGAGAAAAAAACATATTTTGAATCAATGAAATGAATAAGTTATTTACTCACTTTTATGAATTTCTGAAGGAATTGATTAATTTTGGACTGATGATGAACGATGAATGGCTAACTTTTTATTCAAGATTTTTAGCTACAGAAACTGTGCACATCCGCAGCTAAAGTCCAATTCTGCAGCTAAACATCAATTTACAGCTGAAAAACCTCATTGTTCAAATCAGCCTATCTTTCTCACACAAAATCAGATTTTGATGATTCAAGTACTGTTGGAAAGATCTCAACAAGATCTACACAATGCGAATTCCATCATTAGAGTTTGAAATGGCAAATAATGAAATAAATTGCTAAAAAGAAGCAACATTCAACTTCGGGCACCAATTTCAAAGAAGGTATAAATTCTTTTGAATTTTCCTTTGAGAACTTGTTTCATTAATACAAATTCTTAGTTTTGTGTGTAAATATCATAACTAGAGAGATTGATCACTTCTCTTCTTTGATAATCTTACATTCCATTGTGGAAGAAGTATTAGTTTTTTTTCATGTTTCAGGAGGAAGTACAAATGACTACCACAAGAGAATGGTGTCTCTCTAAGAGACCAATTTGTTTCATAAGAGGATGATCAACAACAAAGAGGAAATATGTCAATGCAAAATCAGATCCAAACACTTGAAAAACTTTCAAATACTATTGTCTCCATCACATCCATACCTCATAATAAACCATTCGCCTCATTTCACTCCATATTTTCCATTTACATTCAAATATAATTTCCATCTCTTTTTGTCCATTCATAACCCACAAATAAAAGCAATAGGCTCATTCACATGCTTACTGCCTATTGCCAATTCTTATCTCCATTGTCATCTTCCATTTTAATCTTCCATTTCTTGTCATTTTCATTTTGTAAATAAGCCCAGCTTCAATGCAAATTATTGAGTCCATAGTCCTTTGAGTCTAAGTTCTTTGTAAAGACACCTTGAGGCTTGCATGCCTTAATGACAACTCCTCATGCTGACAAACAATGGGAATACATTAATGTCCCTTGTTCATCAGATCTTCTAGGTGACTCGACATCGACAAATTCATTCGTACCTAGCAAGATGTGTTTGAGCATCTTGACTCTCATTGTCATCAATGGTGAGAGTTCTCGTGCTAACTAGTGGCATCCATTAATGGCCACTAAGTCAACAATTTCCTACTATGTTCGACATTAGAACATTTTTTTTCAAGTAGTAGGAATTGTGCCAATGAGTTTTGAAGACATGAAGACTATTATTTTCAGCATTTTGGAGCAGATTCACCAAGTTTTAGTAGAAGCAATAAAAAGTCATCTTAAATCTTTATCCATGTCTCCTCTTGTTCAGCCACTTGAAGCAGAATATGATCAGAATTTTGTAGCCACCACACATACAACTCATCCATTCTAAAGGGTAAGTTAAGGTACGTCATTTTCTAACTTTTGACCATAGAATTCCATAAAAAGCTAGAATGATAACTGTTGGAAAAACATTTCTCTTCCTCATTTCATAAAATTACCAATACCATTAGATGGGGGGGAATACATTCATATTCATATCTTTCCATGTCCATATCATATTCAGGAGCCCACATACTTCTAACATATAGTAAATATTACATTGTTATTATGAGCATACCATGGCTTTTTAAAAAGTGCTTAAAGGATAAATTGAATACAAACAAAATCATGGTTGTCCCACAAGAACCAACCATCATGAAATCCAATAAAGATATACTTTGCAACAATAATCAAAATATCATTATGCAAAGTTCCAAGATCAAAATAAAATGCAACAACAAAAAAATTGGTTGTAAGACAAGAACCAACCATGCTGCAATTCAAGTAAAACACTTTGCAAAAATATGAAGTTATCAAATGATATCATGCAAAGTTAAGCCAAGGCTCAAGGATCAAAAGAGTTAATGTAATATATATTGTGTGAGGACATGCAATAACTTCAGTTTGGGGGTATGTTGGGTCTTGAAAATGTTAGTCATTTCCATTATATTTTCACTATTATGTCCATTATATCACCTCCATTTTACTTCCATTTCACTACTATGTCACCACATTCATTCCACTTTATTATCATTGGGCCAAATTTATGTTTTTCCAAACGTTATTAACTCTAAGCCTTTTTAAGTGAATTTGTGGTTAAAAATTAGAAAATAATGTGCATATGCTTATACCTAACAAGTGGGTTGAGATTTTTGACATATATAGGTTAAAATGAGGCTTCTAAAAGACCCTTATGTAACACTCTAAGGCCAAATTCGAATTTGAGTGGAAAGAATCATGGGATCATGAAGATATGTGTCACATCTCCTAATTGTATTGAAACTCTAAGAAGATATGTGTCTAATCAGTTCCTATTTTGATTAAGACTCTAAAGGTAGAGGGAGAGATTCATGGGCTCTCATTAATGAGATGGCTTCCTGATCATTTTATATAAATAGGATATCTCTCTCCTTCATTTGTTAGCTTGTTAGTCTTAGCTTAGCTTGGCATGTAGTTCTTTAGCTTGGAGTTTGTAGTTCTTCCTTGATGGCTTTGGAAAGCTTTGGAGAGCTTTGTTGTACTTTGTAATTTTGAGGAATTTGAATAAAGCTCTGATGTTCTCAACATGGAAGGAGATGTGAAGTAAATGTCATGGAGCATATTAGAATGTAAAGTAGAGTATATTTTATTTTGTAATTTTTCTTTGATTTCATTCATGTATGTCCTTTTATTGCTTTCAAGTTTGATAGTTTAGATTTTCCTTTCATGCAATTTTAATTCATGCAAGTGTGTTCAACCGGTTGATTGTATATTAGTTTTTCTTTACATGTTTTTAGATCAAATAGTGACATGAGATTTGCCTCTCTGCTGAAATTTTTCTTAAGCTTTTCAATTTCAGTTATGCTTTGATTTCAATCTTATTTATTTGTTGTTGTTAGTTAGTTTAGATATCGAACTCTTCATGTCATTTGATGTTATCTCTAGAGCCATGGCTTAACCCATAAAATCTACTTTGCGAGCTATCAGATTATGAGTGAAGTGATTTGATTTTACTTTCATCTCTGCAATTAGATATTAGGTTTTTCATGTTATTGACATTATCTCCAGAGCCATGGCATAACCCCGAAAAGCTACCTGGCGAGCTATCAGATTATAAGTGAAGTAATTGGATTTTTCTTTCATTAATTTTCAAGTAGGTAATTTAGATATCAAATTCTTCATGTCATCTGACGTTATCTCCAGAGCCATGGCTTAACTCCAAAAAGCTACTTGGCGAGCTATCAGATTATTAGTGAAGTAATTTGATTTTGTTTTCATTTATATATCAATTCTTTATGTTATTTGATGTTATCTCTAGAGCCATGGTTTAACCCGGAAAAGCTACTTGGCAAGCTATCAGATTATAAGTGAAGTAAATTGATCTTGCTTTCGTTAGTCTACAATTTTTGGTTTGTTTGAGTGCAATAGTTTAGATTTTGTTTCTGTAATTAGATGGGAAGTAGAGACAATGATTTCATGATCAGTATTTCATATTTTGTTTGATTTAAGTAGCTGCATATTTACATTCCTGTTCAAATATTAACTTTATCAATAGCATGTTTTGAGATCTTTTGAAGTGCTAAGTTTTGGAAGTTACCATAAGGGACATAAACCTTGTCTTGAAATCTACATCCATACTTGACCTTTAAAAGTATTCTTAAGACCTTAGCATATGAATTCCATTTGCATTAGACACTTTAGGAGATCAACAAGAACAAAACCCCAAAACAAGATAAAAACTATAAAACAACGAAGTAAGAAAAATGTTAACTAAGCACATATGGTGCACCACACTTCATCAGTTTACGATACTTGGATTGATAATTTATGTAGAGAAATTTAAGACATTAAATTGAATAGACATAGTGAGAGTTCCATTCACAAATTTTCTAAGAGAAGAAGGCCCCAACCTATCGAAAATTTTGTCTTTTTATCTTAAAGCTTTCAAACACCATAGTTCTTTGCTTTCATTTACTTCTTCTAGAATACAATGATGATTCAAGTACATGCTAGTTAAAGAGATGAGTAGAAGATGATGAGCACTCATCTTCACTCTCATAGATGGGGAAGGTTGTAGTGCTTTCTCATCCCTATAACTAGTATTGGCTCTATATTGACTAAGTTGAGTTAAATATTGATGGAATGTCCACTTCCCTCCACCAACAAGGAAGGCCCTAGTGCATTAGTTAGCCTTTTTTATTGAAAACCCCTTTGATCATTTTCCCATCATTTGAGTGAAAACTTGGAATTTTGGATATGATTTCATAGAGAAGTTGGATTTGTGTGAGAGATCCTAGTATATGCCTAGTCTAAAGTATTCTTAAGTCAAGTAAGAGTGATTTCATTACAAGCTTGTGTGAATATGTTAAGAGTTATGTTTCATGATTCTTGAATTGAGTTGCTAGTTTTGATTTAGAAGTAACAAATAATCTAACTTAACGCATATTACATACTATAGTGTGCTTGAAAGTTTACAAACTAGATTGATATAAAATCATGTCGACTCACAAACACCCCTTCAAATTAAGGGGGGAATGTTATACACCTAATCCTTGGGGATTGGTTAAATAACTTGTAAATATGTAAATAAAAGGAAATATGAGTAGTTAGAAAAGGAACCGACCTTGGAAGATGAAAGAAAGGGTCACTCGTGTATGTTATATAAGTCTATTTTCATCAATGCAATATCAATATGATTCGTGACTCTTATTCCTTGGCTCAACAAACTGAAACAAGAAAAACCATATAATTCTTCTCTTGAATCAGAAATGGTTGATCTTAGATGAGTCATTAGTGATTTGGTTAAGCAAAGGCATAATGACGTTCATTCCATGGCTCCGCCCTCATCTTCTATGTCGGGTTATCTAATTGTGTCAATTTAAGCTTGTGAAATTATCGACATAATAGCCCCGATAAATATGTTGGAGTCTAGCTGATATCCATGGTAGAAAAAACAAGTTTCTTTGCCTTATTAATCAACTTTTATTATAAATTTTGAAGTCTTAAATTTCATCCCCTGCAACAGGTGCACAATGGAAATACCTCCCCTCCCGCTTTTTTGGTGTGGTAATGCATCAACATGAAAAACATCTAACAAACAATCAACTGGTTGGTCACCTCATAGGTGTGACTAGATATGCAATCTAAGTTATTGAAGACACTGCTGAATGAATTAAATTTATGTCGGATGGTGGAAGCGTAGATATGATGAATGCCAATATGATGGAACCCAACACTATTTGAGGATGGTGATTCATTTCTTATGGGAAGACAAATTATGAGAATTCTTGGCTACATGTTTGATGGAACACTAAAAAATCATAGTACCACATCCAAGCACAGCGTAACATCCCCATTTAATGCTTCGCATGCTCAGACAACTCGTAGGATGGAGGCCCTTGGAAATAGCAAAATTGTGCAACCCAAGATCTTTCGACCCCTATATTACAACTATGCAGAGCTTCTTGGGAGTTATCGCACTCCTAGATGGAGAAATCTATCTAATTCACTCATATGCACTCATGGTAGACCTCGTGTCACCAACTCTTCAGAGCATTGGGTAAGCCCTTTCTCATTGCAATTCAACAACTCCAGTCTTGTCTTGTGCTTTGTTGGTTCATTCTTTGGTTTTTTGGCACTATGCATCTCTATCTTTCTCAGCTAAACCTTAATCTTGTTTGGTGTCCTAGTCTTCCCTGACCTTTTGTAACCTCCCTCTACCAACTTACGCCCTGCACTTAGTTAATCCTCTTCACTCAATTCTACCTCAACCACTTGTACCAAACTCAACTTCAATTTGTATCCTTTGTCCTACATTCTCTCACCCACTCAACTAACTTTATTTTCCTATTCTCATTGTGCCCAACCCTTTTTTGCTAACTCTATTGACCCTTGTCACACTCAGCTCTGTACTCAAAGCACCTGCATGAATATGACTCGAGGTCATGATGCTTCCCTTCACAGAGGGAGGGGAAGAGGCTATCATTTTGTCCCTCCTCCAATGCGCAGGCAAATGCCCTCATGTTCTCAGTTGCAAGCCCAAGCATAGGCTAGAGAATTATTGGCTTGGTATGAGAAATTTATTCTGGATCTCGTTAGACAAGAAATTGAAAGATACAAAGCCGTGATCCATCGAGAAATCCATTGCATTCCAGATCACCACGTATAAGCCTAAACAAGGGAATGGATTCCTAATTTGGGCACATCAACTAGCTCTAGATATTCAGGGCACATGAAAGCTATCAATGTACATTAGCACACCAATTTTTTTTCTTGGGCACATCCTCACCAACAATAATGAGCCTCAGCAGGATCAAGCGTACAAACTTGCAGATTTGGAGCAAAAGTTGCACAATCTGGATAACAAGATCAATGTTCTCCTTAGTAAATACAACAATACCTTTCTAGGCACAGAGGACACTCAACAATAGCTCCCCAAACAAGACAAGTTTGAATAATGGATCCTATGCAACATCACCTCTATGTTTTTTGTTTTTTTTTAGCCCTTGTTTGGTGAGCCTATATTTTAATTTAGCTAGCTTCTATGCTATTCTTTTTGTATGATAGATACCATGGTGAGGAGAGGCATCGAGAACCTCTTTAAAGCTAAACAACTAGTTTGCTTTCCCTCAAGATAGACCAAACACCGACATTTTTTCACTATATAATTTTTTGTCATGATAATATAAAATATCATATTTTAATAATAAAAAAATATCTTTAATTTTCTAAAAATTTATTACACCTTTCATTTTGATATATAAATATTTTATATGTAACATGTTTCCAAGCTTATAGTTTCAAATAAGCTTATAGTTTTAAATAAAATTATAGTTTCATTTTTACTATAAACTATTTATTAATACAAAATTCATCAATTATTATTTAAAAATTTTGAAAACATAAATAAATAAAACAAAATTGTCTATTAAACTTTTCTTTAAAAAAGATAAAACAACCTATTAAATAATAATAATAATATTTTTTATTAATTTCTTTTATAATTAAAATAATATTATTTACTTAAAATAATTTAATAATTTACCATGAATTCACTTTATCATCTCCACACAACATATTAAAAGTTAAATATGACTATTTATAATTAGTTTTTTATTTCCACAATTTTATTTTTATAATTAAAATAATATTATTTACTTACACTAATTTTATAATTTACCATGAATCCACTTTATCATCTCCACTAAACATAATAAAAATTAAAAATTAAATATGATTGCTGATGATTAGTTTTTTATTTCCAAAATAATTTTTTTAAAGGTAAATTATACCAAATAAACCATCCATTTTAAAATAAAATTAAAAACAACCAATTGTTAGCTTTTTATACCTGAAATATTTTTTTTAAAACAGCAAAATGTACCAAATAAACCACCAAGTTTAAAATAAAGAACAATTCATGGGCAGGCTTACAAAATTAGCAAAGCTTACAAAATCCGCAGGTTTAATTATCAGCTTCCCTAATTATCATCCCCAGATTTTACTAACATTCACTCGAGGGTCACCCAATTATAAATTTCAAAATATTTCATTGTACTTCAATTTTAATACAAAATTCTTCCCTGTACTTTGTCCTTCCCAGCTCAATGCAACTCCCCACAACTTGCCATATATCACTTGTTATAATAGATTGGCCCTGTCATTTTAATAATAACAAGACTAAATAATATTGCAACTCCACATAAATATGTTGATCAAAAGGATTACCTCTCACGTAAATTTATTCCTTCTCATATAAAAATTGAAATGATTATGTAGACATTGTCCACTACTTTCTTATAAGTTAAGTGACCGTGCAGGTGACAGTCTAGAAGGTGGATTGCACAGCAGAAGCGCTGAGACCTTCTTAGGAAAAAAAACCTCAAAAAATCTCTGTAGATTCCTTGCCAATGTGGGCTTCAACCAAACTACCCACAAAGCTCTTCAACAGATTGGATTTCACACAGCAAAACATTTTTTGGTTCTCAATATATCTTCAAAATCTTCCTCACCCATGCTCGGCACCCTCTCGCACACTTGCGGACTCTCAATCTCAATAAATCCACACTTTACTGCTTTTCTAACCTTATCTGCATTTGGAAAATACCATGGAAGATTTTAAAAGTCTCTCAAATCTCTTCCGATAATTCCCTGCAATCGATATCACAACACCAAAAGATTAATACCATTAATATCTGCATTCTCACATCCACATTATTAACTATAAATGATTTGATAAGAATTTAAGACTTATATTTTGTCATCTTGCTTGTGTCACCAATTCATCTCATGCATCTTCGAAGTCATGGCCACAAAATTCTCCTCCTACAAAGACTTGTTCCGCAGGAGGCCAAGTGTATGGCCTCCCATCATACACAAGAAGAGCATGCTTCTCGCGGCCATCTCCTGAGCTCTACACTTTATGAAAACGTTGATATCCTTGTCAGATTACTTTGAATACGTCACTGCAATATCCTACCCACATTTGTTGATACAAACTCTTCCATTATTATATGATGGAGCAAACCCTTCAACACAACATCCTGAGGCACCTGCAATAATGATCTTGGCGATCCAGCCATACCAAGCAACTTCCAACATGTCAATTACCCTCTTACTCATCCAAAGTGATTGAGGAAGAAGAGGACGGATGCCCCATAGAGGTTTTTTCCATGCCAGCCCATCCTTTAAGCTCAAACAGACTTGATTCGAGGACACTGTAACAAAGCAACCCGAACTCCACAATTCAATTCCACGATATTGACTGCAAATGAAAATGAAACTGGCGATAAAACAATTCAAATTCAAATTAGTGAATCTTGTGGCTTCATGATTTGTGTTGGGAGTAGCTAGTGATTAGGTAATGTGGAGAAAGGTACATAAGTAGCAATTCTCCCCAAAGGTACAAAGAGAGGCCGATAGGATTATTAAATTAGAATTGTTGAATTTTTCTAAAAGAGTTAATTCTTTTGTGGAAAGCCTTGTTTTCAAATGGTCTTTTGGAATGGCTGTGTTAATTTAATTTCCAACTTCTAAATCCTCTCTTTAACAATTCAAGATTCGAGAGCTCTTCATAAACTAATGAGTACAAAATTTGATCTACCTGCATTTATAGATTACTGAATAAAAACTTAATTAAATATTAACCTAAATATGGTACCCAATAAAACATAAAACCGATTACAAAAACATCACTTATTTCAAAGGCTCAAAATAAATAAACCTTACATTAATCACAGCTATTTTTTTGGTAGTTGTATATAATGAGAATTTTTGGAAGCCTTTCCGGTGGGTTTTTCCAGTCAAAATCTGGCAGCAATTTATTGGAATCGCAAGTTTGATAGCTAGTTTCTGCACAATCAAAGGGTCCCAACAGTTTTTTAGAGTGTTGAATCCAAATATGCAATCAAAAAACCATTTTAACTGCAACAAATCAAGATTTAACCTCAATTTCTTCAGCTGTCATGTTTCACCTTACTCCCCTTCCCAATTTCAACAACCTGCTTATTGAAAAATAATAAAAAATGATAACTGAAATGAAATCATGGATTGGTTAATAGCATGTATGATCATGACTCATTGTGGTCCTCGGAATCCTTATAAAATATAATTTCTAATCTCGATTATGTATGAGATAACAGAGATAATTATCCATACCTATAAGAATCTCATTGTCTAGGACATCAGAAACCATATTCTATCAAGCTTAGCAATGAAAAGTTGAAACACTATGCAAAGGGTTAATCTAAGGGCTCTGTGAGGAAAGGCCAGCGATAGTAATCACGGAAGCAAAGTATCGGGGACATAGATATGAAAGGGCATACTTTTGGGCACACTATCAAGAGCAGAAAAATAATGAGATAACAAAATGCTCGTCCGAGATACAATTTTAATAACAAAAAAGCTACATATCCAAGGAGGAAAATCAATGTAATGCCCAACCATCTTTTATCTATGTAAGATGAAGATATAATACATTTTATAATTTCTACATGAAAATATAAAACAATGATAGCCTATTGCTAGAACAAGGAAAGATTTAGACAAGCTTCTCTAATTGGAATCAAGTAAGCACAAAAACAGCAGACGTAGCAGCATCATTGTTAGTAATGGCTCCTAGCTAAGTGCTTTGAAGTAAAAAAAGTTGTGGATGAGCTACAAAACAGTATTTGATATCATCTTACAAGCAGATAAAAACTCTGCCAAGTGCATGATTATAGGTCAACTGACCAACCAAAGATGGTAAAATAGGTAAATCAGATAATAGATGATAACTCTGCCAAGTGCATGATTATACGTGAAATGACCAAATAAAGATGATAAAATAGGTAAATTGGATAAGAGATATGAGCTTATTCAAATGTGGTAAATTGATAACATGTTTCTACTATTTGAATGCGATATGCCTTTCAAGCGGCCCACTAGGTTTTTCCTATATAGACAACATTTTACTACGAGTTTAGTAAGGAGCCAATTACTTGTTCCACCATGTTTATAAAAACATTCCTAGCTCATGCTTGAGAGTGTGAATATGACAGACAGGAGACAATCATATTTTCAAAGACGCAGAGGCGTTAGATCCTAGAAGCAAGCTCTAGTTAAAAAAGGGAACCAAAAAAAAACAACATGATTGATGTGATCACACGTTTCTACTATTTGAATGCGATATGCCTTTCAAGCTGCCCACTGGGTTTTTCCTATATAGACAACATTTTACTATGAGTTTAGTAAGGAGCCGATTACTTGTTCCACCATGTTTATAAAAATATTCCCAGCTCATGCTTGAGAGTGTGAATATGACAGACAGGAGACAATCATGTTTTTCAAAGGCACAGAGGTGTTAGATCCTAGAAGCAAGCTCTAGTTAAAAAAGGGAACCAAAAAAAAAAATAGCATGATTGATGTGATCACACCTTAGGCTCTATCCTATCCTTCAAAGCAAGGAACACATTATAGAAAATCAAAGAGGGATACTAGGTACTTACACAATTGAACATCGAAGGAGCTCTAGGTCGTGCAGCGAGACATTGAATTTCACATTTATATCAACCAACCCAAATAAAAACTAAAGAAAAAATATAGGAGACTAATTATTACTACATTGCATGGGCATCACAGACATTAGTATAGTGTAATCTATCGTTGAACTGGTAAAGAGTCAATAAATCACAAAATAAAGGCATTTATGGATAAATTTCTTTTGAGAACCAAATAATAATTACTCACAGATTGCATGCAAGGCTAGGTGTGCTAGCTTTTTTGTAAACCACTTAAGTATTGAAGACACCTCTTGATGATCAATATAATGTATAATCAATGTATTTTTGTTGTGTGTGCAAGTACCCCCTACAGTTGAATGTTACATAAATAAGCTATATCGAGAGTGATCATTATAAAGTTACAAATGACACCACATCATGGCCATTATCAACAAAACAAACAATGAGGAAAAAAAGGTTCTTAGCACTTACCAATCTCAACATCATGCCAAGGATGTGCAACAACAAATCTACGTGATAGAGATGAAAGAATCCTTTCATTTAGAGGTGGATGAGGAAAGCGTGATTCTCCTCCATTTCTTGGACCTTCAGCACTAGGTGGAACAGGTATCTTTGCTGGACCATCAGCACTAGGTGGAGTCATGTTTGAATACAGTGAAACAAGTGTCTTCGCTTCAACTAAATGTGTAACAGGCCTACCAGTTGATCCTTGGCAGATTACAGTTGACTGGACCTGCAATTGGGTGAATTACATAAACGATCAAAACCAAAAACTTATGTTTGTATATGAGATAAAAATCCAAGAATATTTCAAGGACATATAGGCAAGCAACCAAATAATAACCGGACAAAGCATAAGAAATTGATAAATGAAAACAGAGCAGGCTAACTGGAAACATTGTAAGACATTGATCTGTAAAAGCAGAGCCAAATAAAAAGCAGGTACATGAGCCAGAGGTTTACTTTTTCATTTCAATCCAGAATAATAAAAACCATTTGCAAAACTGCTATGAGAAAAAGTTGGCATCATATAACTTGTGAAGCCTTTTTTAGCAGTACCACAGGTGCAAACGTATAATGCAAAACATTGTATAAATTTTTACCCTTGCCAACTGCGAAGTCTGATTTTTGTAGCATTTGCAAGACTAGAAAATGAGGCCTTCAAGGGTAATTTAAGGATTTCGATGTGAAATATTGGGCAAATTAAGTACACAAAAACTTTCATGTGCACTTAGTTCTGAACAACCAGGTTTTCACAAAAAAAGGAGCAACAAACAGTTCAGAACAAACAGGTGCATTTGGAAACTTATTTTACACATAATCCCAAGAGAAAAACCAACGTAGGCATTACTTTAAAGGCCTGCATTGCATATGCATGGAATGAAATCAATGGAAATTAAACACATGATCCATGGTAAATAAAAACCTGACAACTTATTTTAGATAATGTCAGGAGCAGGAAAAACTGATATTAACTCCAGAAAATTCTTTTAAGAAGATAATCAAATTGTAGCAGTACTTCCTTGCAAGATGGGAGGTGTTGCATATTTGGAAAAAGTGAATATATGGTCTGTATCAGTGTCATACCCTGCTGCCTAGTAAGTCCAGAGAGTTTTGAGATATTCAATGTTCTACTATCTAAAGCTAACGAGCTTAAATGGCCAGGACAAGGCTTAGAACACATCCTCTGGTCACAAGGTTTGGAAATGCTGGTAGCCTTACATTTATAGCAAGACATCGATCATCCTCCCTTATGAATCTTGATAAAACAATAGCACAGGCATTTGTATGAAGAGACTCGAGCATCAGAAAAAGACTGACAGGAAATGGTTGAGTGCATGTGTTGTGCACGCTCCATCTCATAAACAAAATGAATGTGTAACACTTGTATATACCTATTACCTAGTTGGATGTGAAAAATGGTGTATATATAGAGCGTATACATGAATTAGAATTATAGCAGAATAAAAAATGCATGGAAATGCTAGCAACCTTAGATTTCTAGCAAAATATATGATACGAATATATACAATTTCATGAAGTAGACTTGTAGCACCTCAAAAATGTTTGGAAATTTTGGCAGTCTAGGATTAATAGAAAAAAACATTGACCATCATCACTTGCGAACCTCAATAAAGTAATGGCGAGGGAATTTGCATGAAGAGACTCTGAGATTCGCTAAATACTAATTGAAAATAGATGCGTGTGTTTTGTATGCTCCAACTCCTGAACAAAAGGGATGACCAGCAGCCTTGTTTCATGTTGGATGTAAACAATGGTGGATGTACATCATGTATACAGAAATTGCAGCAAAACATTAAAATAGTATATAATGACACCCTGGGTATACATCCACTCAATGCAAGATAAAATGGATGGAAGTATACACATTAAGTATCTGCCGAATTGTGATAAAAGACGTGTGCACCTTGTTTCCACAAACTTTTCACACAACTTTATCGAATCAGACAACAACATTAAATGATGTGCATACATCCATTCCTCTATGCAACATAAAATGGATGGACATATACACACTGTTTATACACCAAATCCCGATATAAAGAATGTCTACACCTCGTTTCTTTGAACTCCTTACACAAACGCATCGAATCAGACAAAAAAATTGCGATATTCTCAAAGAGACAAAATCTTATACTAAATATGTACTCAAATTCACAATACAAAGACCTCATAAGATTTGCAATACAACCTATCCCACAAGAGTAAACTGACTTCATTACAACAGGAAAAAAACATTAAAGAGCCCTCTCGATAGAAAGCTCTGAAACAATGACAAAAAATATAACTTGCAAAGATCATTATAGAATCCTAAGATAGCATTCCTTCCATGTAAGATCCACCCATTCGAAACAAAATAGATCAAACTTCAAACTTTAACAACCTAGGGTTTCCAACACAGGCCATCCACGCAATGTTAAGATAAATCTCGGCTAAAAAACTGATCCTGGACAAATATATTAACACAAGATCCCACAACAAGCGCCCCCGCAACAACCATGCGATTTAAATTCCTCAGCCGAAGAAAAATCATGTGGGATTAAATGAAGAAGAATAACAAAATGAAAATAGGGCATTCAATTAGTTGGTGTATCAACCACTAAAGCCCCAAATTCTCGAAGCTTGGAACGAGGTATAGAGCCTCTTAGAGCAGTGATGTTGTGCTCTACTTGGCCACTTCCCGCACCTGTACATTTATAGGAGGGAAGGCATTCGATTGAAGAAATGGGAATGAATGGAAGGCGTGGATAAAGGGATCGACAGGGGTATCATTCTGTGATTCTCGACGTCCATCTAGTTCAATTTGCCTGTGTGAGTGGGGACAAAGGGTAGAGTGTGCGGTTAAAAATATCTTGCCATGCTATGGAGCACACAACAGAACTCGGAAGTGAAAGGAAGGAAACTCAATAGATATTTGGTAAAAGCAGTCCCACTTCAAATCAACGGTTGAGAGTGTCTCACCTGATCGAACGAACTGAGGTAAATGTGTTGAGAATTATTGATGCATAGGAAAGGCCTATCGGCCTAATTAATTATCCGTGTCAGTGCTCATCCCCAGGTGGACGGAAACACATTCTCTGACCGACCATTGCCTCGTCGTTCTCCGTCGTCGTAAACAGAATTTTTCCTGATCGGCGATAACATTCCGGCAACTTTGCCGCCTAGGTAGACTACTCCATTTCTAGTGTGAAGGGTTTTTGCCACCATTGTCTCCACACCATATTATGCGACAGTCGTGGCAAGGCATGTGTTATTATCACGTGGCATGTTGATGATACACTGACCTTGGAAAAGGGTTACTAAAATGGCTTTTAAGCTTGAGTTAAAGAATATAAGTCACATTCTTTCTTGTTATAATGTAGTTAAATATTTTACTCATAATTAATACAGGACGTTTTGTTTCTCACTTAGTTATTAAGTTACTTATGTAAACAAAAAAAAATCACAATAATGAAGATTAATAACACCTCGAGTCTGGGGATTCTATTTCCTATAATTGATTAACTCGGCATAGATTGTAGGGGTTTCTAGAGAAAAGGGGGGAACGCGGGAGTTTCGTAGCAACCAGGGTGACCATAGCGAGTAGGGTCAGTTTCGAATGGAGGGAAGTAGGGGAGGGAGCTCTGCTCCCTCCTACAAGGATGCAGTGGCCAGCAGGAATAAATCATCAGCTAAAACTAGTAAAGGAGATATGAACAATAGTAATAGGGGCATTGAAAAAGGCACAGATGGGACCAGAGCAAAAGAAAACAGTAGCAAAAAGGACAAAGAGGAAGAAGACAAAAATCTAGGCTCAAGAGACAAAACCCAAAAAGGACTTTGCAAACCAAAAGTAGAAATCACTCCTCGAGTAATATTAAATGATCTTGCTCTGCAGGAGCACAGGGAACACATGGGAACCTATGCCATCATCTATAAATTTATGGGACTATGGCCCACAGAAAAGGCTTTGTAGATGTGGATCAAGTATCATTGGAAACCCAAAGGTAGCATTGACTTACATCTAGGGTCAAAAGGATTCTTCACAGTGGTGTTCTCAGACATCGAAGATAAAGATAGAATATTCGAAGGAGGTCCCTACTTTTTTGCAGCGGCACGTCTCTATATGAGACCTTGGAGGATGAACTTTGTCCCAGAGAGGGAGACTTTCTCTTCAGTTCTTGTGTGGGTAAGGCTCTACTCTCTACCTCTTGACTACTAGCAAACTAAATTGTTGGCTACCATTGGAAATAAACTAGGACGCTTTGTCAAAGCTTTTGAAGCCACTAGAAGAGGAAAATACACCCCCTTTGCTAGGATATGTGTGGAAATGGATCTCTCGGGAGCACTTTCGGATGACGTCATCTTGGAAGTTCAAGATGAGGAATGGGTGCAGATAGTAGACTACGAACATATCCCCTTCAGATGCCGAAGATGCCATGAACATGGGCATTTACTAAGAGAATTCCCTCTCAACAAAGAAGATAACAAAGAAAAACCTAATATAATGAAGGATACTAAAAGCTTCCAGAAAGTGGCTAGCAGAGGAAGAGGAGGAAAAAAGGGGCCAAAACAACTACACACTGAAGGGCGAAAGGGTAGTCAGAATAAGTTTCAAGTGCTAGAAGAGCCTGAAGAAAGTATAAGAGAGATTCATTTTCAGGAGGATGATGCTAAGGTAAAAGGAAAAAAAGAGGATACAAATCTTTCTCTAGGAACTGACTCTCAAAAAGAAACCATGAGAAGTGAAATAGAAATGGAAATGGACCAGGAAATGACCCAAAGTGAAACAGACATGGAAGATCATGAACTACAAGAAATTCTTGACAAGGAAAGCTTGGATCTGGAGGGATTCCTGAGGCAAGGAACCAAAGGAGGAATAGAATCTCTACCTCAAGAAGAATGCTACAGGATACATCAGCTATTTTTATGGAAGACTCAGGAACGAGGATTGGATAAAGGTACAAACACCCACAAACAGGAACATAGAGGGGTGAAAATGATAAAATTAATTCTAGGACTAGCCACCAAAAATCCAGGCAAAAACAAAGGCAGAAAAAAGAAACACGAGCTCCTGATGGAGTGCGGAAAGCTAATGATAGATTTGGGTAAGATGAAAGATCTAACTAGTTACTCCTTTACTAATCTTTAATTATGAAGTTCATATCATGGAATATCAGAGGTCTAGGGAGTAAAAGAAAACAGAGAATGCTAAGTATTAGAATGAAACTAGCAATGCCACGCATAATCTTTATTCAAGAAACAAAATGCTCCATTCAGAATATAAGGAAAATCCACAACAAATGGCTCAGCAAATTTGAGTTTCTAGAATTCAAAGCAGAGAACATAGTGAGGGGTATTATCACCCTTTGGAACCCCCAAAAACTCATCATTGTAGATGCGGAGGCAACAAGAAACTACTTATCAACCATCATTCAACCTATGGGAATGACAGAGACCTTCCTGGTTACAAATGTTTATGGCCCTCAGAAAATTGATGAGAAGTTGAGATTTCTGAACTCCCTGGTAGATCTCAAAAGCAGACATGAAGAAATCCCTTGGGTCATTGGAGGAGACTTTAATATGATTAAATCTCTTTAGGAAAAAAAAGGAGGCACCAGAATCCTCAGTAGAGACTCAGTAGAATTCGATTCTTTCACAGAAGACATGAAACTGGTTGACTCTGAAATGCATAATGGTCTTTTTACTTGGAACAACAAAAGAGGAGGTAACGCTCAAGTTGCCTCCAAATTAGACAGATTTTTGATCTCCGAGAAGCTGATGCTCACAATTTCAGAAATATCTACAAGTATTCTCCCTTTTGGAGGCTCGGATCACTGGCTGATTCAACTAGAGATCAAGGGAATTTATGCTCTGAGAAACAAACCCTTCAGATTTGAGAATATTTGGCTCTCTCATCCAGACTTCATCAGCAACATTGAAAAATGGTGGTCTGAAGATCTTCAGGTTTAGGGCTCCAAAATGTTCCTCCTCCATAAAAGACTAAAGCACATAAAATTCAAACTCAAAGAATGGAACAAGAAGGATTTTGGTAACATATTTGCAAAAAAAAATTATGTAGAAGTCAAAATACAGGAGCTACACCAAGAAATGATCACAGATGGTTTTGATAAAACCAAAAGTGAGCAAGCTGAAAAACTCAACCTAAATTGGGAGAATTTATGCAAATAGGAGGAAATCTTTTGGAGACAAAAGTCAGGAGTGCAATGGCTCAAATAATCTGAGTGAAACACTCATTTTTTCCACCATTCCACCATTGCCAATAGAAAGCACAATAGAATCTCCTCAATACTGAATGTTGATGGGGAGCTTCAGACCTCTCACAAGAATATTTAAGGTGTGTTGGTTCAATATTTCAGAGGCATCACAAATGAAAATAATCCAAACAAAGAACAAGACATCAAGGAAATTGTAAAAAATATTCCCAGGATGGTGTCAAGAGAAGATAAATTTAACCTGAACAAACCAGTTACTGAAGCAGAGGTCAGTATGGTAATCAAAGACATGCTGAATGGCAAAGCTCCAGGTCCAGATGGTTTCAATGTCAATTTTTTCAAAGCTTGCTGGAAGGTGGTCAAACAGGACATCTTGGATGTGGTTGAGGACTCCAGAAGAAGTAAATCCATTCTAAAAGCACTCAAAAACTCCTTCATATCCCTGATCCCCAAACAGGACTCTGCCCTGACTCCGGATAAGTTCAGACCCATTGCTTTATGTAATGTTGTTTACAAAATTATTTCCAAAATCTTGGCCAATAGACTCAAACCTCTTCTTCCTTCTTTGATTTCTGGGGAACAGTCTGGATATGTTGAAGGAAGGCAAATCCTGGATAATATTATTTAGGCTCACGAGATTGTTCACTCTCTCACTAGTAAAAAGCAAGCTAGTATGATCATTCAACTAGATATTGCAAAAGCATATGACAAGGTGAATTGGACTTACATTCAAAAGGTCCTTTCTGCTTTTGGATTTGATCATGATTGGATCAGATGGGTTATGGCTTTGGTTACTTCACCCAGCTTTTCAATTCTGGTAAATGGCTCACGCTCAGAGATCTTCACTCCTTCCAGAGGTCTCAGGCAGGGTGACCCACTCTCTCCCTTCCTCTTCATTCTCATGATGGAAGGATTGGGCTGAACCATTAAAAAGGCCAAAGGCTTAGGTAAGATCAAAGGTCTCCACTTAACGGAGAACAACCAAGCCTTGACTCATCAACAATTTTTGGATGACACCATGCTGCAGGGCATACCCATAGTCAAGGAAGCTACTGCATACAAGAAAATCTTAAATGACTTTGCCTCGGCTTCAGGTATGGAAGTCAATCTCTCCAAATCAATTTTTTTTTTCTTAAACACTAACATTGCTATCCAAAGGAACATATCTAGAATTCTATGCTTCCAAAGGGAGGTCCTACCTTCAAAATATTTGGGTATCCCCCAGACAGATAAACCAATGCTCAAAAGTATCTAGGAACCAGTGCTCAACAAGATGCAAGACAAGATCAAATGATGGACTTATAGGGCGTTGAACCTTGCTGGCAAATTGATTCTAACGAAGACAGTTCTTCAAGCTATCCCTGTTTTCTTCTTATGAGCCCTGCCAACTCCCAAAGGGGTCTTACAACAATTCAGGAACATTCAGAGAGATTTTCTATGGGGCAAGGAGGAAACTAGAAAGAAATGGGCCCTTATGTCTTGGCATAAAATTTGCAAGCACAAAATTCATGGAGGTCTAGGCTTAGATGATCAGGAGATTCTAAGTAATGTTTTAGGAGCCAAACTTTGGTGGAGATGGGCTAAAGAACCAGGGGTGCAATGGGCTAATACCTGGAAAGAGAAATATGCCAACTCCTGGTAAACGAGTGAGCTCATTAGAATGTCAGGGAACATAAAAGGCTCTCACATCTGGAACAAAGCTTGGAAAAACAGAGGCCTGGTTCAAAACAACAGCTTTTGGGCATCAAGCAAGAAACTGATCTCCAAGGGCTAACAAGGGTCAGGGATTTATGGAATCTTCCTCACGACACTGAGAAATGGAGAAACTCGAGAAAAATAGATCGGAGAGTTGATAACCCCATAAAAGCAAAAACTGAAGAACTCATGAACATATTGGAACAGAGGAAGATTCTGGTTACAGGTGGGCAGGATCAGTTAAGATGGGGCCAAAACAAAGAAGGTATCTTTAATATCAAGGAGGCTAAAAGAATTTCTCTTAACCTAGAGCCCTGCATTTTGGCTAGGTCTTGGCAAAAGCTTTGGAATTACAGAGGATGGATGAAGATCAAGCTGTTTATGTGGTTAGTGCATCAAAAGAAAATACTAACTTGGGATAACATTGAGAAGAGGGGAGCGATGGGGCCTTCTAGATGCCCATTATGTGAGGCTCAAGAGGAGACTATGGAGCATATTCTCAATAGCTGTACCTATACCTCTTGGTTATGGGATTCCTTCAAAAGAATTTTTTAGCAGATAGACAGAGACAAAGGTAGCATAATTAATACCTTGAACGAGTAGAGAAGAGATTTTGCAGAGAATAAGATCCTTAATTTAGCCTAGACCTTTACACCAAGCTTCATTATCTGGAATGCTTGGAAAGAAAGGAATAAAAGAATCTTCAAGGATGAAAAGACCACTCCACTCTGTATGATGGATTTGATCTTAAAGTAGATAAAGGAGACTGTGTCCACCACTCTGCATAGTTATCCCTCGAATCCTCCCACATCACTTGAATTGAGAACTCTCAAGCAGCTGGGAATGCATGAGATCATCCTCAATGGTCTGAGGAAAAAAGAAAGAATAGTGTAAAGGGAAAAGGAGTTCTGGCATCCTCCACCTAATGGTTACCTAAAATGCAACATTGATGGGGCTTCTAAAAGCAACCTCGAGACTGCAGGTTATGGAGGTGTCTTGAGAGATGAAGATGGAAAAATAATTTTTGCCTTCCATTGTCATTTAGGCTATGCTTCCAACAACATGGCTGAATTAATGGCATTGGAACAATGTCTAGAGCTTCTTAAACTCAATAACAGCTCAAATTTTGTCATCGAAGAAGACTCCAAAATTTCTATAAATGCAGTCAAGAAAATAAGCTATGGTACGACTCCTGAAAGAGTTTCAAAACAATGGAGACTAATACAAGTGTATCAGCGAATCCAAAAACACCTCCAAAGTCTATGAACGGTTAACTTCAACCATGTTCGGCAGAAGGCCAACAAACTTGTAGATCTTCTCGGCAACCTTGGAGTGACTAATCCAGATTGCAAAGAAATGGCAGGAGATGCCTACAAGCAGGCTAAAATTTATCTGTGAGGCTCAAGCCATAGAGGATAAAGAAATTTTTTATTGTTCGGCAAGAAGAGCAATCCAAAATTAATGCTCTTCTTTCCTGTTTTTCTTCTCAATTCAGCGGTCAGCTCCATGATTTTGGGTTTTCTCTGCGTTGGTGACTTCTTCCTTTGGGGAATGGATCCTTTTCTCCTTCATGCCTTGAGAGGTGACTCAAGGTTTCCTATGCAGTTCCAGAAGGTTTCGATAGCTAGTTTAAGTGTCGGGTTAAGCAGGTGGAAGGGCGGGTCGGCTCCCTCCATGATTTTCCTTCACTTTTTGTCCTCTCACGGGGAAAACCAGGATAGCAGCGGTTTTCTTTTGATCACAAGGCCCCCGGATGGTAAGTGTATTTTGATCATTGAGAGCGATTCCACCCAGTTCTTTACACGTGGCAGGGGGGGTATTAATACCACCCTTCCCCGCGACGTAAAAACCTCGCACCTCAACTCTCCGATATCTCTCCGCATCGTCCGGTTCTGGTGGGGGAGTTCGACGGTCAGATCTCGTCGGGCTAGTTGGTGGGGTCGCCATAAAGATCTCTCTTCTTAGCTCTCTGTTTTCTCTCTGCGTCGTCCATCTCGGGTGGGGGCAATCGACGGTCAGTGCTCTTCGGGTCAGTTGGTGGGGTCGCACGTTTGTTCATTCTTTAAGTGTTGTGTATGGGAGGTGTTGCGAGCTTTGTCCTTGTCTCCGTGTTGACGTAGGGTCAGTGTGTTCGTCAGTTTGGACTAGCATTGGTTTAGTGGCTTTCTTCTTTAACTGTTCATTCTTGGTTGTTTGACATGCCCTGTTTTGTGCAGGCCTTTTGTAATTATTGTAACTATACTTTTTGGGTTTTTGAAATAGAAGGAAAGTCTCTTGCTTTAGCAAAATAAAAAAACACCTCGAGTCTCAGTTATTTTTGTAAAAAACAATTCACTATAAGGAAAAAAACATTACATTAAGGAAGGTTTCTGACCCATTTAATTTGATAGTGCATTTTTTATCACTTCTTGAGCTTCTAGTTATTGGTATTCTACAATAAAGATGTATCTCTGGTTTAGGTTGTGGAGGACGTTTTGGCAGGTTATTATTTAGTAAAGCTCATGATTATTCAATGGAGGTCATTTTTGCAGGGTGATTATATTGATATTTTTTAGGTTTTCTTCCTATTTTTCATGGCAATTGTATATAATTTTTT
The DNA here is from genome assembly GCA_031772625.1 of Pinus tabuliformis. Lineage (NCBI taxonomy): Eukaryota > Viridiplantae > Streptophyta > Pinopsida > Pinales > Pinaceae > Pinus > Pinus tabuliformis. Next base: position 1,313,554,342 of record CM062805.1, on the reverse strand, counting down.
TATCATAATTTAATTATCAAACCAACAAAAATAACTATCTAAATATAAATAAACTTTATATTTATACCACGCTAACTAACCTAAATTAAATTTAAACATGAAATAAGAATTCAGATAATACAATTATAAATATTAAATTACAATAAATAAGATATATTTATCTATTAAATACGAAGACTCACACTATTTGGTCAAAATACTAGGTCAAACAGCCCATCGTTTTTGCGTGTCCCACAAACAAGGGGGTATCATACACCAATTTGGTGTCTCGCTTGGTGGATGCCACTGACAAATTATACTATTTATTAATACAAGAAAATATACTCACAGTGATTCATATTAATTTTATACATTTATCATGCTTTTAGGTTGTGTATTCAAGTTTTGAGAATCACATTTGAGTTTATGAAATTAGAAAATTAACAATTAATGTGATTCGAGAATAGTCGAATTTATGGAAGAGTAAATTGCGTCAAAAACATATTTAAATGAAAGAATGGCTTAGTAATTTTTTTTTTAATATTTTCTATTCAATTTCGTTTACATCAAATTCATATTTTGTTTAATTATGTTTATCTAACAAAACACCAAAATTGATAAATTAAACATTAACCTTAACAAATTATACTCCATATAAAATTTAATTAAAACGTTAATGAGAGGTGTCAACTAATTTCAATTAGTACAAAAATACTTTACAAAATGTATTAATTTGGATATAAGCAGATCTATATTAAAATAATTATAAATGGTAAAAGCAATTAAGTATAAAGAATTATAATATTATAGTTTTAATAATGTAACATAAGTCAAGGAATTATAATGTTATAGTTTTAATAATGCAACATAATTATTTTATTTTTAAGATTTCAAGTTCAATTATAACTTATATATATATATCATTGATTAACATTTAAAACTTTATTGATTAATATAAGAAAAAAGATTTAGTTAGCTTTAGTATTATAAGTTTTTATGTCTTTTACAAATGTGTGTTTTTATACTCTTTTAATTTATCTATTAATTTCGATCCATTTTAATTCTAGATTTATCAATTAGAGAGAATGATCAATTTTTTTCACTTTAAAATAAGTTTGTATCTCAAAATATTGATCCCTCTTGGCACTTGGAAGATCCATAGTTAAGATAAATCTCAATAGGTTGATATTCTACAATAAAAATGTATCTTTCACTTAGAATGAGAAGTTGTTTCGGCATGGTCAACATTTGGAGTGCTTGAGCTAATTTTTTGTTGAATACATACAATAATCAACTTTCAACTTTCATGTCAAGGGAAAAAGTCCCCCAAACACATACAAATGGAAATCAACTTTGTTGAAGAGGAAAATTAAGGAAGAAATGAGAGTTGTTCACAATTTTAACGTTGAATCTAAATTAAAAGACTAGATAGGTGGCCTAAAGAGCTTAAACACTCAAAATACTAAATATGAGAAGGTTATTGATCTCTATTAGCTAATAAAGACTTTGGCTGAAAAGGTCTTTTTTGAAAAACATTAATTCAAAAAATTTACAACATTCTCCAACTACTAAATTATTCTCATTTTATTGAGATGCAATAAATAAAATACAACATTTGACAATAAAAATCATAAGAATATGAGTTGATTGAGACGTTTAATGTGTGGAGTGAGAAAGGAATTAGAAGAAAATTTAATACAACTAAAAGATATTACGAAAATAAGCTAAAATTTTATTAAAAAAGAATAGAGAATAAGAATATATAACGATAATGGATGAGAATGGATGATATGTGGAAATTTAGAATAAATATTTATTAAGTTTTTTTTTTAAGTTTTAATTATTAAATTATAATTATTTTATTAATAAAAATAAAAAATTTATGAGAATCAAAAATTAATTATAATAACTCATATATTTGAATTGCGGCTTTTGTGATCCATAAATATTTGAAAGAATAACTTCAGTGTAATCACATGTAGACATACATTTGTCGATGCCTTTCGAACCAACTAGTGTGGTTCATCGTGAGGACAAGTTATGATAATCCACCTAGTGTGGTTCATCGTGAGGACAAGTTATGATAATCGCGCTAATTTTGACCTTAGAACCCAGGTCAAATTCTTATTTATTAATTTAATATTATATTATAATTAATATTATTATTTTTCTTATGAAAATAAGTTAAATTAGTTGTAAAATGGTTGGTTTTAAAAGGAATATAAATATATTTAAATAAATAAATAATATATATATATATATATATATATATAAAATATATAAATAATATTAGTTTATTAAGGTAAAAGTTAGGATTAATAATTTCAATGGTTGGTTTGAAACACTAACTTATTTATTTATTCGAATTATTAAATATTATATATAATAAAAATAAAATTAATCATAGGTTGAGAAAGTAAAATAAAATTTATTTTTAAAATAAAATAATATAATAAATATAATAAAAAGTAAAATTAAAATAAATAATAATTTAAAAAAAATAAAAATAAAAATAAAAAAAAAAAAAAATAAATAATTAAACATAATAATTAATTAATTAATCAATTAAAGTAAGTTAAAATAAATAATGTAAGGTTAGTTTAAAAGTTAATTTATATTTAATTATTTATGCTAATATATATATACTATAATATTAGGATGCTAAAAAAAATTAAAAAAATGGAGGGGGCCAGAAAATGACTAAGAAGAGAGTGCTGGAATCCAACACCTACTGATTTTCCATCCATCATCTCAGATTCTCCTCGGCCTCTTCTCTCTCACAATCGCAATCCCTCAATTTCCGATGGTGAAACTGAGCGACTTTGGCAACACAAATATTAAAATAAATAATATTAATAATAATAATAATAAAATTAATAAATAAAATGACCTTGGTCCTAAGGTCAAAATTAGCGATTTAGCCATTGGAGACTCTGCTCAGACTCTTTATCATGCTAAGCTAGATCTGTTTCTTCAACTTGTCCTCACGGTGAACCACACTATTTGGTTTCAAAACGCGTCGAAAAATGTATGTCTACATGTGATTTACGCCGAAGTTATTCTTTCAAATAACCCATTTTAATTAATTAAATTAATTAGTTAAGTTAATTTAAGTAGAAAAGAAACATGAGAAAAATTTATGATATTTTCACTTTTAAGGAATAAAAAAATTAAAGAAATTTTTTATGATAATTTAACCTAAACCTTTTTTAAACTTTAAACAAAAAAAAAATTGATTATTAAAATATAATTAATATATAATAAAAATAAATTAATTATGACTCTTTTTAAAATTAATTATTTTTAATCAAAAATAATTTTAGCTAATTTAAATAAGTCTTGATATGCCACATAGGAAACAGGACTAGTGATAGTGTAAGTACATTGTAAGTTTGTTTTGCAACAATATTGTTTTAGGAATCAAAATAAAATTAAGAATGAGATTATGTTTAACACTGTTAATATCTATTGGAAATTAATTCCTACTTGTCTCTAGTGTGATTTTCTATGTAAAAAGTCTGTGCTATTTTATAGGAGTGGTTTCCCCAGTTTGGTATGTGGTTGAGATATTCTCTCAACCAACAGATTGTATGTCCAGATAGTTTTCCTATCTTCCCAAGTTTGGTGTGTGGTTGAGATATTCTCTCAACCAACAGATTATATGTCCAAGATAGTTCTCCTATCTTGAGACAATACTCTTGTATATATGTAATTGAATATCTGATTAATAAAACTGAGATTCCTTTGTGGAATTTTATCATGGTATCAGAGCCCCTGAGGGCCTGGCCCCTCCTAAGCTGAGGGAAATAGTGAATTTGGTCAATGTTTGTTTGTCAATTTATGTCTGATTTGTTTGTCCAACCGTTTTTAATGAACAGTGTGAATTGGATTGTCAATTATATTTGTCTGTATGCGTCGTGTGCATGTGAATAAATTGCTAGAGCTATTGGACTATATTACTGCACAAAATTATAGTGGAATGTTGTCGCCGCTATATGAATGACAAGATGGAGACGCACTGAAGTTGCAAAGTATGAGCCAAGGCAGATTGTGGTTGATTGAGCATGGCACTCTAGAGCCAACTAAATTTGCCGAGATACTTGGACCTGTGGAGCTGAGAGCGTGGATCTGTGTGAACGTGGAGCCGACTCGTATGGTTCTCATGGAGTTGAAAAAAATGGATTGGGCTAGTGGTGTATGATGAAGATATGTTCTGAAGTCATGAGTATGAAGCATTAAACATCGAGCTTGGCAAAGGAAGAGCGTTCAATTTCTGGATTAGCATGGGGAGTGAGGTTGTTGAAGATATCGCAGCAGGCTGTGGTGGATCAACATGCCTGTCACTAGTGTGGCTCGGTGGTGGATCGCTGGTGTGGCCACAATATTTCATCTAAGAGGAGCTGTGGAACGCTGTCATGGATCTAGTGATCTGTGGTATTGTGAATCCATCATCCCCTCGAGTTGCACATGTTACAACTGTTCTTGAAAACAAAAACTGAAGCATTAATAATAACAACCACATCAGCAATGAAATTCATCCGCAAAGAAAAAGGGTTCCAAGGGCGGTAGCAAGGGCGCCTAGTCCCAAGTGGTCCGAGGCCACAACGCAAAGGCCGATAGTGCATTAAAAACCCCTCACCTAAAAGATAGGTCGAATTTGGAGCAAAGTTAGAAGGAAAATGTTGACATGTCGTCTGACAAGGGTAAACAAGGGGAGGAGTTGATCTCTAGTGGGTCCGATGATCAAGGTATGGAGGAAATTGGCATGAAGCCGGCTAAGCCTGCATGAAGAAGTCATCTGATGGATTGATTTCAATGGCTCAACAAGGGGAGATTTGTGGCAAGGGGGAGTTGTGCAGTGACGATCACAGTGGTGGGAAAAGAAGCAGAAGCATGGTTGGTGCTTGCGGAGCCCGGACATGCAAAGTTGAAAATCCTCCAAAGAATGTGATGTAGGGGACTAAGAGCACTTCGGTAGAAACCCATGCATCTACATTAACAAGCATTAAAAAGAACAACAGTATGAACCATACTCAGAGCCAACTAGCATCTTTAAATCGACAGAAGTGAGGTGTTAGGTGTATTCTCCTACAAATGGCATGCCACAAAGTTTCCTACACTGCCCATGTTTCTAATTGCATTCTCATCACAGTAAACTGCCCTGAGATTGGGATATGAATTGCAAAATTCTTTTCAGATTGAGAGATTTCAAGTTGGTTGTCATGCGGTTAGGTAAATTGTCTTCGCTGCATTAATTTACTAGTGTTGGTCATCGTTTGGAATGTCGTTGAAGATAGTACTGAGGAGTAGCTTGTGGAGAAAGTTGTGAATCTAAGTTGGGTCATAAAAGAGCATCGTATGAAAACTCAACCTTTATGGGTGAAGATCGAGAAACCAACTTTTCACAATGCTCCATACTATGTTCTTAAATTTTGAGTTTTGTAAGTGAAACATGTTGACCCTGATCAACTCAACATGTAAATGCAATTGGTTAGAATTGATAACTCTAACAATGCTAATTGAAGTTAATTATATTCAAATGAAAGCACTAAGTATGATTTAAGAATTTTGGTTGATGCATCAATAGATGGACAAACAAGGGAAAATATTTTGTCTTGAAATAAAGCAGACTCATGATATATGTCACATACATTAGTAAGCAAGTCTAGGATGTTTTGTAATGGTCTTTGTAAATGTATGTACCTAGTAACTCGAAAAGTGGGAGTTGTGTTGTAAGCCTTGTAAAGCAGTGTACCCCCACACAGTTTGTGGTAATCTAAAAACCACTTTGTATTTGCAGTGTCGGTTTATGGCAAGCGAGAACCCACATGTATGAATGAAGTGGGACAGAGATTCCTGTTGGAATGGTTTAGGGTCACCGAGAAAACCCTCGACCTCGTTGAGTCAGGTCTTTGGTGAGCCTTATGGCTGGATTGCCCTAGTGGCGGGTTTGTAGCCCAAAGTGGCTGGAGCTCCCTATGGCACATTTGTGGCCCATAGTGACTCTAGTGAGCCTCCGTGGCTATGTTGAGCCTTTGTGGCTGAGTTGAGCCTTGATGGCTGAAAACCCTCGAGGCATGGTTGAGGGTGATCTGATAAAATCAGAGCATGGTTATGGGTAATCTGATAAAACCCATGATGATATTGGAGGGGATTTACAGGTACAAGTAGAGGTGTGCAGTTATAATGGTTGGAAGAACCATGTATGCGAAGGACATCCTATAAGACTCGCGGTTCAACCGTTAGTACCCATGCATTCTGGTGGATGGTTGCTCCTTTATATGGACATCAACATATTCTTTTATGTTTGACCACAACTAGACTTTGCAGATTGATATTCAGACAGGTACTCATTAAGGGGGTGTGTTGGAATATTAATTCCTACTTGTCTCTAGTGTGACTTTTTATGTAAACAGTCCGTTCCTATTCTATCAGATTGGTTTCCCCTAGTTTGGTGTGTGGTTGAGGTATTCTCTCAACCAACAGATTTTATATCCAATATAGTTTTTCTATCTTGAGACAATACTCCTGTATATATGTAATTGCATATCTCATTAATGAAATACAAATTACTTTGCCAAATTTTTATCAATATCTAACCAACTAACATGCTATACATAAAGTGAAATTAAAAAAAATATAAGATAAAAGTAAAATATGATCAAATTCAAGTTTCTATGATCCATATTTTGATTTGAAAATAATTTCGGAAGAAATCACATTGGTAGATTTAGGTCGATGCATTTTGAACCAACTAGTGTGGATCATCATCATGACAAGGTGAAAAATAAGATCATAGCAGAAAGTTAAATAGGGAATCAAGACCCAACTAGTGTGGTTCATCATCATGACAAGGTGAAAAATAAGATCATAGAAGAAAAGTTAAATAGGGAATCAAAGACCTTCTAACAGCTAATGGAAAAAATGCCTAGATAACGACTACTTTTGACTGGATGCGAAAAATGGTCGAAAATAGCCATTATCTAGTGCTTTTTTCCCTTTCTTGTTAGAAGGCCTTGACTCCCTTTTTAACTTTTTCGTATGATCTGATTTTTTATCTTCTCCTGATGATGAACCACATTGGTTGGTTCAAAACATTCCGAAATTATTTTCAAATCAAAAAAAAAAAGATAACTAAAACAAAAAACAACATGAAAAATATGTTTGAGTCAGTTGGCATGAAAAATATGTTGAGTTAGTTGCTCCAGGCCCTTGGGAGCGCAGAAATTTAGTGCCCAAGACAGCTTCGAGAAGCCCATGTAGACTTGAAGTGGCAAAAAACTGAAGTTAGGCAACTTCTAATGACAAGGGTGTTAGTGTGAAGGCATAACCAAGATTTGTTGAAAGGCCCCTCTAAAAAATGATCGAGGGAATCATCCAAAACAAGGGTAGCCGAGGTGAGTTCGCAATGAGAGAGCCTCCTGGTAACATAATGTGCACAAGGATAATAACTGATGGTGAGTTGGTTATGCAACGCGCGCTCCACGAAGACTTGCAACATGCGATAGAACGGTTGTTGTAGTGGAATGAAGGGGCGTCATGCAAAGACGTGCATGACACAACTTGGTAAATGTGTTGCGTGATGGCATGACGTGTAAGGCACACGAGGGTGTTTTTGATGGGACGATTGGGTCGCAGGGGTGTTTTGATGGGACTGATTGGGTCGCAGGGGATCAATATGGAAGTGTCCACTTAGGTCGAAGACATTGTCTGAACAGTTAAAAGTTGTTGAATTTGGGTAATTCTTTGTTTATTAGCAGTGTTTGAATCATGTTTTTGATGGTAGAAATAGATTGAACCTCATCAAAAATCTTTGGAGCACCCAAAAAAATTGAAAATTGATGGCTATAAAACTTAGATTTACAAAATCACTACCAAATATTATAAAAATCTTGGAAAATTTCCATAATTTTCAAAGCAAAAAAACCAGTATGATTAGACTACATAAATCAAATATCTTATACTATTATTTATTTAATACTTCGTAAAAAGCTTTAATCTACATCCATCCCGTCCATTCCTCATGGCTTCCTATCCAATACAAATGCATCTCGGCGTACTATGGTACCCATCCATCCTTCATGGCTTCACATCCCGTGTCTGCCATCCTCTACTGACTATGTTACTTATGAAATTGAATACAAAAATTGGATGAATATTGAATTAATGTTGCCACTCTTTCAATGAGATTTGCCGAGATTTACCAGTGTTTAATTTGATCATACTCCGCACTCCCGTACCACTCATTTGCTCTGTGGTTTGAGCCGATTGTGGTTTTAACTCTCCTTTCTGAATTTTGGGGATATATATAAAAAAAAAGAAAAAGTTATAGTCTATATTTTCTAATTTTAGATGATTTTTTTTGGTATATTTTTTAGTTTAAATCAGTAAAAGTTTTTTGGAATTATAAATTTAAAAAAGTGAAAATTTTTTAATCTAAATATCTTATGAGAAAGGTTTTTAAGATGTTAAACCTTTAAAAATGTATATTAGACAATAAAAATTAAAATTTTGCTTGAGAAAGGTTTTTAAGATGTTAAACCTTTAAAATGTATATTAGACAATAAAAATAAAATTTTGCTAAAAAAAATATAAATCCAAAACCTAACATATGTAAATAACAATAAAATAAAAATTATAAATAAATTTATAACATTTTCAAATTTAAAATTTTAAAAACAGATTTATAATT